>JAKCOX010000177.1:0-600000 GCA_022605575.1 Laterallus jamaicensis coturniculus
GGGAAGGAAAGGAAGGAAGGAAGGAAGGAAGGAAGGAAGGAAGGAAGGAAGGAAGGAAGGAAGGAAGGGAAAGAAAAAGAGAAACAAAATGGCGTGATTACTTCATTAGCTAAGTTGTCTACACCTGTTTTTTTATATCTGAACCGAAAAGAGTGTTATAGAAATTTGCAGACACTAAGCAATTCTGGTTTTTTAGTTATGCTAGTCTTTCAAGAGTAGGTACTAATTTATTCTTCAAATTCCTGGCACCCCTCTGGAAAACTAATTTGAATATGTAACAAAACTGTGTTGAGCAACAAGGCTGAATGTCTGCATTTTTTCTTGCATTGCTGAAATACCTGATCCCATCTCAGTGGCTGTCATAAAAAGTGTGAGGAAGCTCATATGAGAGTCTTGCTCAATAGCAAATAAACATGCATACACATATACATTAATAAAAACCATAAACAACTACCAGATCTGTGACCATTTCAAAGAATTCACGATGAATGTCTTAAGTTCCAAAAATAATCAAAACAGATAAACTCATTGCACATGAAGTTACAGGCTGTCATTACCAAACCAAACACCTTGAAATAACATAATGTAAGACTAGCGTTTGTGAGGCACTGACTACAAGAGACTCTGTTAAAAAGCCCAATAAAATAAACTATGCCAGACTGGAAAATTTGGCTAATGCTTTCCACCACTTCATAGTGTTTACACATATTTCACTAATTAGCTCAAAATAACAGTCACAACTTAACTGTTAAGCATTCTTCTCTCTATGGAAAGGGGTAAGGTTACATCTTTTTAAAAGGTGTCTAAATGATGCTGAGCATCTAGGCGACTGTAAGCAGCAATTAATTTGTAGATACTTCAAGTTTCCAGAGATCTAAACACAACATGCACAAAATACCAAAGTTCAAGAGGAGATTCTGGGCACTTCATCCCTATCTCAAGTACTGAAATCACAAGGAAAAGGACTATAGGGCAATGAAGAAGCTTCAATGACAGTTAAATACAGCTCCAGAAGAGATGTGTGTCCACATATATGTGTATCTGTGTACTCAATTTTTTTTGTTGTTTGGTGGGGGTGGGTGGTCGGGGAGAGGTGTGGGGGGACCTGGGAGGTTAAAGGGGTAGTATGGGAAGGAAACTGTAGCCTTTAGCATGAGGACAGGACCTCACAATGGGGGGGAGCAGACGAAGGGAGTGATCTCAATCTCCAGTCCAAGGATGGGAAGAAATGATTTTGTGCTTCTAGGAAATATTTGAAATTGAACTCTTCTGTGGGAATGTGGGAATTCTTTTTATCCTGTGCAACAGAGAGTCTACATCTGACTCAGATCTTTGGGGCATACTTTTTCTGTGACATTTTGCTGCAAACATAATGGCAATTCAGCCCCTTCTGGGTGTTACAGGTTTCTTTGGAGCACCCGCTGTTCATTCATACAACGTCGCTGGCATGTTTGAGGGGAAAGTAGGAACATTTTATCCCACTTCTTCCTTATTTATCCACATACATTTGGCATGCCTACATTTGAAACTGCTAAGAGGCCTTCTTGGTAGCGCAGGTAATTCTATGTGTGTGACACTCAGGTGGTTTTCATCTTTGGATTGCGCCCCAGATGCCTCTATATTGTACATTCCCCCTTCAGAAACATCCTGCCCATGCCAAATTAGGCCTGATTTGAAGTAAAAAGTTGCTGGAGACTCAGAATTGTGTTGTTTCAGAAAAAAAAAAAAAAGTAAGTAATGAAAAAAAGAACCATCACGTGTAATCAAATTTCAAGTACCTAAAACTCTTGAAATTTCAGTTTCCAGGCTGTACACTCTTAGCACCATGAACAAATTAGAGCAGCCTCAGGTCAGCTCTTGTCAGCTTTAATGCTGTGGTACTCTAGTCTTTGATGGTCCTTTCATTCATTCTGAGTCCCCTTCAGTCTACTTAAATGTAATCCCTAACAGAATTGAGAATTGAGCACTTGAAATTCAAATCCCCTTCCTCAATATGTTTGATATTCTGGTTGCCAAATGTCTTTTTGAATTAGATAGTATGTGTGAATTTAATCCTGCTAATTGTCATTCCCTGTTGCCATATTTGAAAGTGCTACATCTTGATTATTCTTTTTTAAGACACAGTACCATTTCATCAAAAAATCTATACAACATTAATTACCACTATGACAGAGCTGGATGACAGGATGAGTGGCATAAAGCTGTTCATTCGTTTATGGGAAAAATGGAAGGAAAATGCCTGAAAACACAGGGATGTTTGCAGCTCCAGGACAGGAGTGCCCTGAGAAGTACAGCTGCAGAGCCACCAATTTCACCACTCTGCAGAAAGTGGTGGTTCATGGGCAGCCTGTGCAATCAACACCAAGGCAGAGAGTGGAGGATCAAAGGGATTTTCCTCCCCATTACTTTTCACCAAGAACATCTTTATAGGTTTGCTGGATCTACTACATGTCAGCACCTTCAAATTCTGAACCTCCTATTTCTCTCTGGCCTGTTCACATCCATCCCAAAGCTGAACTAAAAATAAATGCAAATTAGACACCACTGAGAGGCTTCCTCCACCTGATGTGCCTGGTCTATATAATTCATATACATATATATATGTCTATTTGAGTCATATGTTTTTTTATACATGTATATTTGTGTTACTATGTCCATCTCTAGAGCCCTCAGTAAAAGAAGGATATGGACCTCTTGGAGTAGATCCAGAGGCGAGCCATGAGGACGATCAGAGGACTGGAGCACATCTCCTGTGAAATTTCTATTATTTACATAAATTCATACATTAATGAAATTTTATCAAGTGTTATCCATGCAGAAAAAGATATTATAAATCACAGAGGAAAATATTATAAACTATAATCTGGTAGAATTACTGGAATGCTTGAGGTCACATTCAGATGTCTGACCACATAATTGCTTCAGTGAAGTAGCTCTGAGGAGCCACACCGTTCAGGAAGGAGACATATAGGTGTAAGAGCAATGAGTGGGAGCAAGGTTTGGTCTGAATTCTGCTCTGAGTTCTGCCACCTTCAGCCACTCTAGCACGCAATCGTGAAAGCAAAGTAATTTCAAGCTCCATTAGTAGCATAGGTAAAAATCAATGATCTATAGACAAGGAGGACAAAAGAAGCAAAGAAATTATACTTTTGAGGTTATAATATATAATGAAGAATAAAAAATACACAGCGTGTTTAAAAAGTGTGTAAGAATAAGGCTTAAAATATCGTGGTTTGGGATTTGAGTTTTGGGAAAATGACTAGATGCTTAAATAAGAATTTCATCCCTTTTCTCTTTAAGTAACTGTAAACTGCTTCCTAGTTTATCCCCAGACACCTAAAAGCTACAATTAGCTTAGGCTTTTTTAAAAGGTAATGAGAATTGATCAGTTTTATTATACAAGTTTAAGGATGCTTTCCTGAATTAAGGCAATTCAGAACAGTTGTTCAATAGCAGATATACCAATCTTTTCTCACTGGCAACAAAAATACCCCAATTCTCAAGACACGTTTTCTAAGTATTGCTATCTTTCACCCTCATATATGCTTGTTAACTGGATGTCCTAATGAGCTGAACACCATCAACTGACGATTCATGCCATTATTTTCTGGTTCATAGTGCTGTTGTCTCAGACATGAGCCTCCCAGACTGAAGATTTATGTTTCTTCCTTTGTCGTTATTAAGTAGGTGATCAGTTGTTTTCAGTTACAGATCTGTTCCTGCTGGTATCTTCAGGGGTAATTCTCCCCAGAGGGGTTTTGGCAGGCACGTTTTAGGTCTGGTTTGGGTAATTATGACAGACAGTTATCCAGTGAAATAACCATCATTAATTCTAAGAAAACGACTTGAGTTTAAAAAACCCTAATCTGTATGTGCCTAAATGTTCTCAGTTTCTGATCTTAGTAAGTGTAGTCAGAAGCTAATTGTGTGATCTCAGAAAATCTTGTTTCTGTGTTCCACTATTTTATAATGTTTTTCCTTGTTCTTGTTAGTGGCATAGAAATGTCTACCAAGACAGCTGACCACCAAGATTCCTACTGTTTCTTCAGGGAAAAGTAAAATTAAATATAGCCACATATTAGCTTTAAATAAAAAAAAAAGAAAAAAAATTAAAAAAAAAAAGAAGAAACCTTACAAACTTTTACTGTTTACCATTAGCAATTTGCAAAAGAATTTTTACAAAATAAAGCTCTGGACAGTTCACAAATCTCCTCCACAAGTTCAAATATTATCTCTGTCAACATACAGGAAATCTAGCAAAGACAGAAACAGGTCTGTGTGGAATAAGTAAAAGCTCATCACTAAACTCTCATATAAAAAGGGGGCACAGACTTCCACAGTGGTAGCAGGGGCAAGTGATCAAAGAAGAGCACAGGGACACTATAAAAGTGCACTAGAAAAGCAAAAGCCAGTGTGGAGTTGGATCTGATGATGGACCTGAACGGCAACAAGAGGTTTCTACAGATGTATCAGCAGCAGAGGGAAGATTGATCATATCTTTTGTATTTTGCTTGGTGAGGAGCAGCATCCAGTCACAAAAGCTATGGAAAAGACCAAGATACTAGATGATTTATTCTTCTGAGTGTTTACCAGTAAGGCCAGCCTACAGGAATCACAGGTCATTAAGGTCAGTTGGGCAGTCTGGAACAAGGAAGACAGCTTCAGTAAAGGAGGATCAATTTATGGATCATCAAAACAAACTAGACATAAGCCGATCTTGCATTCACAAGTACCGACAAAGCTGGTGGATGTCATTGTGTGGTCATTCTCAATAATTTCTAAAAGGTCATAGCATCCAGGGGAGGTTCCTGAGATACGAATAAAAGGCAAATTCCAGTCCTCACTTCAAGAATGAAAAGAATGACCCTGTAAACTATGGATTGATTATTCTGCCTTGCACCTCTGGGCAGGTAACAGAACAAATCACTCTGAAAGCCATTTCCAAACGTTAAGGACAAGTAGATGGCTGGAAATAGTCAGAATAGATTTGTATAAGGAATATCATGCGTGACCAACCTGATAGCCTTCTGTAACAAGATGACTGACTCAATGGATGAGGAGAGTGCAGTTTACCTTGGCTTTAGTAAGGCTTTCAATATTGTCTCCAGTAACATCCTCCTTGACAAGTGGATGAAGCACATACTATATAAGAGGTCAGTAAGGTGGATTAAAAACTCACTGAACTGTGGCATAAAGCCCAGCTGGGACATAGTCACTAGCAGAGCATCCAAGAGGTCAATACTGGGGCCAAGACACCATTTAATGTTCTCATGAACGACTTGGATGGTGGGACAGGGTGCACCATCAGCAAGTTTTCAGGTTGTTAAAAACTGGAAGGAATGTTCTACACACCAGATGTTCATTCTGCCATCCGGAAAGAGTTCAGCAGTTTGAGAAGTGAGCTGGCAGGAACCTCATGAAGTTCAACAAGGAGAAATGCAGTCTTACACCTGGGAAGCAATAATCCCAGGTGCCAGGACATGCTGGGAAGCAACTTGTTGAAGAGTAACTTTGCCAAGGCAAACCTAGGTCTCCTAATGGACATGAACCAGCAATGTATCCCTGCAACAAGGAAGGCCAACAGCATCCTGGGATACATCAGGCAGAGCATTGCCAGCCAGACAAGAGAGCTAATCTTTCCTCTCTGCTCAAAGCCAGAAGACACATCTGGAGTGCTGGGCTCCTCCATACTGCAGAGACATACAATACCAAAGTAAGTCCAGCGAAGTGCCATAAAGATCAGCAAGGGCTTGAACCATTGCTCGGAGTAGAAGCTGGGTGACATGATATCAAGAGGTCCCTCTACTATTTTGCGATCTCATGATTCTGTGGTTCTGTACCACCTACTAGAGTGCTTCCTATACATACTATAAAGGCAGAAAGATATCTTCTAAGAAAAATGACACAGAAGAAATAAAAGACACCGATATACAAAAGATGAACTGGAGAACATTCCTGAATTAACATTACACGATTATTTAGTTTATTACTTATTTTAAATTATGTTCTGCTAATTCTTAATATCAGCATAAGCTACCTTATAAACAGACACAGCAGGAAAAATAGTTAAAATAAGAACTCCCTGAAATGACAGAAATATTGAGCACTAAATAGTAAGCATTGAATATTAATTTCTGAATATGCGGAAAATCATCATAAATAATGTATTAGAGCTTGAGACATTCAAATTATACATCCAACTCAGTAATATTATTTTTAGTTTTTATTGTTAGGAATTTTTATGGAAATGACAGCATGATTCTTTGTCTGCAATGTACAGTCTCTTGCATCATCAGTTTTTTATCATATATATTTAGGATTCAAAACAGTATAGTATATTAAGAAATATAGCAGATGCATTGACAGGTAAACAGTTCATCACAGTGCCATTCAGTGAGTCACTGTTGAAACTGTAAAAAATCTATCCCTGTTTCTTGTTAACAAAATCCCCCCTTACTATGGCAACAGCAGAAACTATATATATGGATTGTATTAAAGATTTCTCAAAGGCATTTACAGTGACTGAAATTCAATGGCTCTGCTGTTGATCTTTCTTATGTTTAAAAGGAAAAAAAATCTGCTCTTAAAACACATCCAAACCACTTTTTGCTTTCTGGGGCTTTGTTTTTGTTGTTTTGCCTTTTTGTGTTACCTTTTTTTGTAAAGCATTACACAAATAAAACAAACCTTGCATCCTTAAACATGCTCAGGGCATCTGAAAAGAAAAAAAAAAAAGCTATTAAGGAAATATATGGGGCATGCTAAATTTCTGAAGTTCTGTAGCTTGACCTTTCTGAAGTTCTAACCCTTCTGTCACTGTCGCTTGACAGGTGTTGTTTTGAGAGGTCCCTTAAGGAATCAGATTTGCTACACTGAGAATTTAGATTCTCAGACCCCCTTTTATTTTTCCCTTCCATTATGGGATTTTTTTCAATTGTTCTCTTACACCATCATTACAGGCATACTGTGCACAACACCAGATGTGTGCAAGAGCTGTGCAAGATTTTCCCTTGACAATTTTACACTTTGCAGCAATCAATACTTATAAATTGTGCATAAATACTGCAAGCATGATACATATTCTTATAGCAGATACTATATATAGATCCTTAGTACAAATAGCTGACGCAAAATTATGTGTTTCCATGTAACTTCAGCTTTCGCTTAACAATCTTACTCAAACGTACGAGTTTTAGTCCAGCAGGCATACAATCTCTGCATCAAAGTCCAACCCTTGGACTTGTTCAGAAATTCAATGAACGTTAATATATGCAACTTCAAAGCTGGATCTAACTTGCAAGTCAGCCCTACTTTGGGTGATGGTGTTAGACAAGATGACCTTCAGAGATACATTTATTTCTGAGATTTTAGAACTCCGTTTTCTCAGTGACCCAAGTGGTACTAAGGCCAGATGAGCGCCTGCCTGTTGTGATCACCAGAACGTTCTTTGTTATCCACTCTCTCAGTCATTCAGAGACTTGCTGGTTATAAAGTCATTCTGGTCTTTAGCAGAACCAGAAATAAAAGCTACTTCTCCTGCCAGCCTCTATAGTGACATGATGCCTGTTTATGAAGAAATGCTTGGATGTCACTTGGTCACTTCACAGAAGCTGATGCAGAAATATCTTGTGATGACTGGTGTCCTAACTGCAACTTTGAGACACAGTGAAGAAAAAAAAAAGAAAAAAAAAGTTTAAGTTTCTGGATACTAGTAGCTCTCTGCAAAGATATTTTTAGAAGTTTAGTTAAAACTCTTTTTTCCCCCTTTAGAGAAGTCTGTAAAGAAGAAAAAAAAAAGTTATAATTAGCCATACCTTTCAGTTTGCAGCAAAGGATGTAACTAATAATTGCGAACTAGCAAAATAAGCTGGTGAATATGTCTCTTTTAGGTTACTCTTATATACATGTAACAAAAGTGTTAACTAGCAAAAGTGATCTAGAGGACTGGTGTCCATCAGTACCTTAAGACCTTCAGGATGTTGGGGGGTTCTATTTTTAACTTATACATGTTAATTTCAAGACCACTTACCCAAAGTAGAAAACATGCCTGTGAAGAACGTGGGCAGTCTTATTATATCTGAGTCCCTGTAAGTGGTGTATGAAGCTGAATATCAGTCACACTTGGAGTTACTTCATTGTATAGTCCTTCCCAGCTTCATCAATGGATTGCAACCTAAATCTATTTGCTTGTTTCTGAGGTGATCAAATGCTTGCAAATTTCATTAATCTTAAAGGCACCTGACACATTTACTTCTGCAGTAATATGAGATCACTGCTCAACAAATTACTGATTTCTTTTATATAAGCAACATCTCAGTGTAATTAACCTTATATAAATAACGTGCCAAAAGCAAATTATACTTTCTTCTTGCTTTTCTTTTTTCTTCACTTTTTTCTTCACTTTTTTCTTCTTTTCTCCTTTTTGCCTTTCTTCTCAATTTCTCCTTTTCTTCTTCTAATATTTTCTTCTTTTATTCTTCTCTTCTTTTATTCTTCTCTTACTTTCTTTTTTTCTTCTTCTTTATTCCTTTCTTCTGATGTTCTTCTTATCTTTTTTTAATTTTTTTTTTTTAATTTTACGGATCATACTAGTAGAGAACAAATAAGCACCACAGGCTGTATGCACTTACAGATTTACTTCCAAGTGAATGAATGCAAGTCTCACTCAGGACCTAATGAGCAAATAACATGAAGAAAAGGTGTATAGTGTTTCTCACTGAAGTGAAGGACTGTGAAATGCAAACTGAGTTTTCATCCTCCAGATTTAGTATATGCCATAATCCAATAATGAATCACCTGAGCTTGATTCAGTCCTGGAATGGAGGAAATGCAAATATCTGCAAGAAAATTATACAGGAAGAAAAAATAAATCATACTTTTGTTCTCATTTATATTTTTTTAGAACATCACAACTATAACAACATTGTTCCTGTGTTTTCAGGAAAAACTCTGCTAGCATATAATCTCAGTCTTGAGAGGCAGAAGGAGCTAGTTGTGTTAGTAATCCATGTCCAATTTTTCTAAGAAAAAATTTCATTGGCTGTTCAAAACCAGAGAAAAAGTATTCACCTGGTCTTTCTGATGTACTGCTATGATGTGTTTATAAACTTTATGAATGTGGTCATGGTCCTAGGTTTTTCTGAAGGAGCTTTAGCTTTCCTTAGTAGCTTGGTATGAACAGTAACAGACAAGGTTCAGTATGTAATTCACCTCAAATCCCATTAATTAAAACCAAATTAATTAAGTAATCAAAACCAAGACTAATAACTGCTGTAAGTCATTGTCTAATGTGAAATATTTATCAGACTAAGGCAATTAATTAAAGCCATTGGTAGACCAATCAGAAGAAAACTGATGTTTTTTCAATTTGTCATTGGACAATAAAATAACAAGAAACTTTAAGAGGAAGAGTGGGGCAGTTGAAAGACATAATAGAGACGAATATACTTTTTTCATCATTGGCTACACTTGCCTTTGTCACATGATAAAAAAACCCCAACTTGCTTCACAATGGTCAATGGTAAAAATCTTATTATTTGTACAAAATAGATAAGGAACTTCTAATTTTGTTCCTAACATGCTGTTAGTAAAAGCTATGCCTGCACTTTGACCATTTGTTTCAATAAAGCTAACTGAAGAAAATTTAAGAAGAGTTAACTTTCTGTGACATTGTAAAAAAAAATAGTCAAAGGAAACTTGCACATAAAATATCAATTCTTGATTAAAATATTTAAAGATTAAGTTATTTTGACCATATTCATACTTAAAAAAACCAACCACACCTTAATATATATATATAATACCAACCAGCTATTTCCCTGAGGTTTTTATTAGTGATCTGAAAAACAAATGGAAAAAAGCTGGTATTTTTTGAAAAAAAAAAAAATCATTACTTTGATGTATTTCCTGCAATATAAACTGTAAAAAATAAACAGAAAAGCTATATTCCTCCTACTTTGATTACAGACAATTGTAATGGTGCCAAGAATCTCTGAACAATGAAGCAAAAAAGAAACATTCTCTTTGAAAGCTTTACCCATGTTTTGAGTGAATAACCTTATTTTTGGAAGGATTTTCAGACACTGTAGAACCATATTTGCATACAGAGCTTAATATAGATCTTACATACGCCTTCCAGTTCCTTTACAAGTCCTACTCACTTTACAGCCAAATCATGTGTACTCAGTTATATCCAAAAGATGGTGTCATGCTGTGTAACACATACTCTTATTGATCCTCCCAGACCTGAACGTGAAATAATTTTAGACTGCTAATACCCCACAATGTTCTCAACTGCTGGTGGATAAATCTTTTCTGGATGTACAGATTATCCTTAAACCATTTCTATATCTGAATCTGGCAAAGATGTTTAATTACTTTAGATTACAGCTTTCAGCTGAAGCAATCTAAAGGAGCTTTTATGAAACCATGCTACATCCCTTTCTTATAAAACCATGCTAAGTCCATCTACCAAAAAAGATTTATGACATCAAAATATCAAAATGCAACTGCCTGCCCTCAGGATATGCTTGCACATGCAATCACAAACCTGGACATACCAGCAGCTTTCTTTTGCATTCACTAGCCTGTCCTGCTCTGTCAGTCACTCAGAGACGAGTGCCTTCCTCTTGGAGGTGGTGGCTGCTTTTCAGTCAAGTGCCAGACAGGTTCTCAGAAGAATCAGGTCTTAGAAAAACAGTGAGATGGCAGTGTGGTATCAAAGATCATCACATCCATACCCTCCTCTCTTCAATCAGGCTCTTAGGAAAGGGCAAGCTGCAAAGGCCAAGCAGCAGGCTGTGAACAATCTTGAAAGACAAAAATTATACTCATTGCTCACTCATTACTTCCTCTTGCAATGCAGAACTTCTTGCATTGTCTGTCTGTAATTCAACTGTACGAGCAGATCAGCATTTGTATTTTAAGAAGAGTTCTCCAGGCCAAAGCCTAAGTAAATTTATCCAATCTCTAATATATTGAAGGAACATGAAGGCTGGGAGAACACCAGTTCATATTGTGTCACACCCATTAATGACTCATCATTAGTCCTTGAATTGCAAGCATTGCATCTGGTATTTCAGCTCTCACTTGGAAAGCTGTTAATTTGCTTGACGAGACCCAGGTAGTCTGCATGTTCGTTTTGGTATACTTTAAACTGGCCACTGCCCTCAAAATGCTGCACATAGAACTGCTGATCCTCATGTGAAAAGGCACTCCATGCTCAGTCATTTTAGGTAGTCTTATGCTACCAACAAGCAATACCTGAGAACTGTGTCAAAACAAAAATACTAAAATACACATGAGCATACATGAACAAACAAATGAATAATCCATTCCCCAGCTTTACAGTAGGAATGTATCCCTATATACAGTAACAAATGCATGAGCACTCAAATGAACAGCACTCAAGTGTATGTAGTAACCCTAGAATGTATTAAATGCATTCATTTTTCTAGTGTTTTTTTAAGTCTATTTCACAGTCACAACTCATAATGATGAAACCACCTCTGATAATATTTTGAGTTCTGACCAAAATTTTCTCCATAATCTTGCAGAATTAGACTTTTTTCACACAATTTGGTATATGAAAGGCATTCAATCTTGGTGTTTATTGACTTTTTGTTTTATTTTTACAGTTTACATATAACTAGCATCGTATGCACTGTGGTTTGAATTTTAACTATCCTCTAACATATTTGAGACAATTCTGTGTATTTTTTCCCAAGAACAAAACCAGTAAGTTTCCGAAACCCAGTATGTTCATGAATGATCATAGAGCACTCACACGATATTAAACTGTTCAATATTCAGCATTAAGTATCTGCCTCCAGCTGAGCATACAGAACTTCAGCTGAGTCAGAGCACATCTGTTGTTTAATACAAATTTCGCTTCTTAATATTCTATTGATCTGGATCAGGTACCAGGAAAACACTGGCAGTGAGCAGCAGCTCATACGAAAATACAACAGTCAAAATGCTGTTTCAGGAGACAACAGTCTTTCTGTTTGTTTGTTTTAGATTTTAATTAAGAGCCAATTCTAGTTCATAAGGCATTCTACTGTAAGACTAAATATTTATTAGTCAGACATTCAGTAACGTGATTGAGTGTTCTTGTATACAGTGGATTAACTATAAGTGTATTGTGCCATGATGCCTGATAATTTGAATGCCTTTCTATTTCAAACATGCTGCTGGAGTCTCTTGGTAAAACATTTTTAATGGTTTATGCAGGAGACTGAACTGCAGGGTCAAATTTTTCTATGGTACAATACTTTACAACAATATTCAAAATTGTTTTCTGTTGTGGATTTCTTTATTTTTACAATTTCATCTTTCAAATCTAATGAAAGTGACCAGTAAATGTTTCCTATAGAGAAGAAGAAAAAACAAATCCCCAAACTGAGACATCATTCAAAACTTTATTCATTGAAAATGAATTTGTGAGCAAAGCTATGATTATTTGTCCTCAGAAAACAGAAAGACACGCTTGATTTTTTCCTTGCCCCAGTTTACATCTACACCAGCTCTGAGACTTCAAAGGTAAAACCTTGTGTCTCAGTGATTCAAAAGAAACCTTGGAATAAAATTCCTTTCTGAGCAGAAACATAAAAAAGCCATTTCTTCTCTCAGTGGCAAGGACAGAGTGTAGTAGCTGGTGTATAGGAGGTATACTTCCCCAGTAAGTACTCTAGACGGCAGCAGAAATGGGCTTAAAACCCTGCTCCCTATTGCTTTCATCTGATACTCACTACTTCATTGCCCACAATCTAGTTCAAGAATGAGTCTTTGTAATTTCATTCAAACTCTGAGCTAGGCAAGATCCATACAAGAAAAAATTATTTAGTATTTCAGTGGTAGGAGAAGATAACCACACCAGAGAATGATACTATTTCAGTATTTCCCCTCCTACTTAACTAACTTTTGAGCTTTTCCCAAATGCACTCTGGAGGGATTGCTTCATTCAGCTGTGCATGTCTTCTGTGTAATCTCTAAGATAATTTTTAGTAACTGCTATTCTAATCATGCTCTGAAACATGCCCATATCTCTGAAAGTACCTGAATTTATCAAAAATAAAAAATCCATCCGGGGGAATAATTGCCCTTTCTTATATCAGGCATACAGGTAAAGTATGCTGAAATCCACATACAACAATGAATTATTAATGGAAATCAGAAAGAAAATGTAGTCATGAAAATCTCTACCATCACTTGACAGTAACAGAGATAAAAATAAACTTTATTGAACCTTCTAAATTTAAGGAAGAGTGTATAATCCCTCCTATATTTTACCTAACAAGTGGCAAGAAACTGTTGTTGCATTTATTGCGCTGTCCATTTTCCATTTTTTGGTGATGGACTGAAGTCTAGGCTACCATTATTATGTCTAAACAACTGTGTCTGACAATACAATTATTCCCACAAATAAAATCCATAAACATTCCTGATCCCTCTGGAATATTTTTGCATAACTTGCTATGACAGAAAAAAGTAAGTTAATTATATGTAGCCACAAGGATGTTTTGGGTAAGGTAAATTGCCACTGCAAGAGTCTGTGAGGATTATTAACAGAACACCACGAAATATGAACTTGCCTTAGCAGCCATCCCTTGCTCACCCTGGAAGACGTGCAAACACAAATGAGGAAACTGGTACCCTGCCAGAGAAAGATAGGGTGGAAAAAGATGATTTGGTAAACAGGACATTTTGAGGAAATCCCTGCAGGTAAAACTTGAGATTCAATACTCCATTTAAATGGATTAGGATTAGGGTAACCCATGCCTTTGTCTTGACTACAGCAAACGGCAGAGACCAGGAGGATTGGCATGAATCCTACCTCTTTACTACAAGCTCTGTGACCACTAGTGAGTTTTACCGATGACAAGTGCAACTGCTTCCCTTCTCCTTAGATCTGTCACAAAGTCCAGGAAGCCGCAGACAAGAATCTGACTGTGTAGTTTCCCTGAGAAGCGAAGGCTTCTCAAGATTAAGAAGAGTCTTGATTTCATTCTGCTCAAAAAGACGTGCATATCCACATCCACAACCATGATAGAGTAATTTGGCAGATGTCAAATGCCCTTGCAATCCAACTGACCTCAGATTGCTCTTGTGGTTGGGATTAACCCCTGAGTGAGGTTCAACTAGGTGTTTTATCATGACCAGGTCTTCACAGTTCTTGGGAACAGAATTAAGACTCAAATCAGAGTCAGGTGTCAAGTCATTTTATTTGGCCCACAACAAGAATGCAAGAGAAAGGGGGAAGAATGAGGAAAGAGTGGAAAAGATAGAGAGGGAGACTGAGAGAGTGCAATAGCTACAACCATAGATCTGCAGTGTCCTATCAGTCTGATGTCTTCAGGGCCAGTGGGAAAACGTTCCTCCCCATCTTTGTTGGTCTTGCATTTTACTGTCATTGTGTAGTGAATAAGTCCTTGGCATAGCCACACCTTCCACATGGAGTTGGGGCACATGCCCATTGCCATCTCCAGGGTGGCCCCAGAAGTTCGAGAGTTGGGCTACATGCTTCAAGATCAGCCACTTTGAGAAAAACAAGATGTATATCCATTCCTGATGGGTGGAATTCACTTTTTTGTGTGGTCTGTCATGGAGATGAGGTATTATGGTGATTGAGAGAGAGGAAAGAGTGGGTATGGTTCTATCAGCAATTGTTAATGCATATCTCTAGTCCCTTACAGTGCAGAAGAATTATTTTGATCTGAGCCAGTTTTCTCCCAAAACCTCTGTGCTGCTTCTACTTTCTCTATGCCAGAAAGGTGTAAAGAACTATCTGCACTAGTCAGTCATGTACGTTTGCATGCTGTGTCGCCAGTGTGGACACAACACTACACCACTGACAAGCTAGAAAAGCTCACAGCTCATCCCTCTACATCATTCTCTGGCCAAGAAGAAACATTTTTCTGGAGAAAAACATTTTTTAGTCCTGTTTTAGTCCTGTCTAATTTGTTATCCCTGCAGGGAAATCTTTGGATCCTATCATGATTTTCTTGTTACTCATCTCCTAGGAAATTTACAGTGAGGCAAGGAGAGAAGAGTGCAACATCCACAGCAGATGGCTCTTATATATGTGTGCATGTGTGTATTAAAAAAAAAAAATCAGCTAATAGAGACCAGTATTTTGCAAAATTATTTAGAGCACCCAGAAAATAATCCTAGCCCACTGGTTAGATTTGATTTTTATTATATTGGATCATCAACCAGGCAGTGTAGATCTCTTCAAAATTCAGCACTTGTCTGGAAGCAGCAAAATGTGGGTGACATTAAGAGTGATGGAGAATATTCAGAAACATGAGACATTTCATCATGGGACAAGCTAAATATGAAATTTCAGAAGTGGCTGGTTGTGTAGCTTGTACTTGTCACCCAGCCGAGGCAGATGCAGTTCACTGGTGCATGCACATTCTGCAGACATCCATGATTTGTAAAAACTGTCCCTGGAACAGTTCACTGAATTCATAAATATACAGCAAGGGCTCTGTAGAGGAAAAATGTCTTTAAAAGCTGGCCCAAAAAATGCCATATTTGGAGGCATTTCAGGTAGAATCAGTTCAGCCAGTCTGGGCTGATTGTGCTTTAAAGACTGAGCTTGTGCTCTGAGCAAGATATGCTGTGGCCAAGTATGAGGTTATAATCAGAAAAGATTTTCTGATTCTTATGCGAGGGAAAAAAAGGATACAAAACCTTAAAAGGGTAGGAATGAAACAACCCTAAAGAACAAAGGTAACAAAGAACAAAGGGGAGCTTTGTTTTTGTAAAACAGGTGTGAAAAAATTTTTTTTAAAATCTCAGATTTGTTTAATGAATGTAATTTTTATTGCAAATTTTTTCAGATGAGAATCTGGCAACCACATCAACATTTACTGTATTTACTACAGCAATACTTGTGTGCAAGGGGAAACCTAAACTGTGGAGAAGAGATATGGAAATCTGATTTCATCCTTGCATTATGTTGCTCATCCTTTCTCAGTATTCAAGAGCATTAGGTCAGAAGTTTTCATATAATTTTTCTATTTCTGTGGAGTAATGAAGCATCTGTGGAGATAAAACTAAAGTTATGGATTTACACAGAGGAGAAATAAGACATGACTTTGAGTAAAATGCTTATGAAGGTCATTGACATGTCACTGTCCTATCAGACCAGTAGATACAACCAAGCTGATAGATTGAGCCTACCATTTAGGTTTTGGTTTATTCTTATAATGATAAATAAAACACCTACAATCTTCAAACTTCCATTGTTATGGGTTGGAAATTACTGTTTGTTTTAAAGATTCTCCTATTTCGTCCTGTCTCTAAACCAGAGAGTGAAGGAATATGTTTATTTTCTCATTAACACATTCTCAGACTAAAAAAAAAACATACTGTAGGGAAAAGGTTAATGCAAAGATAAAGGAAAATAATTAATTAGAATTAATATTTATGCACCTAATTAAAGAATTGCTTTGCAAATAATCTTTGTCTTAAGATATGAGAAACCGTTTTCTACCACACCTTTTATTGTCTTTCATCTGATAGCTGTATTGCAGTAACACCAGGAGTACAATTCAGGTGCTTAGGCATGGGTTACCTAGGGCAATTTAAAATGTCCTTGCACAATTTGTCTGGTCTCCTGCTGTGACTGTAGAAGAGTGTTAATATCTGTCATTTCTGTGCAATTGTCAGGCCATTACACTTGACTGTGTGAAAAGAAATTAATCCACTAGAACAGATAGTCCTAAGAGTATAATTTGGTTGAGTGCTAATTTCCATTCTCCCATGGGACTAAACTACTCAGGTGTCACTGCAAAGAGCAGCACAACTTTAGACTGAATGCACATCAGTTCATGATTATTATTTCATATTTTATTTTCTAAACCAGTTTGCTAGTTGCAATGTTTTGGTGGGCTTTTTTAAATATTATTTTCCATTTTTGTCTCTCCCTTGCACCATCTTTCCAGTGTAAAACCTAGGATTCAAGGTTTCTACTATTAAAGCAGCAGGTTCTGCATCTGAGAATACACACACTAATCAGAATTATTGCTGAGTTCAAGAGAGCCTGGGGCAGAGAATTTTTCCTAGTCTGTCAGTGTTTCCAAAGTACATATCAACTGACTATTGATCTATGGCTCTATTGAATGCAATCATATTAAAGAATGATAGCCTTGTGCTGAATGCTGCAGGCAAGCATAGCAATAAATATCTAATTTTTTTTTCTTTCACCATTTCTTCCTTAAATATGCAAAGTGGGGAAAAATAAATCCCTTACCTTTTTCTTCTGAAACCTCAATTGCACATCCCTATGAAAATTACACTTAAAAGTACATACAAGGACTAGTCCAGACTTAATGCAAGTTTAGTTGCCATTTCACCCTATGTTGAAATCTTCCTGCTGCTGATATTAAGCTCTTTTTCTGCTTCAGAATGTCCTTCAGCCTGACCTGTTAAAGCTGATCCAACAGTCTTCCTGTTGGGGCTGGGTTGTGAATATTCTGGTAGTGACACTGTCCCTCAAAGGGATTGTGTTTGGTTTTATAACTTCATTTGTCCCCCTGTCATCTATCACCAGGGTTTTTTCATACTGCCTCCAGAGAAATTTCATCAGAAACATTCAGTCGTCCCATTGACAGAGCAGCCCCAGCACACTTTGTGCTCTGTATCAGCAAAACTGAAGGAAGAGAACTCAAACAGTGTACTGACAATACTGCCAGCATTTATCATGTTACTGTCAGGGACTTTCCAGGGGGATGAGGAATAAACACGGGGGGGGTGGGGGGAGGCGGGGGTGTTCTACATATTGTATGAATAGATGTCCTGCACAAGAAGGGTGTCAGAGACATGTTTAACACAAACTGGAAGACAGAACTTTATTTGATGAAAAATTATCCAAATACTGTCGTGCTTTCTGAACACTGAGCTATCAGCCAACAAGCCAGTACACATGAAGAGATAAAACTGTGAGAAAATTAATTCCCGGGGCATGGAAGTCAGTATTTTTAAACTGCTTTACGGTACAGTCCACAAAGTGTTCTGCCTTTGAACATCCTGTAGACTGGAAAAATGCAATTTGGTATATTAGAAGTAATAAAAAGCATTTTCAGTCTATAACTTCAGGAGTCTCCTCTAAGCAAAGCTAGACTTAATGTGGTTCCTTGTCTCTGTTTGATCTTCACCCTCTTCAATTACTATGCAGAGGTCCTTTGTTTAGGTAGTATCCTAAACTGTGTGCCTCTAAGTTTGAGTTTTGTTAATATCATTCCAAGTAATTAGGCAGGTTACTGTCTCCTTCCCTACAAAACTGTGTATCTCCAGTGATCAGATCTTAATGTGTGTTCATTTTTGCACTAATCTAATAACTTCAGAAGAAAATTACTTGAACTGGACAAACAACAATGCCCTGTTAACACAATAAAGGTGTTGCACTGAATTGCAATGAATTCACAGAACATCAAATAAATGTCTCACCACACAGTTCAAGAAGGAAAAATATTCACTTGCCATGCTAATTGATTGTCTCCTAGCTGCATGCTCTTGCCTTAAAGAAGATGGTCAGCTAAGAGGAACTTTAGTCCAGCCAAGGACAAACATCCTGAGGTCTGCAGTTATGTTAGAGGACATTAGTGACAAGAAAAATGAAAAATTGAAAAGAAAAAGATATAAATGCCAGCAGTGATGTTTAACCATGCTAGATAATACTGTAGGAAAAATCTTTAGTGGATTTGATCTGCATCTGTGTACTTTATCATAATAACATGCAACTGAAGAGCAAAAGGAGTTTAATTCATTCCTTAATAGTGCCATGACTGAATTGGAGAAGGTATTTTTAATTAAAGGTGAAGAAATTTGTCTTTATAAGTTTGCTTGAGTTTTTAAAAGCCTTCTTAAGACACAAATACTGAGAGCGGAACACAGTGAAACTTCCACTGTTTATAAAGGCTTCCTAAAAGCTTTGAATTAAAAGTGTGATATAAATGTTAATGATCATACTATGTCATTTTCACTCTCAACAATGTCACAACCCTTTTCTGTCTTCAAAAGACTTTGTGACAATTCAAATATGTACAGAAGCAAGCGCAAACTTTTGCTGCTGATTTAAATAATCACCCTCATTAACATGTCTTGTTATTAAAATTGGTCCCTTAAAGATTTCCAGTTGCAATATTTCATTAAGTAAAGATGTTCAGTTTAGGAAAAAAATTAAAAAGCAAAGCAAAACTGGGAGTAAAATCTGTTTAGAGTGTTTTTTGGGAGACAGGATCAAAGTAAAGACTTTAACTATAGCATGCTAATATGCTATGCTGTGCTACCAGAATCCAACACAACCTCAGGGTAATGATAAAGTCTGTTACTGCATTCATTTTCACCACATGTGACTTCCACAACCATTAACCAATGTTAAAACCAAAAGATGGATGTAAAAATAAGTCCTGATATACCAAATGGAGCTGTTCGTGACAAGCCATCATTGTTAGTCAATCAAAAAGACTTGTCAAATTAATTGGCAGTGTCAATACAGTAGTACATTAAAGCCAAACTTACTGAGGCTTTTTTTTTTTTTTTACACAAGAAGGAATGAAAGCACCAATCTACTGGTTAATGCTTTCCTATGAAACTGTCAAAGCTGTGCAGTAATTACATATATTAACTGCCCAGACAACTACAGGTAGGGGTGAGCATGGAGCAGCAATAAATGCGATTACATTGCCAATTATTGATTTATTTTTCTCTTTTTTTTCTGAAATAGTGATTTCTTTAAGCATAAAGATTCAATATCCTTCTTCCAATAAATGTATATTTCAATGTAATTGATTGCTAAATTCACTGGTTCAAGTTATTGATCACCATTATTTTATAAAAAAACGTTTTGGATATTAAACTGTTAAAAAATTGCTACATGTAAGTGTAGAGGTTACAAAGTTTCAAATATAATATTTCTACACTTGAACTCGTAAAGTCAGCACAGCTCCGTGTAGGCTCATTATTAAGGTTAGATTGTAGGATGCAGCAATGAGACTGTGATATAGAGTTTCTGGGGAAGAGCTTATATTTCTAGCAAACTAGTAGAGAACATTATGTTCAAGGCCCTGGTCTTGACTGATCTTCATCTACAATTTAAGTTTTCCTTTGATTTTTAGAAAAGTTCATTTCCATATGCCCAACTGAGATGCAGCTAATACTTGTTAACCTTTTCAATAATTTAATAATTTCTGTTTATACTATGTCTTCATCATTTCTTGCGTTCATATTGAAAGGTTGTCTGTGCTGTAAAAGTTTCATGTCAAATTACACAGACCTTGTTTTTCCTAGGAGACAATGAGTAACAACTCACTGGTAGTTCCTTTCAATAGCTTAACTCCTCCCAGCCTCAGCAAATTTCCTACTATGTGATCATCATTAATGTTTCCAGACATATTCATGGGTTCTAGATGGGAGAGGAGTTCAGGTTTTCTGGCATTACCAGACACCTTTAGAGTTTAAGAAAATGCTAAAGTGTCTGGTTAGAAATAGGAACCTTAGGGAGCTGCTGTTTAGGCCCCTTTTAAAAAACACTGAAAGTTTATTTGCTTATCAGATTATCAATTTTTGCATCACTGCGATTTCAGGAATGTAATTTTTATTCGACTTTCATGTCAACCTGATATTCCTTAGTCATCAAACTCAGGTGTTCTGGAAGAGATTTGCTGAGCTCTGCCCAGTGGGTCTGAATATCTGGTGTTTTACTGACCATGGTGACCTGCGAAATCACATATAGATTTCACCTTCTTATCTCTAAGGAGTGAGATGGTTTCAGGAGATTTTTCAGACGCAAACAGTAAAATAATTTCTTACCTTTCACAGCTATGAGGTGGACAAGGAACAGGCTAGAGAGTAAATTCCTCTCAAAGGCGAAGAGCCAGATAGCCTGAGTGGCTAGTTAGACAAAGCTGTGAGAGTAATCTATAGTGTTACCCCAGATCCTTACCATCCAACCATTAACCCTAGCATTCAAATTGCATATAAGACAAGGCAATATTTCTAGAAAGCAAAATTCTTTTTGCCAAACACTATGCTGTTTGGAAAGGATGTAATTCATTGACAAATATTGAATAATTTTTAATTTAATTTAATTATTTATTTTCATTTTATTCCAGTAGTTTTCACTGTATTATCTGGCCTGTTTGTAAAGAGTTATATACCAATGCTTTGCTTTACTTCTTTCTTCTAAAAGGTAAACTGAAACCAGGTTTCTTGTGGTTTGCTTCAAAAAATCGGGCTTTAAGCCTTATAATTTACAAGGGCAATTTTCACTTTCCAAAGGCCTTTCACAATTGTTTAATCATAATTTTTAATACTTAGTGTTAACAGATACAGATTTTCTTGATTCCAGTGTGCACTGGAATACACACCCATGTGCACATAATACACACTCCTAACCTGGTTAAGTTCATCGAACATCTGCTAGATGTACAAACAAATGTTTCTTTGGATGTATGCAAATGTGAATATACAAGTATCAGTGACATGCTTGAAGCTTTTTGTATCATGGTGTACTGTGCAAACAGAAATGAGGTTTAGTCCTCTCATCAAAATTATTTCACGACTGCTATCCATGTTTTTCCAGTGCACTGAAGAAATCTTATAGACATAGTTTGAGGCTTATTCCTCTCTCAGTGATGGGATTTTTTTTGTTTGTTTGTTTAGGGTGGGTTTCTTTTGTTTTCCATTAAATCTTTCAGGGTCTGACATTGTGATCTGAAGTATAGCTATTGCATGCCTTTCATAAGAGAAAGAAATGCTAGAAGAGATTTAAAGAAAGTATCTTAATTTGAAGAACTTGTCAGCCTTGATACGGTTCCTTTGTGACTCTGGATTTGACTTCAGTGCAAAAAAATTACTCAACCCACTAAGGGCAATTGATTTGGACTGAAATCAGTGATGTGCTAACAAAGGATAGAAATGTTGCAGAGAGACAAAGACCTGAGTGAATCCAGATGGAAGACAAGGAGAAAATTTGTTTAATGGGAAAAAAGAGTGTTGCTTACTGCTTCTCTAAGCTGAGAGCACTGAGGTTTATTCCACTTAGTGTACTAGGAGTAAAGGCAAGCTTTGACATTGGGGAAGAGAGAGATGCAGAACATTTTTACTACTGCAAACTGGAACAACATTTCTAAACAGAAGGGGAAAACAAAGAGAAAAACATGAAATAAATATGAACTGTGTGGCAAAAGAGAGAGGGAAGGGAAGGGAAGGGAAGGGAAGAGAAGGGAAGGGAAGGGAAGGGAAGGGAAGGGAAGGGAAGGGAAGGGAAGGGAAGGGAAGGGAAGGGAAGGGAAGGGAAGGGAAGGGAAGGGAAGGGAAGGGAAGGGAAGGGAAGGGAAGGGAAGGGAAGGGAAGGGAAGGGAAGGGAAGGGAAGGGAAGGGAAGGGAAGGGAAGGGAAGGGAAGGGAAGGGAAGGGAAGGGAAGGGAAGGGAAGGGAAGGGAAGGGAAGGGAAGGGAAGGGAAGGGAAGGGAAGGGAAGGGAAGGGAAGGGAAGGGAAGGGAAGGGAAGGGAAGGGAAGGGAAGGGAAGGGAAGGGAAGGGAAGGGATGTGAAACCATACTTGTTCTGTATTGCAAATGTGGTGTTCTGGCAAAGATTAACAAATGCAGTGGTGGAACAATTTGCATGAGGATTTGCACATTTTTTAACTACAATAATTTAATTGATTTCCTGATATGGTGGTAATATTCAATGGAAGCTCTACTGTCTTCACTGATAACCAGTACTAACACAATTTATTGTCAGTCAACTTTCACTTTCAATGCATTAAAACCTCTCATATTTTGTACTTTGGTTCTCCAACTGAGAAAGATTATAGTAACGTGACAGGAAGACACTCAACTGTAGTTTGTTGTGGCTTTTTAAAAATAATAATAATGTATTTATCTATAACCCACATGCAGATTCAATACATCCCTATAGCAGGTTTTATGGATACAACAGATAAATGCACTATTGCACTTTAGAAGTCTGACTACACTTACCACAATCACAGTGGATTCACAGAATTCACTACAGCCAACACAACAGTCATAAAATGTAGTGCTACATCCCACAGCAGTCATGTCACTCACTGTTAACACCCTCAGGCGATTAACAAGCTTCAATATGACAACCACAGCAGGTTCATGGAACTCACCACCACAACTCACAAGTGCACTAAATACTACAGGTGTGTGAGTCAATCACCCAAGACTACAAACCTAAAGCATATCAAATATTCACTTACCCATCTCTCCAGGTAAGGGCTCTCGGTATGTTCCCTTCACCAGTGTCCTGGCCAAGGGGGAAGAGTCTCCTCACAGAGGTGGAGAAGAGGCTCCCCCTCTCAGACTGAATCCAAGGGGTTTTATTTGGTTTTATGTCTGATGAACATGACAGTGGACAGGACTGTGCAGAGTGGACAATAACACCTTCAATGTTTGTCATTCACAGTGTTCCCCCTTATCTGATGCTGTTGCATATCTTTGATTGCCTGGGCCCATTGAAGCCAGATGGAGACCTTCTGGCTTGCCTTTATCTTCTGCTAAGCAACTGAATAGTGACTTGATTGTGTGTTAAAGGAATTCAAGGCTCAACTCAGGTTTTGGTTTGCTGAATTATGTCCCACCCACGGGACACAGTCCTCCACAATTTCTCCAGAGTGAAACCTTTTCCACAGAGCTTTAGCTCTTCACCAGCTGCCCCAGCTGGGCCACTTCTATGGGGTGCAGACCCTCAGGCCAAGATTGCTCCAGCCTGGTTCCCCATGAAGTCACAAGTGCCCCCAGCAAACCTGGTCTCTCCACATGCTGCAGGTCCTGCCAGGAGCTTGCTTGTGAATGTTCTGAATGCAAGTCAGAACATCTTCCATGTCTCCACCTGCTCCAGCATAGGGCCTCTCCACGGGGTGCAAGTGGAGTCTCTGCTTCTCATCATCCTGTATGGACTGTGGGGGGACACTCACTCCACCATGGTCTTCTCCACAGGCTGTAGGGGAATCTCTCTTTCCCACACTTAGGGTGTCTACTCCCCGCTCTTCCTCACTGACCTTGGTGCCTGCACAGTTTCTTACATCTTCTTAACTCTCTTGTCTGGGGGAAAAAACTGTCCGCTTGCTTTTTTTAATCCTAAATGTGATTCCCAGAGGTGCTGTGACCATCGCTGATGGGCTCGGCCTTGGTCTCCAGTGTTGAGCCGGATGATGTTTGCTCTGCAGAGAGATTCTGGCTGCTTCTTTCAGAAGCCATCACTGCAGGCCACCTCTGCCCCCCACCATTTGCAAACATCTCCTCCTAAACCTACAACAGAGTATTAATATTACCGCTGTTATTTCTGTTGTTATATAGTTCTGATTGTAACTAGAGCTACGGGAGCTGGTGTCATGAACTGCAGAAATTGCAGCATCCTCCTCAAATAATAAAGTTACAAGGACAGCAGGAATGGTTTTCCCTTCATTACATATACTCTCTGTATCTATGGAAGCAACAATTGCAATGACATTGTTAAATCTTCCATGAGTTGATTCAGTGGTAATGCAGTTAGGGGTGAATCTTTTTTGACTAAAAAAATAATTTTTTTTTAGTTTGTGTGATATTGCATGTTATTTTTCTTTGATAATGGAGAAGGAGCCACAAACTCCCACATTTTGTTTATTAAAGAAAATTTGTTGGAAAGTATGTAGCAAGCTGACCCTTTGCCTTCTTTCTTCTTTCCACCTTCATTTTGAATTTCACTGAGAAGTGTATGTGTGATGTCACACTCATTTAAAATTCTATCCCATACCTTTTAGGGACTTTGAATTGTATCATAGTGGAAGTTTCCTACAAAGTCCAAAGACTAAATTTCTTAATGCATTTTCTGAACCATCTAGGGTGAGGAACATGCTGGAGCTGGATTTTGCCTCCTGAAGACAGAGTCCTGACCTTGAGGGCTATTCAAATCGTGACATGACACGTCATAGACTCCAAGGAACACAAAATATGATCTCCCATTCATACATTAGAAACTCTTGTATTAAGGCCAATCCATAGGGCTGTCTTCGTACAGCTGAACTGGGCAATACAACTGCCCTGTTGTATTGACCCTCAAGGAGCAAGCAAAACATCTGTAACTCTGAGGCCGATCCAAGCACCCTTTTTCTTCCTGAGATTTTCAGTACTTGGCTTTTGATCATGACTAGTAATGACTCCAAAGAAAGCAGTCTTTTTCTTGGTATTTCCAAAGTACCTATTGAACTTCTTGCTGCAGTTGAAATATTCATCACATAAACCCCAAAAGGAAATGGGCTGAAAAGGCAGCTTTGACATAACATACTTCTCCTTGACTGGAGCAGTCTGGTCAAGTTATTTGGCATCAGTGGGATGTTGCTATGAACTGAATCAATTCCCAGTCCTTCTCAGTTTGCTACTCGGTAACATTTTGTTTGGTGTCAGGACCATTTTTAAACTATTTCCTCCTTTACCCATGTAGTAGATTATGCCACTTCCTCAGCTAGATGATCCTAGGCATTTTTTAATGTCATGCATCTACCTGATGAGGCAACCTAACCAATTTAAAAGTCTGTAGTTCTCTCTTTGACCTGGGCAGCTGCAGTGCACTGAGGTGGGGTAACAGCCTTTAGAGCAGGCAAGACTACCTGGAATCAGAACAGTCTTGGTTGTTCTGGAAAAATACTAATGTCCAGTCATGACAGTTCTTGAATGTTAATTTCTCTCGTATACTACAGAAGGGATGAACTCGACCTTTGTGATGTGCTGCTTTAAAATCACAAACAAATCCACCAGATAGAAGCCTTTCCTAAAGCTGACTGGTGTCAGATACAGGGTAGTTTTTCTCTAGCGGTGGAATACAGAGAAAAAGATCATAGGCAGCCTGTTTGAGGAGAGTCAGTCTGACTCCAAGCTGAAGAGGGAGATGGGCTTGAAAGGTGATAAAGGTGATTCTTCTTTTTTTGTTTTCCATCCACCAAGCTTTCCCCCATGCATTCCACACCTAAGAAATATGACACAAACCAGGACCCGAGGCAGACTGTTTGTAAACATGTTTCCTCTTTGCTTGGTAGTCTACAAACTGATGAGCTACTGGAAAGAGGATATGAGTAAAAAAGCTGAAAAAACCCATATTTAGAATAAGCACACAAAATTACCATTTAAAAGCATAAACATGGCCTATTGATCAATTTTATTGCTGAGAACAAGATGTTTTATTTAGGTTTGTTTGCTAAACTGATTTTGATTTTGATTTCTTATGTCCGTTTTTAATATTATTTCACTGCCTGTAAAGTTCTCTTTGATCTTTCCCAGAGAGAAAACAGTTGTTAAAGATTCATTACTGCCATTTTTACTTGTAGGATTTTTAATAGACTACAACTTTCACACTGTGCGAGCATGCGGAAAAATGAACATTTTATAGAAATATGTAAAGAAAATAAATCACCTATCTGACAACATAGGTAGGTCAAACTTTTACTGTCTGCTAGTAGTCAAAACAACCCTTCATATTTGTATGTTCCACAGCTTTGTCTTCTATCATGCCCTGTTAAGAACTGTATTTTTTTCCTCATCTCTTTATTCTCACATTCCCTCCTCTTCTCTTTTTTTTTTTAATCAATTATGACAATCCTAGTCAGCAGCAAAATTCATGTTGAAGTAGATGATATTGCATCAGACCTAGCCTACTAAGATTCCATACCCCTTTTTTAATTTTTTTTCCTTTTTGTTTTTATCCCTATCTCTCAATATATCAGATCCTGAAGGCTTGCTGGGTTGAGGAAATAGGAGAGACATGGAAGAGTAGATAACTTTATCAGACCAATTTATATAGATGGTATCCAAAAGTGGACAATCTTGTAGACTGAGAGACTTCAAGTGGTTTTACCAGCAAGGAGACAAGATTTTTGCTCCCAAAATCTTGATAATGTATTCCATCTCTAACAGTTAATCCAAAGAACTATTTTATTTTTTTATCAAGCCTGCTTTTCTCCACCATCTCAAAAAGTGAGTATCAGACACCTTTGCCTTACTTCCTCACGCTTTTAGATTCTAAATTTAGTTGTCTATAGTTGGAGTCCTTACTGTCTGTCCATGTGACCTAAAGTCTTGTGATTACCTTGACTCCCAATGTTAAGACCGCTCTAGATGTCCAATTCAAATTTTCCACTCATTTTAACTATACAGAACTGAGATCTTTGATCCTTTTCTTCTATCTTGACAGCTTAAAATCTCTCCATTGCAGTGCCAGGAGCTATTACTTTGGAAATGTCTCCTGAAACTTGATATAAATATCACGTGAATGTAAGGTTATATCCCATTATGCAATGTAAATAGGTTTTGGCATTTGCAAAGCAGGGAAAAGATCCAATTGCATTGAAAGACAGAAATAGAAATTGAGCCTGCAATTTTAATGCAGGCAATTAAATTCAACTACTAGCATTTTGAGATTAATGTTACAATGAAACAGTCCCACTCTTTGTGACTTAATCTACTAAAATGAAATCTTAAATTAGACTCATAATATGAACATGTGGAAGTAGTTCCCTTCATGTATTTTTAAATCCAATATTAATATTTAACATGTAAATTCAATACTATGTTTTTTTCAGTCAAAATATGACAAGGATTGGAAGAAAGTCTTTCACTGGTGCAATTCTAGAAGCAGTTATTAATTTCAATGTAATTTATGTGGATTTAAACCTGAAGCCAAAAAGAAGACTCCCAATAACAGGCTGTCTATGCATCACTTTTAAATTTAGACTTTACCATCCTTGAGGTTAAAATTTTATTCTAACGTGCTATTCACAAAAACATTTTGACATTTTAAGAAGGAAAAAAAATCCACAAGTATCCAGAAAAGGAGTGATTTGAAATAATTGCATCACCTGCCAGCAGATTTAGGCCATCTGGAATAATTCATAATCTGTTGGATAGAGGGCTGCATCACTCAGCTGATTTTAAATGACATTGTGCATCCTTGGCTCTGTATAGTTGTGTTTGCACAAAGATGGTTCTGGAGGAAATCTTCATTTAAATGTCATGTTCAGCCCCTTTTCCTCCTCTTGCCTTCCCTCAGGAGGAGGGAGTGGGACATTGTTGTCTTCTGGTAGCACTGGAGACCCGAAGGAATCCCCCTTTTACCTGTTCCTTTTCATCTTATTCTGAGCATCTCAATTTAAAACAAGGGTTAAGCATCCCCCTCCCTGTATCTGGCACTGTCGTGGAGACTTAGTCATAATGGCTGATTTTTTTTTCCTTGCTCCTGTTACTGAACAGACATATGTGCATATAGTGACTCTTTGTTGTTGACTTTTTTGTTGTGGTTTGAATTCCTAGACATCTGTTCCGAATTCAGTCTTGGGAGAACAATTCAAACCCCTGTGCTTCAGAACTGAAATGGAGGTACTGCGAGGACAAGCTTAAACCATAAAAAGATGGAGTCTTCAGTATGTGTGAATCTGCAATCTCAGTTGATGGAGTTTATGCAGTTGCTGAGTCACATGTTCAGGAATGCTTTAAGAACAGAATTTTGTAAGGTGTGGGCTCTTGAGAATGTAGATCTTTGCAAACATTTGTAAATAATTATTTTTTTAAAAAAAAACAAAACAGATGTACAGAAGTCCTTGTCTCCATTGCTATTTACAGCAAACTAAAACATTAATTTTCTTCTTGTAACTTCTAGCAGAGCTTTAGATTGTTCAGTGTTCTCAGGGAACCTTTTTCTTTTTCTACTTAATAATAAGTAATTATAAAAAGAGAAGGAATACAGAATTCAATAATGAGCATATCTTTTACCTAAAAACCTGTTTTTAAGTATTTAGTCAGCACCAGAAAAAACACATTGTTTTCCAGGGCAATATAGAATAACAAAATAACATGATAGATAAGAGGTGAGAGCAGCAGCACTGAAAACAGGAAGACATTTTAAGAGTATTATGAATAGGGTGTTAATCATCCCATAATGGTACAGAACTATTCTAAGCTTTTATACTCTATGTATACAGACCATACGGGGATAAATTGTAAATCCTCATCAAAAAGTTACACGCACAGTCACAACACAGTGAGAGATTGTACTCAAAACAATTGTACTAAACTTTCACCAATAAAAAAGGTTTCTGGAAATTATAGCTTTACCAGTCCTAGTGCTCAGACACCTGAGCATTTTTAGAGAGATGGAGCATCAAAAACCAAGCTTAATCTACCACTCGTTAGAACAGTATAACCACACAGATATATTCTGCTCTCTTTGTTACAAAATCCACCAGATATTTGCAGCATGTCATTTAGAAGACAATATACTTTTGTGTTTTTCATATTTGGAATACAATTTCCCTGAGGATTTACCTGGACAGAGGTTGAAAATCATAAAGAAAGCAAGAGAAAAAAGACCTTCTATGGTGACTATTAGTTTCTTTTTTACAATGTCCATTAGCTTTCTTTATTTTTCCGTTAAGAGAAAAAAAATTGGAGGTATGTTTAAACATCACAGGTTAAACATGATTCTATAATCGCAATTAACTATTCAGTGATTATTGATTATACTAACTGTAACTGGTGTTGATTTGCAACATGTATCAGAAACAGAAGCAGATCATTTAAGGCAGATAAATACTCTACTTATACAATGCAGAACATAATTCTGTAGCTCTTTTCCACAACAAAATGTGAAGGTGAAGATACAGATGGAATCAAGAGCAGAACAGATAAGATCATGTAAGGTAGGTCTTTCAATGTCTAGTAAAAAATGATTGGTTTGAATATGACTTGTGACTTAAAGAAAGTCAATCTCAACACTTGCTAGAATGTAGAATTTCCTTCGTGAAAAGGATAACTCTAACCTAGGCTAGTTTACTGAATCTTATCTTTTTTGCCTTTCTATTAGTATTAATATGAGAGACAATATCATTACTTACAGAGCACCTGTTACACATTATGCAGTTCTAATACTGCTACTTCACGAAACAGAACTCTGGGTTCAGTTTCTGATTTTCTTCCAGGTCTGTTGTGCGATTTTTGGCTATGTTAAAAGCAGATTTTTGATGGGAAAAAAAGTAAAATTTAGGTCAATATTGCCATTTAAAAGCATTTCAGACATATAATAATTTATACAGTAAAAAAATGTGGAAAATGGTATTTTTTCTTTTACAAATGCATAGATAGAGCTCAAACTGAAACTTAGATTCCAATTTTTTTCCCAAATAATGAAAAAGCAAGAAATAAGTTTTGTGTATTTATACATATTTTTATATAGAAAGAATGTAATGGCCAAATTTGGGAAAAATAATTTAAAATATTGAAATATATCTGTATATTTTATACATCTGAGTTTGGGTGTTTGGGGTTTTCTTTCAAATACTGAATTTAACCTCTCTGACAAGCTTTCTGAACTTCCAGTTCTGGAAAATATGTGAAATCATAGTTAAATTGCAGTAAATTATAGTATTAATAGTCCTTTGAAATCAGAACAGAGCTAAGTCCCTTAAGTCCTGTAATAGATAAAAAGTTTACCCAGAGGCCTTAAATCTTTGGGGTTTAATTGCCATATGTGAAATGGTTACCAAAACATTTTCTTATCTATTTTCTTTGCGAGGAGGTCAGGAGCAGTATCTCTGTTGTAATGTGTTTTAGCAGCACTCAGCACAGTTCTTCTTTCTATAACTCTCAAAGCTCACACGAGATGCAGATGCAACACAAATCACCTGTACTCTCCTTGACAACAGGTACCTGTTCTTGTGTTTCTGTTATTTTGTTTATATGTTTATATGTTTAATGGTATTCTGTTCCAGTAACATTTCTGGGAAGTCTCAATCTTTGCAATGTACACATTGTATTTTTGTACAGAAAAAAAATGCCTGTTTTGTAAAAAGAAAATTATTGACTGGAGATATATTGCTCTCTATTGAAACTCTGTGAAGAGCTGAGGTTAACATCATGATTGCAGCAGTCACATTCAAACTGACAAATATCCATCAGCAAGTTGCCTTCCCCCAAAGCATGCTTCCAACTCACTCACTGTGATGGACAGGCAGAAGTAATGGATGTACATTGGTGACTAGCAGTCTTTTGAAAATTTTCATATGTCTAGTGCCTAAATCAGACTTAGATATTTCTGAGTGGTCTATCACCAAATAAATGCCTACTCTACATTCATATTATGAGGGAATTCTTGCTTCCAAAAAACTTAATTCCTGCTCTGAACTGAAAAAAACAAACAAAAAAAAGGAAAAAAAGACAAGAAACTAAAGACAAAACAAAAAAGCCAAAATCTTTCACAAAGTCTGTATAAACCCGTTTTTTTTTAAAGACTGATTGTGATTAAATAATCAAGCATTTCCAAAAGACAATGATGTCAAGCTGAGGAGACTGAAAGAAAGGAGAACCTAAAAAGCACAATCTTACAAGTGCAATTGAAGAAAGATTTCCTGTCAGGGAAAAAAACTCTGAGCTCTGGGAATTTTCCTTAATTTATTGTCAAGTAACATAAACTCTTACTGAGGGGAAAAAAAAAAAGATATAATCAAACAAACCTAAACCATCTTTCCTGCCCCTTCACATGCTCAAATTCAAACACGCCTCCTCCTACACTCAGTTTCAACATCCCTTGCCATCAGTGCTTGTTATGCACAGTCCCTCCTTACCCCTCCAGTATAGAGAAAACTCTTTCGTGCAATTTCTGGATTCTTACTCATTTCCTTCTTCTGTTCCTCACTTCTGCTCTCCTGAACCTGCATGAGTCCTCCATAGGTAATAGGTTCATGTTTCTCCATGATGTGGGGCGTCTGTGGGCCACAGTCCCTCAGGACTGCCCCTGCCTCATCCTCCATGGGCTACAGTATCTCAGGGTTATTTCCCCCTTGCTGCCTAACCCCAGGTAGTTGACAGTCCCTCAGGGTTGTCCCTATCTCTAGCACAGAACACTTCCTCCCAGGCGTGTGCGTACCGGCCTGTCCCCAATTATGTTCCTTGCACATGTCACCACTGCTTCCTCCTCCCTTTCTGTAATTAAAATCTCCTTACAGGTCTTCAATGTCTCCTATGGCTTCCCTGATTTCTTAAAGATATGTGAGCACTGGGGCTTCGCTGGCTGGGAGAAGTTTTGACAAATGAGCTGTTTTCATCTGCTTCTGAGCCAGCCAGAACCAGCCATGGCAGACCTCCTCCCATGGAGAGCATTCCTACACCTCCCCAGTTCTAAGCCCTACAAATTGTGCCAAATACAAACACCTACCAACCGTCCTTCTCAGAATTCATGGTTACCTGTTTTTAATATATATATGCTTAAGCATAGGTAGAGTAGGGTTTTCAAACAGAAACAGAAAGAATATACATTCTATGCATACACTTCCAATGAGATGGGTGAATTGGCTGCTCCATTTTCTGGAGTTAGTGTCAGAAGAATCCTAAGGTTGAATTGGACCTTCAGTCAAAAGTTACCAATGTAACATCTACTGGGTTGAAAAACTGCACTGCATAGGACCAATACAATTTAAGCAGGTATAGGGCAGCCTGGAGAAGAGGTTACCAAGAAAAACTTAACATCTTTTCTTCAGAAAGAATTCAGTTTCCCTGGCTTTCAGCAGTGAAAGAAAAATTAGGTGGAACTTTTCCCTACATGAAGGTTTTAAGGTGTAAACTAGCCATGTACAGCTATGTTAACAAATCTCTGTGCCTGAACTCATATATCCCTTCCCTCAGGAAACCATACTAGATAGAGCGGAGTGGTGTGGAAATGCCGTGTCTTCTTCAGTGCTTGCTTATATCTACCTTGCAGCACTAAGAGAAGCTTGGATCTTTATACCGTCATTTTAGATTACTTTTTTTTTTGAATGCCTGCCCATTTGAAGGATCAGCTGATATCTACAGACTACTACTTGTGCTGATATGAATTAGCCCATTTCCCTTGTAGATTTATGCTGATTTTTTTTTTAAACTAGGGACACTCATTAATAGCAGCATGCTGGTGTGAGCTTAGTAAAAGACTAGAATAGGCACAGCATATGAGAAGTAAATATCAGAAAGTGACAGAATAATTTGAAAGAAACCTTGGAGGTCACCTTGCTAACTTCCTGCACAAAGCAAGACTAACAGAAACAGGTAGCTCCAGGACCCATCTACTCCTCTATGGACACTCCATCAGGATGGAGATTCTGTCACATCCCTGAGAAATCTATTCTTGTAGACCAGATGTTTTTCAGTTGATTCAATGCATCATTTAGTAAAAAGTCACCCTGTGTCCTGTTGGTGTGTGCCTCCAGGGAAAGCCTACTCCCTCCTCTCTCTACTTTTCCTCCACTTGCCCAGGCATCTTGTCAGCATAGAAATTTATGTTGTTGATGTGCTACACTTTTCATTTCTGGAAAGATTTACTACATCATCCCTTTTTGTGAATAATGGTGAAACTGCCCATCTGGGGGGGTTTCTGTTCTCCTTCAAGCCCTTCTGGAAGAAAGATACTGAGTTTGGTTGTCATATCCTAGGCACCAGGAACCTCTTCCAGCCACCAAGATCTTCCCAATCTGACCTTCCCTCTGAGCTGCAGCCTTAAGGTGCCACTTGGATCTTTTCCAATCACCAAGGCAAACCTCTGTTCCTTGGAGTCACTCTGCTGAGAAGAGAACAGTATCTCCTCTTTGCCTTCCCACCTGCCTTTCCTCAAAGACTGCTTCCATTCACTGCAGCACTCCACTCCTATGATCCATCATGCCATGTGTCTGTGCTCCCAAGGAGACTCGGGTTCTGTTCCTCTGCACAGACTTGCCATGTCTCACCTCCTTCAAGTCCTGACTGCTCAACCATCTTTCCAGTTTGGTTTCTCCCAACCCTTCCCACTAGAAGCAGCCACTGCACAGCCTTTTTGATGAGTGCCAAACTGCTTGGTGTGGGTAGAGTGCTCTCCATGGGGATCTCTGCTGTCAGCCTCAGCACAGAGGCCCTGGCTCTGAGACCAAGAGTTCAAAGTCCATACAATTTGATTAATTGTCTCTTCAGTGCCCTGGATTTGATCATCTTGTGTGCAGTAAACCTCACAAGACAGCAACTTTCATTGGCAGACTGTTTCTTCTGTTTTCTGCAAGAGGGAGGATTCAGCTGCCAAGACTCATTTTTTTCCAGACAGTACAGAGACTTGTTGCTGGCTCACCTGGGTCTGATAGCACCCCAAGCAGTGTTTGTTCCTCCTTATCTGTTCTCATGACACTCCACCTATTCCCCAGATGCAGATCTGCAAGCAGAGAAGAGACTTGCCTTCCATTTCTGTTTGTCAGAGATTTCCAGCTCCTGGCATCTTAAGTGTCAATATCGCTGGGTTGAATACAAGCTCTTGCTGTGCCTCTGCTTCTTCAGTTTGAGGATCAGACACTTGAGCAAACACACAGTTATTCTTCTGCTCCTCACCCCGATGCAGTGCAGATGCTAACTCCTGCCTTGTTTCTCTGTCTGCTGTATGCCTCCACAGAGTTGTTGGGCTGCTGTCACCTCCAGCCCCAGCCTCAGCAGTCATGGCAGATGAAGATGGGTGGCTGTTTGGAAGAGGCTGGGGTTTCTGAGATAACAAGGTGGAATTCTATGAATCTGGGATGCCCTTGGAACTCCACCCAGGCATAGTGCTGCACTAGCTGCAGAGCCCTCATACATGACAGAAAATGCACAGAAAATATTATTTTTTATAACATCCAGCCTGTGAATCTGAGATTCATATGACACAATACAAAGTATAACTTTGAGGGAGATAAAAAGGTTTTGTTGTTGTTATACATCTTCTTACATTTTTGTTATTATTCTGTCTAGCTCCTTTATTTTTAATTAGTTTTCTGTCTTTTGGATGACCTAATTATATGTGCTTCTTGGTGTATTTAATGTTTATGCACTCTTTCCTCCTGCTTTTGCTTTCACAGAATCACAGAATCACAGAATCTTAGGGGTTGGAAGGGACCTCAAGAGATCATCAGGTCCAACCCCCCTGCCAAAGCAGGCTCCCTATCTCATATTACATAGATAGGCATCCAGACGAGACTTGAATATCTCCAGAGAAGGAGACTCCACCACCTCCCTGGGCAGCCTATACCACTGAATTTCCCTGCAATAATTCTTCTCTGACATCTGAATTATTAATGTACTGAATGCAGCAATTATCAAATAAACCCAAATACATATTTTAAAAAATATTTTCTGTTTTTGAAACCACCCTGTACTAAATATTAGTTACACTTGAATTTAAATTTACCATGTTATCTCGTAGTTTTTAATATTTTTGTTAGGTCATTTAGGAATAGCACACCATGAATTTCCTTTTTCATTGACTCTCAAAGTGTTTCATTGATTCTCAAAGTTTTTCATTGACTTTCACTATTGTTGATTTCAGCAGATGAAGGACAAAGCTCATTCACCAGTATTATACTTCACTGCCCACAGTAAGAGTGGGGACTACATTATTTATTTGGGGTGGAGCATTTAATGGGTTGCAGATATTTAATTTTCTCAGGGTACTTTGAAAACCATTAGATGAAAATAATTTAATTAGTCATGAAGGCTGTTTGAAAACATCATTGGCTTATCCTTCGTGTGGGCAGCAGAGAATGTTGGGACATCATTAGCTGTGCTTGTGAGGAGTACTATTTGATCTCACAAGTTTCATCTAAGTGAGAGGTTAAAATAGTACATCCAAATCACAAAAATTTGGACTGACTACAAACTCCAGATAGAAATGTTCTGGTGAATTCATGTCCTGTGACAAAATAAGCATGTCAACTGTAAAACAAAGAAAGAAAAACACAAAAGGAAACAAAAATCTATGCTGGTATTTTGAATTTATCAAAGGTTGATTTTGAGATTTTGGATGAGAGCCAGCTATTTTGAACTTATATGGATAGTCTACTTCTGCATGAGTAATAATTTATTAGATATCTATTTTTCTAAGTATTTCAACCTTTTTAGGTAAATTAGGTAAATATTGTTACTAATATTTATGATAATTTATATTAATATAATTGATGTTGTTAATATTTAATATTATGTTAATACTAGGATTAAATAAAGTACAAATCTGTGCACAATCTTAGAATTACTTTTTCTGTAATTTACATTCTGATTTTTCAGTTACTGTAACTGCCAGGAATACTGTTATAGACTGTGTTGTACAAGGTAATTCTTGTGCGTTGCTCCGGCCAGCTCTCACTCAACTGGAGTATATGCCATGGCAAGATTCGAAAGAATGAAAAAAGCCTTTTTGCATCTTTTTTACTTTTTCTGTACCTTGTTTCTCCCTGCTGTGGACACGTTTCAGTCACCTCAACAAACACTTTCCATAGCCCTTGTGTGTAGTATCTCCTTATGAACTGCTACACTTAAGAACTGCTTGAGTGTTTTGGACTTGGTATTGAAGTGTTCTTAATTTGGGGGTTCTTTTCCTGCAGGAGACACAAACCTCTATTAAAGAAAAAGTTTCCCAGCCTTATGTTTTTCAAATGTTTTTCATGACCAGTAGCTCCTAACCTTGCTGCCAGATGTAATAAATATCACCAGTTCAATAAACCAGGCATTTCAGATCACACTTAAGTGCTTCAAATCAGAATCTGAAGTCAATACTGCTTGTAGGTAAATTTTCCAGATACACTTTCTTCAGCTCCTGTTATTGGAATAGAAATAGCAGTGGCCACTTGGCACTAATCTAAAAAAAATTACAAGCATGTGAATTTAAGGCATAGAACCTAATCTTTTGTAGTGTATCTGAATTCCCTATTCTATTTTGTTCTTCTTCACATGTCACCATTTTAGATGCCTCTGTCATTGCTTAATTTGGAACATAGTACTGAAAACACTCAATGAGACAATAACACTAATGTTTTCCTTCAGGTTTTTTTTTTCATTCCTTCTTTTATTCTAATTGGAATCATTTTGGATAGATGGCTGGGAGGGGTCTGTTTTCTCTTTTGCTAGGGAGATTTCACTGATACAGATGCTGCTTTTTTCACTCCACAGATGACAGACTTGCACTGCAACAGGTAACAGAGTGGTTTATATTTCTTCCTTTGTGCTTGATGATTAGCTCAGCCAAGCTGCTACCAACATTCAGGAACCTGGGATCAGCCTGAAAACTGTCTCTGAAGTAACAGCAAACAAAAGGAAATCTGTTCAGTAGGGATGGTCCATAAGGAAAACAAAATTTGGCCTTTTGTGTTCTGTCCCCCGAAAGTCCTTTTCTATTGATCCTGAAAAATCCAGAATCTTGGGTGTCTCCTGGCTATTAGAAGCACAGAAGAGAGCAAGATCTGCAGAAGATACATGAACTGCTTTACTTGAATGAAGATGCTTTGAAGAGGCTGTTAAGAATTGCAAAGACTCAAAATGACATTATCTACTATTAACTTGTAAATAAAACTACATAATGTCAACAGAGTGAGGTTTTCCTGCTTTGTGATTTTAAGACTGTGGCTTGTGGCCATGAACTATTCCTAACCTGTCAATAACATGAGATTGAGAAATGCAAATTCACTGACATTACACAGTGCTCTGCACACAGAATTTTTCTTAAGTGGTTTGGAAATCCCCTTGTCCTGGTTCTTGCCAGGACAGGGTTGGGTTAACTTCCTCAAGCAGCCATCACAGGTGAGCTGAGTAGCCGCAGGCTATTTTCCACACCATTTTCTACACCCCAGTTTAAAGGGGCTGGTTATGGAGGGGTGCTCCTGCTAGGCTCTGGGACAGTTGGAGTTTGGTGGGGGTGTTAGGTCTGTCATTGGGCAGGTGCAGTGCTCAGTGATATTGTTGGCTTGGTAAACTGCTCAGTGTTATCACCAGGCATGTGAACTTTGTCCCAGGTTTTTGTTTTTGCAGTGTTGTCAGTAAATTGCCCTTATCCTAACCCATGGGGGCTCTTGTCTGTTTCTCCTCCTGGGCAGGGGTGAGAGAGTGGCTCATGGTGCTCAGCCAATGCCTGGGGCTGAACCACCACCCCACAAGTAATTGCTTGGAAGTCTTCACACTCGCACAAACACAATTCCTGTATGTTCATATTTGTATATTTTGACCTATTCTATAATGCAGAAATGTCATTTAGCATGCAAGAGGGCTGTCACAGGAAGGTCTTCATTGCAAAAAGTGCACTATATGTTTTGTGTGACATGCATATATTTTTGTCACCAGGGCTCTGGTTATTATGTCTTCTGTGTGAAAGGTGCCATGAAATATATTCAGGACCTGCTAGAAACTTGGGTGCAGCAGTCATGGGCCCTTTTCAAGTTGTGGAGATGTATGTAGCAATAATTCCTGGTGGGATAGAGGCTTTTGTTGAAGTAGAAACAGGCTACTCCCAGAAGTACTTTTCTCTTAGGACTTCATTCAGAAACAGGTAACTCCCCTTTAGTGATGTCTACGAGCTATGAACATCTTCCACTTCTGACTGGGCAACAGCAATTTCCTGATGCAGGTTTGGTTTTTTTTCATCACTTCATATAAGGCAGGAATTGATTCTTTGTGTCTTATATCTGTCTGAAATGTAAAACAGCTACCAGATGTATTTGCCTTTGCCATGCAGATTCCCTGCAGACTTGTTTCAAAAAGCTGGAGAATTTAGTGAACAGATATGTTACTTGCCTCTCTAAAATATTCTTTTTGCTTTTGCTTTCCATCATATAGAACTATATTTTCTCATGTAAAACAGGTGCTCTAGCAAAAGGAGACAGTCAAATAAGTCCTTAAAAATTAAGTCTTCTCACTCCTCAGTGTTTATAGATGGATGATATTGAATACTTTTTAGTTTCTTAAAAACTGGGGGTAAAAATCATACTAACAAAGAAAGATATGGATAAGTGACCACAGAACCAAACTATTTGATTTCAAAATAGCATTTTTTACTTTATTCTTGATAGTATATGATCACCTTCAATGCTTACATTTCAGGAGCAGCATTTCAGCTGAGGCAAGGACCTTTGTCACAGCTTTCTCCCTGAGGCGCCACCACTCAAAGACAACTTTGGACATGAGGCAGCCATGAAACTTTGGGTCTGGCAGCTGAGAGCATGGCTGAAGTGTGATGAAGAAATGTGAGGAGTGTGGAGAAGTCCACTGTTGTGAGCAGCTCTATCAAGTACTGGTTCCTTGCCTGAACTACAGTGCAGCCATGCCTGTGCCTGACCATACATCTCTCACCCCAACCCTTCTTTGAATGTGACTTGGCATGAGCTGTCTCACTGCCATGGGCTCTCATGGCCACCTGGTCTCTTGTCTGGTTCTGGCTACCACCATGCTGCTTCCCTCCTTTCATTGCTGTGTCCCTGACAGTGAGGACACTGTTCCTGCCAGCATGATGCAACCTCAGCTCCTGGTCCCCTGGATCTGCCTGGCCCTACTGGGTCTTCTCAGTTGGCACCAAATTCTTTCTCCCCTGCAAAATGTTTCTCTTCTGGTCATCTTAACACACAGGCTTCTCCAATTACGATAAGAATACAATTTCAAAAGTTAGGATTTTCTGTTATTGCAGATACTGAATTTTGTGCTATAGCAAGTTTTCTGCTAGAAAAGGCAGACTGGGTCTCTCAGCCATTAAAAGAATCTGCTTTGCATTCACAGAAGGAATGTGCTACGTACCTACTGATTTTCTTTATTTAGAAAAGGCTGCACACCAGAAATTTTCTGTTGAAGTATTCATTGCCAGGAACTTTTTTATGAATAAAGCCCAGATTTATTTGTGGTTTTCAGCAGCAATTCCCTCAAATTCTCTGTCAGAGCAGGAATGTCCCAAACTTGTATTTTGTCCCAAAGCAAATTGTTGTACCAGCCTACCCATGACATATTTGTGCAGAGATTCAGCCAGCTAATCAGCACTCAGGGGAGGAGGAAGACCTGCATCACATGCCAGTCACAGGAAAGGAAATCACCCTTGCTTTCTCTGAGCACCTCCACAACCTTTCAAGTTTCCTAGTCAGATGTCTTATTTGCTGAGCAACAATTCTCTTCAGGGGTTTATTAATGGGGCTTCTCTTGTAGTGGAAGAAAGCATAGACAATGAATGAATGCATTTTCAAGTCTATAAAATAATTTGGCTGAGCATCCACATATATTAGTTACTGCTAGCAACGTAAAAACCACTCTTATCTCTAATGTGAGGTAAATAACTGTTTCAGATAAAGTAATAGTGTGAAATGCTTGCAGATGGCTAGAAGGAAAAACAGAATTCTAATTGAATCCATTATTCTATAGGTCACTAGCAAAAAAATATAGTCTCAATAGAAGTTCTGGGAAAGATTCATTAGTACTTTAAAAATATTTTTAGCATTTTTCTTTCATATTTAGACATGCTAGTTAACTGCAGCAATAAAAGCATACACTAGCCTCCATTAACGGTGTCATTGTTCAAATATTCAAGAGATAAAAAACAATATGCAAATGTAGGGACTGAGCAGTAATGAACACTTTTTGTTAGCACCATCTGACATTAAAGGGACAAATAATCCATAGTGGATATGTTCTGGGAGAGCTAGTCTTTGACAAGTAAATGATTGTTGCTAAGGAAACGTTATATTTTTACATAGAAAGTAGGTTTTGGAGGAAAATGGCCTATATAGCTTTTGAAATATGCTTCCCCCTAGCATGTTCACACAGTTTTAATGTAATTCAAATGTTTCACCTGCTACTGGGTATTGCTTTGTGTAAAGTAATTAAGAATCTCAGAGTTAACCCAGGGCTTTAGGCAACTTCCAACATAGAAATCTCAGGGATGCAAACCTCTCAGGAGCAGAAACCAGACTAAAGTTTCCATCATTGTGTTGGACTTTCTGTCAAGTGCAGAGCGAAGTTTTCAAACATTTTCCTCTGTGGAAATTAATTCTTTTGCATAAATGTGCAAGACAAGAATAGGACTTGATGGCAAGACCAATTTGATGCAGTGGACATACCTAGTTTGACATCACAGCTTGATATCCTGGGAGGGACTAGTAAATCTTTCTAGAGTGTACTTTGCTATTAGCTCCTGGGAGACGTAATCATTAAAACCCTTACCTCCTTCCCTCTTTCCCTGTAATGCCACAATAAATATTTGATTTAACCTAACATACACAGGTTTCTCATAAAAATTAAATCTCAGGCTAATTTCAAATATTGCCTTGCCACCTTTGTTCTCTAAGTAAAGCCATTGGTCCTGACACATTCCTGGCTGAATGGGAATGCTGCAAAGTGAAGTATCTCATTATCTACTCAGCAAGTATTCTGTTTCTGGTGGTAGTGCCAACTTCTTCATATTGACCTGCTTGCAATGTTTCCTTTCCCTGCCGTGACACTTACAGTTCTAAATCTATGGTTGACTAAAACAACTATAAATGGTAATTTTTCCAAAGCTAGACCACTCAAATAAAAGAAAAAAACAAACCAAACAACAAAACAGTTGCACTTTTATACTATTTTGTGTATAAACATCTACCAAAAAAACTTAATTCTTTTCACCTGATCAATGTTGATTGCAGTCATTAGACTAGACAGACACTCAGTGTACCGTTGTGGCATTTCTACTTTATGACAAGAGTACTTTATAATTACTTATAAGTTGTTGTCAACATAAAGCACAACTTCTCACAAATAGTAGGGTAATTAAAGAATGTTCTGCAGTAATTACACATACAGTTAAAAAAACCCTCCAATTTGAATATTAAAGCATTTACAGTGCCTAACACTATTTGGAAAATGTATTATGTACCAGGATGCCTTATTTAAAATACCATGAACAATGACATTAAGAACATATCTTTCTGTTATTATGCATGAAAACTCTCAAGGTCATAGAAATGGCTGTTTTACTGTAGTTTTGCATCTCTAGTGTGTCCCCAAAACAAGCAAAAGAAATGGGAAATATTCCTCATGACACGGTATACAGTTCACTCTCTTTGCTGACTATGTACCTCTGTTCATATGCCAAGGTAATTGGCATGTTGAAGTTAATGCATATGTATTACCTATATATTATCATATTTATTTCTATACTTTTCACATATATTTCAATTAATTATTAATGATTGTTAAAATACTATGTAATATACTATAAACAAGATCTTATCGTGATTATCACTTCTAACTTTATTACTGTGATACTAACTTTATTACTGTTATTTTATTATTGCTGGAAAGCTGGGCAGGGAGAAACCCAATGAAGTCAACAAAAGCAAGTGTAAAGTCTTGCACCTGGGGAGGAACAACCGTTTGTTTCAATACAGGCTGAGGGATGTCCTTCTGGAGAAGAGCACTATGGAGAAGGACCTGGGGGTCCTAGTGGATGACAGGTTGGCTATGAGTCAGCAGTGTGCCCTGGTGGCCAAGAGAACCAATGGGATCCTGGGGTGCATCAGGAGGAGTGTGGCCAGCAGGTTGAAGGAGGTGATCCTCCCCCTCTACTCTGCTCTGGTCAGGCCCCACCTGGAGTACTGTGTCCAGTTCTGGGCTCCCTGGTATAAAAAGGACAGGGGCCTCCTGGAGAGAGTCCAAAGAAGGGCTACAAAGATGATTAGGGGCCTGGAGCATCTATCCTATGAGGAAAGGCTGAGAGAGCTGGGGCTGTTCAGCCTGGAGAAAAGAAGATTAAGGGGAGACCTAATTGGTATTCACAATTATCTTAAGCATTGGATGCAGAGGGAATTAGCCAGCCCCTTTTCAGTGGTTAGCGGAAACAGGACAAGGGGCAATGGCTGCAAGTTAGAACACAGGAAGTTCCACACCAACATGTGGAAGAACCTTTTCACAGTGAGGGTGAGGAAGCCCTGGGACAGGCTGCCCAGGGAGCTGGTGGAGTCTTCTTCTCTGGAGATATTCAAGACTCTTCTAGAAGCCTATCTGTGCAGTATGAGCTGGGGAGCCTGCTTTGGCAGGGGGGTTGGACCCGGTGATCACTTGAGGTTCCTTCCAACCCCTACAATTCTGTGAGTCTATGAGTCTGTGATTATAATCTATATGCTAGATATAGATATATATACATATAATCTTAATATGTCATATTGTTGTAATTAATTTAATTTCCAAAGTTTATGTTAGAAGATCACTCTCTATGTTTAAGACACTGCAGCTTCTGGTTCCCCTTCCTGGCCTGCTTCTGCCACTCCCTGACATGCAGCATCTCAGTGTCAGAGCCCACCAACCCATTTTTACCTTGAGAATCCCAAATATCTGCCAAATGGCCTCAAAAAGGGGAGTTTTCAGCTGAGTGGTTGAATATTTGCCTATATAAAGTGCATCATAGATTTCTGATCTTTTCCCTTCTCATTCAAATCCTGTCAGACAAATTTCAAACCAGCCATATCTGTATATGTGTGTGTATATATATATGTATGTATATGGAGTATATTATATATCTATACCCCACTAACCCAACTAAGAAAATAAATGACAGGGTAATTCTCTGGAGACTCCATTTGCTAACTAAGCTATATAAATATAGTGTGTGTATAAAAACCACAACAAACCACACTTACTGAAAGAAGACATGGTAATCATGCTTGACTGAAACAGATTAAACATCATTAAATCAAATACAATGAAATGTTGATAAACAAAAAAAGTGAAAGAACAGGTCCTAAAATGTGATAGCAAGTGTCAAAAATTACTTCTGTTTTTACAACCAAATTACATGTTCATAAAATGTTTCAACTAAACTTGACACTTTCTTTTGGCTAAATTTCCTAGTAGTGTTTTGAAAATTCAGAACTTAATGTGCAAAAAACTGCTTGTGATCTTTTTGCCTATTTTTATCTATTTTTTGCCTATTTATCTATATTTTATATATTTTCATTTTTTTGCATCCCAGAAATATTTTGGTATTTTATTCTTTCTATCAAAAGCAGGATCTTCCACTGTGATATAAAAAATGTCCCTGGCCTAAAGCTGTTTACATTTTCCCTGACAAGAAGCAGTACTTGCTTTCTTTCACGAACATCAAGCTGTTTAGCTCTGCACATCCGCTAGCCCAAACAGGAAACAAACCAGTTTTCTTAAGCGTCTTTCATTAATTCTGTGCCTAGACAGCTAGATGCCATTTTTACAGGTATCCAGAGAACAAACATGCAAGATTCTTTGAAATGTTTATGGTTTATATTTTCCACAAGATATTAACAATTTAAATAACGATCACATCTACAAGAGGGAAGCATCACAATCAAAGTGTTAAAGACTTGTGACCATTAACATCATAAGTGGAATTAGAAGTGTTCCCTGCATTTTCACCTTGTTCCACGAGAAACTTGCTATGGACTGACAATCATAAATCATTTCTGTCACACAAGGTTTGCTTCAACTAATGAAAAATCAGCCTAACCCCAGGCCCTTATAGCTTAATTGTGGAGCAAAAGGTAAAGGTGAGGTAGTAATGACTGCGAGCATCTGGCACAGGGATGCCTAAGCCCCTTATCTGGGCATTGTGGCATTGGAAAGAGGTGCTTTCAGAGGTACTGAAATTCTGGTGTTGATTCTTGAAGGAAACTTAATTAAAAAAACCCCATTACTGCAGTGAGAGAAATAGTGTCCAGTTTGGAAACATGTCTTAAAATTCTCTAGGGGAAAGGATAAATGGATACTGTAATGAAGAGACAAAAAGCAGTCTGCTGGAGCACCTGGTCTGGTCAGTAGGAATTGGCTTCACCCAGTGGCATGACACCCGTCCCCTGGAGCCTCATACTGCCTGTCATAGCCTGGAACTTGTGCTCTTGGATAACGGAAGGATACCTTGTGTGAATTAATGTTGTGCTTCAGCGGAGAGGAAAGCTGTTGGCCAGGATCAGGACTCACTGGCCAGGGAGGGAGCAGAGGTGAGTTCTGCAGGGGGTGGTGGGTGTGTTCACCAGAGATCCCACCTGTACCAGGCACCCACCCGGCACCTGCTGACAGGAGCTGTAAAATCGTCATCTCCTGCCACGTCCAAACTCTTTACTGCAGACAGATGGTATGAGCTACAATTAGGCAGCATGAGCAGCACTGGCTACTGATGGTTCCTCAGGTCTTCTTTCCTCTCAAGCAACTGATATTCTCTGCCGTATAACAAGATAAGCACCAGGGGGAGGAGAGGATAAATTTAAAAGAACCCAAACGAAAACCAAAGCACCAACAAAAGCAAAGAAACAAACAAAAAAAAACACACCAAAAAAAAAGTTGCAGGGGTTTCTCTGTATTGTTTATTGCTCTTTCTGCCTGTTTGACGTCAGTATCCAAGATTCACACTGCTGCTCCGCTGCAGAATGTGTTCTGATGGATGGCACCCCAGGGCCTTTAGGCAGAGCAGGATGATGACTAGCTGAGACCAAGGTAGTTTGTTTCTCTGACTCAGAGCTGGTTGCTGAAAGCAAGGAATATAAAGATCCAGTGGGACCAAAATCCTATAAAAAGACACATAGCCAACAAAGTCTTCCATAAATTTTTTGTTTAACATTACACTTGGTGTTTCTGAGGTTAAGGAGATATTGCTTTTACTCAAGATAGGGACCATGAAAATACAGGTTGGAAAACAAGCTATTTAGTTTGTATGTTTTGTGTCAGCATATCCGTGCTTAGGTTGCACAATCAGATCTCACAGGCCAGTAGTTCTCTTTCTTACTGGAATACAATGAGGTTTGATCCAGTAACTTTTAATGCTGAAGAGGTCTTAGAAACATGCATGACAAATGCTCCCTACATTGGGAAATGAAACTCTCTTCCCTTATATTAGAAAGATTTCATGAAACCACTGGAAATATCAGGGTATGAGAAATTTTGCTGAAAACAAGCAAACAAGAAGTCATAATATAGTTTGGAAAAAATTTCAAGTTCTAGGTTGAGAACTTAGCAGACAGGGAGAATTAAATCTGTTCTGTCTTCTATTAGCTTCTTTGGGGATACTGAAATTTAAATCAGTCCATTGAGGTAAATCACCTTTATTTTTGTTGGTTTAGTTTCCTTTTGGAGCAAATACAACCTGTTAATATGAGTATATGGAGCGTCTGACATGATGAGACCTGGGACTCAGCTTTGACCTCTGTGTCCTGGAAGCAGCTGCCCCTGAACCTACCCCAAAGCATGCCCCAAACTTGGTAACCTGAGTACAGAGTTGCAGGCCATTAGCCCTTGTCCTTTTGCTATCTACAGACATTTTGCTACTGCCTGTATGTAGTCTGCATCCAAACATTGTGGGAAAGATCAGGTACTTTCTCTCCTCTCTTACAAACAACTGGACAGTTGATGTAAAAGGGAAGAGAAAGGCCCTCGGTCTAGAAGCTTTGAAGTGAGATTTAGGCAACTTGCCAAAGATCATAGAATCATAGAATGCTTTGGGTTTGAAGGGACTTCAAAGATATCTAGCTCCACCACCACCTGCCACGTGCAGGGACACCTTCACTAGATCAGGCTATCCAAAGCCCCATCCAACCCAGCCTTAAACACTTCCAGGGATGGGGCTTCCATATCTTCTTTGAGCAACCTGTGCGAGTGTCTCACCACCCTCAAGATAAACAATTTGTTCCTAACATTTGACCTAAACATGCCCTCTTACAGCTTGAAGTCATTACCCTTTGTCCTGTTACTACACTCCCTAGTGAACAGTCCTTATCCCACTTTTCAATAGGATCCCTTTAAGTATTGGTGTGTTGCAATTAGTTCTCTCTGGAACCTTCTCTTTTCCAGGCTGAGCAAGCCCACCTCTCTCAGCCTGTCTTCATAGGAGAGGTGCTCCCAGCCCCCTGATCATCTTTGTGGCCCTACTCTGGACTATCACTTACTTTCTGGCTTGATACTTAACAATGAATGAAATGATCATTGAGGAAAAGTTTGTTCTAGTTTAGCAAAATACAAGATATCAGCACCATGTTCATCACCAGAGTATGACGATGCTACCTGTCCAATCAGTGTAGCATATATTCTTCAGCCCTCAACCATGAATTATTTTTTTCTAATTACAGTTGTTCCCAGTCACGTGAGAGTTTCTTTTGCTCCAAATCTCTGCATGGTAACTATTCATGCTTCTCCATACTCAGTACCTTTAACTGTTCCTTGATGTACTAGGGTTTTGCCAGAGAGCTGGCAAAAACTGAGAAAATAGCAAGTGCAGGTTTTGGAGGTACAGTACTTAGATTGTGTTTCCTCAGTCTAGATTGCCTCTCACAAAGACCACAGGGGAAGATCCTATAGGAATTTCATTGACACTCCAGGAATCCTGGTGGCAAGCAAGTAACATGAATGTACAGACACAGTGTTCTGCAAATATGTCACAAAAAACCCTGTATCTTGCTAGCTAGGACAGCATTGTAAAAAGCCTCTGAGTTTTGCCTTTCAGCTGCCTTGTTGACAGGTGTTTCTAGTCAGAGTTAAATGTCTAGGTTTATATATAGGCATGCTGCTTAATTGCTGACGCAACATTATGGTGAATGTTCCCTCAAAAAAGCACGCTTCAATACCTTATTCTTAGCCTAGTACAGCATCTGTTGTTCCCTCAAATTCTTTCATCAGTCATTATCACCTAACCAAATCATCCCCAGGCACAGGCGGAAGTGATGTTGCTGGGGTCAGGTTGTAAATGTTACCATTTCCCATGTACAAGGGTCTCAGTCTACATAATGAATTTGTTTTTGTAAGACAAATACAAAAAAAATCAAATCTCTGGTCTTGACCTCACTACAGTTCTTCCCATAAGTGGCAAAGTTAAGATCCTGCCTCCAATCTGTCTGAATTTTGGAGCCCAGCCCTCTCTTATGAGAAGTAAATACAAGAGCTGAATCTGCAGAGCTATACATTAGAAACACCAGCTGCTTTGTACAGCACTCAATTGAACTCAAGACACTTTTAAGTGTGCAGGAGTTAAAATTTATCCAACTCTGAGAAGCACAAACCTTATCTTAACAAATATGTTTTTCTCCCAGAGGAAAGTCTCTCTTTGTTGCAGAAAAGTCTAACTCTTGAGAAGCAAAATGAGAAAGGAATAACTTGTTGGAGCGTCCTATTTCATCACACAATGCATAAGGGAGTTAATTACTTTGGGTGGTAAATAATTTTCACATCTCAAAATGAAGTAAAAGCAAATTGAACTGTTAATTGAAACACTTTTCTGAGTCAATATATCTTAATTAACATGTTCCTCCTTTTCTGTTATTATTTCGGAAGATCTATAACATAATAGTTCATGTCAGAGATGGATTTCTCTGATCAGCCTTGTGCTAGCATGACTGCCTGCAAATGTGCATTTAAAATATTTTTCCAGGTTAGTAATTAACTCAGGAAAATTGCTGTGAGGGTCCAGAGCTCAGTGAAGCATGACTCATTACACTACTCTCAAGCTGCAGATTTTTTCAGCCAGAAAAGTATGTACTCCAGAGCTCGGGGTAATGCTGTATTGCTGAGGTGGTAATGTGCAGAAGAAATACAGCAGATGTGTTCCAAAACAGCAAGAAAATGCAAACCTTTTGTCAAATACTCGTGCTATGATTCCTGTGCGCAGCCCAGTCATCCCAGCTGATTCAGTAACACAGCTGCTCTCTCGACTCTCCCAGCTTGACATGTCATTAAGAAACCACTCTCCTTTTTCAGCTGTGACAGAAAAAGCAAAAAAAACGTCGCTACTATTATCTACTCTTATTGCTTCCTATCTGGGAGGGATTGCTGAGCAGGAAAGAAGACAAAATAGATCTTTATGTGGGTAACGTACATACTTCTGTGGAACACGTAGAATTATTGAAGTGAGGTGGGTGCTAAAAAGATGTAGAAGCATAGATCCTGTCTGAGCTGCGCAACACAGGCCCCAGTGTCTCACATCTTGAGCTCCTTTGGGTCCACAGCTTCTGCTAGCCAGCTGTCATTGTATTATGGTGAAGAACACTTGGCTTGCAGTCCCCAAAGGCAAGGACTTCTCTCTGTCTCTAAAACAGCAGCAGACTTCCATGCACTTCCTCTGTTGATAAACTGGTACGAATTCCCATACTGGTCCTCAAGACGTCAATTGATTGTGGCATATGATGATGATAAGTAGCTGGCTAGTCTAGGGAAACCTTCATTTCTAGCTGTACTTCTGGTTTCACATATATGTGGATTTATCCACAGCTATTTCAAATCCCACTAAGCCCTAAGATTAATTTACTATATGACATTGTGTGATCACTGTTACTGTCTAAAAAAAGAAATAGGGGGAAGAAAAGGAAAAGGCCTAAGGACACTATAGTATGGAATTACTGCATTTCCCCAAGCTTATCCCTGTCAATATTGTAGTAGGATTAACAGGATTTGCAGAATAAGGATCATAATACAGAGAACAACACAATATATTACCGTTACTGTCCTTGTCAGGAAAACATCAAGAAACTCAGGCAACAAAGAAAATGTCAGCTTCAAAGACTGTGGATTTGAAGTTTTATGAAGAATGGTTTTCTTATGTACTGTTCCTACTCGTGTGTTTGGAGAGATGGTGGAAGCAAAGACAGTTAACCAGACCTATGTATACATGTTATCTGTACAAGACAAGAAAAATGTGTGCTCAGAGCTTTTCAGAGAGGTGGTTGAACATGCCACAACCAAACAAAGGCATCTGAGACTATGCTGCTCTCTCATGGAAACTGACTTCTGACTTCTCTGACTTCTTTTGCCTCAAAACACCTTCTTCTCTGTTCCCAGAGTTCCTCATACTATTTTTTAAACTACATCGAAATAACTGTCAGGTCACTTCACTGCTACAGTGAGATAAACTGACTCAGGCAGGATTTGACCTACGCAGACACACTGAGCAAAGAAGGCATCAGTTCCTTTGGTTTCTTTCAATGCCGTAATTACTGATACCTCGATGCATGTATCCAGTTATTTATTTCACTTCAAGAGAGATTGCACTCTAAATATTAATGACTGGTGCTCTTTAGTCTGACCCATAAACACACCCATAAACACAATGAACATACTTCTACTGGTAATCAATACCATGAACCTCTAGTGATACGTTCTAAACGCATTATCCTGTTATTATTAACTGGAAGTGTTGGAAGCTCGTTGTTCATCATAATGTAAACATTGATTTATTTCCCAAAGGTCTATACCTTTTCTTCAGATACAGATCTGTGTGTTGCTTATCATTTGTTAACACGGACAAACAAATCTCCAGCGGCTGTTGGCCTAAACCAAGTATGGAGGTTTCCACACACCAGTTTGCTGCCAGTCAGGTAATGTTGGCTGGCTGATGGGGTTTTGTATAATAATTATCACCACAATTGTAGAAGTCTTGCCTTGAGAGATTTGTAATTAAATGAACAATTACAGTGCCCATTAATGCACAAAAAATTGTGCAAAGTGTCTCACGACAAATACCTCAGAGATCTTTATGTGCAATACTTCTCACAGTGATTACAATGTAGAATTGATGCCTAAATTTCTTTCTTTCTCAGCCCAGTTTTTCTATGACTAGTGAAGGCCATTTTAAATGCTAACCTCCTTGGGAATGAAAATAATGACTCGGTAGGTGAGTATTTCTCTTCCCTTAGGCTGTCACATATAGCCATATGCACGTGACTCTCATAATAGCCAAGTTTACTTTTATTTTTATGCGTACGTAAATGAACAGATTAAATGCAACAGAAGGGAAGAACTGAATTAATTCACTTATGTACAAAAGCCTGTAAGTAGAGTAATGGATTTAACCTATGTTAGATAGATAGTAGAGCTGAAGCGACAAAGCATTTATTACAAGATGCCTACTATCTTCCAGAAACAAGCGTTTGCTATTAATCTGTGTTCTTTAACCACAGAGTGATGTCATTACTTAACGCATCTGAAGTATTTTGTAGAAACAGATTGAGCTCTAAACTAGTATACAGCACATGTGTTTTGAGGATCAGTGGATTATTTTTTTTTTTGGCATTTACTTCCTACCTAATTGTCTATGTATTGCTTACATGGTCATATCTTGTACCTGAAGACATGGTCTAGAGGTGGGCTAGGCAGGGTTAGGCTGTGTTTGGACTCAGTGTTCTTGAAGGGCTCTCCAACCCAAGTGATTCTATGGTTCTGTGATTCTATACTGCCTGCCCTAAGTTGGTTTTGGTAGGACAATTCCAAAGATTTTCACATGTCCCTGGAAGTAGGAATTATTGAGGCACGGAGCAGTCATTAATCTCTTTGGATTTTTGTTTAATGGTTTTTCACAGCAGTCACAGAGAAACCTTCATGTTGGAGTTTCCATCCATCATTGCTCCTGCTGAGATAAGCTCTAAATCCTGTCCGTTTTACACTGCCAGGCTAATCTTTGGATCTATTAGGACCACACTACTGGAAGCTTTGAAGAAGGGAATTGAGGCCTTGAATTTGACTAAATAATCTAGGGAATGTACCCTGAGAGCAAACAGTACTTTAGTAGGCTTGTAATAGACTGTGTTGGTAGAAACACGTGCAGTACCAATATGAATTGATTTCTCAAAAGCTGATGGATTTCTTTCTAGACACTGTCCACTGCTGTAATCAGAGTAACTGTGACAAATGCACGTAAAATTCAGGAAAAGTCGTCATCCACTAACAGAAGATAATTTCCATGCCAGACAGAGGTGGTGGATAATACTCCATAGGGTGATGGCTGTGCAGGACCTCAGATAATTGGATTTACCAGAGGCACTGAACTGGCATTTTATGTGCTTATATGTTTTTGTTTATTTATTGATGTATATTTTTATATAATCTTACTTATTTCTCTACTTTCAGGTGTTCAGAACAGCTTTTCTCTGCCTGTGAGTGCAACACCTGTCAAAGCATTTTGGAATCAAGGTAAGTGCTCAGCACAACTCCGTACTGCTTTCATTTATACATTAGATAAGATTGCTTTAGACTGGACCCATTCCCACTGCCCCTGAAATGAACAACTCTTCCATGACAGCAAATGTGAGCAGAATTTAATTTGTTGTAAATGACTGAGGTTTCCTGGGAGTCAAATTTGATGTATGTGACAGCTTTAAAATTAAAACATGTCAGATTCATTAGGAAGCTCCTTGAACAATTTTGCATATTTTACTCAGCAAGACTAGGCATAACTTTGTTCTCCATGACTCACTAATCTTTGTTCACAAAGCATAAGTAAATATTTTTCACATATACACTCCTAAGGAGATGTAGCTCCAGGTAGATCTTGCAAAACAGATAAGTTGTTTCTTTTCATGACATGCCTTTCTTTCCTGCAGTAAAGTAGCAACAGAACAGTGGAAAAAGTGCATAAACATTTGTAGCTAAATGCTGAGCTGTGATGTTTTTAGGAAGATAGTTCCGACCTTCATTGTGGGTCAAATTCTACTCATTGTGACACTGGTGACAAACCAACAGAAACTGAACTTGTGATGAGTACCTCCAAAAAGATTTGTTGAGCAAACCAATTATATATTTTTGCTATCTGATTGCAGATATCTCCTCAGGCCCCACAGAGTGAACACCAGCCAGCTCAAGGCCAAAGTTGTTGCTGACCAAGGCTTAGCCCATCAGCGATGGACACAGAGCCTCTGGGAATCACATTTAGGAGAAAAAAATGCAAGTAGCTGCTTTTTGCCCCCAGAGAAGGGAATGAGAAGATGTAAGAAACCTTGCAGGCACCAATGCCAGAGAATGGGGGAAGGAGGTGCCCCAGGTACCAGAGAGAAAGATGCCGCTGCAGCCTGTGGGAAAACCCATGGTGGAGCTGGTGTCCCCTCACAACCCATGGAAAAGGCAGAAACCCATCCTGCATCATGTGGAGAGGCTCCACACTGGAGCGGGTGGAGACATGGAGGAGATGCTGTGACCCACGTTGGAGAAAGCCCCTGCCAGTAGTTGCAGCCCATGGAGAGAGACAAAGACACAGAGATGAGAAAGACCCCACACTGAGGAGAGGCTTATGACCCCATGGAGGACCAGGCTGGAGTACTCTGGGCTTCACAGACTCAGAGACATTCTATGACTTATGACTGTATCCCATAGCAGTGACCCACACTGGGGCAGCTGGGGAAGAGCTGAAGCCCCGTGGGAAAGGACTCACGTTGGAGAAGTTAATGGAACACTGTCTCCTGTAGGTGGGACCCCATGGTGCAGTAGGGAAAGGGGTTGAGGAAAGCCCCCCCCAGCCAAGAAGTAAAACAACTTGTGAGGAACCTACCAAAACCCCCATTCCCTTATTCCCTGTCCCTCCCCATGACACAATGAGGGGGAAGAAGGAAGCAAAATCCTGACTAAAGGGAAGTCTGCTAGGAAGGGAGGGGTGGAGGAAGGTGCTTTGCTGGTCTCACTTCTCATTACCTGACTCTTGTGTCACTGGGTGTGCACTTCAGTGTCATCAATTAGAGAATTTTCTTTCCTTTATTCTGTGTTGAGTCTGTTTTGCCCGTGATGCTGATTGCAGAACGATCCATCCCTGTCCTTATCTCGACTCCTAAGCCTCTCAATATCTATTTTCTCCCTGTCCAGCTGAAAAGGTGAGTGGTAGAGCAGCTTTGGTGGGTGTCTGACCTCTATCCAGGGTTAAACCACAAGAAAGGATCAAGTGATTTTGAATGTAAATATTGCAGTCCTATGACTTAAGTGAATTTAATCGTACATTTAAGGACAGCAGAAGACCACTGTTCTACTTTCATCAGAAATAAAATGAATTCTGTGAGTAAACATGACCATCTTCAGATGGGCTTTGCCCACACTTGCGCTGGGTGGGGAGTCAGCTGCCAGCTTTGTAACCCAGCTCTGGCTTGGACAGCTGACTTCTCCTGGGACCTGGAAATGTTAGGTTTTTTTCACAGAACTTCAGAGCTATGAAAACTGGGAGCACAAAGAGAAACTACACAAATGCAGCAATATTGTCTTCTAAACCAAATCAGGACTTGTGAAAGGACAGACCTTGTGGGTTTTTTGAAGTCTTCTATATTTTTTCTGATTCAACAAAGGAAAATAATCTGCAACAACAGGATGAAATTTATTAGTTGTGAATAAAAGGTGACGTTGCACATCCCTATAATTCTGAAATTAAAACTTGTGTCACAGGTCAGTAAGTGCGAATATCTATGGCAGATTCATTTCACCTGCATTTTCCTATCTTCTCTTCTATGGTGATACTTCTGTATTTGGTTCTATTTACTACCACAATCAGTGTTACCTTGTCTGGCTGCAGAGGTATTATGGTGGACTTTGCCTTTAATCTCCAAGAAAGATCTCAGGTAGAGCTAAGACAGGACCACTTAGTTTTGACAATTAACTGTATACTAATACTGCTTTTAATTCTACAATGGGCTTGGTTCAGATGCCAGTGTGGAATTGTTCAATAATTGTTCAAATGCTGGCTGGCACACACTCAAATGCATGCAAGCTGGGGGAGAAGTGCTCCTGAATGTATGAATAGTCTGCGCACATTTCATATCCATTATATGCTTATTTTGATCACAGAATAAATTACATGAAATACAAAAGGGATAAATAGGAACAATCCTTGAAACACCTACATACTTAATGGGAATTACCATTAGGTTAGCTCATTTTTCCTGAGCTTCAGTGCTCAAGGACTATTTCTATGGTGAACAGTAGGCAAAGGTAGTCCTGAAGGGATGACAATAGTAGTGTCCTCCAAACCTTTTTGATCATGCAAGACATCAGTAAAAAAACAATCTGATAAATTCCCCCACAATATATGTGAATTTATTTATAAATTATAGGTGTATGCGCTACTGAAGTTCTAGTATTACCTTTCTGCACCCCACTGTGGACACCACTGGACTACAGGTACATGAATACACTTGGAGGAGATGCAACTGTAGCACCAGGGCTATGTGACATACTCGTGCAGTCAATTCTCCCTGGCAATTCCAAGAAGATTCTGTCAAGATAATCCAAGATTTCTGTCAGGAATTTTTTTTCCCCATATTTCTCACTCTCTGATATCTGTTGACAGAATTTTGCAGTACCAGAGATGGTAAAGATACTTGTTTGGAAAGGTACACAGAATGAAGCTTTGAAGTGCAGCACATGCGTAAGACATTGCCAGTATTTGTAAAATTTTCTAAACATTAGTAAAACTTTTGGAAAGTGCTGCTAATATCAAAAGTGCTTTTGAGTTAAAGGACTGAATCAGGTTGAAACTGACTGTGGATCCCACAAGTCCTAGTTGGCTCTTTATTTAGTACCTACATAGATTAAAATTGGGCATGTTTTTGAAGAGCCTGCCTTAATCAAGGTCTTGCTGCTTAGCAGTACCAAATATTCCCCCAAGCTCAAGACAAGAAAAAAGAAAGATTTGGAAAATATCAGCCTTCTTTCAGGTATCTGTTTCTTGCAACTAAAAATGCCTCCATTTAACTTATTTTACTTTTATGGAATCCAAGAAACATTTTCCATGGAGGGCAGAGAAGAGAATGCAGGAGCATAACAGTATTCAGTTAGCTGAAAACATTTACTGGGAATTCAGTTCATTTTTGCAATTTGGCTTAGGAAACATATCAATCAACATTTCCTCTCTCCCTGTAGTTTCATTTCTTCAGCTAATTAATGCCAATTAAATACCAAAATAATGGTGGTTTTTATTATTATTTTGATCTTTTTTTTTTATTTTCATAATAGCCATTATCATTATTAATATTTACATTCCACTTTCCTCTATAACCACCCAATAAAGCCATTCCTGTGTCTCAGCATTTATTTTCTGCTGCTTCCAAAGATATCCAAACCATTGTCTGTCTTCCAAAAATGCTTAACACAATACTGGAAGAGACCTGAAATGGCCACCTTTGTTTGCCCTTCCATTTCCAAAACAAATTCAGTTATACTTAATGAGAAATGTGTTTAACCTCTTCAAATCAGGTATTCCATTAAAATCAATACCAGCTTTTAAAAATTAAGAGAAAAAGGAGATGGTGGAGGTTATCATTATTTGGGATTTAATCCTTGTTGGATATGTCTAGATGGTTTATCAATTTAGATAAACAAATATTTAAAAAACCCCAAAGATCCAATAGTTTCTAATATGCCTGCCTTACACCTGGTTTTCCACCATGTTAGTTGTTTGAAAAACTGTGTCCAGCTGGAGGGAGTTAAAATCGATAAGAAGTCCAGCTGCAGTCTGTAAGAACTATGCATGCTAATAGGCTTTGAAAACCAAGGCCATAATCTTGATGATAAAACCGGTTATATTTCTATTTTTTTATAAGAATCTTTCCCCTTAGTCCAAAGATTAACTTATCAGAGTACACGGTACCACCCCGCTGTGCGACTAAAAAGACCTGCCTGCTTTGTCAAAATGTGCTGCACAGCCAGTGCTGCACCACTGCTCTCAGCCAACCATCCAGACACCACTGGGAAAACATCCACATGGATGCCAAAACTAAGGTACATCTTGTTATGAGCTTGAGATTGCTATAGACACCTTCTGGCACTAGGACTGGCGTTATTCAGGTACTAGTGCTTCAATTTTCATCTCTTCAGGAGACTATAATGCTGCAGAGTTGCCTGGTGTATAGTTAACATACACTTATTATATATTAATTATCTATGGAATATATTTTGCTATTATAATAGCATCCCATGATTAGAGAGACTTCACATCAAGATTTTCAGCCAAAACATTGTTGTGTATTACTGACCTGCTCTGGGGAACACTCGCAAGAGACCTATCTCCTTGCAGCTTGTGAATGAGTCAATGAAGCACAAAAACTTAATGCAGTTAAGTACTGATAGGTTCAATGAAATCAACGAGAAGGTAAAAGAAGCAAATGCAAGGTCCTCAGAAAATAATTTGATGGACTTTAAAAACCCTTCAGGAATCCTAGGTTCTCAGTGAGGAGTTATGGTGATCACGGAGAGTGACATTGATTTATCCTCTAAGATAGAAGGTATGGCTCTACATTCTCAGACACATTAGGAATCTTACATAAAAGTTGCAACACAAGAGGATGTTGAGGAATTGCCCTGATTTGGTCACATTTAGAAAGGGGAAGAACATTCCAAACATGTAAAGGACTTTGCTTTGATGAAAAATCTTCCCTCCATGTAGAATAAATTGTAAAGGAAGGAAGGTCTGAGATTTTCATGGGGCTTGTCATTTCCAAGCATCCCAGGGGCTACTTCTCAGAAAAGTCTTGATCTGCCATGTTTTTTTTGTCCTTTTGTAAGACATGAGTAATATAAGTGTCTTAACATAACAAAGTGTGTTTTGTGTCCATTGTCTTCTCGTCCCACTGTGATCAAAGTCATCTGTAATTCATAGTCCAATGGGGATTTAATCAGATTTTAAACAAAAACTAAAGCTATGTTAAAATGCAGACCTTGAGTATTCCAGAAAACCCTTCTCAAATCATACCACTTCTGAAAAATGAGATGCAACCTCAGGTGAAAATCCTGCCATATAAGAAAATCTTCTAGTAAGTTGCAGTTTAATGAATGGGAATGTCAATATTGCAGATGATTCCCAGCTGATTCTTAGGTATGATGTATATTACAAAAAAAAACTTCCACCCTGCAAGAAAAGAGAAAGATCATTTGTGTCAATTACTGTTATTTTGAAGCTGTCAACAGGTTTAAATGACATGCATCTACCTTGCTCATTTCTTTATGGCGTTACCTAGGACCACAGATACATAATGTTTGGTGTTACAATCCTGAAATTTGTTGTTGCTATACATTATTGGGAGATAATTAAAATTAATTTTTAAACAGTTATTGATTCAGAGAAATGACAAAAATAAATTAATTCTCATGAAACTCCCTGATTCTTCTACACTTTTATTTTTGTGAATCCCAACAGGTGTTTTGAAAATGCAACAAATATGGAACAATGTCCAAGCTGATAACAGAAATGAGGTTTCTTCCCATTGTTTTTCTTTAAATAAGAGTGTTGTATGGCCATGTTTGTCTAAGGATGTAAATAGTATATTTTATTAGATTCATGAGAGAAGAAAGAGAATCACAGGCTTGGACACATGACTCTTGCATATCTCAGAAGGTCAAGACAGATTAAAAGTTTTCAGTTACTGGGGAATAATTGTATTTTTCACATTGAAGAAATGATCTTAAGATTTTGCAAAACGTAGAGTCAATCTATTCTATAGAGTAAATCTTCCACAAGAAGCTTCAGAATAGTAAAATCTCTTGTTCAGTATTGCCTCTCTTATATTCAAAGCTTTTCTGTAGCAAAAACCAAGAAACTCAAAGGGCTATTGCATCCTCTGACCACATTATCTTCACATATGAAAGCTTGAAATATGAAGGTTTAACAGACAAGTTTAAAATAATCAAATAAACAACCAAACAAAAACCAAACCAAAAAACCTCCCTCCAAAAAATCCCATGTTTGGAACTTGTGGAATACACACCATTCATCATTTTTATGAGGAAGAGATGGAGAAAACATCAGGAAATCACCCCACTACCGACATTTATGTTTTCAGCAAATAAAGTCAGCATAGACTTCAGAGTGCAGATTGGTTGCAACCTAAGCAGTCGTTTGCATCCAGTGAGCAAAGTAAAATATTTCCCCTCCCAAACAAAAAAACATTTTTCTGACCTTGTTGGCAGGAATCCACACCATAACACCATGAGGTCAAGAAAAGACACTTTGTGGTGGAGGTCACCAATTTGTTTTCTGGTGTAAAATTAGCATATACTCAAAACACTGGGTACCAGAAAGTACTTGTATAAACAGTCCTGTAGAGAACACCATGTAACTGTCAGGCTCCTAACTTGACAATAAACCTCACAAGTATAAGAGCCATCACACTCCATTTAATTCCTTTTGCTGACTGTCAAAGGGAGAAGGAAATTCAGGCTCAACTTCATTTAGTTTGTTTCAAATGTCACACTTTTCCTGTCATAGGCCTTAACTTTATAATTTAAACATTATATTATCCAATTCTGTATGACCCATCTTTTGGAAACACTTGGGAGTGCAGATACTCTGTATAGATGATAGAATCACAGAATGGTTTGAGTTGGAAGGAACCTCAAAGCAACATCCCTTCCAACATCCCTGCTGTGGGCAGGGACACCTTCCACTGGCCCAGGCTGCTTAAGGCCCCACCCAACCTGGCCTTGAACTCTGTCAGGGATCCAGGGGCAGCCACAGCTTCTCTGGGCAGCCTGTGCCAGGGCTTCACCACCCTGACAGGGAAGAATTTCTTCTAATGACTCATCTAAATCTTCCCTCTTTTAGTTTAAGCCATTCCTCATTGTCCTATCGCCTCACTACATGATAAAGAGTCCATCTCCAGATTTCCTTTAGCCCCTATATAGATATGCTGTAGGATGGGAAAAGAGGAAAATTGAGAAATCCTCTGCAGTAATCCACGTTATATATTTCAATCCATACACTGCATTATGTTTCAAGGCATGAGCCATAACAAGTTTCTCCATTCTTGGTTATTATAAATTTTAAAAAATAAAATATAAACCAAAATGCAACAGGTTGAGTGATAGACAGTTTCCTATATGTTTAAATAAGGTCCTTTGAGCTTGGTTTGCACCAAGACAGAGAGCAAGATTCTCAATCCCTCATCTTTTTGCCTGAGTTACCACACATAAAATATCACCACTCTTCAGTTCCATCACTCAGAGCAATTTTTGCAGTCCTACTGTCAGACACTTGTTCTGAAGACTTCTGTTTGTACAATTCAGATAAACCAATTCTTTGTTTGTCAGCACTGAGACTCTCTCCTGTCACCACTTGAAAAGAGAAACAGTTATCTTTTAATTTGATCTTACTACATGCACCACCAGGAAAAGGGAAAGATGATAAAATGAACCATTATGATGATAAAATATCCTCCCCTCCTTAACTGCATAGGCTCTGTGTGGCACAGATTTGTCTTCTGATACCTGCAAGTTCTCAGGACTCAGATTTACCACAGACAGTAGCAGTATTTATGCACAAAGAGTAATTTTAGGAAAACTTACTTGGGGTGATTATTGTTTGAGCAAGCACCTACACAGCCAAGTAGAAAGATATAATATCCAAAACCAGTGCCCTAAGTTAGCTTGTGCTGGTTATAAATATTATTCTCTTTACACCAATTTAGACATGAATTAAGGCAGCCCCAGATTACCTTGCAATGAGTTATGTGGTGAATGCTCTCATGTCCCACAGAAGGGTCAAGCCACAGAAATTTATCACTTTGACCATGACGGTGATCTGCTTTGTAGTAAGCACAGATGAGTTCTTCCCACTTCTCCTGTTGTTTAACTGTAGTAAAACAGAGTTCTGTCCAAAAGAGTTCATGGTTTCAGAGCGGATAAAGAGATAAAGAAAGCCATGAGAAAGTAAAGTTGTTTCACAATGTTCATGATCAGCAACTTGGAAGCCTACTACTGTATCCAAAAGGATTTCTGAAAGCAGTATGGCATGGATTATTTGCTGAGTTACATAAGTCCTCCAAACCAAGTGTGAATGTCTGAGAGAAAGCTCTGTCTATTGCTATTACCCTTGGGTGTCAGAAAAGAGGTTTATGAAAGAGATGAGGAAAAAAAGTTAATTAATGGCTATACACTGAGAAATTAAGTGAAATACGGGAATGCAGCAATGTTGTGGAACATGCAGATAGAAGTTCTAAAATATTTCAACAAGGTTTCAGCCTATACGAAATATCCAGGATCTTACGGGGGCTGTAGTATTCAAAGCACATACAGTGACTTTCTTTCCTGATTCCTTCAAATGAATGCAATAATATGCTATTGGTTTGAATGAGAGTACAAATTTCACAACTAACTTAAAAGCAGCAGCACTAGAACAAATTCAAAACTCTGCTGCTAGCAAAGTACATAAATAATACCAATAATGCCTACCTTATTCTTCAGTCTATGATGCTAATAACCCATCTGAGTTATTTCTTCTTCATCTGAAGATAGTGAGAACATACAAAGTTACACCTCAAGATCAGGAACAGGTCAGAAGGAGCTTAGTTTTCTGCTTGCAAGTATAGAGCAGCTTCCAGCTGATATGGTAGTAGGATAACTTCTGATATAAAGGACATCTTGCATCCACTGATGAATACAGGCTGCAGTTTAAGGAGAGATACTGAATTAGGCATCTAGACTGACTCCCTGGTTCATGGAGCAGATCAAGATTTATGTTCAGTTCTTGGAATAGTTCCAATTGCATTAATTTTTGATCAGTCAAGAAATTAGGATTCTGTACAGATTGTCCTCTGTCAGTATTGAATCAGTATTTCTCCAGCTCTTCAGATCTATGTGAGACATGGACTGTATCACAATGTAAACCAGTCACTCTCATTGAATATATGTAGCAGCAATTTCTAATTCCTTTCTTAGCATGTGGAGCACACCAGCCGTTCCCCTGCCCATGCCAACAGAAATGGGTCCATAGGGCATTATGCAGCATGGTACCAGTAGAAAAATTTTGGCATATGCAACATTCAGCAAAAAAACCCCAAACAATAATTTCTTAGAAAAATTGATAGCACAGATCATGTTATTCATAAAATCAAATCTAAAATAAAAATGAAATGGACATAAATTTCCTCACCCTATTAAAATTTTCAACATTTCACATTTATTTCTCTCCACATGCGATTTAAAAAAAAATACACAAAACAACAAAACTTTAAAAAGAAGGGGTTTTTATACATTTAAAGCAAATGAGAGTGACATTAGAATTGCAGAATAGGTGCTTATTGGAATCTCAACATTTAAGTAATCTTGCTTTTCCTTGTTTTTCAATCCTGTTTCCATTACGGATTTTTTTCTGTGCAGCTAATTTTGTGTTTGCCTTACTCTCAGCTGAATTCAGTACCTCCTCAATCTTTTTTTCCAGATCAAATTTGAAAGCCAGACCACCACAAACTGTAGCCATACATTTGATTTATAAGACAGCATAAGCATTATAGCATTTTTCTATTCCTCTTCTAGGAGCATAATAAAATGTAGTTTTACACTGAAAATTGTCTTTGAACAAAATGGCCTGCTCTGACTCAAGCAATCCTTCCCATGCACATGTAGATTCATATCTGCCATCTTTGCTGACTGAAATAAATTATAAGCAACTCAGCAGCTCCAGCTCACCCAGGGCAATATGAACTAGAGTCTGTCCTTGCTCACGCATCACTTACAAAACCGGCAGCGAAGGGCCTATTGTTTATTACTGTCTGCAAGAGAGAAAATGAACCTGGCCTGACTTTCACATCGAAAAGTAAGTTTGTAGATTTGCAGTTTTAGGAGAAAAAATAATTTTTTTTAAAGGAAGCAAAGTGGTTTTTACCTGCTACTGAGAAGACCTATTTAGAACTTGAAAAAGAGTATGATAAACCAGGACTCAGTCACTCCTGTTTTATTACCTACTTTAGACCTGGGCAGGATCGATGCTGAGGTGAGAGATGAAAGCATGAAGGTAATAGCCACACACATTGTTTTCACTTTAACTGGGATCTAGACACTGTATCATATTGATTGTTATAGATGGATTATCTTGAATTACAATTTAAAATATTTCTGATACTAGCATTTCACTTCAAGTTATATGCTGGTTTAAGTGCACAGCTGGTTTGGGGCATATTTATTTATTTTTTCCATTTTTTTACAGTGACATTCCTTCTACAAAATCCAAATACTGCATCAGAATGCTCAAAGCATCTCTCTATTTGTAAACTGAATTTTCATTTTCAGAGCCAACTGATATTAAATTTGCATAACTCCTTTGTTTAGCTCCATTAGGTAGCCAGTGAAATGAATTGTGTGTATGTTCAGCTGAAGTTTTTACATTACTTAGTGTTCCCTAGAGTACTCAGAATCCTCTGCTACCACAAGTGAAATGTCTTGCCTGCTGTATAGTGACACAAAACTTGTTTCTGTACACTGATTTCACTGAAATACAGTTCTGTAAAGTGAAGGGTATTTTAATGGTTCTGGATAGTTCACAATTCTTTGATTTAAAAAAAAAAGGAAAAAAGGGAGAAAAAAAGCACCATATTTTAAACAAATTTCTGGCACAATTTCTTCTGTTAATTTTGCTAGAAATTCTCAGCACCTTTTCATGCTTTCTCTTTCTAGAGACCTGTGTTGGAAAATCTGAGCCTTGATTGGCTGGTAACCCCATCATTAGTAGGTAGTAGAACACTGCAACCATAAATTTCAATTTTGACTTCTCTGAAACAGTCTATTAAGTTTATTTTATGAAACGGTGTTTTCTTGATAACTGTGTCATCTGAGAGGGAGGAAAGTTTATTTGTATTATTGCTTTGGAAGAAGTAGCCACAATTTTATTGCTGTTTAATATACTTTACTCTGTTTCCAGCAGATCTCCAACCCATGCATTTTAATATATTTTTGCTAGCTGCAGAGATATAGAGTTGCAGGCAGTAACAAAGTCAGCGAACAATCATCTAACCCACAAAACATCTGGCATACAAGTAGTTCAATGACTCAAAAAGTCTCCATGGGTTCATGGTGTGACTGCTTAACCTCCTCTGCTGCCCTCAGGCTTGTGCATCCTAGGCAGGTGTTAGTGTTGAAACTTTTCTGTTCTGTGACTTGGGGGTCTACCTGAAGGGGAACAGAGGAAGGCAGCTGTGCAGCCAGATAGCTGTAGCTTTTCTTTGCAAAGCTTGAATTTCCCTTCCCATTTATCAATGTTGTTTAGGAGCTTGACACCTAATTGGCTCTGAGGCACCATAGCATGGTCTCTTTCTTCCTCCTTCCCAAATCACCTTGGCACTGCATTGTGGTCCTTCGCTTGTGTGCTTCATTCAGCTCCTGTTAATCTGTTTCACATTTTGGAAGGTCCTGTGGCAACCATTTAATTAACTATATGTACAGAGGAATAATTTAATATATTTTTAAAATTACTGCTTGAGGTTGGCTGCAGGACTTGTTTATAGATGTAGGATGACATGATTGAAACTAGGGTGGCATCTGTCTCCAGAAATGCATACTTTTTGCTCGATTTCAATAGCCAGTACAGGATGAATACTCACAAAAGCAGAGGTAATAAATTCCCCAGAGGAAGAATTTGCAAAACCCATCTGTTTTTAAGTGGTGGTACAACAAAATATGTATTTTGTCACATTACAGCTGGTAATTCCATCTTCAAAACAGAAATCACAGCCTTTGAGGGTCCCTTAAGAACCCTGCTACAGATGGAATAGAATAATATATCTATGTATCTTTACAGTAGCATATTTCTCGATGTTAGCTGGCTGCAGCAAGGAACATAGAGCTCAGGTGTTCAAACCAAGACAGACTAACGCTATCCAAAAATCGTTCATGCCTCTTGATTGGTAGCTGTGGTAATAAAGTGTGAAGATCATGTGCAAGGACAAAGTTAAAATCCAGAGGAGAGAAATGGGCTCAGCACATACTGTCCGTGTCAGCCTTAGCAATGAAGGTGTATGAGGTAGCTGGATAGAGGTGTCTTCTCAACAGAAAAGGATTAGGCAGGACTTGTACATTGTTCATTCTTCTTAGCAGAAAAGTCCAGAGAGCCGTGTCTGTTTCTCAGTATTGGGGAAAGGTTGAGGGGGGGGGAAGGGAAAGGCACTTTCTTTGATGTACAGGTGCAGGCTGATCAGCTTCGTTTGTTAGATCTAATTCTAAGGCCTGAACATCCACAGGCAGTTTTAACAATTAAATCTATATCCTTCAGAATATATGTCAAGTGTTTTCCTGGCTGATCTCAGCTAGAAAGAAATCCTGAAAATTAGAAAATAAAGTTAATAAAGCCTTCAGAAACCTAACTTCTATTGCAGAGAATGTAAGTTGCCCAGATTGGCTTTCAATAATTTTTTGAACAGGAATAAAAGGAGGCTACATGGGCAGAACAACAAATGCAGGAAAGTAACTCAATGATTCGTTGTATAAGAATATTGCCACTGCAAATCCCTCCCCCAGGACGCCTGTGAGACTGAAATTTCTGATGGATGAGACAACACAGTGGCAGGGTCAGGAGTATATTACTGTGTGTTCTTTTTCTTAATTTCTTCTTCCCTAGGTATCTCCAACTGGTCATGTCAGAGATACTGGCCTAGCCTGCATGATGCTCTGAGCTGACCCAAGACAGCCAGTCTTACACCTTAGAGGACCAATAGATGGCATGATTATCATAACGTACCTAAGGAAATTATATTTCTACCCAAGTATACTGACACCAGGGGAAGAAAGACTGACTCTATCAAAGAAAAGGAAAAAAAAGCTTCATCTGTGGAATGTTTAGGCCATTTTGCTACAATCAGTGATTATAAAGTAAGTGGAGATTAATTCTATTTTTAGGTTAGAATAAGGGAATGACATGAATGCTTATTTTAGCTCTGGGAGATGAGAAATTTCACCAGACATTTTCAGCAAGGGGCTTTCTGTCTAGGTTTCTACACAATATTATCATAGTAGATGTGCAGTTCCTTTGGAACCATAGTAAGTAAATTTATCATTAGACATCAGATAATTGGCATCCTGAATTAATTAGCTTTTTAACAGTATGTGACTTCTTGGCTTTAAGGAACTGGGTGGTCTGAGATACCATTTCTACACTATTTATCAAATAAATATTTCTCTTCAGAACATGAAGCTTTCTGCTGGCAATACAACCCTGCTGATAAGAACAGTTACTCACTCCAGTGCAGTAGCAGCAGTGGATGGATAAGCATTCATCATCCATGGTAATAAAAACAGACATAGGAAATACAGAGTCTTAAGCAGTAAATAGTGAAAGCATCAATATTTTCAGTTATTTCTGTGCTTCCATTCAAATTTTATGCAAGTTAAGGAGAATTATTTTCTTTACATGGAGTTTATCATTTTTAAGTCCTCAGACACATTCAATTAATCCTGAACATAACTGAGCCCTTCCCTCTGCTGAAGAAAATCTTGTTCAATGGCATTTTTGATGCACAGCCAGCATTAAAAAAACCCTCCTAATTTCTTTTGTCTTCCCTAATTTTATTGCACACTAATAGAATCTGTGTGAATGGTCTTTTTCTTACAAAAATATCTTTAAGTAGTGAGACATTATCCCCAAAACTATGGCTCTGAAATAAATTTCCCAAGGCACTGCTTTTTTTTTCATCTTACCTATCTACAGGTTCTTTTCCCAACTGGAGGTACTACTGAAAACTCAAAAGACAACACACATTTAATTAAATTTACTTTGCATTTTTAAATTGAAAGGGTAACCTAGGAGGTTGAGATACTATCCATCTCTCATGTCCAAGCATGAAGAGTTTCATTTAGGAAAACCAAAGACCAAGTAGAATCTATCCAGGGCTGTTAAAGACAGTAAGGTCCTCTATAAGTACATGGGTGGCAGAAGGAAGACTAAGGAAAATGTGGGTCCACTGCTGAACAAGGTGTCCTAGTTTCACAGGGCATTAAAAATTGCTGAAGTACTGAATACCATTTTTGATAGTGAAAAAAATGGCCCGCTCACTGGATGAAAAAAATTCTCCAAAGAAAACAACCTGAAGCATTCACAAGGTTCCTGGTTTTTAGGTTTTGTTTCTTTTGTTGTTTTTCTTCATAGAGCACAGTGAATTTCATTTGAGTCTACAGTGCTAGTAGGTAGGAAATATCTTTGCAGACAATACTGTGATTTTGTAGAAAGTCCATGTTTAATCTTTATGATTCAAATTTTATATACCCTATTCAAATGGACAGAGATTGTTAAAGAAGCAAATCGTGAACGAGACCCATGAACTCTCAAAGAAAAGAATAAATTGGTTGAATTGCTGTGGTTTTCTTTTTCTTTACTCTAGTTTCTTTCACTTGCTTATTTGCAACGTCCAAAACTTACACAAAGAACTCTTGCATTGTGGAAGAGAACATGAAGCTGCTCATTAACAAATGCTGAAGGCATTTCATAGCTACGCAGACTTTCATCCAATTCTGGTGTCAGTTCTGACACTTTTCCAAGGAAATGCAGACAGAAATTAATTTGATGCCAACATGTCTTTCTATCTGCTTTCCCGATGACCTGTGTGGGTGTTCTACCTGTTCCTGACTTCAGGACAATATGGACAATCACCGTAGGACTATTTTTCCAACACAGTGGGTTTTTGGCCATGCCTTTGTGTGTGTGTTTTGTTTTGTTTTGTCTTGTTTTAAAAAGCACTGCAGGAAAACATTAAAACTGACCAGAGAAAGACATGTTCGTTCCAATGCAGATATAGACCCTGCTGCCCCTAGTAACCTCTTGCCCATTCTGAAAGAAAGCCCAAGATCAAATCTCAGTTCTTAATTCAAAGCAGGGATTTCACCTGACTTTTTTGTCAGTTTTTCAGAGTATGGAAGACTCTTATGCACTGTCTGATTTGCAAGGGTATAAGAGGCCCAAATAATGTCATACCAAACACATTTTAGTAATCTCACATTCCCATGCCTTAAGAAAATATTTTTTCTCTGTGCCAATGCTACAAACTCTCTGAGGCAGGAAGATACTTTGGAACATGTTTTCTATGCTTCACACAGCTAAGGTGAACTTCTAGATCTCACTTAAACAAAAATAGCCATCCTTGGAAATATGAGAAAGCTATTTTCTGATTTATGATATTAATTCACAGATACCATTGCATTAGGCAGTGTATGTACACAGAGTGTAAGATAATGCTCTTCCCCAAGAAGTTTCTATTAGAAGCATAAGACAGAACAATAGACTGCTGGAGGCAAAATCCTATAGCTAACTGTATTTCAGTATATCCTATACTCGATTCCATCTTTCAATCTGATAACAAAACTCTTGTGAACCAGCGAAATAGGCAGAAAAGTTTCTTGAAATACAGATGACAGTCCTGTCATGTATAATGCTAATATATCATGTGTTCAGAAAGTGCAGATATCAGCCCAGTCACCTGATATGCTAATACATCATGTACTCTTTCTGTCCTCTAAGACCTTCAGCTACATCCTCACCAGAACTGCTAAATGAACACTAGAAAAACATTTTATTGTCATTTGTATACGTTGTTTTCAACCACTGCAACTGTATCAATTTTTTTACATAAAAGGTGGAACTTTCCTTTCTGGGATAAATTATTTTTTGTTTTGTAAGTTCCTTTCCCTCCTCTGACTTAATACATTGAACTAATGTACAGTAGGCAGACTATCTCTAAGGATAATTATTGAAATCTCAGCCTTCTAAGCTGTCAGAGACATTTACCTCATGGTATCTCCCAACTACAGGCAGGCACACCAGTCCTACTCTCACCGTAATTAGCAGGACTGGTGCAACCTTAAATACGCTTCTTGTGCCTCCAGCCACCACAGAAATCTAGTTACCCTGAATTGTCCTTGGATGGCAAAGGTGCATATTCATAGCACTGAGTATTTGCCCTCAATGGATATTATACCATAGCATCCAATTTGATGTAGCATCAGATTTTGTCCAGGGATTTTCTGCCAATGGGCTGCTGAAAAAAGCTACTTCTGGTCTCATCTCACAAGCTCCTTAACATTTTGTTGTTTTGCCTGACTGCTTCTACTTCTTCCTCTTGAAATAAAATGCTCTTTTATTCCTTTTCTATGGTGTTCTCCCACAGGAAGCACAATCAATCTTAAACCTTTGATTATTTTGCTTTCAAAAAGAACAATGTGATGTCAAGTTTATAGCACTTTTCTCTGGGGGACACAAAATTCATTTTCATTCCACTTTGAAAGCTTATTTCTTTGTTGCTTGAAAAATTCCCCGTAGAATTCTGTTGCACATCACTGAATTCTCCTACTACAATGCAAATATTTCAGGGGAAAAAAAAGTATAATTTTAAAGGTTTTATTGTAGTTTTGTTTGTTTTTAAGCTTGCTTGTTAGCGATTGAACACTAAACAGGACAACAAACTAGTCTGTCCATAAGAGCAATTTTCATCAGCAGTGTTTTGTTTTGCTTTTCTTTTCAGTAACTTCCAAAGTTAGATTATTTTTCACACAGAGAAACCTCCTAGAGCAAGTACAAATTAAGACCCTCTACCTGCTTGTATTGGGTCCTGCTGGGATGGAGTAAACTTTTTTCCATATGTGGCAAATATTGATTTAAATCCTGTGATCTGTCACAAATTGAATTTACACAATTTTGAGGTAGCAGCAATTTAAGATTTATTAACACTGTTATGGTAAATCACAAAACAGACAGACTGTATGAAATTGAATGACACTCAATTAGTAGCCAATTAAAATAATTATTTAATACAATTTTCTATATTGAAATCTTTTTTCTATTTTAAAATTTTGTTACTTAGTTCAAGATTCAGAATAGGGAAGGTTCACATGAGACTTACAACAGAGTTTTCTAAATCAAGTGACATACACAAACGCACACACATAAACACAATGATGGGTACAGACAGGGTACAGACACAGGTACAGAGGTTAACCTATGATGATTTTGGTCTCTTCGCAAACTGTAGTGAACTACTCTCTTTCTCCTTTCTTGGCATATGTCAGTGGATGATCTTTGACGGTATCTATCTGTAGTCAGGTGATCGATGTTGAGAGGCAACCCAGCTCAGGGGGAAATACTGGGCCACAGCCTGCTGCAATCCCAGTCTCACATAAGATCACTGTAGGATTGTAAGATGATCAAACTGGTTTCATTTGGGCCATAATTCTTGTAAAGTAATTCTGTAAGATCAAACTACAAAATCCAGCTATGATCTAGGCAGGAGAATTTTCAGGTACAGCTAGGAAGCAAGCGATTGTCCCAACTCACTGCACCTGTAACCAAGACAAGAAAGTGCAAGTCATTCCAACTCATTGCACTTGTAACCAAAACAAGAATACAATTCTGGGCATTGCAGAGTGGCCCAGGGGGAGCTGTACCTCCACACTATAGAAGCCCATACAACACTGTATTTGATTTGAATTGATTTGATAGCTGTTTTGGCTATTGCTGAACAGTGCTCACACAACAGCAAGGCTGTGTCTTCAATGACTCCTCTCCAAAGGCCAGTAGGCTTTGGGGGTCAAGTAGTTGGGATGGGATATTGCCAGAACAGCTGACCAAAGGTATATTCAATACCACATTAAATCCTATTCAGCTATGGAAACTAACCAGGAGGAGAAGTGGAGACAATGTTTTTTATAAAGGCATTTGTCTTGCAAAGTAACTGCTATGTGTATTGAGGCCCTGCTTTCCAGATATTGACTGAACATCACCTGATGATGCAGCCTACAGAATATCTTTTTTTTTTCTTTTACCTTCTCTCTAGAACCATTACTCTCTTTTTCATTAAATTGCCTTTATCTTGACCTTTGAGTTTTTCCTTTTATTTTCTCCTCCTTACTGCTGAAGAGAAGTGAAAGAGAAGCTTTGTGAGCCCCTGATGGCCAACCAAGATCAACAACCAGCCAAGTGCAAATTATAACTTTTGTTTATGTCCATATTTTTCTGAAGAGACAGCATTATCCTTGTAGTGATACATGTGCAAATATGCATTGGCTGTCTTCATGTCATGCCTACAAGTTAGTTTATATTTTGGAACTACTCAGGAGTTAGATTTCACCACACTATTTAAAACATGACAAGATTCAGAGTTGATTCATGCTTACCTTGGTTCAAGCTTGTTGGTTCTTTAGGACCAGACTTAGAACTTCCATCTGCACACTGAAGAGGTTGAGCCATTGAGCCATACAGCTTTAGTGTGTGTTTGAGCCTCAGTCTGGACTGTCGGTGAGGCAGTCCTGGGCTTCCACTCACCCTTGGTCACTGTCTTTCGAGAATCATAAATACCTGAAAGCAGAGAGACACATTCATTCATTCATGGCCTTATCTTCAGCAACTGCCCCTCCTTAACCATTTTTACCAAGATAAACTTGCTGGTTTAGCAATGTTTACAGTGACCTTTGGTCTTGCCAAAAGCCCAGAAACTAGCTTAATCATAAACCACCTTATATACCTCCAAAATCAGGGTCTTCTACATTCATACACTGTAAGTTACTGTCTCCTTCATTAATTAATTCTGCTAGGCAGAATTCCTCTAGGCATATTCTCTATCAATAAAGTTTTCAACCTTTAGAAAAGCATCTGACACATATATTCAGGTAAACACTACTCCACTTGAAACCTACTTGTTGTGTCCAAATTACAGCTGAGGTGGTTGATATTTTACAGAAATTTTTTTCTCTACAATCTTTGCATTTTATGTGAGCCAAGGGAACACACCTACTATGAAAATTCAGTAACTATTGGTTCAACTAATTACAGATTCCAAAGTCGAATCAATGAATGATGGTAGCCCTGCTATTAACAAATAGTTAAAATAATCCAGTTATAGAAGGTCATTTATGATAATGATAAAATTAAAACTGATACACACAAACTTTCCAGTTTCTCTTCCTTTCTGTGTGTCATGCTCACCCTTCTGCTCCAAAAGGCCTGGAGATCTCTCATCAGCTAAAGATGACTCATCAGCATCCAGAGTCCCTTTCTATGAGAAATATGATATCAAGGAGGGGGAGATTTCATTCTTATTCCTGCATCTGCGTGGATTCATTTTTGTATGGTTACTGACACAGTGCTTTCAATCTTCAGTGATTCAGTTCCACCTAATATTCAAATGTACTATATAGTATTTGCCAGGCATGTGTTTTCTCTTTTCTCTGTTATCCAGAAAACTAGATTTAGGTAGTTCCCAGAACCATATTATTTCAATGATCATTGGTGAGCTGCCAGTAGTCATGGGTCTTTGATATCCTCCTACATCCACTGCTGTAAGGTCTTTGCTATCCTCCAATGTCTGTAACTCTTCTGCACTGCATTTTTATTGCAGTGTTGCAGACATTTCACTTTACGCTGAATCTGCTACTATCTCTTAATGCAGAGATATCTAACAGTAACCTTGCTCTAGACAACTGTACATGGCTAAGCCATAGTTAAACCAAATTAGATGATAGTCATCTGATTGCTAAGCAATCTGCATTTCAACTAAACAAGCTGAAAGAAAGCACTAGGTGATATAAATCAAGAGAAATATTGATGAATCCCAATGTCTGCACTATTAACATAGCATGAAGCCTGTGACCTGTTACCAGTATGACAAAACCATGCTCAGTGGGCTACATGGCTTTACAGTCTACAGCTTAACATGAAACGCCAACTCCCTTAAATCTTTATGCAAGATTTAAACTTCCTATTTTTCTGGGCTAGAAATGAGACTAAAATGCAGTATATGACTGATTGTCCTGGAATAAGAAAAACAGTTTACCACAAGAAAACATATTTTCCTTCTTATATCAGTGGGAAAAGTTCATAATGAGTCAGTCTTTCTTTGGAATTCTCATGTTCTATCACTGCAGCAAATGACAAGAATATAAATATAGGTGGAAACGAGAAATTACTTGTGTATTCTAGAGTTCATTACACCAAATGAGTCAGATTTATGAGCATTCAGTTATTTGAAATAAATGTCTAGGTGCTGGTGGGAACTATCTATCTTTATTTAGAGGGGAAATGTCTTACCAAATTTTGGTTACATTAAAATTCATGAGTAAATGTATTAAACACATTTTTCTTATGTGCACCAAGCATCGGATAAATCAATGCTTACATGTCTAAATCACTAAGTAGCCAATGTTCATTATAATTGACTTTATATTTTTGTATTAGCTGTACAGTTGGGAAACATTCCATTTCTAACAGTGTGATTCAAAAAAAGATTAAAACAAATGAAGTGGATCTCCATACCGTGGCAAGATTGTTTATAAGAATGATGTTGTACTCTTTTCACGGTTTAAGCCAGACAGAATCTCAGCCTCATACAGCCCCTTGTTAAATCCATTGGCAGGATGGGAGAAAGAATAGGAAGAGTGAAAGTGAGAAAACTCATGGATTGAATTTTAAACAGTTGAATAGGTAAAGAGAAAGCTGTGCACCCAAGCAAAACAAGTCAAGGAATTGGTTTCCCACCTCCCATTGCCAGGAAGGTGTTCAGCCATTCCCAGGAAAGCAGGGGTCCGTTACACTAATGGTGACTTGGGAACACAAAAAGCACCACTCCAAATGATGCCTTCTTTCCCCTGCTTTATTTATACGCTGAGCATAATGTTAGGCGGTCTGGAATATTCCTTCGATCAGCTGGCATCAGCTGTCCCAGCTGAGTCTCTTCCCAACTCCTTGTGCACCCCCATGCCACTCACTGACAGTGAGTAGTAGTGTGAGAAGCAGAAAGGGCCTTTGCTCTCTGTGACCACTGCTCAGCAGTAATGGAAATATTCCTTTGTTATTAACACTGTTTTCAGGAAAAATCCAAAACAGCCCTTGTATTAACTATGAAAAACATTAACTCTATCCCAACTAAAACTTGCACAGACATATTTCCTGCAGTATTGAATACAATGTATGAAAAATATGCCAAATTGGCAACCACAGTGAGTTGTCACCTTTCACAGGTACAAAGCAATCTCTAAAAGGACCTGCAAGTGTGTGCCTCAAAATCCAAGCCTACAGGGACCAGTCATAGGAATGAGAGAATTTCCAGTGTCCTGCACCAGAGAGGTAAGCAGAAGTCCTTTCACTGACAAAAATGAGCATCAGAGGTCTGGCCATCAATCATACACTCCTCTGGTGAGTCTGCCACATAGATTGTCAAATGGTGCCGGATGCAGTGGTGAAACAACTGCACTTTCAATACAAGGAAGGGTATGCATCATATCTACCCTCGTTTACTGACAGTTCTGTAGCAATTTTGTTCCACCTTAAACCAAATGAACTGACAAATTCTTAGTACTTTAATGCCAAATCCTCAACCATAACAGAAACAAGAATATTCTGCCGTGGTGGGTTGCCTTTTATTCCTTCTCATAGACCATCATTTATGTATTTTGACCATCACTTAGGTCTTACATTCCTGAGGAAAACAAATGAGTCAGGTAGAAAGTCTTGAACAACAGACCTGCTTGGATGACATACTAAGGATGTTGCCTCTTGGCACAGCGTCATTTGTTTCAGTTCAGATAGCTTCAAATAAAAATCGAGATTTTTGAGACCAGAGCATTCTGTTAACTGCAACATCCTGTGTCTGCTCAGCTATGTATTTAAAAATATTTAGGTTCTTCAAGAGTTTTTCAGAAGTGGCTGCATGAATAACTGAAAATCAACATGCCTACTAAATTTATCCAACTTTGTAATGTCTTTCTGGAAGCACACATGTAGCTGCCTACAATAATTAAGTTATAGTTGAAATTAAAAATAATAAAAAGGTCAGGTTCTGACACTCCCTGTCTTGTTGAGGATCTATTACTCCAGTGAGATCCAGAGATGAAATGTCCTTTGACCAAAAATAGAGGACTTGATTCAAAAGATATTGAACTCTAAATGCATGCCAGAGTGAAATTATACATTTTGTCACTGAACAACTAAGATTTGCACATTGTAATAACTGTCACAAATCTTCTAGAAAATACATAGAAAGCTACCTCAAAAGATAAACCTTTCAATAAATATTCAACAAATATGTCTGACATCTAAGTTGGAATAAACTTATAACTAAATTTCTTCTCAGTTGCTCTCGTGAAAGCAGCCCAAACACAGTAATCACAGAGCAAGCTACTTTCTTTGGGCTTGGGACAAAAATAAGAGTTCTTATTTCTAGATATGACTAAGCGGTCTCATAACACTCTGCTGCAGCCTCCTTGCATGTCACAGATGAACATTTTAATGTATTGTGAATGAATGGCAAGCACAAATAGCATAATAACATCTCACAAGATTACATGCTCCAGCTGCAAGACAATATCCTACTTATATGTTCTCATGTATCCCTTAGCAGGAAAATCTCCATCAGCTTATTGACTTCACATATATTCAGGAGGGTTCTGGCAAAGTGCCAGTCTGAATTTAACTGTGTAAATGTACTTGTGATGTTTGACAATGTAACACTACATTTCTGTGTCGCTGTACTTGGTTCTCTCAAGAAGATTTTGTAAAGGAAGAATGGAAATTAAAATACTGCATACTTAATTTATTAATTAAAAGTATTGTTGCATTATCAGTTTGTAAATCAATTTAAGAAATGAAGAGCTATTAAAATGATTGTACTCAAAGCTCCCAATCAACACTGATCACCCATTAGTCCAATTTCTGAAGCACAAAATGATGTTTTGGCTTCTGTCCTGAAGCCTCATTTTTTCACACTTTGCTTATATCTGCTTACAGATCCACATGGAGAAGGACAGAGATTCAGCTCCAGGGATATAATAATCATATTAATTTCAACTATACAAATATCTGAAAGAACTTTTCAAGGAAAACAAATATTTACATATTTAATATGGGAAATGGAAATTGAAATGGTTTGATCCAATTTGGACTAGAATCCAAGCCTCCAGTGTACAAAGCCAATAGTCCTATTAGTCAGACCATGCTGCATACTTTAAAGTATGGCAGATACAAGTAAACCAAATCACTCTCTTTCAGATGATCCTCAAGTGTCCATCTGCAGTCTGCACACTAAGCACAACCTGCAGTGCTCCAGATTCTGAAAGAGCAATTCACATAGCGAATCTACATCCAAGGAAGCTGTGCTGGCACAAACAATGTTATAGTCATAGATACATTCCCTATAACTAAGTCATCACCATCTGTTCCAGCCTATAAATGCAATGAAAATGAGCATAATTCACAACTCAATCATGTCATAAAAAGTAAAATATAAGTGATTTAACTGTATGTCCTTTATTCAGTACAGCCGCTGTGCTTTCACTTAGAAATGTTACAAGCACAAATCATAAAAGCAGTCTTTTCCCCAATAGTTATGTAGAAACCTAAAATCCCCTTCCCCCCTCCCTTTATTTTTTTGTATCTCTTTTCAAGCCTTAATGGAAAATTTAAGGATGTGCTCATAAAAGAACCTTTATTCCCGCTGCCTCCTGGGTTTCATGTGCTGCAATACAAGATATATTATTCACTATGCTTCTATTTTCCAAGTCACTAACAAAAATCAGTACTCAACAACCTAGCACAGTGTACATCAAACAGGATGTCAGTCTCCTGGGAGTTAAGCATTAAAAGGACATGATCCTCTGTTAAAAACCTCTGTTGCAATGATGCCTCTAAAACCATTTTAAAAGCATTGATTCAGCAGCTGGTGTGTTGAAACAGCATCTCAGCATGCCCACCAATATTGTCCTACAGTCTGCTCATCTGTATTTACCTGTCTGACAGACAAGTTATATATACTCTTAGTCTTGCAGAGTAAAAGTCTTTCTGTGCTTTCACACTACCTCTCAAAACTGTCACTGTTCCACAACCAGACACACAGGTAGAACTGCCCTAAAAGAAAGAGCAAATTTTTGTCTAATCTTATGAATTCAGTAATAAACATTCCACCCCAGTCATATAGTCACAAGGAGACATTACCCAAAGACACATGTTCAAAGAAATCCTCTCTAATTTGGTGACCGCTCACATAACCCACACAGAGGTTGGTCCCTGAGCTAGAGATCAGGAGGCAGAATTTTACACCAGCATCCCAGACCTATGATCCTAAATTAGGAAAGGTATTCAGCAGGAAATATCAACAAGTGGATGTCCCACTAAACCCAATTTTGCAAGGAGGTTTAGCAGTGAAGTCTTGGCCCTGTTTGTATTTTCTTCCATCATACCTTCATTTAAGTAGGGGAAAAGTCTAGTTACTCAGGAAGAGAAGTCACAAAGCCTAGAAAACCTAGGCTGCAGTTGGCTGTGTACACAAACTTTTTTTTAACACAAAAACCACAAAATAAGGCAATTGAAGAGTGGCAGATCTAACCTTTTTAAAGGAAGGGTTAAAATCTTTCTGTGAAGTACAAGCCAGTTATTTTGGATAATGTAATGTTATGTGTACTTAACCTGTGCAACAATTAGTAACCCTACATTCTGTTAAATAATTAAAGTGAATACCATCTTTTACTAAGTAATAAGCTAGCTGTCAAGCAGATAAACTATGAGGTCAAAAGGAAAGATCATGCATGTATGAATGCAATACCTCAAGAATGACACAGTTTCAGTGTTTGAATAAGCTCAGATGTTTATTTCTTTGCTTGTTTAAAAGTGAGTAATTGATTGTGCACAGAACACAAAAACAAGAATTACAAGGGTGTCCTGGTTTTTGCCAGGATGGAGTTATATTTTCTTCAAAATAGCTTTTTTGGGGCAGCAGCTTCATAGTCCTCGGCTGCTGTGGTGGACAGAGGGTGTTTGACAATGTTATGATTGAGTCAATTCAGAATTTTTTAATTTTATGAGGTAAATCAAAGGTTAAATTTCAGCAGTACTTAGTGATTGACTAATTTTAAAGATTTACAAGTAATTCAGTGAAATATAATATGATCAAAGCAGCAACTTAATTACAGACTCGAAGATGACAAGATTCACACTAACTTACTATAAGGTGTCTTAAAGTGTGTAAACATAAGAAAATAAGACAAAGAAGAACAAAGCATCAAACAAATATTTGAGCTCAGTCATATATGGCACCCACACTCTAAAGGCAAATATATATATTTAAACATGTATATAAGTACTGACATGAATGACAGAAACTAGCTTATAGTTAAAACGTCCCTTTTTGAGTTCAGAGTAAATACTCACAATGATCAGCAATCCTCAACAAGTTGTAGCTGACCCTCCAGAAGCTGGCTTCACCCTCACAGATGATTCCTGCATAATTTGTGCCTGATTTGAGGTCTGGGGGAGGTGGACAGGGGATGTGTACTGGCCACAGCCTGCTGCAATCCAGGGGAGCTCCAAAGGGTCTCACTTTGAACTGCTATTTATAGGCTCCAAGATATTTGGCTTTTGTCAGGTATTTTTCCACTTCAGCCCAGCTCCAATGATGAAATATTCTGGTATTTTCCATCGGTTGCGAGGTCTCAAAATTTTTCTGGCATCTACCCTTTCTGGGCCAGGGCTCAGGCACAGGTGCACCAGGTTGTCAGGAGATAATTGATTATTGCTATTGTTCCCAAGTAATGAGGGAATGTTATGGTTGGAGCATGGACAGACCTACCAGGCCATTGCCACTACTAAGGAAGCGAGAACCAAGCACATCAAAGGGATCCCTCAAGGCTCTGATCTGCTGCTCAGGTATGTGGCTCAGGAAAGGGGGCAGAGATTGCACCAAGTATCAAGTGGCTCAAGAGAGCAGGGGGTGCACTAGCACAGCTGCTGCCTGGGGTTAAACCACAACACAGAGAGACAGAGGAAATTACTGTGTTAGCATGGCAAAGTACAGTTCCCTTGAAAAGGCATCATATCATGCAGGTGGAGGAAAGTTTCAACTACAAATCACACTTTCAGTTGTTCAGTATTGTAATAAATAAACTAGGGAGGGAAAAAGTTCCACAGAGGGAACACTTTAATCACTTTTCCGGGAAAATTCTCCACCATGTTTGAGTTATGATAAAAATAATTCTAAATCATACAGAAAAAGAAACTTTCCATATCTCTGTCATAAAGAATTAAAACTTAAAATCAAAAGGAAATTATATGCAGGCATTAAAATCCTACTGTATGCTACACTGAGCAGGAATGCCAGACTTGTTTGAAACCAGGCTTTTTGCATCTAATTCCTGCCAGATGATGATTGTCTAAGATGAGTATATTCTGCAGAAGACTGCTCTTAAGCATGTGCTTAAGTTCAGAGACACCATGTCTAGGTGCTCAGAAGGAGATTAAATCCTTCTAAACCATGCAGTCTCTTTGTGTAGGAAACATGCTTGCTTTCTTGGTTAATAAAGTATGTTTTCATGCAACACATATCAGTCTAATTATTTGCCGCTATTTTACAGGTAATCATAGGCAATTCACAAGGAAAACACTTCCTCCTTTGATGCTTGAGTTCTTCAGTGGAAAAATGGAAAGGTGCCTTTTCTCATCCCCACCACACTCCTTTCCCAGTCTAATCAAGATCTGATTGTAGAACGCTACTGTATTCTGCAGCATTCTACCGTACAGTCAAGTTCTCATTTATGAACATTTGGGTGGTAGGTAGGATGGTCATTCATTCTAAAAGCCATTGTTAAAAGTGAGCGATATGATGTTCTTCGATTACACTGTGTAGCTAAAAATCCTAAAACCCCATTATCTAAGTTGGGTTAGTACATTCGTGAGAAATGTTTTGAAAAACATCAGCTGCTTAAGAAGATCATCTTTTAATTTTGGGCAACACAATTTATATGATGTGTGTATCTGTTTAAGCTTACTAATTGACTGTGATTCCTCTGAACCCACCAGGGGTTGCTTACCGTAGAATATTCATCATTAGCATTAATCTTTCCAGCATTAGAGTCACAGTGCTTGTTATTCATCTTCTGGGTCTGGCCTGCATTAATGTTGTTGATGAAGTCAGTATTACTTCAGATTACATATAAGCTTGTGAGTTCGGAGGACTGATGACTCTCTTAGATTTCATGACACTCTGGAGTCTTGGTCAATTTATCTTCAGTTATTTTAGGACCATTTAATTTTTTTCCTGCCCGAAAGAACGTCCTTTCTGAACATACATGGAACTGACCTAGGCACATTTTTGTGGCCTTCTAGTTATATGATGGGCAGCCATGATTTAGAACTACAATTTGCTTTTGAACAGCTGCCATGTTTCATGGTAGGAATGACTGTATTTCAAAGAAAGATGACCCAAGTTTCTTAAGTAGGATTTTTTTGTTCACTTGTCACCCAATATATTTCCATTGGTCTCATCCTCTTGCTAATTTCTAAAGAAACATACAATTCCCTGATAAAATGCATACTAAAAGTGTAAGATACAATTGCATCTGCAATTACTTTGTCAGCTGACATTCTGAGATATATTCTTGTCTCACTATATACTGAGGCTTCTAAGGCTCATTTCATCATATCTACACAACTCCCAAATAAAAAAAATCAGTTTCATTTCCAGCCTGTTTCTAAAATAGTATTATAGTTTATTTATCTTTCATATATGAAGTTAATTATTGTTACATTTGTCAGTTAACATTTATTAAATGCCTATACCCTCTACTGAAAACCTCAAGTGACAGGTCTGAACTATGTTTTTAGCATCTTAAACAATGGTAGTATAAGACAAACAGAAATGCCAGAAGGTTTTCTTAGTAATCCTGAGAAATATGTTGCTTATTAACAACTTTTTTTTCAACTAAAATAATGAGGAGTTATTCTGAACAGGTTTAGCCAAGCTGGTTGAATCAGACTAACCACTATAAAGCTGTTTACTTCAAAGGCAACCCTTCTAATTATTGTCAGCTTGCTTGCAAGCTGTGATGTTTATAACCAGGCATGGCTGATGGTAGTGACACTGTGAATACAATTGCAATTTTCTGTAAACAATTCACCAGGCAAATGCATTGGTATAGAGGGTGGCAGAAGCAGGAATTAAAATATAATCTTCATGGAAATTGAATTACAAATAATCAGCAAATTCACCTGACCCTACTTGTATGATCATGACTAAGTCAGTATGAATTTTACATGCCCTCACCTATTAATTGAAACATAGTAAATCTTGGCATGTCCTAAAAACAAATAAACACATTTGCTTTACTATTTGTGGGAGTTATAAAGTTAAGATACACATACAGAAATGAGACACAGGACTTCATCTGATTCTTTTCATTCAAATTGGAACAGTGCTAACAGTGAATTGGTTTGGCTGGGATGGAGTTAATTCCCTTCATAGTAACTTATATGGTGCTATGTTTTAGATTTGTGAACAAAACAATGCAGATAACACACTAATGTTTTAGCTATCACTAGGCAGTGCTTGTGCAGTGTCAGGGACTTCCCTGTGGCTCCCGTTGCCCTGACAATGGGTAGGCTGAGGGTGGGCAAGGGTTTGGGAAGGGATACAGCTGGAAGAACACACCTCACCTGACCAAAAGGATATTCCAGACTATATCATGTCATGCTCAGCAATAAAAGCTTTGGGGAACTAGGAACAAGGAGGGACATCAAACATTTGCCTTCCCAAGTCACTGATACACGTGATGGAGCCCTGCTTTCCTGGAGACAGCTCAACAGCTGCCTGCTCATGAGAAGTGGTGAATGAATTTCTTGTTTCACTTTGCTTGTGCAGACAGCTTTTGCTGTGCCTCCTAAACTGTCTCTATTTACACCCACAGGTTTTCGTGCTTTTACCCTTCCAATTCTCCTCACCACTGACAAGGAGGAAGTGAGCAAGGGGCTGCGTGGTACTGAGCTCCTGGCTGTGGTTAAACAGCAACACACAGATTCTGAGAAATGCACATTGTCACTTCTTCACATCTCTCTGAGGATGGTATTTACAGAGATTTTAGAGATGTGTATTGAAGATTTCATGCAAAACATCTTACAACTTGGTCAGCAACCAAAATGCTCAGTTACTGAAGTGGAACATAAGCAATACAGTGTTGATAAATCAAGCATTTCTTTCTTCCTTTATTTTCTAGCACATAACAGCTTAATGTGACAATTTGTGAAAAGCTTCCAAAAGTCCAAATGGCATTGTTTAAAAAATTATGTTTACTGGACACACAGTGACCAGTCAGTTTCTTCTCTGTACCCAGTAGCATCACAGAACAAATTCTACTGGAAGAGACATCAAACTATACAGAAGACAGGGCAGTGTCTAGAGATGGTCAACATGGCTTCATTAATGGCAAATCATGCTTGACTGATGTAATAGCTTTCTAAAATTGAGTGCCTGCATCAGTAGAAACAGGAAAAGCTACGGATGTCATCCATGTGGGCTTTTGTAAAGCCTTTGACATGATCCTTGACAACATTCTTGCAGCGAAATTGAAGAGATATGGGTTTGATGAATGGACTAGTAAGTGGATACAAAACTGGCTGGATGGCTGAATCAACAGAGTTACAGTTAATGGTTCAATGTCCAAAGGGAAATCAGTAACACGATCTATGATTCTATGAAAAAGGAATAAGAAAATAAAAATTTGGCAGGGAAAAAATAATAGAATCATAGAACCACAGACCCTTAAGGTCCATCGAGTTTCAACTTCTCTACCATGAGTAAAGACACCTTCCACTAGTCCAGCTTGCCCAAAGCCCCATCCAGCCTGGACTTAAATGCTTCCAGGGAGGTGGTATCCACAGCTTCTCTTGGCAATCTCTTTGAGTGTCTCACCACTCTCACAGTCAAGAATTTCGTCTTAATATCTAATCTAAATCTACCCTCTTTAAAGTCTAAACCCACCACCCCTTGTGCTATCACTACATGTCCTTGTAAACACTCTCCAGTTTTCTTTTTGGCCCCCTTTAGGTGCTGGAAAGCTGTAATAAAATTTCTCCTGAGGCTTCTCCTCTCCAGGCTCAACAAGTCCAAAGCTGCAGTCAGCCTGTGTTTCAGAGAAATAGCTCCTTTGATAATCTGAATCAGACACAGCTTTTTGCACAAGCCTTACATAAACTGTTTTAACTTTCTGAGCTCATTCCCATTTGAAATTGTAAAATCCACAAGATTAGGAAAAGCTGCTTCACCTGTTTCCCCTTGTGTTGGTGCTGTGTCTCCTTCATGGATGTCATGTGAGTGGCATCGTGTCCATCCACAGCCTTCCAAACGCTGGGTGAGATAATCATGTTATCTATCATCTTCCCCCTGGACAGAGGAATTGTTCTTTGGATGAAAGCTGAAAAATTATCATTTAAATACTTAGAATCCTGAGCTGAAAAGGACCCATAAGCATCATTGAGTTCAACTCCTGGCTCCACACAGGACCAGCCAAGTCATAAGATGGGACTGACTGCATCGTCCAGGTGCTCCTTGAACTCAGGCAAGCTGGGTGCTGCGACCCCTTCCCTGGGGAACTTGTTCATCTTGGCATTATCAGAAATATAATACAGCCAAGAGCTACGTAATGTGAATGATGTAAAATAATGTCAGACGCTAATGCCAGGTGTCAGACCATTAGTTCCCAATTAATGCAATGTGAAAATATTTGTGCATTATTGTTTGATCCAGCTTAGGTGAGTACAGAAAGCTGTCTTAGCAGTATATGGTGTCAGGTTTTTTTTGTGAGCCTTGTTCCCAAGCCTTTGAAAAATGTTTCTGATGCTCATAAAGGAGAAAAAAAATACCAACCCCAAACAATCCATCATGTTCCTAGAATTCAGATGTCTCTTTGGAAACTGAGCATTTAAAACTCATACTTCTGAATAATATATGAATTAATAAGTACCTTAAAACTCCAACATATTGCTAGTTCATGTGTTGGAAATTTGTCTGTTAATCTAGGTGTTTCAAAAACTGGAGAAGTTGAATGTTGCTTCACGTATTATCTGCAGTAATGTTTACTCCTGTCCGGTATGTCCTGTGTTTTATTACTGCAATACAAAATGTATCCCTTCTTTTCTTCTGCTGTCAATCTCTATTTGAGAATCTGTGACACTGTGACCTTTTCTTTTCCTGCAGTGGTTTTCAAACCTCTTCTTCATTTGTTCTAGCTTTGAGTTGGCTGAGGTACAGAGAGTGCACCTCTGCAGCCTGGATTTTAAGACTTTTTTCCTGTACACTTCCAGGACGCTGAGAAACATTGGTGCAGACCACGAAGATGTTATTGTTGGGAAGATGACAATTATGACAGAACAGTTACACTAGAGATGAAGGAGACGACATTGTCTCCCAAGTACAAATCCACACATATAAAACTACCTGAAAATTTTTGTTGTGTTGCTAGCAATTCTGGAAAAGGAGACGGGAGGCAATCCCTTTTATGAAAAATATAACTACTTGTTCTTCAGCCTTCCTGGGAATTCAAAGTATTGACTGGGAATAAGATTGTAGAGAGTGGATAATTTAGTCTGTGTTTGGAGACAGTCCCAGCCAGAACTGTGCTTTTGATAAAGGTCTTTTTTGTGATGTAATCATGAGTGGCCTGGGATCATAACTCCTGTATAAATCACAACATCACCCTATATTATTTTTGCTTCTCATAAAGCTCCGTGGTAAAGCTTTGCACTTGCAGCACAGCACAGCTCACAAGCAGACTCTTCACTGCAAGATTTAAGGAAAAAATAGATCTATCTCCCCCACCCCCCACCCCACCTTTTAAGTTATACTGTTTTCCATAAGTCATCATTTAACAGTCAGGCCCTCTGTGAGCATGTTAGGTTATACAATATAAGGTAACTTGCACACCCACAACAGAGCTCAGAGAGACAATGTGGGAAGACAGAAGAACCCAAATAACATCACCCCGATCACAGGGACTAAATGGACCAGAAAGTTTTAATTCTTGTCTTTGTTTCTCACTGCCCAGATTGAATTTAACGGACAATAAATTAAATTTTTCCCAATGTTTAGTTGGCTTGCAATCTTCCTATCTTCACTTTGACCCATGAGCTTTCTCATCCCATCTTCTCCCTGTCCTGCTGAGGAAGGGGGGTGAGCAATTGGTGGACAGGTGTTTGTCCATTCTCCCAGGTGATCCCACCACAAGCATACAGGCTCCAAAACATGTGGGTGTCCTGCCCTCACGTGCCAGATGTGTGGCACGGGCTATAGTCCCTGTGGCTGCCTGTAAACTGGGGATATCTTTGTGGCCTGATGTCAGTGTTGCAGAGTTAAGCACATCGAAGGTTATGAAGCAGCAGCCTGTCATGATGCTAAATAAAGACATGGCATTACCTGTAATGTATGCTGGTCCACAGCATGTTATCGCACAATAGCACAGACTGTATTATCACAGCTACTCTTTTCTTTTACCACTAAAAGTAATTTCATCCCTCCAGCTGGCAGTTTTTCTTGCACTGTATTAGTATGCAATTAACTGCCTTTAGGAGTGGCTTAATAAATTGTTTCTTCTTGGTCAGTCTTTATATGTTTAAGCTGCTGTGATCAGCACAAATTTTGAGAGCCTTTTAGCAAAAAAATCCCTTGGCTAATTTACTGTCTCCTTCTGAGGATCCCCAGAGAGTTGAACAGCCTAAACCAAAACAATATATCTTATAAAAGTGGAAAGTGGGTTTAGAAAAGCTATCATAAAGGGTATAAATAAACGACAATTTGTTTATCTATAGATTTCCCAATCTGGAGTCCCTACAGACCAGCTGAGTAGACATAAATATGCTTGCACAGCTGGAAGGAACTCTCTACAAGTACTATCCCTATGACACGTCCCCTGACTAGTTATGTCTTGTGATAGAAAACACTAAGATGGAAGTTATTGTGTGATCCTCTAAACCTTTCCTCCTCCACCCCAGTTCCCCCACATAATTTCTTGTCTCAAAGACAATAAATGATTCATCAGTTCTATCATAAATGCTTTATTACTCCAATATTACCCAAGTGTCAGTATCTGTTTTTGCAACTACAAAGATGTGGGCTGTAAGTAAGCAAACACCTGGAGGAGAAATTAATCCTTGACATATTTTCTTAGAAACCTTGAGGACTAGTAAGTTGCTGAAGATGATGTACGCCATCTAATATAACTGATGTGCTAGAGAGAGCAAGAGATGCACAAGGTGACCATGCAATCATGCAATGTACCTCTTGGTTATAGAAATCCTGTAGAGAACTGATGAAAGTGGAAATGAGAAAAAAGTTTTTAAAAAGGGTGAAAAATCATTCCAAAGAAATTAGATTGTGACTTCTAAGCCCTTTTGGGATTTATGAAAGGCATCCTATTACAGCTTAAGGTGTAACAGACAGATACAAACAATTGTCTGCATGCAAAATGCCCATGAATTCCTACAGGTGTACACAAGATACTTGTCGATGAGTTAACCAAAATCAGGTAATCCATTATGTATTGAGAGCTGATCTTGGAAATGCCATGGAAACAACCTGACAACAGCTGTGAATCTCAGCAAGCCACTCCCTGCAATCCATAGTACTGCTGGTGAGCGGATTCTAGGAAATGGACCACAACTCACATACAAACAAGTTTCAAATGAATGTTTGGCAGACAACTAGATCCTATTATCTGCAGTCTGATAGACTGATGGAAAATTAGCTGCAACAGTGTGTCATATACTAATTAAACCTTAAGTGTCAGTTTAAAAAAAGGGACAAATAGCAATGCAGTCACTAATCTGGGAAAATCATAGAATTGAGGAATAATTCAGGTTGTAAGGCTCCTCAGAAGGTCTCTCCTTCAGCATTCTTCTCAGTGCACAGTCATAGATGGGGTCCGACCAGGTTCCTTAGGGCATTAGGCAGTTGAGCCCTGAAATCCTCCAAGGTGGCAAAACTTCCCTGTACACTCACTCACCACTCTCTGTCCTTGCAGAGATAAACCTTTTTCCTATCTCCATCCCAAACCTTTCTAGTTTCATCTCATGTCTGATGGTGCTCTCTCTTGTTCTCCTGGCAGGAACCTTGGGGAAGAGCCAGGTTTCTGCCCTCAAATCTCCTCCCTGTATGTACTAAGGTGCTTTCACTTGCCATCTCTGTTCCAGGCTGAACTATCCCTGGCCGCCCAGCCTCACCTTGCAGGGCAAGTGCTCCAGCCTTACTTTCTCAGTAGCCTTCATTTCACTTGCTCTGTTTTGCTGTCCTGACTTGTGTGATTTAAAACTGTATTTAGGACATAGCTGTGATCTGAACAGTGCTGGGCATCGGTATAATCCCTGTTCTTGCTCTGGGCTTTTGTCCTTGCTGAATTTGATGCAATCCTCTTTATGCCATTCCTCTCCTGGGTCTGGTCCCCGTGGCTAGCAATACTGCTCTTGCACATATCAACTGGCTCCCCAGTTAACATCACAGGCAAAACTCATGATGTGTCTCCTTCACTTTCCCCATGCCATTAGGGAACAAGTTAGAGGACACACCCCAGGATAGACTTCTTGCCTGCCTCCTGGTACAAATCAGTAAGTACCCCATGAGTCTCTCACAATAATTCTTTTGTCTGTCTGGTTGTCCATCCATCCATCCATAAGCATATTGTCCTATCCTGGAGTGTGGAATATGAAGTGACTCAGCATTCACTATGGTTAGTATTTCTCTGTGCCAGTGGAGTTGTTTAGCATGCATGCTGAAGTCCATGTCAGTTTTGAGTAAATACAGCCACAATTCTGCGTGTTGTTTTAGCATGTGTTTGACAGTAAACATTTGAACACACGGTCCATTGATTTTTCTGCTGTGACCTGCAGCTTCTGTAGCACTCTTTGTAACTACATGTGTTGGCAGATTGGCATTGGATTTTTGTTTGTATCATGAAGAACATCCACAGCTGGAAGAACTAGTTCTGTGTTTGTTTTATAGACACTCGTACAGAAGAATAAGTACACGCTGAGAGCTTGTGCTATATGTTAAATTGCATAGGACTCAGACAATAAGGGGTCATCTACTCATTAAAAAAAAATACAGTGTTACGCTAAGCACAGATAGAACAGTACCAGGAAAAAGAACAAAAAGACATTAATTTCTTTGGATTAGCTTTTTTCTTTAATACTCTGTATCACTTATAAGAGAGAAAGGAAGTTCCAGCAAGTAAAACTGGTAACAGAGAACAATGTCCCTTTTCATTTTTCACTTCAGGTGGACTAGTCTTCAGCAGCTTTCCTACAGAACATCTACAGTCATTCTGCAGTTCAACATTTTGGATTACATCTTGCTTCTAGGGAGTAAGGGAAACTAATCTGACAGTCCTAGACAGAGCTGGGTCAGACCTTTTTATTTGGTATCGCTTACAGGTATTTTCTCCTCAACATTTTTCAACTAGCTTTCCTTCCCTCAGGTTAATAAAAAATAACAAGATAAGGTTTAAATTAGGTCTACCAACAGTTTCTGACAAAATAGATATATACTGATAATGTGAAAACCCAGAGGATAAACTATGCATTGTCTGGTAGGGCAAGTCTTCTGGTATCTCAACATATTTGCATTAACCTCTTCCAACATACTTACTGCCCACAGCAGCTAGTAGCCCATTTCTGTTAAGGTACAGATAATACAAGGCTTGAGGGGGAACTGCCAATGTTTTGTTAGCATGACCAGAGTTTCTGCCATCATTTACAGTCATTAAAGGGACAGATGCAAAAGATTTGTCTTTCTTTTTTTTTATTATTGAAATATCAATGCCCATGGAAGTGGCAAGATAGCTAAAATAGGTCTGCTTGTATCTCATCAAGCAGCACCTAATTCATAGATTTATCTGCCGTTATTTTCAGTGTGGACAATATCTTTGTGTGTGTGGGTGTGTGCACAAGAACACCAAGAAAACAAGTGCTCTGTGTCCATAGAGTTGTGAGTTTCCTTCTCTGGAGATATTCAAGACCCATCTGGACACCTTCCTGTGTGACCAGGGAACCTGGTTTGGCAGGAGGGGATGGACCCGATGATCTCTTGGTCCCTTCCAATCCCTACAGTTCTGTGATTCTGTGACCCATCTGAGAGTCCCACTTCACTGTCTCTGCCCAGGATAAGATGTTTTGGTGGACAGCTGGCCAAAACCGCTCTGTCTTCAGCCCACAGTGATTGCTCCAGCCCCAAAGATGGAAGTAAGAATGGAGCCTAGGACACACCCCCTTCCCACTTACTATGAGCAAGGAATTTTTTTCCATTCCTTGTATGTTCCTGCACGGCCATGAAATCCAAAATACATTTGAATGCTTTTTGATCCAAATAATACATTTTACAGTCTGAACTTGCTAAATCTTTGCTTCAATACATCTTCTCTGTCACATGCTATTGACTTTACTGCTACTATTTCTGCATTCTCAAGTGATGGATCTTTCTTCACTGGCCAGGAAGAAGAAAATCAATTCCAGAGCCCCAAACAGGGAATTAATTTGTCGTGAATTCAGTAAGCACTCTTAGTTGAGTATGGCATTAGTTTCATTCACCAGATCAAAACTGTGGTGGTTTAGGATGCTTTTATGAAGGATAAAGGGGAAATGGTGAGGGGTTGTTTTTAGTGTGTGTTGTGTGTGATGTGCTGCAGCTGTCTCTGTTGCATATTTATGTTTACTTGTATACATGTGTAATGATGGCAAAAAAACTATTTTGGAATTTGTTCAAGTGCATGGACAGGCTGTTGCTGCTTTCAGATCTGAAGTTTGCATAGATAATGTCAAGTTTTAATTTAGATGGTAAATTAGTTGAAGCATTTTATGTAATTTTGCTTTTAAATTTACCTTTTTGGTACAATAAAAGTCTTACTGATCAAACAATACAGTTTGAGGAGCTGAAAAATTACTTGAAAAGGGAATTTTAGATCAGTTAATCTGTTAACAAACTAGATAGCTGAATAAACACTAGAAATTCAGAAATAATTTTGAGCTATGTGTTGGGTTGTCACTTAATGACAGGTTCTCCCCACACCGAGTTCAATTGAACTCCATTGCTTTCAACGGTGTCAGATTAATGAATTTTGAAGAGGATATGGACAAGAACCCAGGAGCTGAGGAAACAATCTGGATAAAGTATTTAAATAACACAGACCTCTACTACCTGTAGTTTTCTGTAGTGTGTCTACATAGTAACACCGATGTTTGTTTTTCCAGTCTAATCACTACTTTACTACTTTTCTAAAATACTGCTGATTCTGTGAAATACTGCTTATTTGGCTTGATGAATATGTGCAACTGAGATGTTATTGTAAGATTTTTTGTTGCTTTCTCCTAGATATAGGAGATGCCTATCTTGATTATTTATACAACTAACATGTATTTCTTTTATTTCAGTTTCTACCAGACAAGCTTCCATGGTTTAATATGAGATTGTATTAATATTGTATGTAACATTTTTTGAGACATAACGAACTTCCTGTATCTGTGATCTATCTATCTACCCATCTACCTATGCTTTGAGACCAGGTTTTGTAGCAATCATTTCCTTTTACACTAATTCTCATATACAAAACCAAGCATAAACTTTAACAAAATACATCTGTCTGATAGACATCAGATCAAATTGAATTGTGAATTGAAACAATTTCTCCAGGCAAGACACGGACTGGACTGAAGCAGAGAAAGAGGTTTCTTGTTGTGGTGTTTGGTTTACTAGAAAGGGCAAGTTTTATTTTGCTACTGTTTTTCTAGCTCTCTATTTCTAAAGAAAGTGAGGGTAAAGGAAGTGGAAGAAATACATGCCAATTCCCATTTCTTTAATGTGGAAACAAGTGTAGAAGGCTTTGGTCTCTATGAGTATAGCCAGTCTGTGTGTCTGATGCCTTCTAATGATGCCTGAATATTATATGGTAGAGAAGTAAAAGCATAAATTATTAATACTCTGAACAGACAAAATTGTGCAAGATAGAGCAGTGTGTCTAGGCTAATATTCAACAGAAGCAGAGAGGTCATTGAAAGGAATTTCAAATGCCATTTCCATCTGTGTTTCTTTTTTTCCCCAGATCACAGCAGAAAGTCAGTTTAAACATTTGGAATTAATTTAGCTATAGCTTAAAACAGAGAGAGGAACCGAAATGTTTCATTACCAAGTTAAAATTAACTGTTCTCTGAACACAAAACATGGAGTATATGATTGAGAGGTTGCAAAAAGAAGATTGGATGTACAGAGTTGTTTGTAATAGATTTAATCTTGAAGAGCTGGTTTTACGTTCTGCAAGGCTGATAAGGGATCAGATGTTGTTTGAATCTGAGGCAATAAAGGTGAAGTGAAAGATTTGGAACTGATCTTTGACAAGACTTCTGAAATTTAACAAAAAGGAGGCAGTTGTCAGGAGCATTGTATTCTAACATTGTAATTATGACTGAGAAGTCTGAAAATTAGGAGAAGAGTGGAGCAAATTAGTAAGTAGAATTCAGAATCAAATCAAGCAAGCACAATATAAAGAAATACATTCACCATGACAACACAAAGAGTCAGCACAAGGCCCTGCATTAAGGACGAGTTTGCATAGTATTTATGAGAATTGGAAATTAATGGAAGAAAGAGATTTCATCAGAAGGAACTGATGAAGTCTTTAACAGAAATAATTCAGACTGTTTCATGATCAAGCTCATACATTCTTTATCTTCTGTTGTAGTTAATTAGATGTGGTATCGTGGGGATGTGGTGGACACTGGCTGGGTACAAAGCACTGAGAAAAAATTAAAACACATTAACATAAACAAGACTTTTTTTTTTTAAATTAACACATCAACATCTTTAATTAAGTGTCAGCAACCTTTTGTTATTTTACAGTAGCGTAGCTATATTCTGTTCATCACCTTTTAGCTCACATTAACTCATTCCATTAAATCTTGGGTGTTACAGTTACCAGTTGGTCATATGTACTATACTAAGTACTATATTTGTGTTCCTTCTTTCAATTTCTGAATACCTGTCGAATGATAGAATCATAGAATCTCCTGAGTTGGAAGGGGTCCATAAGGATCATTGAGTCCAACTCCTGGCTTCACACAGGACCAGCCAAGTCAGAGCATGGGACTGAGTGCATCGTCCAGGCGCTTCTTGAACTCAGGCAGGCTGGGTGCTGTGACCCCTTCCCTGGGGAGTCTGTTCCACTGTCCGACCACCCTCTCAGTAAAAAATTGCTTCCTAATATCTTCCTAATCTAACCTAAACCTCCCCTGCCACAGCTTCATACCATTCCCTGGGGTTCTGTCAGTGGTCACCAAAGAGAGGACATCAGCACGTGCCCCTTCGCTCCTGCTTTTCAGGAAGCCACAGACTGCAATAAGGTCTCTCCTAAATCTCCTTCTCCAGGCTGAACAACAAGGGAATTCAGCTTCTTCTTGTAAGATTTCCTCTCCAGACTCTTCACCACTCTCTTTGCCCTCCTCTAGACACTCTCCAATAGTTTTGTGACCCTCTTGTTTTGTGGCACCCAAAACTGCACCCAGTACTCGAGGTGAGGCTGCAGCAGTGCAGTGTAGAGCAGGACAGTCCCCTCCCTGGACCAGCTGGCCATGCCATTCTTGATGAACCTCAGGATACGGTTGTCCCTCCTGGCTGCCTGGGCTCACTGCTGGCTCATGTTTAACTTGCTGTCGACCAAGACCCCCAGATCCCTCTCAGCATGGCTGGCGTCCAGCATCTGATCCCCCAGTCTGGATGTTCAACCAGGGTTGCCCCTTCCCAGGTGCAGAATCCGACACTTGCCCTTGTTAAACTTCATGCTGGTGGTGACTGCTCATCTCTTCAATCTGTCCAGGTCCCTCTGGAGGCTTCTCCACCCTTACAGAGTCATCAGTTCCTCCCAATTTGGTGTCATCTGCAAATTTACTTAAGACACCCTCTAGTCCTGTGTCCAGGTTGTTTATGGATATATTAAAAAGAATTGGGCCTAAACTGGAGCCCTGGGGAACACCACCAGTGACTGGCTACCAGCCAGATGTAACACCATTTACTATCACCCTTCGGGCCTGATCTGCCAGCCAATTGCCCGTCCAACACATTATGACTTTGTCTAGCTGCGTGCTGGACACTTTGTCCTGCAAGATATTGTGAGACACAGTATTGAAAGCCTTACTGAAATCCAAAAAATAACCTCAACTCATTTCTCTTGGTCAACCAGCTGGGTGACCTTATCATAAAAAAAAATCAGATGGGAGATACAGGACCTTTCTCTCCTGAACCTGTGCTGACTGTGACCAATGACTGTGTTGTCCTTTATGTGTTTTTCAATAACTTCCAGTATGATTTTCTCCATAATTTTACCAGGCACTGAGGAGAGACTGACAGGCCTGTAATTACCAGGGCCTTCTTTCTTACCCTTCTTGAAAACCAGGATGTTTCCCAGCTTCTGGTCAGCTGGGACCTCTCCTGATTCTCAAGACCATTGAAAATAATTGAGAGAGGTCTTTCAATGGCATCAGCCAGGCCCCTCAGTGGCCTGGGATGAATCCCATTGGTGTCAATGGACTTATACAGATCCAGATGGAGCAGTAAATTGCTCAAAAGTTCAGGGTTCACTTGGAGTATATTATTATTGCAGTCATGGTCCTCCAACTTGAGGCATATGGAGACTCAGAGCCCATCAATTGTGTTGAAGAGAGAGTCAAAAAAGGTGTTAAACATCTTTGCTTTTTCTATGCCCCTGTTAGTAAGGTGACCATTCTTATAGAGTAATGGACCAACATTCTCTCTGGTCGTCTTCTTCTTATTAATCTATTTGAAAAAAACATTTTTATTGCTTGCCACAGTACTGGCCAGCCTCAGCTCCAACTGAGCTTTGGCCACACAAATTTTCTCACTGCAAAGGTGAACAGCATCCCTGTAATCCTCCCACATTGCCTGACCTTGCTTCTATTGGCTGCACACTTTATTTTTCCACCTAAGCTCTATAAGGTGGTCCCTGTTCAGCCAAGCCAGCCTCCTGCTCTGACTGCTTGACTTCCAATGTTTTGGAATGACCTGTTCCTGTGCTCTTAGAAGGTGGTACTTAAAAAGTGACCAGCATTGATGGACCCTGATGCCTTCAAAAGCAGTTTCCCAGGGGACTTTACCAACTAGTTGCCCAAGCAGTCCAAAACCTGCTCTCCCCATATCTGCTGTTGAAATTTTGAAGGCAGTTTTCCTCCTTTAGACAAAGATTTTGAATTCTACTACTTTGTGGGCACTATGGCCAAGACAGCCATGCAAGGAACTAGAGATACACGTTAACAGTTGCTGACAGAACCATACCCCCTCTTTCCTCTCTCTCAATCACCATAAAACCTCATCTCCATGACACCCATGCAACAAAGTGAATTTTACTCATATTCATCTTGCTTATCTCAAAGTGGCTTATCTTGAAGCATGTAGCCCGAGTCCTCTGCACATTGTGCCCAGGCTCAGAGTCAACTGAAGGACAAAGTGTGAGGGGGCTTGGACTCTCCTGAACTTTTGGGGATGCTCTGGAGACAGCAATGGGCACGTGTCCCACAGCCAGGTGGAAGGTGTGGCTATGCCAAGGACTTACTCACTCTGCAATGAGGTAACAGTACAAAAAAGACAAGACCAACAAAGATGGGGAAGAACGTTCCCCCACCGGACCTGGCAACATCAGACTACAAGACGTCACAGATCTGTGGTGGTAGCTATTTCTCTCTCTCTCTTTTCTACTCTTTTATCTTTCTTCACCCCTTCTCTTGTACACTTGTTGTGGGCCAAATAAAATGACTTGACACCTGACTCTGGTTTGAGTCTTAATTCTGTTCCCAAGAATTGTGAAGACCTGGTCATGATAAAACACCTAATTGAACCTCACTCAGGAGTTAAGCCCAGCTGTCCCCAGTCATGCAGAGCAATCTGAGGTCAGTTGGAACTCAAGGGGGTTAAACCTCTGCCAAATTGATCTATCTGGTTGTGGATTGTGACCACTTCTCCCAGGAGATCTTCTCTGTTCACAAGCAAGAAATCTAGATTTGTTTGTATTAGCTGTGTGGTGTTTCTAGTTAATGTCTGCCAAGTTGAAGTTCCCCATAAGCACAAGAGCAGAGGTGTCTCTTAATTCCCTGACTCATCAATGTTATCGTTCTGGTCAGGTGGTCTGTAGTAGACTCCTTCTAGAACATCTCATTTATTTGTTTATCCCTTAATCCCTACCCAGAGACTGAACAGTGTTGTCGCCAGCTGGCAGCTCCATGCAGTCCAGCCTCTCCATTAGATACAGCACCACCCCTCCACATGTCCTGCCCTGCCTGTCTGAAAAGCCTGTTAACTATCCATCACTACACCCCAGACAAAGGACTCTTCCCACCAGGTTTCACTTAAGCCAATTATGTCACGCCTCTGGGACTAAGACAGGATTTCTAAGCCTTGTTGATTTTTCCTCATGCTACGTGCATTGGTGTAGAAGCACTTCAGATGTGCTTCAACCTACCCCACACCTCTTGGAGCGGACTTCAGAAACTCCCTGACACACAGTACCTCTGATTGTAGCACGCCATCTCATATTTTATAACCAGCTGTGTGGATGCACATCAGCTGGACTTGTAGTCCCACTTGACTTGGACACGCTGCCGCTTGGCTCGCTTTAAACCCCTCGTCCACAAGCCCTGCCAACTCCTGGGCTAATATCCTTGTTCCCCTTTGGGATAGTTGGACCCCATCTGCCACCAGGAAACCCAGTGATGAATAAACCAGACCATGATCAAAAGGTCCAATATTCCACTGATGTCACCAGTCTCTTAGCAACAAGTTGATCAGGTGTGTTTTTCTGCTCCTCAGTGGTTTTCCCCTGCTTCTAAAGGGATGAAGGAAAACACCACCTGTGCTCCCACAGCTTGAACTAGTTGCCCCAATGCCCTAAAGTGCTTTTGATAGTCCTCAGGCTTCTCTCCTCCATCACTGCCAACCTGGAATACCAAAAGTGGGGAGTAGTCAGAGGGCCATGCTAGTTTAGGGAGCTAAATACTATTACACATAGTACATTTCATCTAGAATATTAACACATTACTAGCACATATAATAATAATAACAACAACAACAATAATAATTATGTAATCCAGGTATCTGGAGTACTGCTTTACTTTTTATTACTTTTCATACAACCTTTCTGCCTCAATTCAACATAAAACGTAAAGAATTCAAGAAGATGACACATTGAACAGAGACTGAAAGGTTTCACAATGCCTTTGATGGTAGTTCTGTTGTGCTTGCTTTGTGCTTGCTTGAGCAACTTTGAATCTTTTTGAAAAAATAGAAGACATAAGAAACCTTGACCTAATATTCTGTAATGGAAGAACAGAAAAAGGAACATCATAAACTGGGAACTAAGAAGGAATGCAAAATGCCTCAGATAAGAGTGTGACAAAGGACACCATTTCACAGCCATAGGGGAAGTGTGCAGATTAACTACCAAGAAACTAGGCAAAACTGGATAACCGTAATAGAAGAAACAGACCACCTGAATTAATCCACTCTGTGCGTGCTTTGGAGAAGTTAATGGAAAAGAACATTTTCAAATAACCACTAGGGACCACCGAAGGACCACCAAGGACCCTCAAAGAAGAACCTCGGAGACTTGAAGCGCATGTGTAATAAATATGCAAATTGCATAATTAGTTCTGGGAAAGAAAATTAATATACAATTACTAGAATGATATAAGCTTATGTACTCACAACTAGCAGCATGCATGATAGGTTGGAGCAACCCCCTGTGCATCCAGCGCTGTAATAAAGAATGGCTGCTTACTAAAACTCCAAAATTGAGTTAGGTAGTTTCTTAACTGGCTTGTCTAATAACAAGGGAGCATGAAGAATGGAAGACTTTCAGTGCAGTGAATGCGGATTTCAAATATTTGATCACTTTACAAAGTGAACACAATGTTGTTTGCTTTGGGGTAGGGAAGTCAATAAATACAAAAGGGAAGAGAGGATGTTACTATGAACCAAAATAAATATGCCTGAAAACTAATGAGGGAGATCAATATTAAGGAGGTTTATGGAATAGAAAAAAATATGAAACAGTGCTGCTGAACCTTCTGAAATTATGAGCAAAGAGCTGCAATGAGGTTTGGGTAGAAAGATTGGGTGGAATCTCATCTGAAAAGTCATTCAAGTAAAGGCAAGGAACAATACTGAGAAAAGAAAAATACCCAAAGAGTAAGGTTATGAACGGTGTGACTTGGAAAGTTGTGTTCTGACAAATGAGATTAATAAAAATGGCACAGAAATACCAAAATGTTTTTTTCTGGCTCTGCTTCCTTTGGAATGCAATATGCTGCCAAATCCAGTGTTCCGCATTTGCCACTCTGAATTTCTTCTCTAGATGGACCACATGCTATCCTACTGAATCTGTTGCTTTCAGGATGAATAATCTGGAGTTGACATTTCTTCTATTTATCTCACTGTGTGCTTTCTTTTATAAAAGACACTTATTGTTTCCCTCATTAAAAACTTTGATAAGTAGCACACAGTTTAAGTGATGTTTCTCTTTCATGAAAGAAAGTTTTACAATAATCCATTCTCTCTGCCTCAGCTAATGGAAAGACTTTTACTTGTATTTTTGTATTTATTTTTATTTTATACTTATGTCATTATTATTTCTACTGCTAGTATTACTGTTATTACATCAAATAAAACTGCAATGGATCATATGACAGTTGAGCTAAATAAACTTTTCCAAATTCTGGAACATAAGTCTTCTCAAGACATTATGTTGTAGAGCAGGTGTCTCTAAAGCTATTTTTATGCTTCGGTATTTCTTCTCACCCTACAGCTGTCTTGGTATTTAGTTGCAGCATGCCTATAGAAAATGCAATTCTGGGATGTTTGTTGGCCTCCAGGTGAACAGTTCAACACTTCTTCTGCTAAGCATTAGCAGAGATATTCCCAAAGGTGCTGATTCCTGATTCAACAGATTTGACTCAGGAAAGAGGTATCATTGCAGTTCTAAATTTTCAGTGTATACATTTTTATATACATATATTTATATAGTTATCTACTATTCTACATAATATGATCTCTGTACTCTGATACTTTTACCTAACCCAGCAACACTGGGCTAGACTGAAATCTCTTTGCTTACAGCAGACAGGGACTGCAGATACCACTAGCTCTATAAAGGAAGTTGGACAACTCATATGAACAATTTTAGAAGTGATATGAATTCCGAGTAGGTTTGTGAAACATTATAGTGAGAGATAACAATTGCACCCCAGGAACAAAATGAGTCCAAGAGCATCTCTTCTACACAGATACCATTGTATAACTCTGATGCAGACTGGCATCACAATAAATGTAATAGCTTTGAATTAAATTAAATGGCATTAAATCAAAATAAAATTAAATAAACAGATATTTTCATATAATTTTTTCAGGACTTCTTTCAAGCTAATCCAAAATTTAATTTTGAAAAAAAAAATAATCAAAGCTTTCCTGACACCACCTGTTCCAAAAGTCAAACAATACATAATACTTAATCATTACCATCATCACCAAAATCATCATTAGGTAAAGTTCTGTTCAAGTCAAAGAATTACCTGATTCTAAAATATTTAAAATTTTTTTCTTAGTATTGAAACGCAGTCAAATGCAAGATGTCGTAATATTGGTTTTTAACATTCCAAAATGGTGTTTCATAAGAGAATAAAGATTAGATGGTAAAATTCATCCAGTTACAGCCAAAAAGTTTTGGCATTTTATGTTTACATCCACAATGCTAGGTGGCAGGAATAGATTTTGGGAAATTCCCACAAAGTTCTCTGCAGAAATAATATTACAATTTAATTTTTAAAAGTAAAAAAATAAAAAAAAGAGGGAAAACTCTCTGTGACCAGTCATAACAGATTAAATCACATTTCAGGTATTCAGGATAGTTTATGTTTTAAGTTGAGTTTCTTATGACTAAGTACTGTGATACACTTAAGAGCAAATTACTTTCTTTGTGCTTAAAATCCAAACCTACATGCTAATTGTACCATTGTGCTGCTATTTAATCTTTATTCTGGTACTCCATAAGAAATGCTAGGTGTATCTACAGATTTGTGGAGTGACTAAAACCTGGATTGAAGGGGTGGAGTCTATGAGAAGACACCAGAGGCTGCACCATGTTGGGAAGAACCAGTGCCAGTTGGCTCCAAGGTAGACCTCCCATTGGTGAAATCTGGCAACCCTTGTAGCACCTCTGTTTTAACGTATTGAAGAAAGGGTAAAATCCACTGTGCAACAGTTGTGAGAATATGTGCGAAAAAACACCCTGCGGACACCAAGGTCAGTGCAGAAGGAGAGGGAGGAGGTGCTCCAGGTTGTGGAGCAGAGATTCCCCTGCAGCCTGTGGAGAAGACCATGATGAGAAGAGGCTTTACCCCGGCATTCCATGAAAGTCCACAGTGGATCAGATATCCACCCGTACCCCATGGAGGATCTCACACTGGAGGATGTGTAGACCTGAAGGAGGATGTGACCCTGTGGGAAGCCTGAGCAGTGGTAGACTCCATGCAGGACCTACATCCTGTGGAGAGAGGAGCCCATGCTGGATCAGGTTTGGTGGCAGGACGTGAGACCCTGTGGGGGACCCATTCTGGAGCAGTCCACTCCTGAAGAACTGCACCAATGCTAGAGCAATTCACCAAGAACTGTAGCCTGTGGTAAGGACACATATTAAGAGAGTTCATGAACAACTTTATCCCATGGGTGGGATCCCACACTGGAGCAGGGGAAGAGTGAGGAGGAAGGAGCAGACGAGACAATGTGTGATGAACTAACCGCAACTTTAATTTTCTGTCCCCCTGTGCTGGTCAGCGAGAGGAGGTATAAAAGCTGAGAGTGAATTTGAGCCTGGGAAGAAAGGATGAGTGGGGAGAAGGTTAAATCAAAACCAGTTCTCTGATCTCCAGAGAAAACACACTGTTTGATTAATGCAAGAAACTTCAATAGATTTTCTGTAGCAATATATTTTTCTGATCACAGTTTCATGCTTATTCTGAAGCCTGCTTTTGTAACAAAGATGAGACAGACAGATGTGTTTTATGCCCCTGTCTTTGTCAAGTGACATAGGAAAGAATTGCAAAAGGATATTAAGTACCACCTGATGAATAAGTAAGTATTTGCTCAAGTTCACTGCCCTTATGAGAAAAAGTGATCTGCATTAATATTAAAATAAGGTGAAGACAACAACTGGGAAATTCTGTGATAGAAAATACTCACATTTGAGCTGCAGGGCAGATTTGCAGAGAAGCCTAAGAGGCGCTGAAATGTCAATAGAAAAGTTAGGTTTCCCCATGGACATAGCAATCTTTTTCCTAGCTCTTCTGAGTTCCTGATCAGTTTACTGTTGATATAACATAATAATACAACATTTTATTTATGATGAAGTAAGCCAGCGAGCACCTTCCAGGATGAGAAAAGTATTGCAGGATTACCGCATTCAGCCACAACATTCAGCCACAACATTGGAATCTGAAGACTTACCCTTGGGCACTCTCCCCACATTGCTTCCCAGCACAGGGGTAAAATCTCTGTCCTGAGCCTGGACTCTCCTTCATGAGCTGCCCTTCTCCAGTGGAGCTGGTGACCTCAACACGGTCAATCTCTTTGTATTCTGATGCCGGTGCCAGCCAGAGATGTCTTTTTTGCTCTATTAGTGCTGAAAGCTCCTTCCCTGGAGGCCACGGACACACATGGGTCTCCTTGGGTTTGGGCTGCTCTAGGTTCTTTACATTCCACATTTCTCCCTAAGTACTGAGGGTGTCAGATGCCTGTCTGAGTATGTGTTTAAAGTGAGTACCTCAACCTTCCTGATGGAGACTGACACTTGAGAGCAATACTGGCCTTTCTCTGTCTGTGGGAAAGTTTTCTGGCTGGAGAGATAGAAATTTCTGATATATGCTTTGATCCAGACTGTTGGCACGCAATGAGTCAAAATATGACTAGATATATTCAAGCGTTTGAGAAATGTTTAGAGAAACAAATGTAGAGGAGAGTAGGACTGTGCTATTTCTGAGAAAAGGGAAGACTTAGAAGCTATTTAAACAGGGATCATGTGATTTTTTTTTTCTATTCTTATTTAATTGTAATAGCATTGTCCAATTAATTAGTCAGTTTGGAGTGGATGGCTAGCAGTGTGTTGAGGCTGACAAACAGAAGCTCAGCTGCAGGAGACACACCTACAATGCCTGCAACTAATTTCAGACTAGGAAGGTTAAGTGACACCATTTTTTCTTTTTAGGCAAAAATCAGTTTGAGGCTTGGTTCCAGCACTGCTTACATATATTGCTCTTACACATATTGCACTTACATATATCTTCAGATTATTACAGAAAGAACCACTCCAAGGAACACACCTAGAGAGCTCAAGGCCTAATTTCTCTATCAGGTAAATTTGCTCTGGTCTGTAGAACTACAGTGCTGCTAAATCAGGCAACACCTGGATTAAACTACATTTTGTAAGGAAGGAAACATCAGTAAAACTGGACATCCTGTCACTCCTTATTAAGAGAACTAAAAGCACTTATACACAAGGTTTCACTAGCTAAAATTGTAATTCTGGATTTTTCTGAGTTTTTAATATTGAGACAGCTGTCGGTTAGCAAACAGTTTTCTTTCAGAGAAAGCAAAAATAATTAGATAAATATGCACCTCATGGTAAGATCAGTTCAGCAAGGAAACAGAAGACTTGTTAATGGACACAGAAAATGGAGACATTTTTGATAGGGGAGAATTGTAATTAGTTAAAGTAGTGTACATATACCAGTAAAGACTGAAAACCAGAGTAAAGAAGGAAATCCACCAAAGAAGAAACACATGAGGACATTGACAATGACAAGTTCGGGTTAAGGGGTAACTTTGCCAAATAATTTTAAGGTAAATTGCCTGTAAGTGAACCAGCATCAGAAAGAGGAAGAACTGAAGCAAAAAGCAATCCTTAGAGCACGTGCTGGAGACCATCTCCCTGAGACAGCCAAATGCATAGTTAAGTCAGCAGGCACCAGAGGACTATACGCTGGATGAGGATGAGAGCACCAGAATACAGATTAGTCACAACAGCCATCCCAGCAGCAGCAAACATGCATTACTGATGGGAGTTAAAGCAGGCAGGTTGAAAGCTAGCGTACTCAGCACAGAAAGATATTAGTGAGTCTGCAAGGGGAAAAAACATTAAAAATAGAGGGACCTGGAATAAAGGAAAATGCTTCTCTTTGGAAGTGCCTGTTTACAGGTGGTCTTGGAAAAATGTGCTGAACCAAAGCCAGCATGGAGACAACATAGGTTGGCATAAATAATGTCTGAATGTTAGCATGCAGCTAAACAAGTGTTTTTAATTAGGCATATAGGCATTTTGTGAAGCAGACGTGAATCACACACATTTTCTTTGGCCTGGAAATGTACCTCTTGGATTTGTGTGTGCATATGTGTGTGTGTGCATTTGTTTTGCATGTTCTGTTTTGTTGTATGCAAACTCCTGAGCAGAGTGGCATTTCCTTCATTAAGCAGGAGAAAAAAACAGTTAAAAATGAGCTCTGTTAAAGATTCACATGGAGAACATTTTGTCTTTGTACTAGGGAGCATATTAGCCCCCAAAGAGTTGGATGGTGAACCGAGTAGTTACTACATGTTCCTTCTTCTTTTCATCTGACCGAACTTTAGCCTTTGAATTCACCTGGTGCACTCCTACCAGTTGACCTTAACTTCTTGCTGTGGTCAAAACAGAAGGAAACAGAACAGCCTCTCCAAAGTGGCTCCTCGCAGTTGGCACTGTGACCACCCTTAGCCAAGTCTCATAATCATCATGTTCATTTGAGAATGAAACGTCTTCATTTGTCTACCTTGCTTCTGCTGTTGTCTACCGAAAAGACATCTCAGAATCAGTCATCACCTGTGAGGGTGAGACCAATTGACTTCTTTCTTTGTCAGGACTTTGGTCAATTAGCTCCCACATATGACAAAGTGCCATTTGCCCTACAGAAGCCTTCAGAGACAAGCATAGGAATATACTGCACCACGGTATATAAAAATACCCCACCAGTTCTCAGATTTTAAACAAGATCTTATTTCTAGCTGTACCTTTGCTTTATATACAATACATGGCTTTTGTATTGTTTTTTTCCTTTTCTTTTTTAAACTCTTAAGATTTGAGACAACCTTTTCTTTGTTCCTTCTTACCATTCACTTTGTTTACTCTATTTTTCCACTTAGTTCACCACACTTGTCTTTCCAGAGTTCCTATATACATGCCCTTCTTGGGCTGCCAGTTGTGAAGAGCACACATTCTGGACATCACTCACTTACATGAGTCTGGTTTGAGCACTGCATGGCATACGGGCTGAATACTACTAGCACTGCAGTAGCAGCAAAGTGTTTGTGCAGCTCAACACTTAATAAATGACCTATGGCCTGTCGTTGCCAAAGTCTGAGCAAACAACAAACTAAAAATTTGGAGGCAGCCATAAACCCACTTGCCCAGCATGCCTGGCTTAGTTGCATATGCTATTGGTAGTGCTCCTTTACCCTCCCTGATCGTGGCTTTTTCCTTTATGCTACATTTTATTTAAAAAATAATAAGAATTTAAAATCCTATCTCTACACCAAGAAGGGCATTGGACAGCTCCTTTGGGTCAGTCAACTAAGGAGTGTCTTCAATGAAGCATGTATCTCCATGTGAGTGCAACTCTTCAAGGATCATAAGTACAGTGCTTTATTTTCCCTCTGTGAATCTGCAATGAGAGAGTGCTGTGACCAGCCATGGAGCTCAAATTCCATACAAGTGGTGTCTGGATGCAAAGACGCTGTGCTCTGAAGAAGAGCAAATCAGAAAGGTTCACTGGGCAGAGAGGAATGGCAGCTTTTGGAAGAGGACTGCTCTCTCTACAGCTTTTTTTACCCAGCAGGCAACACATCAGACTTCATCAACGACGCCTATAATGCAGAACTGCTAACAGATTTGCAGAGGTACCTTTAGCTAGGATTGTTTATAACTATCTTCAGACTTTTAAACTTACAAGGCTCATGCCAGTACTTAGGGTGCCTTATTCATAGCACTGTAGATGCAGAGAAGTAAGTTTTCTGCAGGAACTCTTAATGGGATTTAGGACAAGAGACCAAGCCTTTGTGTACTGCAGGCTCTACAACAAAGACTACTACAGTTTGCATTGCTTTCCTTGTTTGAAAAATAAAGTATCTTTAACTATGTCCTCATGTGTATGGAATTTGATACTGCTAGTCAAGAAGATGGGCATCATTTTTTCCAGTTTCCTCAGACTGACGTGATGGTTTCTTCTGGTGAAGTTCAAAGGTCATGACTACAACAGTAGTCTGGAAGACTGCAGAAATAGTCGTTGATAGAAAGACATCCCTCTTCTAGGTGAAACAGAAGGAAAATGAGACACATTGTGGATTGTTCTAGTGGAAAAGCAGTTTTCCACCTTGATTGCTCCTATGTGATGACATCACGGTGCATCCCTGTTGCATGAGTTCTAAGTGCAGTGCCTCTGTTAACCTGCTGGGCCCTTTGCTTCAGCAGCAGTATTTCATTAACCTTCCTGATGTTATTCTTTCTGATCTCTCATTACAGCGATCACTGCGCAGATTGTTAACTACTTGCCTTTGCAAGTAGAAAACATTATGCGAACTCCCTGGACTTGGTAATGGGAACAGCATGCTAATGTTAATTATAGCAAAAGCATTTGTGAAGCATTTAATGACAACCTTCTCCGTATGTGCTGTTTTCCCAGTCAATACTGAACTACAGATCTTTGCTAATATTAAGACAGATTTGGTTTTAATAGGGTGTCTTCATTCCACATTAACTGATGACATTCAGTTATTCCCAGCCAAAATGTGTGGTCAAGTTGTCATATACTTTAGACAATAAATTTTTACAACATTTCCAGTTACATTATCTGAATAATTGCTTTTATTTCGCCAGCTTACTTCACACAATAAGCCACTGCTGGGGAAATGAGGGTTCGAAAGTCAAGCTTTAAAAGCAGAAGATTAGTGCTTTTAGTCATACTAATTTAAGAAACATGTTGAATTTGTATTTTTTGAGAACTGCAGATGCAGCCTATGTACTTAATTGGGCTTAATGTGCTTCACAAAAGAGCATCTAGTTCTTAGTTCCTTCATGTCCTACACAAAAAAAGTGCTATGTGTAAATTCCTCCCTTAGAACAAATTACATTAATTTCTGTAACTGTCAGCTTGATTAAAAGGAAAATATCTGTTAGTAAACACATGTTAAAAGATGTTTTTTGGTTGTGGTCTTATTTCAGGGGCTTTTGTGGGTTTTGTTGTTATTTTTGTTTTTAAATGGGAGGCTGACCTCAGTAATTGCTACAGAATAAATTATCTGTGGAACTGTACCCCACATCTATCAGCAGTGACAACATGATCCAGGCCACGACAGCTGACCGCAGATTATGGTGAAAGTACATGAGTACCTTTATTTCAAAAGTTGTCTTTCCTTTGGGTTGTTTGGTGATTTTTTTGGTTGGCTTTTTTGTTTGGTTGGGGGGGGGGGGGGGTGAGGTTGGTTTTTTTTCCTCAGAAAAGTAATCTAAATTGAGAAGAGAATTAGAGATCACCGCAATGTTTTAGAAGATGGACAAATCTTGGTTTCAGTTAGGATAGAATTAATTTCTTTTATAGCAGTGGATGGAATGGCATGTTTGGGAGTTAGGATGAGAGTAGTGCTGCCATCCCAGCAAACTATCCCAACCCTTTCAGGTTTTGGTTCTTTGAGTTTTCATCTCCTTCCCTTTCCTCCTCCCGCAACTCCCTCTCTCCTCACCCCCACTTCCTCCCCCACCCCCCGCCCCAAGAATAATCAATAGTCTTTAGAACTCATACCCTAAATCAGCTATGAGTGTGCAACAAGAAGTTGCTGATGCCACTTATTCATGATTCAGTTCTTGTGAGAATCTCAGGAGATTGATGATGCTTGAATGCTCCCCATCAAAAGATGTTTGGAATTTGATGATCTTTAAGGTCCCTTCCAACCCTAACCACTCTATGATTCTGATTCTGTCAGAAAAATAGCCATGGTAGTACTTGCCCCTTCCTAAAATGGAATCATCTGCTCCTGATGGTGCTTATCTCACTCTAAGTTTGGCAGCCATCCTTCTCAGGTGAAAGCATCATTCATGTCTAGCTGTAAGTCCTGCCTATTTTCAGTACTTCACAGCTTGTTTTCTGTTCTTTCTTGTACAGATTCTGTGATTAAGCTCCCATTTCTCATACCACCTAAGTATTGGACTAAGAACTAGTTAAAACCTTTAAGCATCACTTGTCTTTCTTTCTTTGTTCGATTATCATGATTCTTGTGAATAGAAAATGCTTATATAGCCTCATGATATTAGAAAAGTCCTTACAATGTTACTGCTTATGCTGCTTTGATTTCTTTTTAGTTTGCCTTTTTTGGTTGTTGTTTTGTTTTATGGTGTGGATATAGGTATGGATTAGTGCACTGACAATTTATCAAGTACCACAGGCCTTAGACTTCACTCCACAATCCTTTAGTAAACTGCTCTGCATAAATAACAAGGACTGCTCTGAAACAGTTGAAGCAGAGCTGACAATGTTGACAAAACAGAGAACGAGAAAGGAGGAGTAAGCAGACCCTGACATGTTTTCTTTCCAATCCTTCCATTTTATACTAATGTTGCTTCAAAATATTAATAGCTTATTATGACAATCTACAAAATAATGAGATCAGGTGAAAAAAAATATTTAAATTTTGGGGAGGAAAAAAGGTGGAGAAGGAAAATAATTTATTACTTTACCTTCTAAGCTGTTTGCATTTACATCAAATGCAAAGTTTTCCTTTAGATATCTTTACACTGAACTTATTTATTTATGAAAATGAAAGCAGAGATTCTACAGAGACTCTCATGACATCTGAAAGCCAGGATTTGAGAAAACACACCAATATTTTGTGAGACTAGTAATCAATGGTCAGTGGCATAAAATGTCAAAGGATGATTGAACTTACCAAAACGTAAATCTACCATGCCAAGGAAACTGCAGTTCTGTTTTGGTAAGTAAGATACTTCACCTAACTTTCACGTATCATTTCAAGACCACTAGCTCAACTATGTTATATTTTTCCTGGCATAAATAAAATTCTGTGCTGTCTGGTACAGCAAGTGGAGGGTGCCATGGTATCACCTTTACTAACATCTACCAATCTCTCAGTTTTCCCTCATATAAGAATCAGTGTAAACCAGAAATCACTCAGGGAATCTGATGCACACACACATACTCACACACACAAAGGCAATATCCTATACAGTTCCACGGTAGCATGCAGCAGTCCTTTCTGCCTTCACTTGCTTTTAGTTCTCTTTTTAACTGTGTATGCTTTCTCTGCTAATGATGCATCTTTGCTAATTAACAATGCATTTTTGCTAACTAATAACACATCTGTTTCCATTAGCAGCTGTGGAAACCTTGAAGTTTGTTCTATTTGCTGGCATCCTGCTGCCTGAGGATGCTTTCTCCAATGTCTGTGTTTACTGGTGTATTTCTACTGCTGCTGGGCCTGCTGATATAGTTGCATCTGATTACTTTTAACATGGAGAAATCGTGAAATATATTCCAGGGCCTTCATTTGGTCTTGTCATATTTCCTCATTTTCCGTGTTGAGGAATTAAGATGTCATTGTAGAGCTACCTCTTTTCACCATTATATTTTTCACCAGGAAAAGTTGTCTCTCTCAGTTTCTCATGAATTTGTGTCACTTCGTGGAGATTCCTCCCTGAATTAGTCTGATTCTGGCTCCTTACCACATCCTCCTCTGTCCTGCATGGTGGTATGTTCATCTCACAAGCACAGTGCTTGGGTTCACAGTAGGAGTCTAAATATAGAAATAAATACACTTAACAGTGTATGCATTTTTATTCAAAATTATTGTTTTATATAACTTAATAATCCTTTCTCTGCCTGGTTCTCCAGACCTACTTAATGGTTCTATTTTCAATCATTTCCCTTGATAAATTCACATAACCATCCAAACCAATATTCCTTCACAAGTTATTATTCAATAACTCATCTACCTTTCCTTTTCTTAGGTCTGGAAAGGATATTAAGCCACTAATTACTTTCTATTATAGTATCGGAAAATATTTCTCACAAATATCAATCTTTTCATGGGAAGAGAGGAAAGTAATGATGCAATTATATCTCACCTTATTTTTTGATATCAAATCAGAATGATACCTATTTACTTCTTTCAGGATACCTATTGCTCTGAGTAAACTTCATCATGTTACTTTATTGAACTGCCTTTATGCTTACCAAGACTATGGCCCCCAAGTCGTTCAGTGTTTATGATTCAAGCTGCTTGCACAAATGACACAGAATGACCTCTAACAATGCTGAGGTACAAAGTTAACTTCCACAGTTCAGCTGAGAGGGTGTCATGTTTTAGGCCCAGCCGTCAGCTCAGCACCATGCAACTGCTGACTTGTTTATTCCTCCACCCTCCCTTCACCACTCCATCCCCACGCCCCCAAAAAAAAATAAAAATGGGACTTTATAGCAAAATACACAACAGTGGTGATACACAATGCAGTTTCTCACCAAACTGCACAACACAGCAGACCATACATCTGAGACACATCCTGAAGCCAGACTGTCCCCAAGCTGCATCTCCTGGAGCTATGCACTCCTCTCCCACCAGCCCCTCCATTAAGTTGACATCCTGGTATGGCATACCCTCTTTGGTTAATTTGGGTCACTTGTCCTGGCTGTGTCCCCTCCCAGCTTCCTGGGCACTCCCCAACTTCTCATTAGCAGGAGAAGTCCCTGACTGCTTGGCAACAAATAAAACATCAGGGTGTTACCAGCAGGGCTCTCAGCCTAACTCCTAAACACGGCATTCTGTTAGCTTCTAGAAAGAGAATTAACTCTACCCTGGCCGAACCCAGGACAGAGGGATTATTTTTTTCGCTTCCCATCTTCCTCCTCTTCTGCCATGAGGAAATATTAACAGGTTTTTTGGTTTGTTTTTTTTTCCTCTTCCTTGGCTCAGGTAGAACACTGTGTAAGGCTGAGTGCTAAAATTAGTACTTCACAGTACTTTTCCCTCATTTTACTTAATTGCATCTCCCAAAATACTTAATACAAGATGGGCTTGTACCTGCTTGATATAGGCCGTAAGCAAAGTGGAATATGCACCTCACTGGTTCCATCAGTTGGACCCAATGATCTCTTGAGGTCCCTTCCAATCTCTGTGATTCTATGATTCTATAATCAGCAGCAAGAGCAACTCATTGGTCTCCCCAGTACAAATCAAGTCTTCAGGCCTACCATGTTTCAATGCAAGCACCTGTTGAAATGTAAGTTAGCCACCCAAAGGGTGAACAACCCTTGCATGTGACATTTTCTAATTGCATGTAGGATGTGTGTGTATTCCTAACTTTTCCTAAGCAGCAGATACTCTTCTAATTTCAGTTTTGAATTGAATCTGTCAAACAGGCTTTGCCTAGCATACATAGTGGGATTTAACATAAATCTGTCCACTATAAAAAGACAGCTGGCATAGCAGAGTTATCTTGTTTAATTGGGGCCTTTCTCACGGGAGCTCTATTAAGCATGTTCTTGTCTCATTTGATGCATCATGTGGCTACTTTACAGTGCCTTGGGCCTCAGAGCTCAGGAAGATAAGCTATCCTTCAGAAGTGTCAGTAGTATCTTCACTGCCCCAATTATTAGATGGCAGTCTTTATGCCTCCAAAATTTATGAACTGCTTAATCTGTTCCATGATTGTATAAATGCTCTTTAGGAATCTCTGCAGGCTATGCAAAAGATTATTAATTGTAATTACTCTGGGAAGCCATGTGTCAGCAGCTGCCCTAGGAAGTGACTTGCTTGACCTTTTAATTTAACAGGAATGAGAAGAAGAAATAATACAATGTGCAGAGTAGCTAAAACTCAGAATGTCTATGTCTGTCTTCATGTACATGGTTCTAAGTCCTGTGTGTTTACTAACACATGTTGAATATTTCTAAGTCATGTCACATTCCAGTCATGAAGACTATATTGTGCAGTTTGTTAGCTATGGGTTTATGTGGGCCAAGTGAATTTTTACCATATGTATCCACATTACTGTGTTGGGTTGTAGTTTAAAAAAGTTCCTACCATTAGTATGCCCAAAGCTCACACTTTACTCAAGTAACCATGGAAGCTGTCAAATAGACTCTGTGACCAGACTTCATCCCTGAACTCATGAAACAGCATAAACTGTCTGAAGAAGCTCAAGAATGACAAAAGCTGATGTATACTAGGAACAGGAACAACATTAATTCCTCATTGTTTAAAGCTAGTTCTTCCACCCCATCATCTTATATGCAGTTAATCTAAATTTACTTTATGTTCTGTAGTTCCATGAAGCATATTGAAAACAGTGCACATCACAACATATATTTTAAAAAAGCAAACAAATGAAATGCTATTGACATTGTTTGAATGTATGAAAAAAAGTTATTTAGTAATATTTGTGTTTTAATGTTTCTCTTTTGCTCTGACTGTTGCTTTGATCAAAAGGAAAAATGTTTTTTGATCTCAGGGGGACAGACCTTGAATGAGTTCACTGTTTTGAGTTCCACACTCATCAATGTAGTGTTCAGTTCAAATGAATAGCACTTTGGTTTGTCATTTTCTTCACACTTTCCCCCTTTGCCATCTCCACCTCAATTTCTCAGTGAATAAGGCAAATTAGTTGTACCACTGTAATAGAGTACTTCTAAATCCACTAGAAACGTATACTGATTTTATTACAGCTATTTGACATACCACTGCAAAGGTTCTATTTTCCCCTTTTACCTTTCTTGTTTCCAACTGGTTTAGGCTGATTACTTTAACTCAGGAACTTACTATGGCTTTAAGAATCTTTCTAACATTTTCATATATTTTTGAAAATTCATTTTTAAAAACTGTGACAGTTTGCACGTCCCAGTCGATCAGCATGAATTACATGCTTGTAATTCAGCTCTGCCATTGTCTTATCTATAGGAGGTTTGGCTGTGAGCATGCATTGCTCATAAACTGGTCTTTATGTTTATACTAATCAATGAGACTTCTTTCTCCTTACTATGACTTTAAGCACCTTTGGAAGTCCTGAAGAAGTTCTTTTTAGAGGTGGAGAAGGGTTTTTTCCTTATGTCTATGGTTTTTCTACCATAGAATCATGATGCCTATTCCCTCACAGAGCAAGAGGCACAGCACAAACAGATCCCTTGCTTCCAAATGAACAGTTATTTTGGTGGAACATGCTGTAGAATTGAAGGGGGGAAAAAGCTTTTTGAGAAGGAGAATGGCTAATGCAAGATTATCTCTACACAGTTCCTGTTTTCCTCTCTATAAAACAGGGAGAATTATTTTTAAACTAGGATTATTTAATTATGTTTTTTCCTGAATGAGAGGCACTGTACAATAGTAAGTTAATTGTCATTTCATGGCTCACCAAAAAGTAAAGAAATATCTACCCCATTATTTAAAGCAGAACATAGTGAAGAACTGGTTACAAAATAGAACTCTAGTCTAACATGTCTGCTAATAATTTTTATTGAACCAGGCAAAGTTTTGGCCCGTTTTTAGAGTTATTAATGGTTTAATAGCTACAGAATTTTACTTCAAACTCTAATTTTACACTGCTAGGTAATTCTCCATTAGGTACATCAGGCAATTTCAGAGTGAGAAATAAAGTGAGCATAGGGTTATTAGGCTGAACAGGCTCCTCTAAAAAAACTCAGAAATGCTAAGGTTTTCAGGATGAAAACAGAAACTAAAATCATATTTAGTGGTCTAATTAAGAATTACTCTGCATCCTATTTATATGCTTATATATATAAAAATATGAAATATTTTTATGCTGTTTTCCCTCTTTCTATGATTACAGACTTGTTTAACAAGTCTTACTTTCTTCTAAGAATAGTAAACACAGTCTCAGAAAAGAGTAAAACTTCTAGTTCTCTAACAACTAATAGAGAAGAAATCAAACTGTAGAAATAAAAAATTAAACTTAAGGAAGATATAGCTGCAGCATTTTGCAAAAATTCCTAGGGAAAAAACCCCCATGTATTCTGTAAAAAATCAGTGATCATTCTTAAAAGGTCAGTGAGCAGAAAAAAAGGAGTCCAGGAGAGAGCATTGTTACAACAGCATTATACAGCATTGTAGACTCAAACTTCCTACATTTTCCTGGCAACATCATTCTTTGGACTTTAACATTTGATTCAGAAGTACCAAAAAAATCAAAACTGACCACACAAAGGAAACAAAACCCAAAACCTACACCACCAACACCATAATATGAAGGAAAGGAATAAAAATAATAAGGGATATGGAAAGCATGACCTATAAAGAACAATGAAATAAGATTAAGTTTTTCGGATCATAGAATAAAAGATAAAGGTTGGAAAAAGAGCCATAATAGCAGTTACAACACAGTTATAAGCCTGTTTCAAGAAGGAAGGGAGGCTGTATGCTATAGTTGGCATCTGATGATACCAGACTTCTCTGCAGTGCTGCTTCCCTGCATGTCAAACCATAAGCTGTACTGTTGCTTGGGGTTGTTCCTCCCCAAGGGCAGGACCTTACATTTGCCCTTGTTGAATTTCACTGTTTCCTCTGTGCCCAACCCTCTAGTCTGTCCAGATCTCCTGAATGTCAGAGCAGCCTTCTGGTGTGTTGGCCACTCCTCTCAGTTTAGTGCTGCTTCTTGTTGTTGACCTACATATTTTAAGGAAAGAGAGGGGTTTTATAAGCACATGTGGTGTTTTGACACGGGCTGGAGGCCAAATGCACTGCACACCCAGTCATACCAGTATCGGGTATTGAGAAGTGCGACCAGATCTTAAAGCACCTTCCCCCACCCCTCCCTTCTTAGCAGACTTCACTTCAGTCACAATTTCACTGCCTTCTTCCTCCCATTGTGGCATGGGTAGGGGCAGGGACTGGGGTAATGGGGTTTCAGTCAATTCCTCACAAGTTGTTTTCCTTCTTAGCTGGGGGAAGCAGTTCTCACACCCTTCCCCTTCACCCTTCCAGAATGGGGTCCCACCCACGGGAGACAGTCCTCCACAGATGTCTCCAAGGTGAATCCTTTCCCACAGGGCATCATCTCCAACATGAAATCTTCCTCTCGGGACATCAGCTCTTATCCAGATGCCCCAGTGTGGGTCAATGCTATCGGGTGCACTCATAAATCATAGAATGTCTCAGTCTCCCAAGCCCAGACTGCTCCAGCCTGGTCCTCCACACAGTCACAAGCCTCCAAGCTCAGCAAACCTGCTCCAGCGCAGATCTCTCTCTCTCTCTCTCTCTCTCTCTCTTGCTCATCTATGTGTCTCTGTCTCTCTCCATGAGCTGCACATCTGCTGCCAGGTGCTTGTTCCAATGTGGGTCACACCATCTCCTGCATGTCTCTACCTGCTCCAGCGTGGGGCCTCTCCATGGGCTGCAGGTGGGGTCTTGGCCTTTTCCATGGGCAGTGGGGGACACACACTTCACCATGGGTTTCTCCACAGGCTACAGGGGCATTTTTCTCTCCAGCACCAGAGGCACCTCGTCCCTCCCCTTCACAGACTTTGGCGCCTGCACAGTTTCTCACATCTTCTCACTCCCTTCTCTGGGGGAAAAACGCAGCTGCTTTTCGATATGAATTTAAGGTGAAGCCATTTTATTATGTGAAATCACACAGATTATATACCTACATTACTGCAAACATGGCAAGTTAAAAACTGCTAATTGGTTTACACACACTGTTCACACCATATTGATTCATTACCAATTATAATGAGTTCTGATAAACATGTCTTATAGCTAAATATCATTAGTTTACCTTTGATACTGTCCTGGTTTCAGCCAGTGGCTTCAGCCAGGAAGGGGTTAACCTGCTGGGCTCGGGACAAGTGACTCAAATTGGCCAATAGGATCATTCCATGCCAGTTACATCATGCCGAGTATAAAAAGCAGGGGGTGTTGCAGTGTTTGCGCGTGAACAGCAGGGACCGGGAGGGAGCGTGCTCTCGGCTCCAGGCTTTGTTTTACTCGTGGCGCAAGCTCGGGTCCTTTGTGTTGCAGCTGGGGTTTGCGCGGGCTGCGGCGCGGTGTCCGTTACGGGGAGTGCACGATCTGAACTGCTCATCTCGGCAAAAGATTGTATTGTTCATTGTTATTTGTTCTTCCCCTGTTATTTCCAGTAAAAAATACCCTTATCCCAACCTGCGGGGTTCTGGTGTTTTGGTTTTCCCCCCCCCGCTCCGGGGGAAATCTGAACGCGTGGTCCCCGGCTCCGGCGGAACCACAACAGATACCTAAAAGCATCTGCACACCTGCTGTTTTGACCATTTTGTTATGGTTGGTTCCTGACATGTTCCGTTACTCCCAAGTACCTTCCCATAACTGCTTCTTGGTTTAGGGTGGCCTGTACCCCTATCAGCAAGGCCGCTGTGTTTTGAGAATGTGATTATTAAGATCCTCTCTGCATGAGTAAATTTTCCTCTCTCATGGGAACAGAAGAATATTGTCAGGGCCTAAATCTTGGGAGAAGAGAGCTAGGCTGCTAGCAGACCTGCTGTCTTCCCTGACAATTCCCAGATGCGCTGTGACCATCACTGATGGGCTCTGCCTTGGTGAGTTGCGACTCTGGCTTTGAATCGGACAATGTCTACTCTCTGGGGCCTGCACAGAGCTTCAGGCTGCTTCTTGCAGCAGCCATCTCTGCAGCAAGATTAAAATCTAGCTATGCAAAACTGTGACAAACCCTAACAGTGGAACAGCCTTGAAGATAGAGAAAGTGAAGAGAGGGGAGTAGTAAATAATGAGACCAACAACCAATGAAGAGACAGAGTATATCTAGTTTTCAGCTAAAAGGGGTTCCTAACTAGTTTGTGCAGGAATGTGTTTTTGAGATCGTAGAGAAAACCGTAAAGAGCATGAGAAATTTGGCTCACATTTGGAGGAGCCATCCTATGTGTGCCAAGAGCTGCAACAAAGTATACCTGTGTGGTGGTTTAGTGCTGGCTGGAGGCCAGACCCCCACCAAAGTCTGTCTATCACTCCCCTTTGTAGTTGGACAAGGGAGAAAATACATATTGAGAGGCTTAGGAGTCAACATAAGGACAGGGAGAGATCATACTGTCATCAACGACATGGGCAAAACAGACTCAACACAGAATGAAGGAAAGAAAACTATCTAATTTATTACACTACACTACACACACAGTGAAATCAGAGTCAGATAACGAGAAGTGCGACCAGATCTTAAATCATCTTCCCCCCGCCCCTCCCTTCTTAGCAGACTTTAGTCAGGATTTTGCTCCCTTCCTCCCTCCCATTGTAGCACAGGGAGGACAGGGACTGGGGAAAATGGGGTTCTTAGTATCACCTTCCCCCCACCCCTCCATTCTAAGCAGACTTCCCTTTAGTCATGATTTTGCTCCCTTCTTCCCCCGGTCATGGCACGGGGTGGGGGGGTGGGGGGGCGGGCGCGGGGCAGGGCAGGGCAGGGACTGGGAAAATGGGGGTTTCAATCAGTTCCTTGCAAGTTGGTTTGCCTCTCGGCTGGGGAGGGGTTGGGGGCATTCATTCCACAACCTCCCTCTGTTGCTCCATGGGGTCCCATCCACAGAAGGACAGTCCACCATGAACTTCTCCAACATGAGTCCCTTCCCACAGGGCTTTATCTCTTCATCAGCTGCCCTGACATGGATCACCCTGTTCGAGTGCAAATTTCTCTCTTGCTTATCTCTGTGTCTCTGAATCTCTCCATGGGCTGCAAGTGCTGGCAGGGGCTTGCTCCAATGTGGGTCACAGCATCTTCTCTATGTCTCCACCCGCTCCATCCAGCATGGGACCTCTCCACAGGCTACAGGTGGGTTCTTGGCGTTTTCCATGGGCTGTGGGGGGACACCCGCTGCACCATGTGTTTCTCCATGAGCTGCAGGAGCATCTTTCTCTCCAGCGAATGGGGCACCTCCTCCTCTGCCCTCCCTGGCCTTGGTGTCTGTACAGCTCGTTAGATCTTCTCACTCCCGTCTCTGGGGGAAAAATGCAGCTGGCTGTGTTTTTTTTCTCCTAACTGTTATTCCCAGATGTGCTGTGACCACCTCCGATTGGCTTGGCCCCAGTCAGCAGCAACTTTGGCCTTGAATCAACCTATACTTACAGTCTGGGGCCTGCAGAGAATTTCAACAGCTCCTTACTGCAGTCAATTTCTGCAGCCCCTGTTCTCTCCCAGCACCCAGCTAAGCAAAACTGCAACAACCTGCTTAATGGCCACAGAGGCTGTTATGATTCCAGGTTTTCGAGGCTTCAACCCCAAGTATCATTATCTTTACTGGGAAGAGTTGGATGGTGTGTACATCTCCAAGGGTGGAAATTTTGTCAGATGATTCCATTGAAAATCAAGGAGAAGGGGGACACTGATTCTAGTCCTGTTAAGTCAATGAAAACACACTGTCCTTTTCAGACTTAAGTAAATGTGGTAAATGCTTTATTCCTTACAGAATGGATGAAGAATGGAAACCAAAGCAATAAAACACCAAAAGATATTCAAAGTATCAGAAAAGCAAAGTAGGAATTGAGAAAGAAATGTGGCTTAATTACCACCATGTAGCTATCCTTATGTAAACAGTAATTAGTAAACAAAAAGACTGAGAAAAAGAGCAGGTGCCGCCAAGTGCCCTTTGGGGGCTGGCATATGCTCAGCTGCTGGACCAGGCCAGGCTTTGATGGCTCCAGGGCCTGCCTAGTTTTGCCGGTGGTTTGGCCTCCTGTGCTTCGGGGTGTCATCCGGGGAGCCACTGGCCCTCCTCTTTGGGGGGCGCCGGGGTGAGGAGGTGTCCCTGTCCTGGGTAGCAGTGGATGGAGCTGCCACCCCCTGCCCCAGCTCCTCCAAGGGCTCCTCCTCCATGCTGGGGTTGGAGGCAGGAGTCATCCCTGGTGAGGGGGCAGGAGTTGGGTGTGGGGAGGGGGTAGGAGTCCCCTCCGGCGACGTGGCAGGAGTTTCCTCTGGGGAGGAGGTGGAAGTCCCCCCAGGGGAGAGAGCTGGCCCAGGGCTGGCAGCAGGGCTGTCCTCCTCCTCCTCCTCCTCAGCAGCCTCGGACTCCTGGCTGTGCATGTACCGGAGCATCTGCTCCCCACACCGCTCTGCAGCAGCCTCAATAAGCCTGTGCACAAAGGTGACCGTCTGGTCATGCAGCAAGTGCTGGAGTCCATCAACCAAAAGCAACTCGTCCAGCCCACAATGGCACAGAGCGATGGAAACGATGCTCTTTATAACAGGTGCCTCCCACCACTCTGCCTCAGACAGCAGCTCCTGGTGCAGCCAGGGCAGCAGGGGCTCCACTGTCTCCTCCGAACGCTGGAAAAAAGCTGCCCAGGCCTGAGGTGGGAAGCCAGCCACGTCTCTGATGGCTGCTGGCTCTGCATTCCCCTGCTCTTCCTGGTCCTCATCAGCCTCCAGTGGATCTGATGGTGCTGAAAGTTCCATCTCCAAAAAATCGTTCTCTGACCGCATGGAGAAGCGGACCCTCCTGACAGGCTGCCGGCACAGGGCACATGATGATTTCCGTTTTGCCCACCGCATGATGCAGCCCAGGCAGAACATGTGCAGACAGGGGATCGCATAAGCCACATCATCTCGAGCATCCTGGCAGATGGGGCAGCTCCACCTTTCCTCTGTGGCCATCTTGAATTCTTGCAGAGGGCTGGGGAGAACTGCACTGCAGAAGGGAGAGGTGCCACGGTCACTGTCTGTCCCAGGGAGGAGAGGGGAAGAAGAAATGCCCAGGCCCCTGGCTTGAGAAGGACACCCTCCCAGCTCCCCAAGCCCAAAGGCCCATCCCATGCCCACATCATAACCATAATTCCTCACACAGCTCACCTCTGCTCCCGAAAGCACACCACAGAGTACCCGGCTGCCTCAACCAGGCAGGGTCAGGGAAACACAGGGCACAGCTCCAAGGATGGGCACCAAGATCTGCCGATGGCAGACACCAAAACACAGCCCAGCACCTAGAGAAGCCTGGCTCGAGCCTCCACACCTCGCAGGCACACACGGTGGGAGTCCAGGCACAAGCCAGACTGGGCCAGGCTCTGCCGGTGCCCCAAGAGCAGCACCCAGAGACGTGACGTCACAGCCTGCTGCTTGCTGACGTCACACTGGGCCACCTGCTCCTGGCGTTCCTGCACAGGTAGCGCTCTGCCTGGCGCTGGCACTTGTGCGGATTGAAAATGTCATTTCCACACTCCTGGAACTTGGAATCTGGAGATGCTTCATGTTTTGACGTTTGATCTAAAGCACAAATAGTCCAGGGATCACCTAGCTGAGGCTGGACAGATGAGAAGCCGTCAGGAACCTTTGCTGCCTAAGAAGGCGTGTTGGGAGGAAACTCAAAACGGAAGACAGAGTTTGCATAGGAAATGGCCCCTACACAACCCTACACAACCAGGCAACACCCTTGTAGTTTTCCCAGGAAACCTGTCCCTGCTTCCACTGCCTGTGGAGTTCCATCCTGCCTTTTCATTTGACCAGCAGGTCTTGACTCAGCCATGCCTGAGTCACAGAGGCGCTGTGACCATCGCTGATGGTCTCAGACTTGGTCAGCAATGATTCTGGCCTTGAGCTGGCTGGTGTTTGCTCTGTGGGGCCTGCAGAGAGCTTCTGGCTTCTTGCAGAAGCCACCCCGGCAGCACCCCTGTCTCCACCAGAACCCAGCCATGCAAAACTATGACAGCATAGCTTATGCTTGTTCAGAAGAACTGACCTGAGGTCCATAACCTCTGAATTTGAGAATATTATTAATTTAAAAGGTTTACTATTAGATCAAGAAGCTTGTTTCAATTTCATTAGTGAAAATGCTTGTGATGGTTATATTTGCCTTTTTTTATGGATCAGTTTTAATGTTACTAAGGTAATAGTTTCCAAGCACACAGCTTCACTGCTTTTTCTTCCACAGTAAAAATTTTGCAGACATCCTTTTTCTTCCTGTTTTTTCAACTGCTTTGTATGGGCAAAATATAATACATACTAAGTTATGAAGAGGTGAGAGGCAGCAAAGGTCTGTCCTTCAATTTGAACTTCTGTAGTTATGAACTTGTAAACTGAATCTGGAAAACAATTGGTGCAGGATATAGATATTTCTCTTCAGATTTGCAATTTTGTCAAAACTGAATAATTATATCTATTTACTTGATATTTAACTGGACTCAGTCTGTGAAGTTACTGAATAGAGGAGTTTAGCAATTTCAGCTGCATAAAGCTCTTCTGATAGCCCTAACCCTGCAACAGAGAAAGATTTGCAAGCAGCTGCTGCTAAATAAAATATTTCCCAGTTAATAAAATGAAAATACACTGATGAATAAAAAAATACAATATAGTGAATAAAACATGGCACCGAATGAAATACAAGCTGAACACTCCATTTCTTTTTATTTGAACAAATAAATCAGCCTTTAGCTTCTTTATTATGCACCTTATTGAGTTTTGTATTTAGAACATTTGCTTGAAAATGGTGAAAATGGCTTTGGTTTGACCCAGCTTTTCTTTTTTTTTTTTTTCCCCTACATATATCTTCCCTGTTTCTTTCCCAAATTACTCAAGGGACCCAAAGTGTTCATCTTCAGACATTTAAAGGATCGCCATGAGCAGCGTTGGAGCAGGGAATTGAATACATCTCAGTTCATGATACATCACACATAACTCTATTGACACCTGGGTCAAATGGATATATAACTCCTAAGCTTAATTATACACCATGATTTTATGATTTTAGCCTTTTTGGAGATTTAACCTGAGGATCTCTCCTCTTTTGTTTCTTTGGGGTTTTATTTTATTTTGTTTTGTTTTTCTGCTAGGAAAACTAGGACTCCTCTGGCACTTCCATTTTCTTAAATTTGTATGTCCAAATTGGTATTTTGAGATGAAGAGTAGAAATCAGTGAGTATTCATGGGAATGTTTTAGTATACCAAACATTTTGAGCAGAAGCAGTTGTTCCTTCCGCCCTGCAAAATCTCTGACAGATCCCCGCAGCACCTCTGCAGCTCTAAGTCTTTAATATCCAAGACTTCAGTTAGCAAATTTTTCCTCATCTACCAAGACTGACTCAACATCTTCCATAAGAGAAAATGTAGAGCAATATTCAAACTGTATTAATAGCTGTAGCAAACAAATTAAACAGGGCAATCTCAAAACATTGTTCTGAATTATGGCCTCTTTAATGAGAAATCATTACTGTGCAATCGGCAGTCAGCAATAGGCATTGGTGAGGCCGCACCTCGAGTGGTGTGTCCAGTTCCGAGCTCCTCGTGTCCACATTGAGGTCCTTGAATGAGTCCAGAGAAGGGCAACTAGGCTGGGGAAGGGGCTGGAGGGCAATTCATATGAGGAGCAGCTGAGGGAGCTGGGGGTGTTTAGCTTGGAGAAGAGGAGACTGAGGGGAAATCTTATCACCACCTACAACTACCTGAAGGGAGGTTGTAGAGTCAAGGGCCATGGTCTTTTCAGCCAGGTGACAGGAGATAGGACAAGGGGAAATGGCACAAAGCTGTTCCAGGGCAGGGTCAGACTAGATATAAGGAAAAAAAATTTTACTGAAAGAGTTGTCGGGGAACAGGCTACCCAGGGAGGGGGTTGAGTCACCACCCCTGGATGTGTTTAAAAAAAGGGTAGATGAGGTACTTAGGGAGATGGTTTAGCATAGGATGGGAACAGTTGGACAGGTCTTTTCCAACCTTGTGATTCTGTGATTTTAAAAAGGCAAAGTAAACCAGTCTGACATTACTATATTCCCTGTCAGGGATGTATCAGCAAAGAAACTGGAGACTCAGAGTTTGTATTTGTAGATTAATTATTTCCTGCGTTACTTGACTTGGAAATTACAAGCATGAAGTGACTCTAATTATGTTATTATATTAAGGAATAACCAAAGCAAATCCATGAAGATTCTTTTTTCCCCATGATTCCTATGATAAGTAAATTAAAAGCACAGTTTTGTTTCAAACATGACATTTTTTCCATTTGGAAAAATACCAAACCCAAAACATTCACAGGCTAAAACCTAGAAATAAATTTTAACTATTCCTTGAACTGATAGCTTATTATCCTCACCCCCCAGGAACTGCACAATAGCATTTGTACAAATATCTTTTCAAGCAAAATTTTTATTTCTTTTTGCACATGCATTATTTGCTGGAATATATTTCCTCCCCCAAAGATGAGAGTACTTTCTATTTGAATTACAATTCGTGAAGAGATGTAAGCATAGTCCGGATGGAGGAAGATACCACCACAACCGTGGAAGATGTTATAAGGGTTCTCCTAGCCCTTGCAGCTAGACAGGTGATGTGGCAGCCTAGGAGAAATGATGTGAAATACAGACTTGACATGATGTGTGCCCAGCTCCTAGCAGACATAGCATTAGTGATAACGTGTTCCTTGGATGATTCCTGTAACAAAGCTGCAGCTAAATTGTCCTTTTTACTCTTTTAAGTTTCTAGCTGCTGCCAGCTTGTTAGATTACATGTTCATGCAACAAACTTAAAGCATGGACATCTCATAATGAAGATTTAGCTGGAATACAATTTTCAAAATGTAGTTAAACAATCTAGGGTATGGTTGGACTTGATGATCTCACAGGTCTTTTCCAATCTAGTGATTCTGTGATTAGATGTAAGTAAATTTTACAAACTTTATGAGAGAAGTGGGAAAGAAATTCAGAAACTTTAACTTCTATTTCTTTAATTCTGCCTTTTGCATTTCTCTGAGAAAAATGTTGCATTTTTAAAAAACTTTACAAAGGGATCAAGGTGCAATGTGACACCATGGTAAAGATGCACATGTACAGGACAAAAGTGTTTATTTTCCAGAAGAAATTGAATTAGCTTTCTTCTTGGGTAGGCCTAGCAGAATGTTTGGTATATATTGTTGTCTTAATTTGTGTTTCCAGATAACCATGGATACCTTGATAAGAGGAGCTCCGTGTGTGCAAAGTTCTTCCAAAATATTCTGGTTTTATTGCTAGAAATGAAAGAAAGAAAAGTCCAGAGGGGTTCTGAACAAAGTGAATATGGAAAACTTAAGACCTGAGGTATACATCATTCTTTAATTCAGAGAACTCTTCTGTTACTATTACTTCTCTACCTTTTCTTTTTATAATTTTGGCCCGGAAACATACTTCCAAATGCATTTTCAGCCAGCTCATCCTTTCTTTGCTCCTTTTTCTTTTTCTCTAATCAAGATTATTACTGTTATTGCTGCTGCTGTCATTTTGTTTCCAAAAATTGGAACATGGATCTGGGCATACCTGGATAAAAGAGTCAACACCTGCAAGTTTTCTATGTACATAATTTCATCTTAGCGATTTGTGCTCTTTGGAAATTTCCTGTTACTGAATTCTGCTTTAATTGCCTTTGTAATCACTTTGGAAGCCAAACCCCTGTAGCAAATAATTTCACCTCCAAGTGTGTTATTGAAGTCTTAGCAACCTATACAAGTCTCTATGGTAGCAAAAGGTGACAAAATATGAATGTAAACATATTGGTACAAGATGGTCTCTGAATGCTGAAAACTAAGATGGCTTTGAATGAAACTAAGAGCCTTAAACTACAAATAACGTGAGAGGAAATGGTTCCGTAAGGAACATGCAAGGAATCTGGGGAGAGAACAGGTGAGCCAAGTGTCCAGATGCTTGGAAAAGAAAAAACAATAATAAAATAATTAAATAAGTGATGGAAAAGACATAGCAATCAAGAAAACAGAGGTGAAGTGTGATGTGTTTGAGCACAGGAACTTGAAGAAGGCTGTATCTGCAGAATAGCTTTATGGAGAAAGCTCTCAAAGTTCTTCTAGGGAAAAAGCATGATTGGGTGTCTGTCGCAAATGCCCCTCCAAAAATGCAGCCAGCACAGTGAATGGACAGAAGTGAGAAATCTTTATGCAGATACAAGGCTTTGATCTCACTAAGATGACAGGGACATGGAGTGAAAGCTGACATGACTGAAATCCGGTGATGGTGGCATATAGGCATCTTAGGAATGACAGCCTGGAAAGATGACAGGGGACGGTCAGAGAGCAGCTGAACTGCAAAAATGAATCAGGAGTCAGTTGAAACATTTGGGGTGAAGGTTATGGTGCACACTGCTGTGAATGCTTTTGTAGACCTCTCCATCAGGTAGAAGAAATACATAAAGTTATTCTTCAAATAACTGTAAGAAACCTCATGTTCACAGGGGCTGGTCCTCACTGGAGACTTTAATAAGCCCTTATCTGCTGGAAGAACAATACAACAATGCTCAAGCAAAAATACTGCCACTTGAAGTCTAAATTATCTATTTAATAGAAAACAAATCTCAGTAGCAACAGTATGATTAAAAAGCACTATAAAACGTACTCTCTTACAAAGTAGGACTTTTCTCTGATGCTTTACTCTCCAGGCTTCAGACGTCCCTCAGTATATGTGAAATGGAACTGTAAAGTGAGTGTTGTGAATTAATGATGGGAAGTTCTTTCTCAGTCTTGGGTCCACTGGGTTGGGTTGGGTTTTTTTTTTCAGTTTCTTAGTAAAATCTGCTTGGAAGTTGTTTATTGGTTTGGTTCAGTTTGCACCTTCTGTTGATTCCCAGTTCAACCTTCTGTTTCTGTTAGTCATTTACAAAACTGGTTTTACCTGAAAAACATGAGACTGTACCCCTCTGGTGACCACTCTTCTCTGCACTTAAATGCTGGACCCTTTAGTCCTGTCTCTTCCTCTGTCACATGATGTTTTAGTCTACAGTCACAGACAGTTCAATCCACACAGAACCACTATTTGTTATCATTATTAACCAAGTAATAACTAAGCCAAATCTAGTTCATAGCTACCTGACTGACAGCTTCTGTCTCAGATACAAAAAGCTGAAACAACTCAGGTCAAGACAAGACCAGAGGTGTCCTGAAACCCTGTCCCAGCAGTACAAAAGTTAGTCAAGCCCAAACTCATGTTACTGGGTTGCAACAAGAGAAATAGTTTTGATTTAGATTTTGCATGCAAAACAAAAAATAAAGACATGGAAATAACTCAATCTGAACAGGAAAGCACGTCCTTTATGAGTCCCAGATTGGAACAAGGAAGAAGAGACATCTGTCTTTAAGCAGTTTACTTGGATCTGCCTTTTTTACAAGAGGAAAATCATAGTATCCTCCACATCCACAATAACTCACTTTTCCCATTACATTATTGTACTTGCCTACTGTGAAGTCTTAGGGAAGTATTGCACAGTAACACTTGGGTTTTTTTTCTAAATACAGCGACAGCTCTGAAGACTAAAAGAAAAATGATTGAATGAGAAACTTCTTTCCAGCTGTGGTAAATATCTGAATTCAAATCTAGCTCCTGTAAATTTAACCTGCCCAGCCTCTCACAGCCATTTTCACTGTTTATTATCTGAGTTAATTTAAGCTGTTCCTCACCCACAAGTTCTGTATTAGTCTTTATTACTGCCATTTCAGTAACATCAGCTGATAGTAAGTTGAAGACATCATTGTCTCCATTTTAATTGTGGAAGATTATGTTCACACCTTCCTTCTCAGGATTTGCCCAGAAATCTGTAGTTTTAACTGAATATTAATGAGAAGTGAAATAGTAGGCTCTTGATAAGTAGATTTCCTAGAGAAGATAAATTATTAGCAGTTGGTTTACTATTGTTTTTTGAGGAAGGGGAAAAATTGCTGAAGTTACTGAATTGTTAAGCCTTCTCTGTGTTCTGTTGATGAGATGCTTACTCTGTATAGCCATAGGATCAAAGCATAATTCAGGTTAGAAGGGTTCTTGGGAAAGTTATAGAATCATAGAATCATAGAATGGCAAGGGTTGGAAGGGACCCCAAGGATCATAAAGCTCCAACCCCCCTGCCACAGGCAGGGCCACCAACCTCAGGCCGGGATATACACAAGGTTGCCCAGGGCCCCATCCAACCTGGCCTTGAACATTTCCAGGGACCAGGCATCCACCACCTCTCTAGGCAGCCTGTTCCAGGACCTCACCACTCTTTCCGTAAAAAACTTCTCCCTAATATCCAATCTAAACCTTCCTTCCTTTAGCTTTAAACCATTCCCCCTTGTCCTGCCATTATCTGCCCTTTTAAAAAGTTGATTCCCCTCCTGTTTGTATGCTCCCTTCAGGTACTGGAAGGTTGCAATGAGGTCCCCCTGCAGCCTTCTCTTCTCCAGGCTGAACAAGCTCAGCTCCCTCAGCCTCTCTTTGTAAGGCAGGTGCTCCAGCCCTCTAATAATCTTTGTGGCCCTCCTCTTAGGGCCTCCTCCTTCAATACTCTCCACAAAGGGGACTCAGGTGCTGGTACTAATAAAACCAGGCTGCTCAAGTTTTTGTCTAATCACCCCCTGAAAAACTCTGAGGTTGCTCTACTGCCTTCTGGTTCTCACAGCCAAAAGGTTTCTCATTATGGCCAGTCTGAATGTCTCCAGTTTCAGCTGATGCTGCTGTCTCTTGTCCTTCTGTGAGGTATCATTCTGAAGAGCCCATGCTATCCTCTCTATTCTTGCCCCATGGGTGGCAGTGCTGTTTGGCACCTCAAAGTCATCTCTGCTCCAGGCTGAGAAGCCTGCTCCAGCCCTGACCTTGCAGCCCCTTCTTATAGGGCAGATGCACCAGGTCTGCTATCCCCGTGGCCTCCTCTGATTTCCTCTGGTTGCTTGACGTCTCTTCTATCCAACTTGCCACATGGGATGTCCCGACTGCCCCTGGCTGCTTGCCTTAGACCCTTCTCACGGCACCCCAGGCCCTGCCCTTGTATACATCAAATTGGTCCCCCAGTTTAGTAACACCAGCAATTTGGCCTATTACAGGTCACTGTCAGAGATGTTAAACAGGACAGGCCTCAGTACAGAGCCCAGTGGTCTGCACTTGTTACCTGTTCACAGGTAAATACAACCAATTAACTGCCACCCTGCAAGCCTCATTTATCTAGTCAGTTTTTCACCTGTCCTGTTATCCACTCATCTAGACTGTAACATCCTAATTTAGAAACAGGACAATGTATTATTTCGCAGTGTTGATAAATCTGCTAAAGGCAGGGTAAGTCATATCCACTGCTGTTCCTCTATCATATTGCACAAGCAATATTCACCTTTGGTGAATTCACGGTGACTGTACCTAGATCTGTACCTAGAATTGTACATCAGGAGGAGTCAATCCATGATTTCACCTGGGATCAGTGTGAGACTGGCCGGACTGTAATTTTTTTGGATGATATCTTTTGCCTTTTCTGGAGGTGAGCACAATTAATTGTGCTTCTCTGGAAATCCCTCCCATCTTCCAAAGATGATAATGGCATGCCAAAGACATTGGGACACATGGACTTGTGACGGTTGAGTTCTCCCAGGTGATGCCTGATTCTCCCCTCCTACACCTCTGGTCCTTCTTCTCCCCCTTGAATCCTTTCATTGAACACAAAGGTCAGGGTAGCTCAGCCCTGCCTGTGTCTACTCTCACTAAGCCACCCATGTCTTTCAGCAAAAGGCCCAAGTTTTCTTTATTCATCATTTTATTACTAAGAGAGACATTATTGTCTTTTGTATGCACTTCAACTCTCCAGCTGAGCTATGGATTTCTTGGCACCATTTCTTCATTCTTGGGTAATAGGAATCCTTCTTTGAGTCTGCTCCTGCTTCCTTCTGGGCCTTTTTGAACTGGAGCTCTGCCATATGCAGATGTCTTTTTTAAAAGCCTGCTAACTTTCCTGAGTTCCTTTGCTTTCAGAGGTGCCTCCAATGAGATCCCACCTGGTAAGTTTATTTTCTGAGAAAGCCTAACACTGTTCACCTGAGGTCCTGGCTCTATACTCAATTATTTACCTTCACAGTCCTCGCAGGATCTTGAACACCTTCACACTCCCTACAGTCAAGGTTGCTTTTGATTATCGTGGCTGAGACCACTTCCTCCTTGTTAGTAAGGAAGTAGATTCAGGCTTCTATCACTCCAGGCAGGTCCATCCAGTATCTGTCTTACTTCTGAAGCCATTCAGAAATCACTTGTATAGGTCATCTCCTGTCATGTTTCCCTTTGCAGCAGATGTCAGGGAGGTTCAAGATTGCCAGGAGAACCAGGTAGTGTGATCAGAGGCTTCTTTAAACAATGTGTGGTGGGCAACCATGCACTGAATGTCACTACTTTTCCTATCCTCTTTTCTGGCTTTCACTCACTTGCTTTGCCCCACCTATAGAGGACCTCCACAAACCCCAACTGCTCCATCAAATAGTGTGTCACCCCCTTCTTGTTGCCTCTGCCTTCCTCTTTGAAGGGCTTGTGTATGTCCATCACAACATTCTGGTCATGCAAGCTATCCTAACATGTTTCTGTGACCCCAGTGATGCCGCAGGTCTATGAATTCACACCACACTCCTTTCTTCTCTGGCCGTGGGTATTTGCATGCATACAATTCAGGTTTTGAGCCCTGTTTTGTTGTTTTGGATGTCTTTTATGCATGTGTCCACCGGTGCCCTTTGCTACACACCTTGATTTACTTAAGATTAGACAGAGGTTCTAGATCTGGCATTAGTCTGAGACAAGAAGTTTATAATACATGATGCTTGTGCTGACTTACTCGAATTTGGTATTAAAAACCATGTTTGTTCAGTTGGATGGGTTTTGTTTCTTTTTTTGGGGAGGGGTTGGCAGTGGTGAGTGGTGGTGGCTGTTTTGTATTTCTCCATAACAAAATTACAACAGAAACCTGGTATTGAATCAGTTCATTTGATAAGTCTTTTGTAACAGCATTTTCCTTGTACAATAATTTCTTTCAAACTACGTATAAACCTCTTATATATTCAGAAAGAATGTGTAACACATGCACTTCCTTTTAAATAATATATTTTTCTTTTTGAGTCATAAAATAAAACTTCCCTCAGTTCTCTCACACATGAATAAACAAGACTGAAACAACAAAATAAATAACAATAAATAACTTATGAGAAGCACAGACTTTGTACCAAAGACTTTTTCACCACACATCCAGATTTCATCATGATCGCCATCAAAGAGAAGGGATCAGATGGTACATATGACTTTTGGACATAACTATGATCACTGAGAGATCCTTGAGAAGTTCTGGTTTCCACTGCCATTTATATATGCACCTGTTTCTCCAAGACTGAGGCCTGTAGAATTATGAGACTCCTCTTCTGGTTTAGTCAAAGATTGGCTTTCCCATTGAAAACACCTCTTACACAAGGTTTCTGCTGACTTTTTAAAGTAGATGTGGGCAGATGGGTTGCTATAGAATAGAGAATTTCAGTGGTCTGATTTTATTCCCATTTAAAATTTGTTCAACAAACCAATTTTCTGGTTTAAAGTAGTGGATTGACCTAATCCTTCTATGAAATTATATACAGAGAATTTAAAGTATAGAAATTGAGCATGATCTCATGCAAAACTCCATTTCCATTATTTTATTGAAGATCTAATAGATATTTTACCATTTTTCATTAATCGAGCACCAATGTATTCACAGTAAGCTTGTTCAACCTTGTCAAAAAAAGGCTGTCAGGAGTACTGTTCCCAGTACACTGAAGAGAAGGGAAAGAAAAGAATACTAGGAAGGCCAATATTGAGAAAAGAATAAACCTACCTAAGATGAAGAAAATGCTGACACAGATATAATGGCTATAAATTTTCATGAGATTCTGAAACAGTCCTTTGGAATGAGTACTTGAAGCCACACCTTGAGTACAGTGTTAAATTTTGGGCCCTTCACTATAGAAAGGATGTTGAGATGCTGCAGTGCATCTCTAGGAGAGTGATGATGTTGGTAAGGTTTGAAGCACAACCCCTGTGATGAAAGGCTGAAGGAGCTTTCAGTCTTGGGAAGAGGAAGCTGAGGAGATTCCTTATTGCTCTCTACAATTACCTGCAAGGCAGTTGCAGAGATATCGGGGTTGGTCTCTTCTCTCCGGTGACAAGCGATAGGATGAGGAGAAATGGCTTGAAATTGCAGGAGGGGAGTTTTAGGTTAGATATCAGGAAGAATTTCTTTACTGAAAGAGCCACCAAGCATTGGAATAAGCTGCCCAGGGAGGTGATGGAGTCACTATCCCTGGGGCTATTTAAAAGTTGTATAGGTGAAGTGCTTAAGGATATGATCTAGAGCTGGACTAGTCAGAGTTAGACTGTGGTTAGACTTGATGATCTTAAGGGTCTCCTCCAACCAAGGTGATTCTGATTCTGTTGATAACCTTCAGAGCAGATGGTTCTTATTCTTCTAGTTCTACGTAGAACAGCTAAGAGCCAGGTGCACAGCATCTGTTCAGATACCGTACTAGTGTCTCCAGGAAATCTAGTCATGTTAAAACACAGCCTGTTTTTGTTCACTTTTGGACTGTCTTTAACTAGAAAACCTTTTTGTATAAAAGGTAAGCTCTTAGTTGTTGTTACTTATTGAGAAAGTTTCTACAAGTCGTCTTGATCTCTCTGATCTTGATTGTAATTATGCACACCTTTCAAATCAAGACACGGCTCTCCACAGGTATTAGGCTATTAGCTGACCTGCTAATTGATAAAATCTAGTTCAAGAAAAAGGTGTCTGGCAAATACTACAGGTTGAAGCTTTTTATAGTTGAGCTCTCTGCGTTGTTTGTTTACCTCCAAAGGATGCAGTAGGACACAGGTTATGACAATTACAGCTACTGTTATTCTTCTCACCAGTTGTAAAGGCTGTAGAAAAATGTTTTCTGTGCAGTCAAGTAAGGGAAATTTCTATGATTTTGGTTTAGTTCCTTATTATCTCATTTCCATTTATGGTTTGGCTTCACATTTTAGATTTAGATGTAACACCTAAAATATTCCTTAGAAAGTGCTACCTTTTTCTTCCTAGAGACAAATGATAGGACAAGAGAAAATGGCATCAAGCTATACTAGGAAAGGTTAAGATTGGATATTGGGAAAAGCTTCTTCACAGCAAGTGTTGATAGCCATTGGAATGGGCTGACCATTCTAATGTAGTGGAGTCTCCATCCCTAGAGGTATCTACAAGACAGGTAGATGTGATGCTGAGGGACATGGTTTAGTAGCGGATGGCAAATTAGGGAGACGGTTTGACTTGATGTTCTCAAGGGTCCCTTCCAACCAAGACAATTCTATGATCCTGTTCTATTCTTGGTTTAAAGATGGACTGTGATGTGTTTCTGTATATGTTGACTTTCTTAGAGGGTTTGAAATACACTATCTCTTCCAAATTAATGTTAAATACATTAAAATAGGTCCCGATTTATGAATGTTCCACCTAGGTGTGATGCTGCTTCTCTTTCTTTAAATATGATGTAAGATCCCTTCCAAAGCAATTTTGTTAAACTGCCTAATTAATAGACAATGAGAACACAAAAGTTGAGAAAAGAAGTGGTATCTTTCATGTTTCGTGTATTTTGTTTCCCACATGTTACTTCATAAAATCTTCTTAATAAACATAAACTTTTTTCTAAGCTTTCTTTTAGAGCAATGCAGAAACCCTTTTGAACTGTGTCCTTCTAGAGATGTGGAAGCAGGTGGTTGAAAAGTTGAAAGTCCTTTTAACAATAATTAGGGTGTTTAATCTGATCTCTAGTATTCTTATGGTTGCATAGCCTTTTTCACAGTACTCTGGCTGAGAATGAGAAGTAACACTTAGGTATCTTTTAAGAATACTGAAACAATCAGAAGTACACTTTGTGTGTAGCAGCATGATTTCTTATGATACTGTTGGGATTTAATATCATTCCAAATATCATAGGGAAAATAATTGATTTTAAATTTCAGATTTTGAGCTAAAAATGGGTTTCAAATTAACAAGATGGTAAGAAAAATCCTTTATTTTTAAACTGTAGCATATGGATTCCTACTGAAATTGTTTCTTAAAAGCTTCTCTTTTCCACTTTGAAAATCATGCCTATGGAACACCACAGAATTCACAAGCCTGATAACTTTGATTTTTAAATATTCTTGCCATTTCATATTGTTGTTTTTTCCTACACTGTATTATAACTTTTGAATAGACATTTTAACTGTTGTGAAGTGCAGTTTTAGTGGTTATCCTATTGGTCAATATTTATTAGTTCTTGCTTAAAGGACAGATAATTCTTCAAGTGTAATATACTTCATCTAAATATATTCTTTTGCACTGGTCTCTTGGTATTACATGCAACTGGGGAAACATTAAAACAGTCTTTATTGTTTTGTTTAGCAGGAGCTGTTAGAGATATAGTTGCTGATTACATCAGTATTAATGAAATAGTTGGTGATTTTTCTGGCAGGGGGGCTGGACCAGATGATCTTTTGAGATCCCTTCCAACCCCTACCCTTCTGTGATTCTGTGATTCTGGGATATTTTCATTGTATCTGAAACATGTTTAGTACTGTTTGTTAAACCAGAAGAATTCTGTATGCATTTCAGTAGCTAGGGGACAGCAGAATCTTGTAGGGTACTATATGAATTGTTTTAATTAAATATATCTTGTTTAAAAACATGAAAACCTGTTCAGGGCTACCTCTAAGAACTAGATTGTGAGATTCTTTCACATTGGACCTAGAAGCTAAGAAATTACCTCGGAAATGCTGGACTGTCTTGTTCTGTTCACTATTGCAAACTATTTTTGGTTTGATTTTTTTTTTGTGGCTTTTTTTTTCTTCCCCACTGCATCACTTAACTCATGAGCGATCTTTCTTGTCCTTCAGTCCTTTCAGTAATTTTCCCTCCCACCTGAATTCCATTCTAAACTTGTCCCATGCTTCCCCATTCAGGTGTCCATGAGAGGTTCTTTCCTTCAAACACTCTTCAAATCAGGTATGCATTAAATAACTATGAGAATTAATGGAAATGGAAAAAATGGACAAGATGGAACAGACAATACCAATCCCCAGGTAAACACCATTTTCCATACCTTTTAGTATGACATTGTCAGTTTGTTTTCTTAATGTAGCATTACCATTTCTGGATAGTCTGTTATGGACCAGAACATGATTTTGAAATTACAGTAAAAGATGAAATCCAGCCACTCTACCAAAAATGCTGTTCCTCATTTTGGCTGACAGGTCTTTCTTCATTTCTGCATCTACAAATACCCAGCTTGCTTTTTGAAGTCATTACAATCATAGCATATATTGGACATTAGTTCCAGAAAATTTTCTGTCCAATACAGACTGAAAGTTTTATTTGGGAGAGGCTCAAGAGTTCCTTCAAAGTACTTTTATAAAGAAACTCCACTAAGTTGTAGTATTGAATTTATGATACTTTTGAGATTATTAATCATAAACAATATGTCTGTTCTTTTTCATAATGTGAAAGTAACCACATAATAATGGTGCATGTTCTTTTCCTGCAAATGAACCATACTATCCAGGAAATACTGTCGACTGTGCAGATGAAGGCACAAGATTTTTGCAATGATTATGATGAGTGATATAAGGGATAATCTTCAGTAAGCAATTGTCATAGCACATGCTGTCTGAAGAAATATGACTGTTTGACATGTCTATTAATAGTCTCTGACATTTTAATGTTAACCTACATATTCATATTATTACATGTTGTTTTCTTCTTTCCTTGTGTCAAAATAGCAATTAATTTCCAGTCTACCATTGACAACAATACAGTGAGACAAAGTTCTAGCAGTATTTTATAAATGCTTCATTTATAGAAGTGTTCTTGACATTGATTTATACATGCTTCATGTGCAACCTGTAATTTTCTCATTAAAAAGTGAGCCTTACTGGTTTCATGCCATTTTCTCTTTGACTTTTGGTGTGCTACTATGTGTAAATTGGTTTAGCAGAAATATATCACACTGGGATTTCAAATGTCCAGTTAATTTCTGCCTGGATGGGAAAAGCAGAAGGGAAGAGAGTAAGACAGGAAAAAGAAAAGACAAATAATGTTGCCAGGCTAGGTCGCAGATACAGGATATTCTTTGGTATATAAAGTAACCTCATTTTCCAGATTCATATATCCTTTGAATATGCTTTCCATACATGAATTGTATTAGGTGATATGAATAACATCAGTCAAAGGCATTTTTCTTCTTTCATATGTTCCCATTAGAGAATAAAGAGGATAAACTTTGTCTTTAGAGCTTTTAGCTTTTGGCCTTGATGAGGCCACGTATAAGTTTTTTTATTAGAAGTCCGTATATCTTTTAATCACAATGTCCATATTTTTTTTCTTCCTCTCTAATCTTCTTAGTAGCCTTATACTGAAGGTTTTCTAGTTATGAAAGTTCAACCAGCATATGACCTGAAGAATAGACAGCACTTGTATTCAGTCTGTAAACTGCCATTGGCCAGACACTCTTTTAAATCACCTTCCTTATTCAAGGAAGTAAAATAGTCATTATTCTGACATTTTCCTTGTGTTGTTAATGATTTTTTTTAAAAATCAAATTTTTAACAAATCAGCTGTTAAAATTGTGGGCAAGAGTTCAATTTAAATGTTGGTTTGAATGGAAGCAGATTCGGAACACCCCTTCACAGAATGGTTGTTTAGCCCTTCTGGTTGAAAAGCCTTAATTCTCAACTGAGTCATTCAGAGCTAGTTAAGTCAGATTATGTGTAGCACAGGATATTCTCTTCTGAGAGACACCCACTTGCCTCTTCTGAAGCTTTTTTCCTGGTCTTTCTACAGTGCCATGTGGCACTTTACTCCTTGTAGTTGGCCATTATGGAAATAGTGTGGAGTCCTCCAACCTTAAGGTGGCCACTGAACTGTTAGGAAGACATCTAATGTAGGATTAGCAAAGCCAAGAGGCATCTAATATAGAAAAGTTATACAAAGTTCAGAACACCTTCCTTCCAAAGTGTTGTAGGTGTGAAACCAAGTGTAGAGAATGCACATGTATCCTACAAATTAAATTAAGTCGCAATGTGCAAGAAGGAGAATAATTTATTTATTAAGAACTGTGTATATAGGAAGTAGAAATCAGAAGACACTTATCCTGGAAGAAGTCATATGGGAACTTTAGTCAGCAGTTTCCCTTATGAACTTGATGATGAGCCTGAAATTCTAGTGACAGGAATTATATATTAGTGCAGAATGTGGACATGGAACCTTGCACATCTATTTGCTCAAGTACGCAAAATATCTAGAGAATCAGGGTATCTCTGATCTTAACCATGGAAATGCAGTATCATTTCAGCAAGAATATTCCTGAGTGTGTGACTGGAACATCCTTCTTCCCTGTACTATGCCCCTCTGTAACATTTACCAACTCGTGTGAATGTGTCATATGGCTAATATTGTTTCAAATGTAGCTTCTGACATTTAATACAATGAAATGAGAGTGTCAAGAAGATTATTATGAGAACTACCCCTAGGGCTCAAAGCCCTAAAGTAATCAAGTAAAATAACAAACTTCAAACAATAATAAATGTACATACAAGTTTGACAGGGAGGCAGTCAAATTCCAGTAAAATTGAGCAGAGAAACACATTGCTAATGATACATTATAAGCTGGAGAGTAGGCTGCTTACCTTTAGGGAGCCATTGTAATGCTGATGTATAAATTATTATGGCGCAGAGAAAGAAAAAGAGTAGAAACAGCAATTAATGGAATGCAGTATATAGTTGGTGCCTCAGTTTTGATCAACGTGAAGGGCAATTACTTATTTTTGAGAATGTGAAATTGCCTACAACACTGCTTGGGAACACTCACACAAGTGCGCTGCTGTTCTGCATAGTGCTGTCCAGAAGTGTTTCACTGATACCACTTCTCTCATGGAAATGTATTGAGTTTGGTCCCACTTGCACGAGCTTCTCAGCTTCAGTGTGGACTCTCTGGTTGTTTTCACTGCTGGGCCTAGGGGCCTCCTGGGCAAGTGCTCAAAGTTCCAGAGAAGAACATTGCTTTTTCTATGATACAGTTAATTATATATTAACAAAAAATGTGCTGGATCGAACAAAATTTTATGACTATGGCTCATTTCTGGCAGCATTTACTGAAGGTGTGAGACCATATTGAAATGAGTGTTCTTTAATCACTTTGACGTGAAAAAAACTGCCACATAAAACACACAAAGCCTCACATATCTTGATGCATTTATATTCCTCAAATAGGTTTGCATGAGACATCTTCATTACCAAGCTGACAGAAAGATAAAAATCCTAACAGGAAGAAGGGGGAATGGAAATCCTTTTCAAATGTGGAAGATAAGTATTTTTCTTTCACATTCAATTCTGGACAGAGACAATCCAGGATTATAAGAAGCTAGGGTCTGGAATTATCTCTTGCCCTTTGAGGACCTGAGTTGAAGACTTTTATTTGTTACTAGCTTTGGCTGAAATCTATGTTCACTTGCAAAGTCTTAATCATCACATGCAAATTTGGTAGAAAGAACTACCAAAGGACTTTAGAATATTTTGGACGATCATGTAAAATAGATGCAAAAATATTTTTTCTGCTTGAGCAACACAATAAAGAAGACCAAGACCTTTCCTTGAAGGCTTATTATGCTTAAAATTAAATTAATATGCCTGTGTCATGGTTCAGTTGTGGCCAATAGCTGAGCACCAGGTGCGCTCACCCTTCCCCTGGGGAGACAAAGGCAAACCATGTGATTGGGATAGGGAGAGTTTACAGGGACAGCACAGAGAGAAGGAAATAACAGAAATTTTTACAGAATATGCACAAACAGTGGTAACACAAAACACTTTATTGACCTGCTGACTGGTCGGACACTCAGCCCACACTCAGCCCATCCCAGAGCTGTGCAGTACCACAACTAGTCCCACTCTTACTGAGAGCATGACATCACATGGTATGGAAAACACCTTCATCCAGCTGAGCTCATCTATGCAGGCACCTTGTGAAAATTAACTCTATTCTAGTCTCTTAAATTCAACATGATATGTTTGGGCTTGCATTTTTCAACATGCTTAAAAGATTCTTGATATCAAGATGTCTCCTTTTCTGTGGAATTCACCACAAATTTTTGGTGGTATTACCAAGAAAACCAGTCTGTAACACTTAAGAATTAATTGCAGAAATAATATGAACTGTAGGCATGATAGGCATCTCTGTCATGAGTTTGAAGACTACTTTTGTAGAAGTCTAAACCAGGAAAAAAGAATGGCTCTGTATCTATTCAACAATGCTGAGTTATCATAATAGTGTATCCATATGGTTCCTGCCATTGATATTTTTCATGGGTTTCATGTGTCCTTAATGGTATGGCCCAGAAAAATGGTTTTGTCTTCACATATCCTTTTGTCTAAATAGAAAGGCATGACAGGCATTTTTAAACATCTTTTTCCGTGTTTCAACTTTCCCTGCCTGTTGTGACTTTCTCCAGTGAGAGGAACAGCAGCTAAGGACCTAACCTGGGGTCAGTCAGACACAAAATTTAGCCTACTTTTGAGAATCTCTGAATTATGATGTTTCAAACCCTTGTCATCCCTGTCAATTAACCTTCTGAGGGACTCTGTATGTCTTCTTTATGCTTTCTGTTAGCTGCTGTTTTTCAGGATAGAGCTGCTTATATTTCACTGAAATACATATCTCATATCAAAGTGTACGTGCAAAGGTAAACATTGCAGCAAACTCTAAGTGTTCATGCCCCGAGTCAGGTCGTTGTGATACTGATCAGGCCTTGTAAATGAGTGTAGGTTCTCCTCAATGAGTTGTTGGGCATTGTCTTTAAAAGGAAACTTGATTACTTGAACTGAAGTTACAAGGCAGCTATAAGAAAGGGCTTTAATGCTGATGAGGTTTGACTAGTATCAAACACTGAGGTGGCGTTTTCTGAAGTACAGAACAATACCTAAGTTAATATACCCATTTTTAGCTGGATGGTAAAAGAAAAGGTAAGGATAGGGGAGAAATAGATAGATTCCTCTCCAGGTTTAATGCTGGAGTACATTATTGAAGACATAGAATACAACAAGATTAACAATTAGGGGTTTTTTTGCTTCCTCTATATTTGCCACTATTTAATATTAAAACCTTTGCACTTTGTCCTTAAAATCTATCACACATGAATTTACCAAGTAACACAAAATCTTTTGCATTTCAGCTATTTAGACTTACTGTACGATACTTCTCTAGTTCTACAAATGTATTGCACCAGAGAAATTTGATCTTTTCACCATTCCTTTCCAGTAAATGGAGTATTAGGGAGAATCTCACTTTTGTGTGCTGTCTTTCAGACAATATGGGGTTGTTTCATATGGAAATGTCTTTCAGTTTTTCTTCAATGAATTTTTTTCCAAACCTACTTAAGGGTTGACTGTACATTATGGAAGGTAGGCAAAATTAATTAGAACATATAATTCAGCTTCCAAAGGAGGAGGTGTTCTTCGGACTGAGGCTGAATGATAGTCTCGTGCTCAGTTTAGAAAAAAACCAAAACTGTTCTTTTCATTCAGAGTCTGTATTTGGACTGGCATAACTGATTTAAGTGAGAAATCACTGGCAAACCAGTTCCAGGCAGACAAATAATAAGGTATTGGATTTTTCGTACATTTCTTAGATTCACTGGCCACAGATTGTAAAAAGGAATCTTCTTCATGAACTTCCTTCTTACAGGTGTAATTTTAAGCAAGTAAGGGAACATCTAGACTCCAAGTTTTACTCTCAAGTAACTGAGAATATTTGCATAGGAGGTACAACATATTCCACCAAAGTGAATTTTATCTGCAACATCCACAAACTCATTTGTAAAGTATCTGTGCTTTTTAGTCAAGTGAATTCAAAACACAGATTTTGAAACCTGCTCACCAACATTTACGTTGTCACCTTAGTTCTGGATCTTAGAGTGTAGGAGAAGAGGATATAAAGTTTGTTATGCTCAAAATACAGAATCACAGAATTGTAGGGGTTGGAAGGGAGGTCCAGAGATCGTCAAGTCCAACCTCCCTGCCAAAGCAGGTCTTGAGAAGGAGACTCCACACACCCCTGGGCAGCGTGTCCCAGTGCTCTGTCACACTCACTGTAAAGAAGTTCTTTCTTCCACAAAACAAGAAAGCAAAAAGACCCGAAACAGTAACTGCCCACATCAGTTTTTGGGGTGAATAAAGTAATTAATTTGGTATGAAAATAAACTTAAAAATAAGATGTGTGTGTGTAATTCATGTGGCATTCAACCTTTTCTGCCTTTTTCTCTGTTTCCTCATTTGGGTTTATTTTCTGCCTGCTGCTGACCCAAGAAACCGATTCTTTGCACATCACTGGTCCATATAACTCTCAGCACTTGCAGTCCTTGATCACAAATGAGGAGGTTTACCTCTGGGGGGACAGAAATGAGAATTTTTTCTACTTTAATCAATAAAAGAATCAATCCACTGAAGCCTCAGAGGAAATCAGTTACCTCAAGGCACTGGCTGTAGAAGAATTTTTCTCCCTTTGCGGCTGGAGCATCTTTGGGTCTCTGACGATTCTGTAGAACAGTAATCTGTTGTGTGCTGGGTCGGCTTCATGGTGAAGGTCTGCGATTTGCACTCACTGTTTCAGGTTGTGCTAGTGCCTCTCATCCCTGACTTACTCTGTACAGTCCTTAGCCTTGATTTAGCATCTCAATGAGCATTTTTCCTGTGGCATCCAGCAAAAAAATAATTAAACCTTAAATTATGATACACTGAAACTTTTGAAACTTCATGAAATGAAAGATGCTGATAAAGTAGCTGTTCTTCTGTGGAGCTCTGTTAGGCTAGGAAGATATTATACTTAATGTAGGCATATTATACTTAATGTAGGCTTCAGTGCATACTTTTGTAACAATTTCTTGAGTTTTATTATTATGCAGAAGTAGTTTTGGGATCAGAACAGATCCCTTTGAACACCAAATCAGTTCTTGAAGAAACTCAGGATTTTTTCCCTTATTCTGGGGTCCATTTATCCAGCTTTCTTCTAATGGCATGTGAATTTGGCTCATGTTGTCGTAAGGTTTTTTTACTTTTGTCTCCAAAACGTAGAAAACTACAACACAAATACACTTTCACTACAAATATGTCTGAAAAAAATATATACTGGAAAATTGAATAGAAAATATGCTGAAAATATCACATACTTTCCCCCCTCCTTTTATCCCAGGAGATAAATTGAAATGAATACACCAAAACACAACCTATCTCTCTTTTCTCTGCCCCTCAAAAATGATATATGGGGAAATGAGATGTGGTTAAAATACTTCCCAATGTGCTATAACAGCAGATGGTCCAGATGTGACCTGAAACATCATCTGGTGGCACTACTGTCACTACTTCACTTGCTGACCCATTACTTTAAGTCCCTAATTTCATATCTTTAATTGTTTGCTCTTTGGCTATGGAAATTTCTCTTTCTTTCTATTGCTTTAGCAATAATAACAACAGAAAAACCAATAATTTTTTTGCCACCTTAACATATTTTACCTCATTTGCATTTTAATGGCTTACACTACACTTAATTTTGCATCTCTTTGGCTGTTTGGCATATTATCCTTGACTATTTAAATGCTTTAAAAAAATCTATTGACAAAGGAAAAATAAATGAAGCTTTTCGTCTGACATCTGATATATTCATTTCAACAGCTACAAACTATTACATTCCTGATTGTTGTACCTCGATCCATCAGGATGCAGACAGATTTCTTCCTACTAAAATACTAGAGATGTTGCTCACTTCTTCAGTTTTCCACAGATTTTCTTGGTGACCCTGGATAATATTTCTGTTTTATAATAACAGTGCTAGCCTTTTGCTTAAAGCACTGGTGTTCTGTCATTTTATGGTAAAGTGCAGACAGGCACAGGGCTAAAACTGTCACCCTGTCTCTTGACCATGCTTCTTAAGTCTGCCAGAGTTGCTAACTTCCCTCAAGTGAGATGAGCTAAGGAAAACATGTCAGGGACTTTCAAAGGCCCAGAAACTTCAAGCATAAGAAATTATTTTCATATTTATTTTTATAAACCCAAAAATGGCTATGTGGAATGCATACTGAACAGCCCCTCCCTGGTCTCTTTCATCTTCAGAAGAAAAGCATCATCCAGAGGAGAAAACAGCAACATGATCAGTTCCAGACCAAAGTCTTTTAACACTGCCAATGTCTGTTCCCATGGGATAGGTGGGGACTTGCCAGGCACAGCCAGAGGCAGATGCTGATTAGATTTCTCCTGTACTGAGGTTTCCTGCCACTGCTGCTCTGGGGAAAGGCTGCGTGTGTTTGACAGGTGATTCTGGCAGTCTGAGAGCACAAGTGTGAGTGTAAAAAATGCAGTAACAGTAATATTTATTTTGCTTTCCCAGTATGCCTTTTCTGCTTATATTTTAACTTCTTCTTTTCTGGATCCACTAATCTCTGTTTTCTCATCCTTCTACACACGGGAATAGCGACCAACAGGAACTGGTGTTCCTTGTCCAGATGGGTGGCTGTGAGCCTGTGTGTTTAGGTGGTACACAAGCTCTAAGAGGTTTATAAAACCCATATATCTTTGAAGTTTATATGAGCAGAAAGTTCCAGTACCTTCTGTTTTCAGGACAAACTTCTTGCCTATCAGTGGAAGATCTATGTTCTTGTCTCTTGTTGTCTCTTCTTCTTGTTCAAGAATACTACATTGTGTAGCTGTATCTTGCAGCTCATGTCAAGGCACGTACCAGGGATCTGTACATTTGATAGACCCAAAGCCTCACATCAAATGTTTGCTATGTCCTTCAGTAAAGAATGTTTTATCTAGAGATTGTAGACCTAAGGCAAAGTAATCATGTCATCTATTGTCAATATTCAGGACAGAGTATAGACAATGGGATATTCAGGATAGAGAACAGAGAAGGTGCAAATATTTGGGTGGAGAAAAAAAAAGGAAGGAAAGAAAAAACCCAAAACAATCAAACAAACCAGGGTTATTCTGTCAAACCTAGGAATAAAGGTCTGCTTGCCAGGCATTCACATGCCAGGAATTTTACATTTCTGCATAGTATAGGTCTCAGACTAAAGGCACAAGTGGAGATGGAGAATCTTACTTCTATAATCCATCTCTCCTTTGAAGTCATCTTCAGATACAAACTAACTTACATCTTTTCTGAATATCAAAGGCAGGCATACATAACAGGGAGAAAGATTCAATTCTCTCCTGAATAAGAAAGAAAGGAGGAGAGAGATTTGACCATTACTCTTTAGCAACATAAATGTTGGGGGTTATTTCCTGGAAACATCTCTCCTAGACATGATGTCATACTCAGTACTTGATCAGCCAAATAACATCTCCTTGTCTCCTGATAGTCACCCTTTATTGAAAGCATTTCTGTATTTCACTCTTATATTTCCATTCATTCTCTATGTTAGCATCACACAGAATAAAGGCATTAAATAGGATAGGTGAATGTAGCTCATTAGTGGTATTAATTGAAACAAGACAGAATGCTACTTATTTGCTTTGGGATAACAGGGAACTGTGCAAGCGAATTCTGAAGATCTTACTTCTAAAATGTGTGAATATTTAAATGTCTAAATTTATGAATAATTATCCATGCAATGAGGCTCCTGGAGTGGATGAGAAAAAGTTTGTCAGGTTTCACGACTCCATCATGGTTGAAGGTATATTTTAAAGTCAGGTTCTAAAATATAGGCAGTAATGCAAAACAGTGAAACCAAATGGCCATGGACTTCTGATACCCTATCAGAATGCAGTAACTAACATATAATGAAACTGAGGTCCATAGTAAATTTGAAATGAATTTAAAATTTCAGCATTTCAATCTGATCCGTGTATATAGAAATAGTAACAGCATAGATTGACTTGCACCTGCAATATAAGCATTGAAAGAAACTCCTGTTTGATTGGCTGTTGCCAATTCAATTTGCCATACTTTCTGCTGGTGTTTTTGAGATCAAAGTTGGATTTTTTTTGAGATGCAACTGCTGTGGTGCCTGCTGTTGTGGTTCTGCCCCCAGCTGGGATCTGAGCACCATGCAGCCACTGTCTCTGGGGGGGCAAAAGGGGAAGGGGAAAAGAAAAACAAAATAAATAAAGGTGAACCTCATGGGTCAGGATAAGGACAGTTTACTAGGACAATAGAGATAGAAATAACAATAATAGGACTTTTATAGCAAAGATACATGAAACAAGGTATTTTCTCAGAGCCAACCCCAAAGTGGATGTCCCCAATAACTGCATGTCCTGGAGCCTCCTCCCCGCACTCCCCCCAATCCTGTCCTGTCCCCCACAGCGTCCAGTCTCGTCTCAACAGCCACCCTGTCCCATGCCACGAGCCCCTCCTTTATGCTAAGCATGACTGACATAATTGGTATGGAATACCCTCTCTGGTTAGTTTGGGTCACCTGTCCTGGCTGTGTCCCCTCCCAGCTTCCTGGACACCCTCCCTTCTCATTAGCTGTGTGGTATGAACAAATGAGAAGTCCTTGACTGCTTGGAAACAACTAAAAACATCAGGGTGTTACCAGCACTGCTCTCATCCAAACTCCCAAACACTACTACACGAGCTGCTAGAAAGAAATTAACTCTCTCCTAGCCCAAACCAGGAGAGCAACTATAGAATCCTCATGACATTGAGATATGGTATCACAGGACTCTACTATCAAAGGTTTTAGTCTCAACATTCTATACGTTGGTGCTACAGGCTCACAACTATGTATCCTGTCAGAACCAGATGTACTATATCCTGTGTGTAGGTCTCCTCCTGCAGACATCTAATGTACAGCATCCAACTGTCTTCAAATATGCATTTATCTGTATTATACAGGCACCTTAAAGCAAAATTCTTTTTTAAATAGGTGAAATCAGTCAAGGTGCTGAGATAAAAAACGAGCAATTAGAAAGCACTCCTGTCTGTTGCCTGCATTTACAAGAAGATAAGGATCTTACTGTGTTGAGAACTATATGAAATACAGGTTTTGCCTCAGGCAAAATAGACTTGGCAGGGAGAGTTTAACCTTAATTTATTGTCAATTAACATAAACAATCAATTACTGATTTAGGCATTTATGAGCAAAACCAAAACATTAAAGCACACCTTCCCCTTTCACAGGCTCAGTTTCACCCCAGACACCCTCATACCCTATGCTGAGTTTTCATTCCCATAATTTTCCCTGTAGGTTAAGTGGAAGGAAAAAAAGGTGCAATTCTCATCAGGCTATTTTAGTGTGTAGAGATAAATGAGTGAGAAAAAGCACAAACCTTTTTCTCGGAACATCTGCTGGTTTTGGGAATAAATACAGGCTCTGGAGAGTTTCATAAAACACTACACTCCATTAAGAAAATTCAGATGTCTGAAGGACTCCCTGGCATTAGCTGAGGCCTGCCATGTGCTTCTGTAAGGCTACTATGCAGAACTACTGTTGTTAATGTCAGAGAAAATTATTTAAGACAAATTTATTGGAGCTAACCCATCATTCCTCTATGACAAAAATGTTTCAATGACAATATGTAAAAAGATCTCTTTTTTTCTTTTGTTTTTTGAGAAGACACAGAAAAATAAATTGCATCTCTTTTATGCAAACTAGAATGCAAGGTTGTTATTCTGAGATTTAGATCTAAATTATATTTGTGCTAGAGAATTTGATCTGTTTCAAGGAGAAGGACATGAGAATGCCATTGGGAAAGAAAGGAGCATAAAACATCTTAGCATGATAAAGCAGTGGTTTCCAGTTTCTGAACTCCTGGTATGACTTTCAGATGCTCAGCTTACTGCAACATGGTCAATCTGATATTAGTTATGAAGCTACTGGAGAGCAATAATCATCCTTACACGAATAGTAAACAACACAAAGTGTTTGCTTAGGCAGTCTGGTGTGTTTCTAGTAAATCTTTGTCTAACCTCGAAAGAACAAGGAAAAAGATAATAATTTTATAAGAACATTTGAAAGACCTAGGAAAAAATGGGTGGTCTGAAATCAATACAACAATTTTCAAACAAGGTTCAAACTTGGAAAGACTGGCATTACAGAAAGTTTAATGTCTTTAATCTGTTGCATTTATTGGCATTAATACCTTGAGCTTTAAATGGTTATTCCAAATCCCTGTTTAGACTGAAGTTTGCTGCTTTTTGCTTTTGTGGATGATAGCTTGCATATTAGAGACTTAGTCTATTTTGTTCAACTCATTTTCTCTGTTGTGATAATACCTCTCTTTGTGATCTTGTGTCTTTTAAAAGCTTTGTTTTTATGTTAGATGTTTTGTGAACCAATCCTGAGTTTCAGTGGAAGTCCAGCACAGACAAGTACATGTCCATCTGGGTAGGTCTCATCTCTGAATTGCAGTCCCACAGTGTGTTTAGACCTGCCTGGTGGATATTTAATTTCTGAACATATCTTCTTCCAAACTATGCGAAAACTGAATGCGTTACACCAATAACATAGTTCTAATATTACCTAATCTATAATCTAAACATAAAACCACCTTATATGCACAGTCTTATTAACCTGTTTACAATGAAACAACATTTTCCTTTAGAACTGAAATCACCACTAAATGCAGGAGAAATATTATTACTAACTTGATGCCTCTTCAGAGAAAGAATAAAGTATCTCTATTACAAAATATATTAGTTCCACTGTACTTATCTGAAAATTATTACTACATTTTGCAATAGTTATGATAACAGAACATTGGCTTAGTGATCAATTTCTCATTTATTTGGTGTTTACATAGTTCAAAATGATTGCTTCACATTCCATGTATTCTGTATTTTCTGAAGTGTTCTTTGTTTCTTTCTATCTAGGTCATTTTTGTTTGTCCTTTCAATGTCATGGGAAATATGGCACCCACTGTCCTTTAGACTTGCTAAAACAGATGGGCATGCAGTCTTATTGTCTTCTACTTCTTGGAAAACACCTTCCTACATATGTTTCCTACACAGGTGTAAATACTACACTCAAAACAATAGCAGGGTTATGATGACAAACAAAAAAAGAAAAAGAAAAGAAAAAAAAGTATAGCTGCAGTAACTTTTATCACCAAAAGACTGTAAAAAATGATTTTTTAAAAAAGCATAAATACAGGCAGCCCCTGGTTAATAGAGCAGGGGATAATTTTGCCTATATGTTAAAAAAAAAGTAGTGTCTGTCTTGTTAATTGGTAAAAAGATGTTACTGTTTTTTCTGTCAGTCCTTTTTCCTCTGCACAGATTTCCTCATCTTCACTGCTAATAAAGACAGTTTGGCATTGAACTGAAGTAGACTTTTCATGGCCTGCGGAGAACAGATGGTCAAAGGATGCATTTTATGTTTTCAGGAATTTCTTTGCCATTGCTATCCAAAATGCAAAACAAACAGGTAGCCTGAAGGAAAGTGAATAGCAACAAGGGCAATTTTTCTAGTGTTTCTATTTCAGGGTCATGCCCTCATACTGTCAGTGAGACTGTTGAGAGGTCTGAACCTGGCTGAGTAACAAGCAAGTAGAAGCAGCTGAGGCTGAGCTGAGGCCCAGTATGTTCTCCTTCATCATTGCCATCTTGCAGAGTGGCTCTCCTCTCCACCTGGGAACTCTAAGTGGCAGATGGTTCCCTTGGGTCTCTGGAGCAAGTGTTACCTGTTTTGTGCTCCTTGATCACATGCAGGTCTTAAGCCAGTGTAAGGTCAAGAAGTTTGTTCATTCCCTTGTCAAGTAAGAAAACCTCACATTTCCACATCATGAAACTTCAACTTGCTGTTAGCCAAAGTCAAAACTTGGAACTTAATTTATATACATTAAAACATTTTGAAATGTGACACTGTTGAGATGCTACATATAAACTTGTCTGTCATATTTGTAGTCGAATTAGGATAGATATAATACTAAGAACTCAAATATATTTTACCCATTTAAAGTGAAATCTGAGAGCTGACATAATTATGTTAAGCTCCAGGTAAAACAGTTCTGTATCTGGACTGGGAAAACTTGATGTAAGTGGTGCAGACACAAGGAAACATTGGTTAGTATCACTAGAAAAACTGAGATAGAATCATAGAAAGATAGAATGTTGTGGGTTAGAAGGGATCCTTAAAGATCACCTAGTCAATTCCCCCTGCCAAGGGCAGGAACATCTTCCACTACATCAGATTGCTTAAAGTCCCATCTAACCTGGCCTTGAACATTGCCAGGGAGGGAACAGCCACAGCTTCTGTGGGCATCCTGTGCCAGTGTATCACCACCCTGAAAGTATAAAATTTCTTCCTTGTGTCCAATGTAATCTACCCCCTTCCAGTCTAACCCTGTTGTCCGTTATCCTGTCACTAAAGTACCAGGTGAAACATCTCTCTCCATCATTCTCAGAGGACCCCTTCAAACACTGAAAGGCCACAGTATGGTCGTGATGGAACTTCTCCAGGCCGAACAACACAAACTCTCTCTGCCTGTCTCCACAGCAGAAGTGCTCCAGCCATCTGATCATCTTCGTGGCCTCCTCTCAACTCCCTCCAACAGCCCCATGTATTTCTTATGTTGGGGACCCCCAGACATGGATACAGTACTCCAGGTAGGGTCTCACGAGAGCGGAGTAGAAGGGGAGAATTGTATCCCTCAAACTTCTGAGCACCTTTCTGTTTATATACACTAGGATACAGAAAGGCTGGATGAGATCCAGAGACTGGGGATCATAATTTGCATCCTGATTTTTGCAGGTTCTCTGATTAATCAGGGTCATTTTGTGTGTGAGAGTTGATTATCCATGTTACTTACAGCCTAGGAGGGTCCACATCGTAGTAAGAAGGTGGTTTTTTATCTAATAAATGGGTATATGCTGTTACTAATACAGATTATAAAAACTAATTTATAATATTTTCAAAACTGTAATTTTATGCAAAGTGATATGAGGGGTTTTATGTATTATTTTACAGATCTATTTAAAAAAACATGTTTTCTATTAGAGAAGTTGAGGAATAGAACTTCATAGAATTCTTATCATTTTTGATAGCATAATCTAAATGGAAATAGGTGTTGAAATGTTATTTTTTAAATGTAGATGTGCAAATGGGTTTTAGGAATGGACAAATTTCTAAGTCTGAATAACTATATTAAGAACTATTTATTCAGATAACTCAGTGGAAGAGAGAATGGCTGGTGAAAAATTTATGGCTGAAAAACAGGGCATTCTAAAGCCAGAACCCTTTTTTCCAGTCTAAATCCATTTTCTGTCTTTCCAGTTAGGCTGTGTGATAGTTTGTTCTTGCCTTCCTCAGGGTGGAATGGGCCCATTTTCAGGCACAATGAGTATCCTACCCTAATACAAGTCTTGCTATTGCCTTTTAGCTCAGGTGTGACAGCTGTTCCTCAGTGTGGAGGGATCTGACAAATACTGCTTTTAACTTCATGTAATTATCTTGAGCCAGTATGGAGTCTTAGGATAAACATTACCTTTAATACCTTCTCTTCAAAGTACTTTCCTACAGTTACAGGCTTGTAACTTTCAGGCTGATTGTGTAAGGATTTGCAACTTTCTCCCTTCAGGTTTGAGTTCATATTTCAGTCCTCTGCTGTTTATAGTTTAATGTCTGCAATTATGTTCTACTAGATTCAACACCAGTGTTTGCAACACTAATAAAGCAAGATGAGATTTGTTTTAGAAGGCAGTCATTGTAACAAATACACACAGGAAAAAAATTTATCAGATCTTGTGCAGCTAATGTGACATTCTTTTAGTTATACTGAGCATATTTTCCTTTGTTTCTACCTGATATTCCAGAATCATTTCAATAGAGATGTGTTATCACCACATTGAACAGAGGCCTTCTTACCTTCATTTTGTCACTGGAAGAATCATGTCAGCAGTTCCTGGTCAGTAGAAGAATTCAAGAAGATAGGAGTCTTTTTTCCACATAAATTGGATTACTTGAGACTTTTTAATCTTCCAAATTCCAAAATACTTTCAGTCCTTCCACTGTTCTGGGAAGAAAGTATGTAGTAATGTGGGCTAGCTGCACACTCTTCTAGAGAGGAAATATTCTGGAAAATGTGAACATATGACAGATGTTTGAATGTGGTGGTTTCTTTCAGGAGAATTGATGTTCTGCAGGGCTCACTGATTTATTTGAGTTATTCTGCTTGTAGGACATCTGCCTCCCATCCTTTACTTTGACAGTCTGTAAAATGGCAAATTGCCTTCAGATGCTCACACTCATTTTTAATGCCAGTAGGTCCTGAGAAATTAACAGCACACCGCTGTTCACTGTGCTATTCCCAAACCCTGCATAACCTGCACACTGAAGCACTGTTTCTTCTGTAGGAAAAAATGTCTTTTGAGCAGATATGTTTTGGAAAACCTTTTGCCTAAATCCATAAGAAAATTATCACCCACAATGCAATTATTAAGAAATACTCATTTCTTCAAGGCTCTTTGGAAGCTAATCATTTGTTGCATGCATTAACTACTGTCACATTCCATACCAATAGAAGCTTTCTTGATGATAGATTGAGAACAAAAGTGGCAGGAATACATGTGACAATCAAGAGATGTTTGGCTTAATGGTCAAGTCTCAATGGGTAAGGCTGTGTTCATTATTTCAAGAGAAGAATTGGCTTCTTCAGCCTAAATGAAAGAGCCACGGACTTAATACCTCAGGGCTTGATGAGAAAGTCTTTTGAAAATTAACAACCTTATAAATAATCATATGCCAGAAGTTTTGATGGTTGAAATAATTGACATAAATAAAGTAGAAAGTCAAAAAAATTAAAATTAAATCCCCAAATAGCTGCTGGCTTTCCTCAGACTCCATGGTCTCTATGTATATACTAACTTCATTCTTGCAGAATTTTAACTGCACTGTTTTATTGGGGACTGACCACAGGGTCTCGTATCTGAGGTGACTATTGAGTAAAATCAGCTCCACAGAAACATCTACAGCTGTGCAGGTACAAATACATATTCCTAACTTTATGACTGCCTGGCAGCAATTTCTAGTATAGATTTGTAAGTGTTGCTTCATAGATTACTCCTGGGAAGAAACTGTGTGCAGCAGGCATGATATGATTGCTTTCAGATCCTATAATTAATCAGAGAATGGTCAGAGCTTCTAGGCAAAAAGCACTGCAACAGTATTTTTTATAATATTCCCCAAACTATTTCTGTGTTTGTGATTTTCCAACTGATTATGCCTAAGGAAAATAGTCTAAAGAGATTGGCAAATACCAGCTTGAAAGTCAGAGTACCTGATCTTTCTGCTATCTTTTATACAGTATGTACAAACAATTTTTCAACTTCTCTGGAAAAAAAAAAAAAGGTTGTATTTCTTTTTTCTATATCTTTTCAATCCCAACTCACCCTTCCCTTTCATAGAATCATAGAATATCCTGAGTTGGAGCGGACTGATAAGGGTCATGAAGTCCAACTCTTGGCTCCAACTTTGATCTGTGATCAAAGCACCTATATTTTCTGGGCAGGGAAGTAAGAACCACCTGCAATTACAAGTGTGAACAATTCTTTTCTTTATTGCAGGCACTGAGCTATAGCAAGGAATTAAAGGTAAGGAAGTGGTGCTCTGGGAAATGTGAATACAGGAACCTTTTACAATACCCAACCAGTTTGTGCTCCACGTTGCCATAAACACTGTATCCAACATTACTAAGAGTATGAAAGAGGTGAATATATATATATATATACATATATATATATATTTATATATAAAAGAAGTCAAAAGGTTAATTTTGTTAATATAGTGAACAATGAATGTCTACAATTACAGACCCCATGGAAGTGAGAAATCACATTTACAGTTCATATATGTGAGTGGGTTTACTGAAATTAATAGGTCTGTATGAATCAAGTTTTCAGTAGGAATTCATTTCTTCTGTGACCTGTTAAAAAAGACATAATTCTCTGATAGATGCAGGATTTTGACATCAGTCCATTGATTGCTTTATCATTTTTTCTTTAGTGGATATTCTACAATAAAGATTTTTATACCGTGTTCAGTCTGAGTGTAATTAAAATACCAGTATACTTCATGTACCTTTTTTTGGATTCAGAGCAAAACCATAGGACTGCACAGCAGAATACCATTTTAAACCAAATGTATTATTTCAAAATGTGCTGCAAACATGTCAGAAATTAGACTTCCCAATATGAGCAGGTGAACGCTTGACACTTTTGAAGAGCAGCTCCCAAAGGAGAAGGTGATGAGAGGACTGGAACCTCTCCCTTACGAAGAGAGCCTGAGGAACTTGGGACTTTTTACCTAGAGAAGAGAAGACTGAGGGTTGATCTTATAAATACTTACAAATACTACAGGGGTGGGTGTCAGGAGGATGGGGTCAGTCTTTTTCCAGTGGTGCCCAGTGACAAGACAAGAGGCAATGGGCATAAACTTGAACATAGGAAGTTCCACCTAAACCTGAGGAGGAACTTCTTTCTGTGTGGGTGGCAGAGCACTGGGACAGGCTGCCCGGAGAGGTTGTGGAGTCTCCTTCTCTGAAGACATTCAAAACCTGCCATGAATCTGTTCTGTGCAGCCTGCTCGAGGTGATTCCGCTCTGGCAGAGGGGTTGGTCTAGATAATCTCCAGAGGGCTCTTCCAACCCCTATCATTTAAATCACTTATTAAGACTACAGGATCCAGTGGGAAATCAAAGTATTTGTTAGCTTTTTTCTACCTTCAAATTATAAAGATATTAGTAAATATTGTATTTATAGAACACCAAAAATTCTTGCCCAAGAAATCCTACAGGAGTTTTCATTGATAAATTAATTTAATATATAAATTATATAATATATAAATTTATATTTAATTGCATGTAACTGGGAATGTTGAATGTCCTTAAATGATAATATCATTCAACTAGATCTAATTATATTGCTCTAACATTAAGATATAATTTTAATACCAGACTCTTTTGAGATAAAGTTAATATTTTGCAGCTGTAGCAGTTTGAAAGCTGAGCTCGAGTGCTGTGGACATCCACTGTGCTCATTGCAATGTACCTGAGTCAGCTTAAACTCATTTGCTGAGTGGCTGAATTTATACCAATATCATTGGTATATAGAATTGATACATATAAGATTGAGATATATATATATAGGTATATATCATCTATATATATAGGATTTATGCCTATGTAATTTACTCAGTATCTGTATTTAAACATATGGTGGTATTTGTTTTATATTACTATCTAAAGGACAGGTCTAACTGAAATGTCCATATATGTTCGTGTGATATGGCCAGAGCTCTATGAATTTATTGAACAAAGTTAGCAGCAGATATAGATGCTTGTTGATGCCAAATAAATGCCATTATTGGTGTGAAATGCACAGATATTTTGTTTTCTTCTCATGATTTACTGTATATGGATGATGCAAGTGCCTTATACAAAGCCTACCATTTGAAAGGTGCATATGTTTCCTTAAAAATACTAATGCAAAATAATATGGAGTGGGAGATATAGGATTTATTGAGGAATTGGTAAAGGGGATGTCTGTGGATTTTTCAAATATTTATTAATAGTCTCTTTTGTAGCATCCATTATCATAGTGACAGAATACCTCATGCAATCAGGCCTTCATTCTTCACTTTCTGAAGGTAAACTGATGGGAACTGAGATGGGCAGATGAAAAGACTAATAACTTGAGGTCAGAACTGGATTTCTGTACCCAAGATAGTACTAAAATCTAGATCCCGAGAGTTCATTGTTTTAACTCTATCCTTTTATTGTGAGACAAAGTAGTTAATTATTCACAAAAAAAATAATACCAATGGTTTGCATTCTTTAGTGTTTTCCAAATCATGTCAACTGGATTGATTTACCTAAATCATGCAAAATGAAGAAGTAACTTCTGCTATTTGAAACATTCTGAGACAATTTTTTCTAAAACATTTTCTAAGAGGCCCAAATGAGGAATCATGTCCAGCATCAGAACATGAGCTGCAACTCATCAGAGCTTGTGCACACTCAGGTTTTGTAGATCTTCTCAAATCAGATTTTGTACAGTGAACAGTTCTTCATGCTCCCAGTGGAAGAGGTCCTGGAGGTATTGGTCAATAGCTGGCTGTATATATGTTATTATCCTTCAAATACTAAACCTTCCAGTGGCACTAAAGAGAATACCATAGTCACCCTTCCTGCACAACTCCCCTCCTGTTTAAGTCTCGTGGTTCATCTAGAAAAAGGAAATACTTTCAGAAAACAGGTGTCATGAAAGTCTGATTAGTGTAGGCAGTAACATGCGTATTCATATTAGATCAACATTGTCCTAGAAAATTTGCCTATTATCCAGTGTACCCTGGGAGATGTGCTGCAATATTAACATTTCTTCATGTGTCACTGATAAAATAACCACAAGACAGTTTATTTTAGCCACTTATTAGAAGTTTCTCTTTTCTGAAATTTACTTTATTCAGAAAGTGAAAATATAGGAACATGTTTAGCAAACCATTAGTATGTCTGTACATTTCAACATTAAATATTGACAGCTACCAAAACGCGATTTGAAAGCAAACTATTAAGCACACAAATTGTCAAAACATCCCTTTATGTAAGTGCAGTAGATTTGTGCAGGAAAGGGAGAAAACTCTTATTAACCACTGGCAAATTTCAGTATAATTGATAGGACAAAAGGAATTGATACAGTTATCAAAGCTAGGTTCCCTCTGATGATTTCATTATGAACTCAAAGTCATTTAATAGGCTTTAGAAAATTCACAATGATTTTATGCTAGTGTGAGTGCAGAATATATACAAATAATCATAGAATCACTTAACTATTTGCAAAATAATTTAATTTTCAAACACATAATGTCAAAAATAAACTGTGTGTTATTTCCACAGTAAGAGGCGATTCTAGCCTGAAAAAATTACTTATTTTCTAAATTTTAATGTTGAACAGATCCATCCTAAGATTGATACCTGGAAAACAAAGAAATTTGGTTTAGGTTTGTATCTGCGAAACAGACATATATTCAGAGTAAAACAGAGATTCATCTCCATAGTAATAGAAATTTCCAATGTGTAATGAATAATGTGGCTGAAGAAAGTCCATCCATATTCATCAAAACAATATTTTGATTACAACCTTGGGTCAAAGGTAGTCTTAGCAATGAAATCACCCAAGAGTAAAGTTGATGCCCAGAATATATTTGTCTGATAGTACATCAGTGCAGTATCAAAATTGTTGTGATACTTAGAAAGTTGCACAGCCAATGAGGTTTTCTGTACCTGCACTTAAAGAGTTGTGATCAACAGCACAATGTCCAAGTGGAGCCCAGTGATGAGTGACGCTCCTCGGGGTTCATTATTGAGGCCTACACTGTTTAACATCTTTGTCAGTGATGTGGACTGAGGGATCGAGTGCACCCTCTGCAAGTTTGCCAATGACACCAATCTATGTGGTGTAGTTAACACACTGGAAGGAAAGCATGCCATCCAGAGGGACTTTGACATGCTGGAGACCTGGGCCCATGAAAACTGCATGAAGGTCAACAAGGCCAAGTCCAAGGTCCCGCATTTGGTTTGAGGCAATCCCAAGAGAACCACAGTCTGGGCAGAGAATAGATTGAGAGCAGCCCTGAGGAGAAAGGCTGAAAAGGGATGAAGGGGTGAAAAGCTTATGATGAGCCACCAATGAATGATGAGCCACCATCACAGCTAAGACAGCCAACCATGTCCTGGGCTGCATCAAAAGAAGTACGGCTATCAGGGCAAGGGAAGCGATTCTCCCCTCTACTCTGCTCTTGTGAGACCCCACCTGCAGTACTGCATCCAGTTCCAGGGTCCCTAGTATACAACAGACATGGACCTGTTGAAGCGAGTCCAGAGGAAGCCACAAAGATGATCAGAGGGCTGGAGCACTTCTCCTGTGAGGACAGGCTAGGTTGCTCCCTCTTCCATGTGAACAGATAGCTTCAAACCAAAGCCATGATCATGTGTCTCCTCTAAGGTCATGTCATGAAGGTGATGAGCAAGTGAAACTAGGTTAATTCAGACACATTGCCCAAAACCTGTAAGGTTTTTTTAAGGGCTTGAGTATAATGCCCAAACAGATACCTGCTTGAAAGATTTGTGATGACCTTCAATGAGTTTACTGTTGCAAATCACTAAGACCTGATCTTACCTAAGGACGCCATGGATCCTCCAGATCTCACTGCCACTATGCCATATTCCAAAAGAAAAGTTAGAGTGACTTATATACAACTTACAGTTTCAGCACAGATATTACTGGAAAAGGCTCTATGGCTTCTGTCAGTTTGAGGTTCAGACAAGATGATTGCAATGTTCAGTTGTGGGTCAGGTGCCCTGAATCAGAGCCAAACAACACCCATATGTGGTCCTTTAAGTACAGCTATAGAAGTCTAGTTATTGCAACTCACATTTCATTAGTGGTAGGTCACTGATTTTTGTTTCCTAGATAACCTCATACTGGATATCAATGAAAAACTTGTGGGCAACACTTCTACCTTCTACCTGGAGTGGGAATTGTAAACTACTGTGTGAGGAAAACAAATTAATGAAATTACCATGAATCAGACATAGTTGTGTGCATCTGATGTGGTGTTGGTACTGCCCACACATTTTAGCTACATTCCTAAAAACATATTTCTCCTCTGGGGGAGTCACTTATACTTTGATTGTACTTAATGCAGTCTTATTTCTAAGGCAGAGGGAGGGATGGAAGGAAAGGAGGATTGCTTTGTCACCCAAGCATTTAAAAAGCACTCAGAAGAAAAATGTCTAAAGGCAAAGTTAAAACAAAAAAAAATTACAAATGCTTCAAGCTACTGTCCCACCAAATCTATATCATCTTACTTCATGCTGCAAGTAGGAACAGCATCTGGTAAGTAGTTTCAGAGATAAAGTTTGTTTGTGAGGAAATCTACCAGTGTTTACCAGACAGTTGAAAATGTAACCTCATTAAGGAACTCTGGAAACCCACACTGCAGGATACCACTTACAGCTGTAGCAATAAGCTTAGACATGAGAAGTTCTGACTACCCAGAGTGCAGAAACACCAGGATGTGACAGAAGCTGTGACAGTAGTAAATACAGTGGTGGAAAATGAGAAGCCTGAGAGAGAAATACCTTCTAAAAATTGAAGCAATCAGATGTACACATGAAGAAAACTTTATCAGAACTGGTCATAAATTTAAAAAAAACCAAAATCACTGATGGTCTGACAATGTCTGAGACTGCTGCCACTTGAGGCAAATGCCACATAGAAACATCCTCACAGGCAAGCTTGGGAAATGTGAGTTAGATGAGTGGATTAAGAACTGGCTGAATGTCAGAGCCTGGAGGGCTGTGGTAAACTGCAGAGAGTCTAGTTGGAGGTCAGCAGCTAGTGGTGTGCCCCAAGGGTCAATACTGCAACTGCATCTTGTTTGACATATTCATCACTGACCTGGACAAAGGGACAGAGTGTACCCTCAGCAGATTTGCTGATGACAACAAACTAAGAAGAGTGGCTGACACACCAGAAAGCTGTGCTGCCATTCAGCAAGAACTGGACAGGCTGGACAGTTGGGCAGAGAGGAACAAATGAAATTCAACAAGAGCAAGTGCATTGAGGCATTGGTACAGGTTAGGGTTTGACCTGCTGGGAAGCAGCTCTGCAAAGGACCTGGGAGTCCTGGAGGACAATAAGCTATCCATGAGCCAGCAGTATGACCTCATGGCCAAGAAGGCCAAGAATATTCTGGAGTATGTTAAGAAGAATGTTTATCAACCACCTTTGCCCTGGTGAGGCCGCATATGGAGTGCTGTGTAAAGTTCTGGGCTCTCCAGTTCAAGAAAGACAGGGAATACCGGAGGCAGTCCAGGGGACTGGAGCATCTCTCACATGAGGAAAGGATGTGGGAGCTGGGTCTGTGTAGCCTTCAGAACACTGAGACAGGATCTGATTAATGCTTATAAGTATCTAAAGGGTGGATGTCAAGAGGATGGGCCACAAACTTTCAGTGATGCGCAGCAGAAGGACAAGGGGTGATGGAGGCAAACTGGAACACAGGACGTTCCATCTCAGTACATGGAAAATCTTCACTTTGATGATGACAGAGCACTGGGACAGGCTGCCCACAGAGGTGGTGGAGTCTCTGTCTCCAGAAACATTCCAACCCTCCTGGAGGCAATCCTTTGTAACCTGCTGTAGGTGATCATGCTCCAGCAGGGGCATTGGACTAGAGGATCTCGAGGTCCCTTCCAACCTCTACCATTCTGGCGTTCTGTGGTACCAAAAGTTCTGTTCTACCCACCTGCTACCAAGCATGTCATGCCTTTCCTCCTGAGGCAGATGTCACTGTCAGTGCAGTAACATTCATCGTTTGTGTTCACTTATGTCCCTGTAACACAGTAGAGCAAGCAGGAGTCATATCCTCAACAATCTGTGATCCCCTGTGGACATTTAGGGATGGTGCAGTGTTTCTACCCCTTTTCCCATGTAATCACACCTCTCAGAGTATGCATAATGATATATTTATAGTGCCACTGTGTCACAGGCATGACATTGTTGTGGCATACAAGTCATGTTTGCTGCTGGTCTATGAAGATAACAGTGAGCAGAACCACAATGACTCATTCAGTGCAACATGCAATTTTTGTTCACTGTTTTAACTGACTTCTCTTTCATCTTCTTTCACCTCTGAGTAACAGTGTACCATCAAACTTGTAGTTGGAGACCTGAAAATAATCTACTGGATGAATGACTGGCTGGCTGGCTGGATGGATGGCTGGCTGGCTGGCTGGCTGGCTGGCTGGCTGGCTGGCTGGCTGGATGGATGGATGGATGGATGGATGGATTGACAGATGAACAGGTGGATGGATAGGTAAATTGGTAGAATATTTCCTCCATCCTTAACAGCATTTTTCCAGTATGCTTGAATCCTGTAAAGTGACCTCTGCCAAAATGCAAGCAGAAAAAACAGAAAAAATGAGAGAGGAATTACTCTCTATATTAAAATAAAGTTATTTTTCTTCATTGCCATTAACTGGTGCGGTACCATAGATTTATTTACATCGGCTGAAAATCGGTTTTTAAACAAGAAAAGACTACTGATAAAATAACCAAACCTGTGTAAATACCTGTCTGTATGTATACAAAGACACACCATGAACAGCTGATATGTCCAGAAGACTGTTGCCAGGCTTTCCAAATTTACAAAAGCCAAATATCTGAGGACATTTAATCCTCGGGTATTTTTTTATAGTTATGGGTGGAGCAGTCACTGTCTTGCTCTGGAAACAAGTTATCATTGTAGTTTGTATTCTGCATTTAAATAAAGGCATTTATAACCCCAAAACTATCTAATCTATAATTTATCCTGTTCCAGGTTTCCCACTTCCCTGGTCCAAGAATTGAAATGTAGGTGGCAAATGCACATGCATAAGGACTTGAAAGTTTAATAATCTCAAAGCAGGAAATTTTGGATGGCCAAGATGATGTAGAGTCATGTTTTCTTTCTTGAAAAGAAGTGTAAGTTGAATGAGCACCAAGACAAAAAGACAAGGGAGGTTGAGAGGAGCTTTGCAGGCTTGCAAAGGAAGAATCGGGAACCTATTTGTGCACCACATTATGATGAAGCAAAATATGAACCTCATATCTTGATGTTAATAACAGGAAAGGATGCTTGATTTAGTCAAAGGTGCTATCAGGAATGACAGAAACATGAAGGAACAACCTTAACTGCCAGAAAGGTGGTATATAGCCCCACTTACAGGACACGCTGTCCCTGACAGGACTGGCTGCCTGCTGCAGATCCATTTGTCACGGTCAGGGTTACAGCAGAATGTCCTGGTGGCATTTTGTCTCTGCTTGAAATTCGTGGCAAAATACTTCAAGGCTCAAAAAGGTTGATACCTTCATCCCATAAATCATCTATAAGTTATTTATAAAACACAGTTCTTAAAAATCCTTAGTCTGTTGGACTGCCTTTAATGTTTTGCCTGCCATGTGTAAGTGACATTAATAAAAGTGTCCTAGATCCAGCTGATGGAAGGAATATAAGTGTGTCAAAGTGTTTCTGCCAACAAAAGTAATGTAGCCTGTGAGATCTGACTGTCCAGCTCTGAAATAAACAAAGCATAACTGCACTGTCATCATTTTTCCCCGAAATGTGGAAATACAGTGAATCAGCAGTTTGCTTTCTATAGAACACTCTTGGAATTTCTAATGTTCATTATTGTTAAATTGATTCTGTTTGACATTTGTTCAATATTTCAAATAGTTTGGTTGAAATAATGAGTCTTCCTGCTGCATTCATTAGTATCAGCCATTTGGCTGCTTAAAGCTTATTTCTCTGGGTACTTTTGCTTTAGCCATGTGAATTTTCTGTATTTGCAACTCTGATGTCATGATGTAATTTAGTTGACTATTTTACTTTCTTATTTAGAAATGCGTTCTTCCATTTATTTATCAGTCTTAGGATCAGAAAAAATAATAGATAAATATTCACTTACAACCAACAGTATAAACTGGAAAACATTTTTTACCATACTCCTTAATAAATGGCTCTATAAGGAAATAAAGGATGCAGCAAGTAAATTTTAAGAATGAAATATGAGGCAAGTCATAACATAAGCTGCATTGTACATGCTATCTATTTTACTGTAAACTTTTGACTATGTGCAGTCCCTACACTAAAATGATGTCATTAGAGCTTGCAAAGTCAGACTCTGAGAATCTGAAGTTGTAGAAATCTGTGCATTTTGAGTTAAGATATCATAATTGCATGATCACTCTATACATTTTTCACAAGATCCTTTTTTTTTTTTTTTCTGAGAATCAGTGGCTATTATTTGGAGATTGATAAGAGGTCCTGGGAAAAAAAAACAATCCTGAAAATTTAGAAAGCAGCTGTTTTCTTCTGCATAGATGCAATCTTCACTAATAATATTAGATATATAATATTCTTTATTTTTACAAGAAAAATGCTGAAAAAAAAAATCCATCTTCCTGTTTAACCTCATGACATCATGATATTGTAAACAGTTTACAATCAGCATTTCTAGAACTGGTTAGAGAGCTAATGGCAGTAGACCATTGCCATACCTTCCTGGAGCAGAAATGGAGTGGGAAGGGTCATCTTCCTGTTGGTTCTACAGGTGTTTCTGACAAGACTGGAGACTGTTTGGAATCCCAAGTATCAATGCACAGCCTGAGACCAGATAGAAAAAAACTTTTCAGACCAAAAAGTTCCACATTTTAAAGCAAAACTTAGGTTGTATAATGGAAATGACAATGTAAATTTCATAACTGGTAGAGCTGTTCCAATCCTACAGGAGTTCTAGTGCAGAGCAGGGGCATACAAAGGCCCTGAAGAAAGAGGAATACACAATATTCAAAGCTGTTATATTTTAATCAAAAAGAGAGAAGAGGAAATAAGACATCATGTAGAAGTATAGGGTTTTTTTCTGAGACTTTCTATAAAAACGACAAGAGTAATTTATTATTTCCTCTCTATTTTTCAGCAGTCAAAGCTGTATATTTCCCATTTGAATTTCCTCCTGAGATTCAGCAAGCTCTTGTCAAATATTCTCTGTGAGTGTGATTTCAATTTTTCACAGCTACAATCCATGCTTAGCCTCAAATAATTTATTCTTCTAAATCGTATGGAATTAACAGCAACTGCCACAGCTCCATGTAAATAAAGGGAAGACTTCCAATTCCCCCTTAGTACAATGGCAAGCCCTGAAAAGCAACGAAAATTTCATGTCCTTTTCATCCTACCTGGTGAATCATAGGGTCTATTTTATTACATACATCATCCCCTGTGATGTTCCAGCACAAGCTCTGCATTTGCCTTGGGCTGTGGGTAAACAAAAGTTTCCTCTATGAACCATGCTCAAAACTCAGTGAACACTTAGCACAGCTGTGGGCACAGCAAGTGAAAGCAGTCATCCTCTCTTCTACAGGACCCTACCTTTACCCCCAAACACTGCTCCTGTCCTGCTGTTGCTGCTGAAGCAACAGCAAGTTCCCTCTCCAGTTCTTTTGAGTATGTACTGAGAGAGAGGTGGAAGGACTGCTGCATTTCCATAGGACTCTTGCCTGCTGGTGAGCTCCTCACTGGGAAGACTATGACAATAGATCATACCAAATGGGGACTATACACTGAGGTCTGCATGTTCCTCTCCAGTCTTCATAACTGGATTGCATGCAGGTGCCAGTCATCTGCACAAACTGCTTTAATCAATATATTCCTTCTACATACAATACTTCCATGCTTCTTGGAAGTAACATCTGGTCTCACAGGAGTGTGTGTTCCTATGTCAGAGGTGGGTTTGCCACCCACACTTCACTTTTCATGGACTTGACACACAGTCCTGCTGGAAAAGTCAGCTGCAGAAAAATGTGACTTTCTCTCCAGGAGACCATGTTCAACAAAAGGCAGGAATGCCATGAATGACAATGATTCGTGGCTACTCACATTACTCTTGCAAAGCTACACACAGCTGAAACAAACACATAAACTCCAATGTTTTCTTCCACCTTGTCAAAGTGGGTTTTCTCCTCATTTCTCATCAGTGGTACCTTCATGGGGCAAGTACTGGCAAAGGGTACTCCAGCTGCCCATCAGATCATATTTTGCCTTGAAAAGCCTGTGCTGTTAGCAGCAGGAGGCAAACAAACCTTGTGTGAGTCCTAAGAGAGAGTTTTGGGAGCTGACAAAGAACCCAACAAGAAGTAATATAATTTTATTTTTTTTTACTTGTAAAAGACTGCACTTCACATGACAGGAAAACAATGCAGCAGAGTGGGAAAGGTAAAACATGCATCTGCTATGAATCTAATTTTATACCTAAGGAATGCTGGGAAATATATAATCTGTGTCCTGTCATATGTATTTGTCTATACATTAAATATTCATTTTATTGAGTGCTTCTGCTAATGCCTTTGTAAAATTTTTCTCGTTAGACAACCTTCCCCCTTTCTATGGCAAGAACTGTAATGTGCTATTTCAATATGACTGGGAAAAACTATGTCATATAGGGGTTAAAGGGGAATAAAAGGCATTTCACTAATTAATCCTTACCAAGAGGCACAGAAAGAATGTGTTTAATTCTGGCTTCTCAGAGTGCAGTCAATGGGGACTCCAGATCTTCATATCTAGGTCTGGCAAGGTGAATCTAGATCTTTGTATCTTCCCCACCTACCTTAAGACACTGGAATATGTCGAAGAACTGATACAGTTCCAGTGAAAGGATTCAACCCAGCAGTTTCAACAGAGTTTGGATCAGATTTTCTGTTCTTATGCAGTTTTATAAATTAGTTGCATAGTCAAGAGAAAATGGAGCTAAACAAAGCTGACCCCCTTCTGATCAGGGTAACATAATTTCTGCCAGACTTCCACACCAGTCCCACAAGACCAGCAGTGGGTCAATCACACCATAATGTCGCTGAGCCTTGAAGAGCAGTTTTGGAGGACAAAGCATGCAGGTTTTTCATGCCACCTGCTATGCATTCTGTTGTAAGCTGCTGTGGTTAACAGACCTGGCAGTGAACATTTGGTTTCAGGCGTATAGCTAAACTGTGTTCCTGTGGAGACAAGGGTTGTGCATGGCTAGAGGCATAAATCCAAATGTAGATGCTTTTGGCATATTAAGAACAGCCTTCACTTAGCAGATAAAGCTGGGCAGCAGAAAAGGGGAAAGTTCATCTTTCATATTTCTCTGGAGTAGACCCAGCATAGGAATCCAAAATGTGTTGTCCTGCTAAAGAAAGGCATAAAGAAAATAGAGTTTGCCTAAAGCTATCATTCACTCCTTATGTTCACCAAGAATCCATTACTATGTAAGGTATTGATAAATATCCCTATCTTTCCTTCATTTTAGGAAAGAAGATAGTCCACCTAAATGCACTGAGGGCTTAAAAAAATTGTGTTTTATTATATGCTTTCACCTAAACAGCAGTACGAAATCAGAAAAGAAGCTAAACACACAAAAAAACCCTCAAAACCCACAATGAAATTAGGTTACTCTGAAAATATTATTTGCAAGCAAATTTTGCTTTCACCCTGCTCCTGCCACAGCTTATGGGAAAAGATTTTATCTGAACTTTTTTAAAAGTGAGATCACATCATGTGGAAGGAGAAAATAGGAAGGTGAGCTGTCTGAGAGCAAAAAAGTGCTGATGTATAGAGTATGTTCCTCGCTTCTCTGGGGATATGAGGAGTTTGGCACCCACAGTGAAATCCACTCACCTTCAAGACCTCCTTCATGTGAATGAAATAAAGGAATTTCTCATTTATAATAATAAACACCCCAGGAAGATATTTAGCTCAAATGGTTACCCTGGAAAATTAGTTAAGCTCCACCAAAACCTGTATATATATTTGTTAGAGGAAAGAACTGAAATCAAGCAAATAGTTGCTGTAGGTATCCAATGAGTGCACATGTAGTGTTTCTCCTGAGTTCATGGATGTACAAGTTTATCGGGAGAAATTTATTATTTTTAAGAATTTTTTATCAAGCAACTAACTTTCATCATAACTATTGATGATTGTCACTCTTACTTGTAGGAGGAAAGAAGGAAAAGGAAAAAGGAAAATAGAAAGAAAACCTTTTTTTTGCACTTTTTAAGTTGTTTTTGACTTCTTTTTTGCGGTTGCTAGTTTTAAAATGACTCCGGTGGGGGTTTTTAAGGATAAAAATTATCCTTCCCTGAAAGCTTTAATCATAGTGCGTCTCAGATTAATCCTTCATGACCTTTGCAATCGCATTTGTTCTGATAGTGAAAAAGGAAAAATGAAACCATCTTCACAGCACAGCTAAGAATGTGCAGAGTGTGAGTGTGACTGAACCAGCAGCACGCACAGCTCTACCTCAAAACAGAGTCCCGTGTGTCCTGCAAGCTGATGCAACGTTATGAAGTGTTACAGACTGACTGCACCTATAGCCACCCTTCTGTATGCAAGAAGTCAAAAACTGGCCAGAGAAAAGGAACAATGTTCTGAGGCACAGAACTCCAGAAGGAAATGAGGCCTTTTCTCTCAGTAGTACAGGAAAACAAGTCACTTGCCTTGAAAGACAGAGAGCAAAGGTAGCAAAGGAGAGTTTTGTCACCACTGGTAAGAAGAACACTCAGAAATATTTAGAGACTGCCCAGAGAGGCTGTGGAGTCTCTGAAGATATTCAACACCCACCTGGATGCATTCTTGTGTGACCTGCTCTAGGTAATCCCGCTCTGGCAGGGGGGTTGGACTAGATGAACTTTTGAGGTTCCTTCCAACCCCTACCCTCCTGTGATTCTGTGATTATGTGTTCACATGAAATGGTAATGGTTTAAAGCATATCAGACTTCTATAACCCTTTTAATCCCGATGGATTGCAGGGTATTTATTTCACCTCCATACTTGTTTGTAGCAGCTCCTTGCATCAAGGAATGAAACCTGGCAGGCTGAAACTCCCCATCTGGTTCAGAGCACTGCAGCCTCTGCCCAGCAACACAAGTCATGCTACATCCATCAGCCCACTCATCTGCACTCTCTCTGCACTTCTACCTAGCACACAGAGGCCAGGTCAAGGTTTTGTTAGCAGTATTCAGAGCCTTCTGAAGTACCCATAGCTACTTTACGAGATCAGCTGTCCTTCCAACACCACGGACTCCCAAGAGAGCATCATTTTCCACTACTGTAAAAATGTCAATCAGAACAATGATTGAAGAGATAAAGAGAGAATGTCTTCCCACAGGGACAGATAATATGGGAGGATTTGCACCCCCATTTCTCCCACTGGAGAAGAGCATCCCATTTCTTGAGGGATGCAGTTTCACAGGACAGAAACAAAAGACAGGCACTTTACCTTAATTCCTAGGGTGGAAACATGGTCATAGAATAATGAAAGACTGCTTCATTGCTCTCCAATTAAACATCTTTAATATCTCATGGGATGATGTGGTACAATTAAAATCATGGACTTGCTTGAAGTCAGACTACCATTTTATTCCATGTTTTTGCAAGGACTCTACTCCAATTTCCAGAGTTCACAACTACTGCTGTCATACAAAGAAATAATATTTGTGAACAGAGTTTGGAATATTTCAATTCTTCCAGTAGGTCATAGGATATTTATTTTAATTTTATTTTTTTAAAGCAATGGTAAAACTTTTTTACAAGCGGCTTTGACTTGTAATCCAGCAGACATGAAGAGAGTAAACTTTATTCTGTCCCTGTCTACCTAAATAAACAGCAGATATACTCCTTACCACTACCTCCAGGAGAAGCTGAATCACTATTGAAATTAATTAAGAGAAAAAGAGGCTGCATAATTTATCCAATTAGATTTAAGCAGGGTGCTATATTCTGTGGCAGACAGACAAAATGTCAAGGCTACAGCAGCTTGTATCCTACCATAATCTTTAAAAAATGCCAAGGAAATCACCTTTCCAGTGCTTAATATGACTAACATGAACCACAGCCTCATTTTGCTTGGAGCACTACAAAGACACATGATGAGAGACCTGATATTTTAATGAAATTTACCATCCTGCAAAGTCTTTTTTTATCTTGTTTTTTTAAAAGAGTAAATAGTATTGAGCATAAACCAGCTAAATAAACCTTTCAGTGGGTGTGAGAAAGACCCACTGCTGCTATTACTTGATATGGTACAGTGCTAGGTGTCATGGTTTAGCCCCCAGTATAGCTTCCACCTCTGCAAACTGAATCAATTCACCGTCTCCTTCAGCAGACTCTGAGGACTGTGTGAGGCAGCCTCCTAGCTGTGATGCTTTCCCACAACAGGGCAGGACCCATCAGTGAACAGGGCATATTGCCTGTCCTTTTCTGGCAGTCTGTTATACAGCGGGGCTTCGTCAGCATATTACCTCTTCCTCTGGTGAAATCCCCAAATCTTTGCCTTCTGCCTAGTCCATGACCCATTCCAGAATTCCTGGGTGCCTGAGGTTTCCTACTTGAGCCCACTGTGTTATCAGTGTGACCCACTCATCCCATGTAGCATCTGTTGCCCGGTCTGTAGAGGGAATCCTCCCTTTGAACACGCAGCCCAGCACTGGCAGTCAGGCTGCCAGGAGGAGCTGGGCTTCAGGACCAACAACCTCCAAAGCAGCTCTAACTGCTGCAGTGTATTCTCCCACATGCCATGCCACCTCTGACTATTCAGGCCCAGGGAGTATCTCTGGGTGGTATTCTTAAAACAGTATTTCATAACCCTCAATGAGATTTGAAACACATTCAGGAGACCTAGCAATAGGAACATGCTGGCTTGAGCATCCCAAGGGTATAAAAATTCTCTAAATCTGTTGTGACCTGTCAGTGGCTCTATGATTCTATGAAAAGAGAAAAGGGGAGGTGAATAAGTGAGAAAAAAAATTTTCCTCCCTCTCCTCCCCACCACCATCCCCATTGATCTGAGTTTTAAAAAATTCTGAACTATTTTTTCCAGGGTATGGACAGGACAGCAGGACCACACAGAAATACCAGCTCAGGCTCACGTCCACTGTGCTACCTTATCAGAAGTTGATATTGCACAGTACAACAAAATGAGAATCCTGCCCCCTCTCCCAAAGATGATAAACAACATATCAGAGATTACATAGAGCAAGTGCAGGTCTACATACCACAGCCACATGACCAAACAAAACATCATTGTGTCCAACAACTCTTTAAATAACAGTTTTGATACTTACTCTTTTAATACTTATATTATTTTAATACTTATTCCTAAATACTTATGATTTCATTTTTAATGAGCTTGAGCCAGGTAATATCATCCCAACCCTTTGAGCCCCAGGATAAGTGCCAAAAAGGGCTGTTGTGGTTTAGCCCCAGGCAGCAGCTGAGAACTTTGTGCTGCTTGCTCACCCCTTTCCCCAGGGGGACAGGGAGGACAGTGGAGGGAAAACGGCAAACTGTGTGGGTTGGGGTGAGGACTGGGGCAGCAAAGGGAGAGGGTAAGAACAACAACAGAACTTAGAATATACACAGCTGGTAACACAGGGCAATGTACAGACCCTATGACTGACCGCATGCTCAGCCCACACCCAGGTCAGTCTGGGACCATGCTGGACCACCCCTCCCCAACTAACTGCCTTTTATGGTGAGCGTGATGTCACATGGTGTGGGATACACCTTCAGTCAGCTCAGCTCACCTGTCCTGGCTCCTTGTGAAAATTAATGGTCCTAGCTGAAACCAGGACACTAGACATCTGGGAGAAGTTGTCCAGCTCATAGTGATAGGCAGATATCAGAGATATTGTCTTATCATTACGGTGTTCAACACTGCAAGGTCCCCTTTTGTGTTTTCCTCCCACTGAAGTTGAGTTCTGACATGATACTGATGCATATTTGATAGCAGATCAAAGCAAGATTCAAGTAAAGGTGATGTTGATGAGGATGATGGTGACGACATATTAGCACTATTAATACTGTTTTCTGCTGCTACTACTATTGAGCAGGCGTATCAAACAGAAACCATCCAGTCTAGGAACAGCTGCTCTTACCTGCAGGTGCTTCACAGGGATGGACCCTTTGGAGGCAGATAAGATGAAGACCGAAGACAAAAGCAATCATTTCGAAATAAGGCATTTTCAGACTGATAGACTTATCTGCAACAGTGTCTGATGTTATGGACATGGCCTTTAAGAACTTGGTCTCCACCCCATTTAGCCATTGAGCAAACTGTTCTTGCCTGCTTCTGTGATGAAAGTGAATCTGCACTTGCTGGTCTGTCAGAAAGAGAATGCTTGGGGCAGCAGAATTTTCCTGTTATGGAGACTGATAAACAATCCACTGAAATAAAAAGTATGTCCTTCCTGGCTTCAGCAAGCAAGGACCCTAACACTTAAAATTTATTTTTCAGTTAATATAAGGCCCCTCAAAAGCACAGTTATCTGTTTGTATGTTCACATTTTGAAGCAGATATTTTTATCTAATTATTTTCTCTCTGCTTTTGTAGTTTTGCAAATAGAACAGTCTGCTCTGATTTGCAGAAATGATACCTCTCTTGTAAACACAGGAAAATAAGTAATTTGAAATGACTGGAAACATTAAAATCACGAGACTACTCCCTATCTCATTACATGCTTAATTCCAGTAACTCATTAACTACATCTGCCGTTTGCCAATACTGTGTTTGCAGCTGAACATGTTGTGTTTCTACTGTACATATGGACAGTGGGATTAAGTGCACCCTCAGCAAGTGTATCAACAACATCCAGGGATGCCATCCAGAGGAAATCTGACAGGCTTGAGAGGTGGACCTGTGAAAGCCTCATGCAGTTGAACAAGGCCAAGTGCAATGTCCTGGACATGGGCCAGGTCAGTTCCAAGCTCGGTCAAGAGCAGCCCAGAGGAGAAGGACTATGAGTGATGGTCAGAGAGAAGCTCCACGAGTCAGCAAGGCATGCTTGCAGCCCAGAGAGTCAAAAGTATCTTCAGCTGCATCAAAGTGAGCATGACCAGGAGGTCAAGGGAAAGGTGTGACCCTACCTGGAGTACTGCATCCAGTTCTAGTACAAGGCAGGCATGGACCTGTTGGAGTGAGTCTAGAGGAGGGCCACGAAGATGCCAGAGCACCTCCTCTATGAAGACAAGAGGAAAGAGTTGGAGTTGTCCCACTTGGAGAAGAAAAGGCTTGGGGGGACCTTGCAGCAGCCTCCCAGTGCCTAAAGGGGGCCTGCAGAAAAGGTGGAATGGAACTGTTTACAAGGGCAAGTAGTGACAGGACAAGGGGTAATGGGATTCAACTAAGAGATGGTGGATTTAGATTAGAAAGGACTTCTTCACTATGAGGGTGATGAGGCATTGGAACAGGTCACCCAGAGATGCTGTGGATGCCCCAAGATTCCTGTTTTCAAGGCCAGGTTGGACTGGACTTTGGGCAACCTCGTCCAGTGGTGGGTCTCCCTGCCCGTGCCGGGGGGTCAGAACTAGATGGTCTTTAAGGTCCCTTCCAAGCCAAAGCATTCTGGGATTCTATGAGTCTATGATCAAACACTTCAGGTCACTCTATAGGTAAATTATCTTAGCAAATTTCTTTGCTGTTGGCAAAACTACAGTACAATTAATTTTGCTGTGAGGTAGGGTGCAGTGTCTGTTGCCTGCATTATGTCAGACACTAAGAACTTTCTTACCTACACTGTGTTTGACAGGGCTCATTTGTACTACAGAACGAGGCAGAGTTTCAGACTTTCTAGCTCCACCTGTTCTTCTAATCTCTTTTTTGTATCCTGCTGGGGTGTTTATTCATTTTCTTAGCACTTCTCAAAAATAGCAGCAATAGACCATCTCTGCTCCTCCATTCCAAGACGAGACTGGTTTCAGTTACAACAGAGTCAGAGGTGGGTCTCTGAGAAGTCACAATCTCTGCCCAGATCTTTGAAGGGTGTAGGATTTTGGGCCCTATGCACAAATGTCTGGTCCCTGCCAGCCAAACTCTAGGGTTTGAGGGAACAGGAGGGGGGCGACTTTAGCTCTCAAAAACACCTAATAAACTAAAAGCTCAAAACAAAAATCAAAATTACATTACAAAAATAATCTACTGGTGAATAAGATGATACAACAGGCTGGTGGTGGCAGGCATGCAAAGAAAGGCCATGCTCCATGTCATTTGTTTCAGATCTTAACTGCTTGCGTGGGTGAATTTCATGTCCAGGAACTTAGCTTGGTACTTTAGACTTTGCTTTTTTTGCCTGTGAAGAGGTAGTTTTCTTAGATAAAAGCATTTTATTATGTCCTTCATACATGACATTAGTTTCATCACCTTTCTAACTACTTCTGTAGGAATTATTTTTTCCTGTACCAAAAATAATTCCACAAGACCTTCCTCAAACACAAGTTGTTACTTTCAGATTTCCCAGAGCAGTAGAAAAGGACAATTTGTTCAAGGTGGGAAATGCAAACCAGCATCTGGATCTGCTCTCAGGTGAAATAAATAAATCACTAGTAACATCCTAAATATTATTCCAGAGGAATGCCTTCTCACTCACAAAACATTGTCCCTCCTTGTAAAAAAGACTGTTCTGGAAAACAGCCTCAGCTTTTATTTGCAACAGTTGTAAAATCATGTGCAGTGATGCTTATCCCCATGGGACACCCCTTGTGTGGGAAAAATATCTACTGCCAGGAATTCACTTTCTTGGTCTTTCATTTCCTAAGGTAAAGGCACCCTCCCACACCCTCTCCCAAGCATGAGTCCATGTTTGGGAGCTCCTTCAGAGAATCATGTTTCTGCCTTTCACCAGAACTCTCTGCTCTGTCATCATATAACAACGTGATCACTGACTCCTGTACCAAGGAAGACAGAAAGAGACAGCTAAAAATGTCTGCTCCCCATGCTGTAGGTCTGCTTCTCTCGTGAAGGTCTGCAAGGCTGCCCTAGCAGGGTGAGTCACACGGTTGCTATGGCAGCCTTACATGTCATCCTTGCCTTTCCATGAGAAAGAGTACAGCACAAAATCCACTCCGAGCAAAGTCCATCAGTGATGCTGATGGTGCCTCACAGAAGATTTACTGGTTTTTCCTCTCTTCTGTTTCCCTCATGACAACATACCCCTGCTGAGATACAGGTATGGGATTGTGTGAGGATCCTGTGGTGTTTCTACTACAGGGAGTGCATTGTCTTAATGTGGCAACGTTCTGGCAGCAGTGGGGCTACCGAGCTGGCTTCTGTGAGAAGACAACAGGAGCTCCCCCCCCACCCCGCCCAGTAGGGCCAAAGCCATCTGGCTCCAAGACACACATGTCACTGGCCAAAGCTAAGCCCATCAGTGATGGTGATAGTGCTTCTGGGATAAAGTATTTATGAAAAAGTAAAAAACACTATTCAGCCGGCAGAGAGGAGTGAGAAAGTGTGAGAGGAACAGCTCTGCAGACACCAAATTTAGTGAAGAAGGGGAGAAGGTGCTCCAGGCACTGGAGCAGAGATTTCCCCTGCAGCACCTTATTCAGCCAAGCTAAATCTTGAGTGGATATCCTGCCCATTGCAGAAATAAAGAAATTTATCAGCGGAGAACTGCTGTAGAGGAGTGTGATAGAAATGACAGGCTGCTATGTTAGAACTGGAAAGTACCAAAAAAGGTGTCTATCAGGCAACTAATGCAAAGCCAGGGGCAGTGCTCACACTGCCAAGTTTTCAGCTTTATAAAGATTAAATTCCAGTACAAGTTTATACACTTCAAGAACATAAAGCAAAGCAGAGAGAAGAATAGAGGTGGAGATGAATGTAAAACTTTATAGTGTCCATCCAGTAAAAACAATTTGTGAGAATTCAATCCCATTCATTGCTGGATAAGTCCTTAAATTGGCTAAGCAGGAGAAATACAGACCCTTGAGCTATTTTACCAGTATCAAGCCAGATGCTAATACACCTCTGGATTTTATAAAGCTTAATTTCCCTTGTATGTTGCTTTATGTAGTAGTAAAGTAGATTAAACTAATTTGTAAACTACATTTGTAAACTACATTATACTCAAGAAGTTGAAAGAAAATTACATAAAAACCTATTTCAGCAACTAAATTAAAAAGCTGAAGACTGGCAAAATCTCCAGGTTCAGCTGGCAGTAGATATTAGCAGAGATGAGTCACTGCATGTCATCTGAATTCACCTCTGTGATATGCTTTTAGGTAGGTGAACCAGCTTTGAACAATCAGACAGCTTCTGGGAAAAGGCTTCAGGTTTGAAAATAAAAAATAAGATTGAATAGATGAACATAATTATCTAATTCCCAATTGTCTGCATATTTTGTTTAGTGATACAAAACAAACCTATTCTCGCTTTCTCTGAAAAGAGGGTTTTGCTTGATTTGCTTATGCCTTCACTGGAGCAAATACTGATCTTTCTCATGTGTGGTTCCTGAGTGACATGAGCATGGCTATACATAGATAGACAGGGGATCAGATTCTCCACCTGTGTAACCTGTGAGTCTGTCACAAAGAAAAGGGACTCAATCTTCTTAGGAATTTTCAAACTTCTATTTCCAAAGACTGACATTTCTCTATAAACCTATATTCAAGAAAAAGATGCCAGTAACTTCAGTACAAAACATGATGCTACAGCTTTTACAGAGAAATTTATTTTTACATATTAGCATACATAGTGCATGCAGTGTCCTTTTGAACCTCTGATTACAAAATCCACAGAAACAGGACATTTTATAAAACTTGAACTTTATTTAGGTTTTTAAATAAGGGAGAAGAAAACATTGTACCTCATCAACAATGAAATATCAGTTTCATCAATGAAACCTTAAAGGTTGCAGGTCCAGGTGACAGAGAACAGTACAAGTTTGCAAATGCAGGAAGATCTAGATAAAAAAGCAGATAATACAGAAAAAGAGGAATTGGGACTGAGAAAGGGAATATATTTTTTCTTTTTAAGTGATATTTATCAAGTTTTAGTCTGACTTACTTCTGGCATTCCCCAGCTTGCATGCTTCTTCAGTTTTGTTTGCTGTATAGTCCAACAAGCAATGTTCAAATTGTGCTGATTTTACACCACAGATGGGGGAAGCAGCACAGGCTAGTAACTCAAAACCCATTTAGGCATTTACTGTCCAAGCTGAAACACCTGGTTTGGCCACTGTTGAGATAAGGAAAGAGAATTCCAGGTAGAAGAAGCCTGGAAAGATACAGATTTTTAGATACAATGACCATGAGGATACTCATTTACATACACCCCATTGCTGCTTCAATATAAGCAAATATTGTCCAAGATCTGCAGGTGCTCCAGTCTTTACTGGCTGAAGCAAGGTCCTGATAAACTGCATATCACAAAGGCAAAGCAGTTACTCAAGAGACCCTTAATATGGGAATGACTTCATGCCTTCCAGTCAAATTTTATGCCTGTGGAGTGTCTATAGGGTGGCAGATGCCTTCTTCTGTTATTGGATGGAGACAATCCTTCCCCAAAAGTGACTAGTCCTCTCTGCTAACTTTATAGAGCACTCAGGTGATGCCTTCAGAAAAAGTTTGGTTTGGTCTGCTCGGGACATCTGAGAAGAACCCCATCATAAATTATTACAGAACTGGATTTATACCATTAAACCTTTTTAAAACGTAGAAGGGTTTGTCCCTTAGAAATTGAGTCTTACCTACCTTCAGTCATTTGGTTTTCAAGAGAGCACATCCCTCAGCAGCAGAAACTTTTTTCCTCTCTCAGGACACAGGCCCCATGGATGCCAGACTGGTGATAAGACAGTAAATCCTGCATCATTTGTGACAGACTAAGATGTAAAATGAGATCACAGAAGGTGGGAATAGAATCTCTATTAAGGTGTAGCTTATATTACACAAATAACCTGGCAAAAACTTGGTGCATGCAGCAACTACTAGGTCTAGGAACAAAGCTAGCACTCATAGTTCAACTTGGCCACTGAGATTGCAATATGATGATAAATGTGAAGTAATGATGAAGGTGAAGGAAAAAAGAAAGAAGAAAGGGAAGGAGGAGAAAGGCAAGGAAATATTGAGGCTGAAGTAATTCAATTTTCAATGGTGTCCAGATTTTGTAAATGTTCCGAACTTGTTTGGTAGGTAAGGGTATGTAAGACACACTAGACATCTATCTTGGATGAAAGCATTATTAATAGCAAGGCTTCATGCAGCAAATGATCCATGTAGGCTGATCTCTCCATTGCCTGAAGCAATCCTGAAATGTCAGTGAAGCCTCCATAGGTGTGGGGGTGAGTCAGACCAGACAACTGGATCTGAGCATGATGACTCTCTCCTGACCTGTTCTGGTGACAAATGCATATCTGAGAATTTATGGTATAAAATGGGATTCGTTTCATAACCTTTTAACCATGCAAAATGGGAACAGACATAGTTAGAAACCAGAAACAATGTCTAATGCATTGTATTTTCAGCCTGAGGTGTGAAAACTGTTTGCAACATGACAAAAACAATTTTAAGATGTGTCAAGATGTAGTAGATTAGAATCACATTTAGATCTCAAACACGTATCTGCTTGCAACAAGCCAAGTAATTCTTTGATTATTTGGGGTTTTTTTAAGGACTCCTCTCTTCTTATCTCCAGTAGCAATGATAATGGCGGGGGTTCCCAGTGGTTTCTTCTTACATTATCTAGCTGTTATGTTCTTCAGTGTCTTTAAAATATTCAGTTTATTTCACAACAAAAATGTGTTAAAGACTACTAGCACTACAAATATTCTTACATGCAATGTAAATAAGCACCTTTCTATCCCAGCAGAACTGTTTTCATGAAGATGCACAGTACTGTGTGATAAAGGAGTATCTGACCATGTTGAGATAATGCATGCCACTTGAAGAATTTTTTCAGCCAGCAAAAAATTAACAAAACAGATTAAAAGATGGATGACAGTTTAGTTGATGCCAGTAATTTTATACTTACTGACCATAAAGTACACGCAAGAAAAGAATCTGTTGCAAATAGAATTGCTGAGGAAACCATACCTAGGTCAGGCCCTTGACAAAGCCCATTTCACTCCTTGGAAATGCTCTCCTATAAGAGTTATTCAAATGACAGCAGGAAAGCTATTGCTGTCAATATGTCTTTTATAGACACATATTGCTCTTGATGGCTCAAGAGTCTCAATGTTTTATCTTAAGTGGGAGTGTTTAGGACAAGGCCCGGCAAGTTACATGTGACTCTCTTCAAATGCTTTCTTATTAAGCAGGATTTTAACTGAAAAAAGATACGGTTTTGATTAAAGTATCTGTTTTCTTTTTATTTAAAAAGTAGCCAAAGTCCTGCAAGTATTAGTTTAAAGTCCTCCATGGTCCTTTCAATTGGAATTGTTCTCTAATTCCACATCCAGAGACTGAATCATGAGAAAATGCACACAAAAAAAAGAGAGAAAATATGACAAAACAGATGTGAGGATACTCCAAGAGCCTAATTGGATGCCCTAAATTGCCACTGTCGAAATACATCTTCACCAAAAATAATTTTCTAAAAATTCCACATGAAAGATAGATTATATTTCCTTTTCTTCCTTCATCTAACTATGCTGAGTAAATGCAGGGAGATGTTCTTATACCTGAGAATTTTTGCTCTTTTCCACTGTAAATATTATGTACCACCACTTGTCCCCATAAATGAAAAACCTCCACTCTTCATGAACTCAGTGTTACCAAAGTCTTCCCACCTCCTGTCCCCCACAACTCATAAACTGTCTGAGCCATTCCCTTTCTGTCTAAACTCAGTCTGAGATGAGCTGGGTCTCAGAAACACAGGAAAGAGGGCAAACTGTGGACACCACCACAGGTAGGAGAATTGTGCAATGCTTCCCAAGGATCACTACACTTTGCTTTTGCCAGCCTTCCTCCAAAATATTGTGCTACTCATGAATGATCTTGGAGGACATGGGGCCTCATATTACACCAGTTTAATTGTAAAGGTTTTATTTTGCCTGTCGTGAACTGAGGAAAATTAAAATATTGACTGAAATTCAGTTTCTGGATTCATGCCATTACATGCTATGGACAAGAAGATCAAAGCTTTAAATTCCTAACAGAAGTTGACTAGGAGCCAACATAGAGACTCCAGCATGGCCCAGATGTGCTTCTAGCATGCTGGTCAAGGGAAAAGCTAGAAAAAAAGTCACATTTTATTGCGGATTCACTCTCTATCTATTATTGTCTTCACAACTGACTGGGATAAGACAAGGTAATCCAGCCAGAAAGGGTGGGTATGTGAATTCCAACAGCTACCTGCTTCTCCACAGGGAGGGATAATGCCAAAAGCTCTGTTGAAAAGTATTCCCAGTAATGGAGAGGACCAGACTGTCCTTTCACAGGGAGGATCTTTAAATGGGCTCATCATCCTTTATGCTACTGACAAAGGCAAAGTACACACCTTACACAAAATGTGTTTGCCACTCTTTGAAATGTTCCCACTTACAACCAGCATCATTTTCTACCATTCACACCAGCTGCTTTCCAAGCAGGACATCACTTTGTGTAGGCAGCCTGACAGCTCAGTGGCAGCAATGACTGCGTCCGTGGAGAATAAAATACATGGTTGAGAGTTATCTACTCACTGCCAGCAGCTGCATTCATGGCCCATTGTATTTTCCAGTTGCCTCCTGCAGATGTGGAGAAAGCAGCAGGAAAAGCCCTGATCCTGGCAGAGAAAGGGAAAGAGGAAAAGCCGTAGTCAGTACCTGAGATCTTGGGACCAATGAGAGCCATCCGAAACAGGACCTTTGCTGTGTCCTGGCAACACAGTGATCAGCCCAGCAGTCCTCTGTGTGAGAGTGGAGAGCTCTGAGAAGGTGAGCACAGAAATCTGACTCGTGTAAAGCAAACAGAAAATTGTCCTTTGGCTCTTACAAAGCCACACGACTAATGACAGAGAGGAGACAACAGCTCTGGGTCCTCCTGCTGCGTTCCTGGAATTCTGCCATAGTCACCTCTGTCACCTGGAGACAGGTTTGTATTTGAAGAGACTTTCAGGGTTATGCAGTAGCTGTATGTGACTTTTCAAGTCTAAGTGCCACAACAGATGTCACAACAGAGTATTTGCAAGCACAATATCGGTTAGCCAACCTGTGAGCCTACTGAGAGAAGTATATTCATGTTATTGCAGTCTCTCCTGTATACTATACAGATAATGACTTATATTTGGTTTGCATTTTGAGTATGCAATGGTCATGCACAACGATATTTGCATAAATACTAGCCTTAAATCCTAATTCCCTCTTGGCACAATGATACACAATCAATCAGAAATATTTAATGACGAGTCATGTTAGCTTCAAGCTTGATAGTATGGGTTGCATGAAGTAGGGGATGAATAACTGTAACTCTTAATAAATTCCACTTCTTCCACTTGCAGTTTGTCCTTTATCAACCCTGTTGCACAGAAACCACTTTTTTACAAGAGCCATTAAAGGAAATTCCTTGATACAGTGTATTTCAGGCTGATTTTGCTGTGTGCAAAGACGATTTAAATGACCCGTTTGCTGTACACAGAGGAGCCTTTGCAGTTGAGAATGAAAAGGAAAACAATTTCTTTCAAAAATATCTTGAAAGAGCACATTTTATTATCACAAGCAGCTACACCAATATGGATCTCCACAATTACACATGCACTACAACCACCTGTGTGACATAACCTGCCCTGCCATTCTCAGCAGCAATTCTAAAACCTCATAAATATTTTGCTGAACTGAAAACAATGAAGGAGAGCAGCAGCACTGACATTTCTCAACAACGTCTTGGATATGGAAGGGCCATTTCATTTATGCTCCCTTAGCTGCTAGGCCAATGTCTGCTGTGCAAACACGTAGGTCTATGAACTTCTTTAATACCAAGATGGGTGCAAACCTGGTATAAAATCCTCCGAGTCTCACACTAATTTACACTGATGCTACTTTACAGTGTACCAGCACGACATTTCCCTTACCTGCTACTTCAACTCCCTCTGCATTCAAAAAGCAGAGATACAGTTTCTAAGTGGAAGGAAAATTAGTGCCTTGCTGTCTGGATGTGGTAGCATTTTACACCCATCCTGCTAGGCAGAGGAGAAGCAAATTTGTTCATATTAAACATTAGAGTTAAATCTTGGGTTGGAGACCAAAAAGAAAATGTTCATTTAAGAAGTCATTTTGTCTGAAGTTTTTTAAAATGAGCAAAAAATGTGGTCTGCTGACAGGAGCAATACTGTCCTTGTGAGAACAAGACTCCTGAGAGATGAACAGGCTGTCGTCTCAGAGGTCATATCACAGAATCATAGAATCATAGAATGGCAAGGGTTGGAAGGGACCCCAAGGATCATAAAGCTCCAACCCCCCTGCCACAGGCAGGTCCACCAACCTCAGGCCTGGATCTACACAAGGTTGCCCAGGGCCCCATCCAACCTGGCCTTGAACACTTCCAGGGATGGGGCATCCACTACTTCTCTGGGCAGCCTGTTCCAGCCCCTCAACACTCTTTCTGTAAAAAACTTCCCCCTAATATCCAATCTAAACCTTCCCTCCTTTAGCTTTAAACCATTCTGTAGAATGAAAACCTACTAGGCCATTAATTTGATGTAAACTAAGCATATCTGACACAGTTCTTCATCCTCAGCAAGGACTTGCAATTGCAAAGATGTTATTAACACACAGAGCTCTTGTTTACAACTGTTGTTAAAATGTCAGCGAGACAAATCAGTCAACCAACCTCCTTTATCCTTCCTTGCCTTTTGCTGTTGCTGCTGAGAAATGAAGAGATGGTTGCTCAGCTTAAACAAAGGAGACTTTCTGATAGGTAGAAATTTCCTGTTGTTCGAACAATAGAAGCTTTTGTCTTGAATCTGTGTGTCAGCAGCTGCAGACAGGCTGAGAAGTTGTGTTTGGCCATCATGATCAGGATCTAAACAACCCAGATTTTTACTGGTCTAAAATCCAGGGGGCTTTAGGCAGCAACCTGATCTTCTACAGGAATACAGAGCAAAAGAGAGTTTCTGGAAAGTTATAATAAGCATATTATTTTCTTATGCTTACATAGGTAAGGAGACATGAAATCTTACAAAGCATATAGAATCGTAGAATCATCGAATATCTTGAGTTGGAAGGGACCCATAAGGATCCTAGAGTCCAACTCCTGGCTCCACACAGGACCAGTCAAGTCAGAGCATGGGACTGAGTGCATCCTTCAGATGCTTCTTGAACTCAGCCAAGCTGGGTGCTGTGACCCCTTCCCTGGGGAGCCTGTTCCACTGTCCGACCACCCTCTCAGTACATAACCTCTTCCTAATACCCAACCTAAACCTCCCCTGTTGCATCTTCATGCAGGTTCTATCAGTGGGCCCTAAAGAGAGGAGACCGGTGCCTATCCCTTTGCTCCCCCTCATCAGGAAGCCAGAGAGGACAGGACTGATGAGGACACTGATGCAAAACTAACTAGAAATAATCACTTTATTGTAATAAACAGTGAGAATTGCAGACCACAGGAAAAGAGGTTTCTGGTGGGAGGAGCACTGACTTCAAAGGTAGGATCAGTTCTTGCGGTTTGATTTGTTCCCTCTTACAAATGATAAATAAGACCTGGTGTTCCAGTGCTCAAACTGGTGCCAGAAATCTGAGACTAGCGTGTTATAACAGCACCAGAGGCTTTTCTCTCTATATATAAAGCACCTATGCAGAGCTTTCCTTTGGTTTTAGTGGAAAGTAGAAGTCCTATTTTTCTAGTCAGTTTGTTCTGTAAGTGTTTTGGAGAGAGGAAGAAATAGAAACAAACAACAACAAAAAACAACCCACAACCAAAAAACTGCACAAGAACTCAACTAACCACCTGATCTCTGTATTAGGGTAAAGTGTCTCACAGTAGGCTAAAAATTCACCAAGGCAGGAGATCTTTACATGACTTAAATTGCTATTTCCCTAATGAAGTTCTGCATGTGCTGATTTAAACAAGCACCAAAGTCTTTCCTTGCTCTGGCCTTTCACACATGATCAAGGAAAGGTTAGGCAGTTTTACTCCCAGCAAGATTTTAAATTCTTCAGAAGTCTAAACTTAATTCAAGTCAGGTTTATAAACACTGTGCCTTCCAGATTTCTAAAATCTTGATTTCTTTTGTATTTCCTTGAAGTGGAGCTTGTTCTTGACTAGAAGAAAAGGCTAGATATGGACTAATCCTTCATTTGCTAGGAAACAGTATTTAACAGGTAAAGGAAAAAAAGGCCTTTGAAAAAATCTTACAAAAATACTGGCTGCTGCAGCAAGCATTGAACAAGACAAAAAGGGTGGATTGTCATTTTCTGTGTTATTAGATGTACATGAAGTAGCATTATTAAGCCTGTGTTATCAAGACTATATGAAAAAACACTTTACATTGTGAATCTCTGAATGCATATTGTTATTTAGCCTCTTTAACAGAGAAATTTAAGGTGGATTCTAAGAAATCTGTTTAATTACTTCAGTGCTTGGATCCCTCCTGTGCACAGGCAACATTCAAAAATCATTAAACATTGTACTCATTGTTTGGTCTTAAAGGAAAACTCTACTCAATTTTTCTCAAAACTCACAGCTGTTGGTTGATAACAAGAGCTAGAAAGTGAAAGCATATAGAAAAGGGGACAAGAGTATTTTTGGTAGCAAACAAATGTATAGTCAAAAAAAAGTCCTTCAGATAACACCAGAATTTCTCAGGATTCTGTTCTCCACTCTAAAGCTCTCTGCCAATTCTATCACATTGCTTGGTGTCAGATCTAAAATAGCCTCTTCTTGGTAGCTTCAGTCATGCAAGACATAAACAATGAACCCACTTCAAGAATTCTATGAATGCTGCTTCAGTCGTGTTTTCCTGGTACCTCAGAATATTAAATCCTTCATCAACTTTCAGTTCTGTGAAGCAAATAAATATAACACATATTTAAAAGCATGAGAGTTGTTTATGGTTTCTGACTGGTGATACACAGGTGATTCTTGCCCTATCTAGTCCTTTTTTCTGCTTGATTCTTACATTTCTGTATTAGCATACTGATTTATGAAACATTTAGAATAAGGTCCCACTATTCACTCAAAAGTTGACCTGTTTTTCTGTGCAGATATTAAATTAGTCTAAAAGCATTCCTTTTCCCCTCTCCTTCTCCCTCTCTCTCTCTCTTCCTCTCCCTTTCCTTTTCCCTCTCCCTTTGCCTTCCCTTTCCCTTTCTCTCTCACTTTCCCTTTTTTCCATTTCCATTTCCATTTCCATTTCCATTTCTCCTTCCTGTTGCTTCTCTCTTTCCTCTTCCCCTCCACTTTTCACTCATATGGTCTCATATTTTCACATACAGAGGCTTTTGTCATCTACTCCTTTCAAAAGTAATTTACAGCATCTTCATTAATCCTCTAAGATCCTGTTTGAAGGTGCTCTTTCTGTTCTCTGTGAGTTATCTTCCCCTGCAGGATGCTATTGCTCACAGCACTGACAACACCCACCGTCTGTGAAGCCAGAGCTCCCGAATTTGTCAGTGCTGGCAAATCCCTTCAGGGATACCTTGGGCTGGGACTCTGGACAGAACACCCTACCCTTCACTAATGGTCAGTTCTGCAGACAGTTGTCTTCACAACCCCCCCGTAAGACTCATTAGAAGAGGGGTATTTGTCCCCTGTAGGTATTTGTGGTTCTACAAGCGACCAAAGACAAGACTTTCTTTTTCTGATAAAACAGATGATGGTTCCTCCATCCACGGGGAGAAAAAAAAGTTTTAAAAAACAAACAAAAAAGTAAAACATTGCTTTGACCCAAGTGTCTTCCCAGCACATACCCTGCAAAAGAATTACTTTCCCACACATGCTGTGCTCTCCCTCTTTTACTGCTAACAAAATCCCAGTGCCTGATGCACACAGCCCCAGGATATTTTCATTAATAACTCATAAAAAGCACAGTCAGCCTCCTGAGAAAAGCAAAGTGTGCTTTCTAATATAAGCAAATAGCTTGACTTTTGAATGGTTTACATTCGCAACTGAGACCCTGTAAAGCAATACTAATTATTGTCAGTAGGCAAAGTACTTATGATCAAAGACTTAAAAATTCACATGCAATTTCCTTATGTATTAACTGTCACAAAAAAGAATGGATGTTTGATAAGTGTGTTATTATAATGTGGTTATAGTCAAGGTATGAAACATTTTATTTATATATAGGACAACATGTCTCCTGCATATTTTTCTTTTTTAAATATGTATTTCTAAGAATATATAAAACTCCTTGGTCTAAAAGATCAAAGATTCAGTATGAAACACCTGTCCAGCTTGCTTGACCTCTGTTCTGGCCACCCAGGTCCATAAAGTACTGCTTCTAAAGCTGTTCTTCAGCTCAGTTACAGGCACAGGCTCAAGGGCACAGGGCTGCCCTCTTTTTGTCATTAGTAATGTAAAGGAGTAGTCTTTTCTTTCAGTTCCCAAACATGAAAAATTAGGGACAGGTTATGCAAAATACAATTACTTTTGCAGATGATAATAAGATTTCACAGGGCCAAAGCTGATTAAGAGTTCTGCAGTTTTACAAAATCACAAGTAAATGCCATGGGTACCACACTAAGGATGGAGGTATGGTCACCCTCAAAAAATACTCATTTGGAAGCACTGAATGAATCACAGCTTGATCCAGAGTCCAGTGATGCTGTCAATGAGCCATCTGGCAAATGCAGAGCATGCAAAATTCAAATCTGGGTCTACTGCACATTTTTATGGCTATTCATGTCCAAAACAGCAGCAGCACAAGCTCCAGCATGCACTGCTGCTACCAGGAGTTGTAGCTGCTGTGTTTCTGCCATAGAACTAAAGGGAGAAGCACACTATTTTAACAGGAAACGTAAACTTGACACATTCTGTGCCAGTCCTCCTTGAGAAGTAATGCTGGTCTGGCTGCAGAAAAACCTCCTGGAGACTTCTCCCCTCTTCCACGGCTGCTCAAGGCTGCTGAAGGCCCAAAGCACTGATGGGCAATGTAGTTACCCTTTCTCCTCAAAGGCTGTGCTGCCAGGCAGTGTGTGAGACGGTGCCTGCTGATGATGCCTTTACAGAGCTGCTGGTCAGGCAGAAAAAGCGTTCTTAATGCTAACTGTGTGAGCCCTTGAGGGAGACATCCAAGAGGGTAATGGAGGCAGCAGCCAGTGATATTTTAGTCTTGCATGGCCTGCATTTATGCTTCATATCTACTGTGCTCCAGATACTGCCAAGGGTGGTAAAAAAGAGAAATCCAGAGAACTCACCTATAAGATTAGGGGAAGTGAAATTGCAAAGCCAGCACTGAGAATGGTTTGAGAGATCGTTCATACCTCTTCTGAGTGCAGAGGAAAAACATGTTATTCAGGAGCAGCAGGATTAATGAATCCCACATCCCTCGAGTCTCACATTATCACCTTCCCATATCTTCTGTGTTCTATGCCTGCAGCCCAGTAAATATGATGCCTTGGAATTACTGGTAACATTATTTTTATAGTGACCTAACACCTCAAGGTTTTAAGACTTCTCTGGGCTACATCTGGCCCAAGCTATTATAGAGTGCCTAGCTGTGATGGCAGCTATCTCACAAGCAGATAAGCATGAACTCAGTTTGATGTAGCTTCTCTTCAGCATATGGTGACAGCAGGTAGTTACTTGTGTGGACTGAACCATTCATCACTGTACAGTAAAGTGCAGTGTGACAGAGTGCAGACACAGGGTGGTGCCAGAGGTCCCAGCATCTAGGATCAGATCATAGCAGTAGATCAAGGGTCACTAAGGAATGCAGGCCTCATGTTTGTCAGCATGTAAGGACAACAAAGAAAACAGAATAATTTATTAAGTGGGGACAGATGAAGAAGAGGAGCCTGTAGACAGGCTTTGCTAGGAAAACCTGTAAAAACAGGACTATGCTATCATCAGTGTCTTTCACAGGAGGAGGAAACCCCCCTCATTACCATCATAACCCCACTAGAAAGAAACCCCAGGACACTGATGATTCCCTGTACCAACATCCTCTCAAAGACTGTAGCTCTGAAGTATGGGACTTAGCAAAGGGTTTCTGTGTTCACTTCTAACTGCTTCAATGAGGCTTTTCAGCATTAATTCATGCCATAGGCACTGTGACTGGCAAAGGTGTGCTGCAGATGTAACACTATCATTCCATATTACAGACTATGCTCATTCACACATCCCAAACTCATGACATTATCTTCTTATTAATGAAGTTGAGGGCTTTAATGGTGATTTAGTTGATGTAGACACTTTCCAATAAGGATACTCAAATAAAACATAGGCAATAAACTTTGAATCAACTATAATTCTATAATAGGTTCTCAAATTACAGAATCACAGAATTATGTCAAATAATATCTATTGTTTTCTACTCCTGTTGTTTGCACTGAGATTTTTCTTGTCTTCCATTTATTTCAAAGAGATTTTTTCCAAAGCTCCTTAACATTTATCTACAGTGTTTAGCAAACTTTTCATTTTTAAGCCAAATTATCTGCTCTTTGAGACCAAAACATATACTCCTTCTGAACAAGTTATCTGTATTTTAGATCACAGTATCTAAACTATAAGTAAAAGACATCTTTATTTATCATTTTCTGACTGCATCATGACCTGTTCAAAGGCATCATGTAAATGTTACTTGGTGCACTGTTATGGGTAATTCACAGACTTATCAACTGCTAAGATGGTTATAAAGCATGTACACATCGTCACCAGGGGCTAATGACAGTCTTAAACTCAAATTTAACATTCTCATATCATATCAGTTAAGCAACATCTCGAATTCAGTTCTCATTGATCCAAGAAGTGTTAAAACCAACATAACCTGTATGATTCATAAAGAGGCATCCTCATCATTGTCCTGGGGGTTATGAATAGAACATCATATCCTACAGTGACTAAAAATGGTGTAGGCTGTGCAGTGGAGTGCACTGGATGTTCAGATGACAGAGGCACTCGGAATCCCTATGAAGGGCTGGTTCTGTTCCTGTGTACACCTCTGTTCCCTCCAATCTATCCACAGGAAGTGCTTTGCTCCTGTTCACAACACAGCTGAGTGTGCATCCCTTGTTACCAGCTGGGTTCCTGCTTCCACACTGCAAGGTGCTGGGGTCACGGCCCCGCTGCCCATCTAAACCCCTCGAGGCTGTGGAGGGACACCAGGGGGAGGGTGAGCTCTGGCGAGCTTCCGGGTTGTCGCCGCGGGTCGAGGGTTCTGCCCGGGGTGCTCGGGTCTCGGGAACCCCCTGTACAGCCCGACCTCTCGCTCAGCCCCGGAGAATGAATGTCGGAATGGGTCCCCAATCTGAAGAACAAACGGGTTACGTTTGCCTTATCCTTTTCATCTCAGTATCGCTGCCCCTTGATGAGAAGCTGGACACTTCCCCTTCCTCACCAGTGGCCAGTTTCACTCCTCTATCATCTGTATGCCAACTCCTAACTGTATACACAGAGCTCTTTCTCTATTCCTCCAGGGCTCCTGATGTTGTTTTCTAGGGGACAGCTTGAACATTTCTTTTAACGTGCAAGTTCCACTTGATTATTCGCAACATTTTTCCTGGAAAGCTGAATATGGCCCTGAGTATCTTCTCAAAAAGCTCTTCAGCATTCTGTGATGCATGGCTTCCACACAGCGAGCCAAAGGTTGCCACGTCACAGACAGCTTTTCATTAGACAGAAGCTCAGAAAGCTCAGAAGGTAACCCACTCAGTAGTCTGAAACTGGAAAATTATGAGGTCTGACCCTTTTTTCTCAGCCCTCCAGAAAAATACCAGCACCAGAACAAAATAACTGGTAGCTTCATCTCAAATTTTGGCTGTCATGAATGATCTGAACCTGGAATTTTTATGTCAACTTTCCCTCCACAGACATTCAGAAAGAAAAATCAAGATCAGCTTCTCTTATTTAGTGTTATTTACTTGTTGAGCCTGGAAGTGCTGACACCAAAAATGTTAAAACAATGACATATCAATTTCATCATATCCCAGAGCCTGTATTTAAACATACTTCATGTGTCAATATCGATTGAGTAGCTCTGCTTTCATCTTATCCAAATGGATACCAGTCTGTATGGAAGAAAACCACTTGGAAACCTGGGCATAGTGTGGACTAACCTGTTATGTTAGTGCAAATTGCTTTAACTAATGTTAGGATTGTTAAAACATTACTTTGACTATATGACAGAAAAGAGAGCCAAATACAGAAAACCAAACCAAACCGACCAACCAACCAAAACACCCAACCCCAAAACAAAGGAAATTTTATACCAGTTTAGCTATTTCATGCTGTGTGCCTGGAAGTAAGCTGAGACATTTGACTATGTCTTGCAATGTTCTATTTTACAGTGACAGCACCAACTTGACACCTAAAATATTTTGTGAAAATGTCTCCAGTACAATTTGATTATCATAAAATCATACAAATTCAGGAATATATATTTCTTAAAGTAGGTCATTACAAAGCCCTTTGTCAGATTCTGGTGTTGTCAAGGACACCAGTATTTATGGTAAATGCCTTCCATATGCAAGCCCTGATTTTTCTCTAACAGGAAATAATCACAGAAACTGAGCCATATTTATATAGCTTGCCCCTACAATAAAGAGAATGACAGTTTAAGGTGCAGAAACTTTTATAATCATCTGTGCAAGAATACAGATAATTTGGAGATCTACCTTGCTTTCACAGCATTCTGAATTCTATCTAGAAGCTGAAGGAAGATGCTACATTGTGAATAAAAAATTATGTTTGAATCTGTGTATGGCGTATCGACCTGAAACAAATATTCAGGTAAATATTCATCATTAAGAAGGTAGCACTGATGACCAATGTTCTGCTTTATGCATTCTCAGAGCTGATTTCCTAGAAGTCTGACTGTCCAAGAGTAGTTTTCTTAGTCATCAACCAAAACTACTAATGCCAAACAAGAATTAGCAGAAAAAATTCTCTTGAACTGTTAAATATTGTGAATTCCTAAATGCTTATATTTGGGGAATTGATAATAATTCTAACTACAGTTACATCAATTAACACTGCTGCCAGTGCAGCTTGGCTAACAGACACCAGAAGCCTGTGGAAAAGCACATAAGTCATAAAGCAGCCCAAAGAGCCAAGGGGAAATTTCCCTGAAATCTCAAACCTGATTCACAGTAGGTTGAAGGACAAGTCAGTTCTGAAAGGTGAGCACTGCTGAGATTGCAGTTACACATACAAGTTTGACAAACAGGAGGTACTATGTGCTTTCAGAATGTTTAGGTTCTCATCACGTCTGTTCTGGACTGCATCTGCAGTATGTTATCACAGCTGTGTGCTGAGCAAGGCAAGGAAATTGTTTAACTGAAAAAAATTACCTGTAAAAATTGAATGGTGAACGTTATTGACTTTAATTATTGAATTATAGAACACCCCAGGTTGGAAGGACCTCAAAAGACCATTTGATCCAACTTCTTAGGGAAAAGGAAGCCTAAATGAGATTATCTAGCACCCTATCCAATTGCATCTTGAAAAGCTCCAGCAATAGAGACTCTGCTACATACCTGGGGAGGTTGTTCCAGTGAATGCTCATCCTGAAAATCTCTTTCTTATGTTTACATGAAAACCCTTCCAGTGCACCTTGCACCTGTTGCTCCTTGTCATCTTCTCATGAAGAGAAATCCTCCGTCTTCTTTGTGGCAGTGCTACACACACTGGAATATTGTGTTGAGGTCCGCTCTGAGCTTCCTCGAAGACTTAACTCCTTCCGTCTTCCCCCAGAGGACAGGTTCTTCAGCCACCTTCAGGGCCCTCCTTTGGACACTCTCCAGCCTGTAAAAGCAGAAGACAAGAACAAATCACTGCAGGGAGAACCATCCATCCCCTTCCAGTGGAAGCCCAAACTTATGCTCAATTAATGTGACTCGGCTGGCACTGGAACATATAGCTCAAGAATCAGTTGGAGGAAACAAAAGTGGAAATGGAAAAGGAAATTAAAAAGGAAATGAGAAAGACAGGAGAAAGGAGGAAAGAGCTAGAAGATCTCCATCACTCTCTTTAACTGTATCACAGTCAGAGACCTCACAGAAGTCTACTGCAGTATTTAGACAATGTGTTTACAGACTAATGAACTTTCTTCCTAAATACTTGAATCTGAACATAATTTGTGTTAGCCTTATGAAGACAACTTAAAAGAAACAAGAAACTTCTTTCTGTCCAGCTGAAAAGGTGAGTGATAGAGAGGCTTTGGTGGCCTTCAGCCAGGGTCAAACCACCACAGACATCTAGCAGCATTTTATAGAACTCTCGCCTTAAACACAAAAAAAAATAAATGAAGCTGTTGCCATTAATCTGGATTTGCATCAGTGGAAGATAGAATTTAGCTCTGGTTCAAAAGAAGCACATGAAAACACAGTCTGTGTGGAATTCAAAAGGATGAATTGAGGTGTGTCCAGCAAAGACGGTGGAATGTGTGAGGAAATCAGCCTGACCAGCGGCTGATGTGGCAGCATTTTCATAAAGACCTACCTTTATCAAAAGTCCACTGAGCCTTATGAGTGTGGGATCTTCCTCAGTCATTAGTGAGCATCCCAACAAAGTCCCAGTGTGAGACATTCTTGACCTATTCTCAGTCTCTGCTTGGACTTCATGGGTTTTAGTAAATAGCCTTCCTGACTGGATGCACAGATGTAACTGTACTGCTAAAGTTGATGTTTTCGGAGATCTTTTGCCTTTTGGGGACCATCACCTGCACATGAGATGCAAATATGAATGAATCAGCCACACTTTTCACCTCTGTCCGTTTCAAGAGCTTCTGCAGGATGGTAACAGCAGCCAGAAGACACATTTGTTTTCTAGATGGTATTGCATGGGCACTGTACCCATACTTCCTCCATTGCCACTCCCAGAATCATCCCTGCTCTTTAAAATGCTTTACTTCCATCTCTGAAGCAGCAAGTTTTCTGAGGGAATATCAGTGGGAAGGGAGGACGAATGTCAGGAAAAGCTGTCAAGCTGTCCTGCACTATATCAAAGTTTGGCTTGAGGAAGGCTGAGGACAGCTGGTGTTCCAATTCTGGCAGAAGTAGCAGTAGGATCTTCACAGATACAGAGACCAAATGTCTCCTTCTTATTAGTTACTTTCCCATGTTTCAAGCTCAAAGGTAGTTTCTTATTGTATAAATAAAAATAAAATAGACTGTCAAGTGCATCTAGTCCAAAAGAATTAAAATGTCCTTGAGTATTTTAAATTTTTTTTTATTAGCTAGAAAGGATACACACCATTACCCAACTCATGTTGGACAACTTATTCATCAACTTCTGTCCCTTGTCACAGTAATTCATATATAATGGCAAAATGAACCATTTTTTCTTAGAGTTTCTTTTTTCTTTTTTTTCCCTATTTCCAAAAGAATATCATTATTTCTTTCATTTTTAAGGTAAGTTCTAGCATATGGGGTACAATGCCAGGAACAGTCCTTGCAATCACACAATGCTGCACAGTGCAACAGAAGAAATACATCTTTAGTAAATGAGACAGACAGTAAGTACTGTCCCTCCTTCATAAGCATCCAAGGGGATGATAGAGAGAGAAGAATCTCTGCTGATTAAATGCAGTGTATGTCTGCAAGAAATGGTCTGAAAGACATACTTTATTTTGCCTTTTCTCTGTATCAGAAAGGGAATGCCAAAAACCAGGCATGATGAGTGATCTCAGAGGCCCAGTTCAGCCTGCTGCTACAGAAACTATGTAAATTCAAGTATATCAACACTTCCAATTGTGTCAGTGGATTTATTCACAGGCTATGGATTATGCACATACCAAAGTGCCTCAAAGAGCTGAAACCATGATCTGCAGCTTATCAGGTTGAGCTTTACAATACTACTAAACAACATACAGACACAAACCCTGATTCTGGATTGTGAGACAGCTAAATGAATATGGCGTGGAGACTTGGCCTTAAGTATAAAATACAGAGTATGCACACAGATAGTCTTAGTCTTGTAGTAATGGCTACGTATTTTAAACCTCTGATGTCTTGATTCTGAAGCCATTTAGGAATTAAATACAGCATTTCAATTTGGTGTTTCTGTTTGGTATTTTTATTAGAGTAAGAAATTTATAGTTATTTACTAGCTCTTTTTTCCCCTATAGTTTTTATTAATGGGAACACTATACATATGATTATTTGCATTTCAAAGGATGTAAGAAATAATCAAAGAATTAGAGTTACTTTGTATCACAAAGAATGTGATAAGGATAATCATCATTACACCCATACAGTGCATATCTATGTTCATTCTAGATTCTTCTAAACAGTGATTAGTACTTTTTCAGTGTTACTGGGTTCTTCCTTTTAAGAAAGAAGGTTGTTATAGCACCTGAGAATAAGATTTAAGCATAACATTACTAGAACTTCACAAGATTCCCAGGAATCCAGTGGTGGAAGTGCTTACATTGTATTAAAGTTGATTAGCAGCTGATTTTTGCAGAAATGCATATTGAGAAAACTCTTTAAGATTGAATTAATTAAAATGGAAATTGCAGACACAACTAGATTACAAAAGACAATGAGCGAGAAACTCAGCTGGTACAAATCACTAAAGCATCATTGAAATCAAAACCTAGCTCAGTGGTTGCTGGAGGACTTCCACATCCTAATTTCAAAGTGTCTTATAAAATTTGTGCTGTGCCATTTTAATTGTGCTAATGAAAAGTATAGTGTTCCTGTAATCAAATTATTAATGGCTATACAACATAATTAACTGATTGTGTGCAAACTATAGAGCCTTTTTCCCCCTTTTAATCACAATATTTCTGTTTAGCTCAGCTAAAAAAAAAAGAGGACATGCTGTTTTGCAAAATGCACATTTTAAATGCTGTGTTTGTAATTACTTTTGAATAATATGAGTTTTAGCTCCCTGCTCAGAACAAGAATATCTGCTTCAAAATAGCGGCATGGGGGGTTGTGACCACCAGAACAAAAGCTTCAATTACATTTTCAAGTGTTGAGGCCAAGCTGACAACTTCTCTAGGTGCAAAATGTTAAAGTCACTCTCCTGTCCTTCAAGTAAACTTCTCTTGCCCCAGCAATGGTATTGTTCTATCAAATTTTACCTATATTTCTAATATGAACTGGGGAAGGTTTTGACTTTGAGTCTTATTTAAACAGCTGGGTAAATGCCAGACATGCAGATTTCCGTTTTTCAGGATATGGCAATCAGGAGCTCCGGCATTGATTAATATCAAAGGATTCACAAGGCTAGTCTTCACTGCTGGCCTTAATTGGTGTGGAGTGTTGACCCTGACTGAAGGCCAGATGCCCACCGAAGTCACTCTATTCACTCCCCCTTTCAGCTGGAGAGGGGAGAATATATGTACTGAGAGGCTTAGGAGTCGAGATAAGGACAGGGAGAGATCATTCTGCAATCAGCGTCACGGGCAAAGCAGATTCAACACAGAATAAAGGAAAGAAAACTCTCTAATTTCTGGCACTGCCCTGCACAGCCAGTGACACCCAAGTCGGGTAATGAGAAGTGTGACCAGATCTTAAAGCACCTTCCCCCAACCCCTCCCTACTTAGCAGACTTCAGTCATGATTTCACTCCCTTCTTCCCCCCCGCAATTGTGCACGGAGGGGGGCAGGGAATGGGGGTTTCAGTTAGTTCCTCACAAGTTGTTTTCCTCTTAACCAGAGGGGCTTTTCTCACACCCTTCCCCTGCTGCACTGTGGGGTCCCAATCACAAGTTACAGTCCTACAATAACTTCTCCAACATTAGTCCTCTACCATGGGACTTCAGCTCTTCCCCAGCTGCCCCAGTGTGGGTCACTGCTATGGGGTGCAGTCATAAACCATACAATGTCTCTCAGGCCCAGACTGCTCCAGCCTGGTCCTCCACGGAGGCACAGGCCTTCCCCCCCGCCCCAGCAAGCCTGCTCCATAGTGGGTCTCTCTGTCTCATCTCTGTGACTCTGTCTCTCTCCATGGGCAGCAAATGCTGGCAGAGGCTTGCTCCAACCTGGGTGACATCGTCTTTTGCATGTCTCCACCTGCTCCAGTGTGGAGACTTGTCACGGGTTTCGGGTGGGGTCTTGGCCTTTTCCATGGGCTGGGGGGGACACCAGCTCCACCATGGGTTTCCACACAGGCTGCAGGGACATCTTCCTCTCTGGCACCATGGGGGCCTCTTCCCCACCTTCCCTGGCCTTGGTGTCTGCACAGTTTCTTACATCTTCTCCCTCCCTTCTCTGGGGGCAAAAAGCAGCTGCTTGCAGGTTTTTTTTTCCTCCAAAATGTCAATCCCAGAGGCACTCTGACCCTCACTGATGGGCTCTGCCTTGGTCAGCAGTGACTCTGGGATTGAATAGGCTGACTCTCTGGGGCCTGCACAGAGCTTCTGGCTGCTTCTTGCAGCAGTCATCTCTGCAGCCCCCCTTCTCCATTAAAATCCAGCTATACAAAACTCTGAAAAACCCTAACAGTGGAACAGCCTTGAAGATAGAGAAAGTGAAGAGAGGGGAGTAGAAAATGAGACCAACAACCAAGGAAGAGGCAGAGTATATCTTGTTTTCAGCTAAAAGGGGTTCCTAACTAGTTTGTGCAGGAATGTGTTTTTGAGGCCATGGAAAAAAGCATACACAGCATGAGAAATTTGGCTTTAAACAGCAGACACGTTAGGAGGCAGGATCCCCTGCGTGCACAGCACTGCAACAAAGTATACCTGTGTAACAGTCACCAAGGCTAGTGAGATGTGATTCCAGGTATTCGAGGCTTCAACCCCAAGTATCATTATTCTTACTGGGAAGAGTTGGATGGTGTGTACGTCTCCAAGGGTGGAAATTTTGTCAGGTGATTCCATTGAAAATCAAGGAGAAGGGGGGCACTGATGCCAGTCCTGTTAAGTCCGTGAGAACACGTTGTCCTTTTCAGAGTGAAGTAATTGTGGTAAATGCTTTATTCCTTACAAGATAGACATAGAATGGAAACCAAAGCAATAAAACACCAAAGAGATATTCAAAGTATCAGAAAAGTGAAACAGGAATTGAGAAGGAAATGTGGCTTAAATACAACCATGTATCTATCCTAGTGTAAACAGTAATTAGTAAACGAAAAGACTGAGAAAAAGAGCAGGTGCTGCCAAGAGCCCATTGCCGAGTGCTTGTCCAGCTGCTGGCCCAGGCCAGGCTTTGGTGGCTCCAGGGCCTCCCTGGTTTTGTGGACGGTGTGGCCTCTTGGGCTCTGAGGTGTCATCCTGTGAGTCCCTGGCCCTCCTCTTTGGGGGACGCCGAGATGAGGAGTCCCAGGAGGATCCAGGAGGAGTCCCTGTCCTGGGTAGCAGTGGAGGGAGCTGCCACCACCTGCCCCAGCTCCTCCAAAGGCTCCTCCTCCATGCTGGGGTTGGAGGCAGGGGTCATCCCTGGTGAAGGGGCAGGAGTTGGGTGTGGGGAGGGGTAGGTGTCCTCTCCGGTGAAGTGGCAGGAGTGGGAGGAGGTGAAAGTCCCCTCAGGGGAGAGGGCAGGCCCTGGGCTGGCAGCAGGGCTGTCCTCCTCCTCAGCATCCTCAGAGTCCTACTGGAGCATCTGCTCCCCACACAGCTCCACAGCAGCCTCAATAAGCCTGTGCACAAAGGGCTGGTCATGCAGGTAGGGCTGGAGCGCATTGACCAAGGGCAATTCATCCAGCACAAAGCAGCAGAGAGTGAAGATGATGCCGCTCCGCATAACACGTGCAAACGACCACTCTGCATCAGACAGCAGCTCCTGGTTCAGCGAGGACAGCAGGGGCTGCAGTGTCTCCAGAGACTGCTGGAAAAAGGCTGCCCAGGCCTCGGGTGGGAAGACAGCCATGTCTCTGATGGCTGCTGGTTCCACAGTCACTTCATCTTGTAGGTCATCATCGTCTTCCAGAGGATCTGATGGTGCTGGAAGATCCATCTCCAAATAATCGTCCTCGGACCGCACAGAGATGCAGACGCTGCTGACAGGCTGCCGGCAAAGGGCACAGGATGATTTCTGTTTTGCCCACTGCAGGATGCAGCCCAGGCAGAACTTGTGCAGACAGGGGATCACATAAGCTACATCATCTTGAGCATCCTGGCAGATGGGGCAGCTCAACTGTTCCTCCTGAGTGGCCATGTTGAATTCTTGCAGCAGGCTGGGGAGAACTGCACTGCAGAAAGGAGAGGAGCCACAGTCACTGGCTGTCCCAGTGAGGAGAGAGGAGGAAGCAGTTCCCAGGCCCCTGGCTACAGAAGGACACCCTCCCATATTCATGTTTTGACATTTGATCTCAAGCACAAATAGTCCAGGGATGACCTTGCTGAGGCTGGACAGATGAGAAGCCATCAGGAACCTTTGATGCCTAAGAAGCCATGTTGGGAGGAAACTCAAAACGGAAGACAGAGTTTGCATAGGAAATGGCCCCTACACAACCAGGCAACGTCCTTGTAGTTTTCCCAGGATACCTGTCCCTGCTTCCACTGCCTGTGGAGTTCCATCCTGCCTTTTCATTTGACCAGCAGGTCTTGACTCAGCCATGCCAGTCTCTTTCCTTCCTTACCCAATTTCTTACACCGGGGAAAAGAGGACTCTTGCTTATCCCTGCAGGTCTCCCAGCTCTGGTCTGCTCCTTTGTCCTTGAGGGCCCTTTCCTATGGAATGCTATTGACTAACTCCTTGAAGAGCCAGAAGCTGGCTTTCCTGAAACTCAGAGTCCTGATTGTGCTTCTCATATATTTCATATGCTATAGGACAGTGAACTGCACCAGTGTGTGATCATTGCTACCCAAGCTGCCTCCAGTCTTGACACCCCTGATGAACTCACTCACATTGGTGACCATCAGGTCCAGTATTGCTTCCCCTTAAGTCACGCTGTCTATCTCTTGTCTCAGGATGTTGTCATCAAGGCACTCCAGGAGTCTTTTGGATTGCCTACAGCTTGTCAATTTTTGACACTTCCTTGTTTTGACATGTTTGGTATTTTGCTGACTATTTGGTTTCATTTTAATAATGTACCTAAAAGAAAGCTCCATGTGCAGATAAATAAATTATTCCTTACTGTAGTTCTCACTGTGACAGTATGAATAGATACGCAAGCTTTATAGTGGTTAAAGCATCCAAGAAGGAATTCCACAGGCACAAGTTTCAGCTTCATTCTGGGCTTTCAAAAGCCTTCGAAATAATTGGAAACTGGGCATACAAAGCTACTTTCCTTGTGCTAGGGAAGACAACTTCTTAGCATGTGTTTAATACAGTGGCTGTTTTTGCTTAGAACAGTCTGTTTGTTTGTTTGTTTGTTTGTTTGTTTGTTTCAACAAGCTGAAGTGTTTAACCCATGCTTTTATAACTTGAATGCAAATACAGATGTTCTTAAGGTCATTTGTCAGTAGCTAATATTTCAAAGGATGTGTTAATATACCTGGTGGCTGGTGTTTACTCTGTCGGGCCTCAGAGGGCTTCTCACTGCTTCTTGCAGAAGCCACCCAGAGAACAAAGGAAAAGAAAAAAAAGAGAGAAGAGGGCAGAGGAGGGGACAGGAGACAACAAATAGTCCAAGGATGACAAAATGTCCAAAGCATAAGAATATAGAACCATAGAATGGTTTGCGTTGGAAAAGACCTTCAAGATCATTGACTCCAACTGTCTAATATGATGCAGCAAAACTATTTTTCATAGGCTGAGCAAAAGGATTTGCTTTGTACTCCCTATAAACAACCTGAGCTCAGGAGCTGTAAATGAATGCAGTATGAAAATAATCAAGTCACCTCTGACTGCTCTGAAATCTATCTCTCCATGCCAAGGAACGCACAAGGCTGGATGGGCTGGAGTATTTCTGCTGGTGGCATACGAACAAAGCAATACACACAGGATGGAACAAGAAAGAAGAAATCTTGGCCTGTGGTGCATTATGAGAATTCAGGTTTTTGCTGCAGGTGCTCCACTTCATTCTTCAAAGCATCTGCACAGCTTCACCTCCAGTTCTTCCTCTCTACCACATCAGCTATGGCATGTGAAATTCCTGATTCACCCTCTGCTCATTCCCCTAACACCTCCACTGAAGCAGTGAGGGATAATATCTTCAGGGAGAGAGCACAGAAACAGAAAAAAAGACATGAGTGTTCAGTATCAAGTCCAGATCCTGACATTTACTGTCAGTGCCTGACAACAGTCACAGTACAGATTTAGCACATAATTAGCATTAGTGCTTATACAGCTATCCTTTGCCAGGCAAGCTGAGGAAGGATAATTTCCACTTTGTTCACAAGTGCTTTATTTTATAATTTCCATGCTGGTTTTAGATTTATATATCAAACTTCCTCCACTGGCATATTTCTGAATAAGCTCTGCTGCTTTCATTAAAAATAAAAGCATTCATCACGTAGAGAGAATGCAGGCATTCCAGCTCCCTGACCTGGCTTATTTCTTAACCTGTGGAGTTAAAAGAAAATCTTGAATGGCCATGTCTTGTGGCCTGCAACATTTCCATTTGCTGCTGCAAAAGATAAGTCATGATTAAGATACTACTGGAAAACATTAGCCAACAATCCTCACACCCCTCCCCCGCTTTTTTTTAAAGGTGGCTGTAAGAGATCATATCATTGTGTGGGAAATAAGCCCATAAGGAAGCTTTGAATGGTGTCCTGAATTTCAGTCACTGCCCTGCCTGCTCAGAGCAATCAGTTTCCTGAAGTATGGTTGTGGCAATGGGATGTTGCTGGAAGAACCTGCCCACAGTCAGGCCTGTTGGAGGCATTCACCTGACCCTTCTCCTCCTCTTCTGAGGTTGCAGTTTCTCCTTCAAAGAAAAGATGATACAGATGAGAATCTATGAAATTATTTCATCCTCTCTCTGTCTCTCCCCCTACCACAACCTCTTTCCATCAGATTCTATCAGTCCTTTTCCTTCAGACTAGCAGTCTTTAAAAGCTCACTTCTCCAATGTGAAATGGGGTTAAAGCTAATGATTTCAATACATTCTTGAATAATGTATTACTCATTAATTTTTGCAATTAATACTAATTGGTCCCAAAGGACTTTATCAACTTCATTATCAAACAAAAACCTTCCCAGGCTGTACTTGTGCTATGCTTTTGTGCAGCTTTTTTAACCTCTTGTCTCAGCAAACAGCATTCAGTAGGGGTATTAAACTTTTTTTTTTTTAATGTAGATGACAGCAATGTTGTCTATAGGTATTCTCTATATCAAATGTTCTTCCTGAGTGTGTTCTCACAAATCTTTTGAAAATACATATTTGAATCCAAATGTATAAATGCCCTGCTATCTATCAGAATATTTTAAAGGCATGCACTAGGCTGGGAGATAAACCGAACCATCTCTATCACTAGGTATGAGGTGTCCAGACAGGATGGTTAATCATGGCAAGTGTCAAGAGACTAATTTGATTCAGTGTTACAAGATAGGCCTTTTCTCCAGTTCAGCTAGTGTAAGTCAATTCATCTCCAAAAAAACAGTGCTGCTTTTCTTCTGAATGTAGAGTTCCTCCCTGTACACAATACATTGCCCTTTTCTATTACATTACAAAATGTGGAATATTACATAACAATCACTGACACTGAAAAGAAGACAAATAAGGAACTTGATCCAACAGAATTTTCTCATTGACTCTCACAGATCTAACAAGTTCTAAATTTACCCGAAAATGGGTGCTATCCTTTGCTCTTTCTGTAGTCATTGAGGAGAAACAAAAAACTGAAAATCCTATCTGTGTGTTCAGAAAGACTGCTCGGAGATACAGATTTTTTATCTATTAGCTGTAGAAAAAATCCTGGAGAAAATAGATTTCTCTAGGATGAACGTATCTTTTTTTTTTCCTCCTAAAAATGTTTATATAAAATACAAAAAAGTTTAAAAATACAAGCTAAATTAACACAGAACCATAATGCTGAACAAATCCACTCAAAGGCAACACAGTCCTGCAAAGGGAGCAGGAAACAAGCATCTGGACTTTATATTTTTCTAGGTTAAAGATGGGAATAAATTGCCTGTAAATAAATCCTAAGGTTATACGGACCTAGAATTCCTGATCAGAACTACTTTTCATACCAAAGGGAAGTATTTCTGATCAGAAAAGGTGACACTAAGGAAGAGCCAATGATACCATTCTAGTGTAAAGACTGAGAGCATGACAGTATTCAGAAATCATTCCTTCCACATTCCTATCCTTTGAGTTTCCAATTATAATTCCTGGCCTTATACACAGTGTTGAAACTTTTATTGCTTGCTATTTCCTGCTGGCACCACACCACCAGCAGAGGTAAATGTTCTTTCCTTCACGAAGTTGTTTACTGAATTCCAGGTAGTCACCTACCTAAAGGAACATAAAGCTCAGTAGCAGCCCTCCTTCTGCTGCCTCTTCAAGCCAATGCAGACTGAAAACATTTGTTCACTCCAGTAATTTCAGAGAACGGCTTTTTTCTTCCACAAAGCAAATAGCTCTAACCTTTCCAACCTTTGTTTGGACTACTCTGCCTTTCCACATCATCTGCAGGGCAAAAAAGTCAAGAAAGGAGTAATATGCTGTATCCTGCAGAAGGAGAATAAAATCATTCTTCTGTGCTTTCCTGTATCCTCATGACATCAATTTAGCACATGGTCAAAAACTGCCTTCTGAGATCTTTCTGCGTGACCAGAAAGATCTTTTCATCATACAAAAGCAAACCCTTCCCTCAGCACTACTGAGTCCAGTTCAGAGGTTTAAAACAGACCTAACAACTGGTCTAAAAAAACCAAGTAATCTCTTAGGATATACTCTGCTTTACTCTGGAAGGTATTTTCCTCCATATTCTTCCTACATTCTCCAATTTATAGTCGGTGGCTTCAAGTCTCTCTGGAATGTCCAGTTGTGGAAATTTCACCTGAGCTGGGAAAACATGAGTAAACTTCTAGTCAGCTTATCCTAGAGAAGAAAATGCTCAAAAATGATATTGTGAGAAATAGCACAATTCTTTCTTCCACAGCTCAGAAACTAAATGCATCTGCAAGAGAATAAACTGTACAATGAACTGTCAAGTCAAGTAATAGTGTAAATGAGGAAAAGAGATTCCACAGAGTCATCTAATTTCCTGAGGACCTGTCTTTTCTACATAGATCAATACAGTCATTTGAATGTGAAAAGGCATATTAAGGACATGATGATATAATCTCAGCCTTCCCTGCCCTAGGTACCATAGTGACACTGCCCCACACTTCCCATGGGCTGCATTACAGGACATCATTTACTGAAATGAGGCAATGTTACAGGGCACACTGTTGCATAATTACAGCAGCTAGTATTTGTCTTGATGTATTTTTCTTAGGCTATTGATTTCATCATATTCAGGGAACAAGCTATTTTAATCTTACATCATGTTTTCTGGTCATCAACGTCATTAATACTAACATGCCTCAGTTAAAGCTTAAGGATCTGAGATGATATGGAGGAAAAAAATGTAAAGAGAAGCAATAATTAACTACAGGAGGGAAAGGATAAAGACAGGCATGATCATCCCTTGGATTGGAACCACCAGTGCTGCAAGAGGTCACAGAATAACTAGGTTGGAAAAGACCTTTGAGATCATTAAGTCCAACTATACCTGTCCTCTACTAAACCATATCCCTGAGCACCTCATCTACCCGTCTTTTAGATACATCCAGTGACTCAACCCTCTCCCTGGGCAGCCTGTTACAGTGCCCAATAACCCTTTCAGTGAAGAACTTTTTACTAATGTCTAATCTGAACCTGCCCTGGCACAGCTTGAGCCCATTCTGCCTCATCCTATCACCTGTCGCTTGGGTGAAGAAACCAACACCCACCCCTATACAACCTCCTTTCAGGTAATTGTAGGCAGGAATAAGGTCCCACATCAACCTCCTCTTCTCAAGGCTAATTAACCCCAGTTACCTCAGCTGCTCCTGGTAAGGTTTGCTCTCCAGCCCCTTCACTAGGCTGGCTGCCCTTCTCTGGACTTGCTCCAAGACCTCAATGTCTTTCTTGTAGTGGGGGGCCCAAAACTGAACAGAGTACTCAAGGTATGGCCTCACCAATGCAAGTACAGGGGTACAATCACCTCCCTAGACCTGTTGGCCATGCTGTTTCTGATATAAGCCAAGATGCCATTAGCCATCTTGGGCACCTGGGCACACTGCTGGCTCATGATCAGTTGGCAGTCAACCAATACCCCCAGGTCCTTCTCAGATTGACAGCTATCTAGTCACTCTTCCCCAAGCCTGTAGCACTGCATGGGGTTGTTATGTCCCATGTGTAGCACGCTGCACTTGGCCTTGTTGAACTTCATCATTGGTCTCAGCCCATGGGTCCAGTCTGTTCAGATCCCTCTGAAGAGCCTCACTACCCTCAGGCAGATCAACACTTCCTCCCACCTTAGTGTCATCTACAAACTTACTGAGGGAACACTCAATCCATTCATCGAGGTCCTTGATAAAGATATTGAACAGGACTGGACCCAGATCTGAGCCCTGAGGAGCACCACTTGTGACCGGCCTCCAGCTAGTTTTGTCTCCATTTACCACCACCCTTAGGGCCCAGCCATCCAGCCAGTTTTAACCCACCAAAGAGTGCACCTGTCCAGGCCAGTTGCAGCCAGTTTCTTAATCACAAACAGTGTCAAAGGCTTTGCTGAAGTTGAGGGACATTATACCCACAGCCTTTCCCTCATGCACTAAGCAGGTCACCTTGTCATAGAAGGCAATCAGGTTTGGCAGGACCTGCCACATTGACTGATCACTCGGTTGTTGTGCATGTGTGGTGTGATAGCACTCAAGATGACATCTTCCATGATGTTCCCTGGCACTGAGGTCAGACAACAGGCCTGTAGTTTTCTGGATCCTCTCTTCAGCCCTTCTTGTAAATAGGCGCAACATGTGACAACCTCAAGTGAGATTGTCCTTGGCCCTCCTTTTGCTGTTGATGTATCTGTTGAAAGATTTTTTTATTATCTTTCATAGAATTGGCCAATCTGAGTTCTAGCTGGGCTTTAGCCCTTCTGATTTTCTCTCTACGTGATCTTACTTCATCCCTGTAGTCCTCCCAAGATGCCTGCCCCTTCTTTCATCAACTTTCCATTTCTTTGTGATGCCCACCCAGATCTCTTTGTTCAGCCAATCTGGTTTACTTCCCCTCAGGCTCCTTTTCTGGAACATGGGGACAGCCTGTTCTTGTGTCACCAGGATTTCCTTCTTGAAGAGCATTCACCCCTCCTGGGCACCTTTGCCCTTAACTACTGTCTGCCATGCAGCTTTACCAACCAGCCTTCTGATCAGTCCAAAGTCTGTCCTACAGAAGTCCAAGGTGGCCGTTGTACTTACTCCCCTCCTCACTCCTCCTAGAACTGAGAATTCTATCATCTCGTGATACAGCAGATATGTGCTTTTTATTGTTTCACTTGTTTGATGATGCTTACATCTTTAAAGAAAATGTAAATAGAAAAATCCCTTGAGCAACATTACTTTGCATTACAAGCATTAAGGGAAAGTGATGGATGACAGACAGCAAAAAAGCTAACCAAAGAGGTTTGCTGAAAGTAAATTTTCAGTGCATAGGGAAAAGCTTGTGTTGTCTGTGTGAGTTTGAAACAAACTAACTGAGAATGTTCATGTCCTTAAGAAATAACATTGCAACTTAGATTAGGCTCTTTGGTTACAAGAGCCTTTGATAAAGGATTTTAGTTTCGGGGAGTGGAGGTCAAGCCTGAGCTTGTTTAAAGTTATTGCACTGCTATAATAAATATGATCCTTCACAATATTGCTTCTTTAAAGCAGAAGTTAAAGAAAAAGGCACATGTTGCACAGAAATAATGTGATGAATGAAAAGGTTAAAGCTGATAACATAAACATAACTAAGAGTCTGTCCTCAGAAACTTCCTGCACTGTAAAACAATCCAAAAAGAATATTTTTACTACAGACTCTGGAGATTTTAAAATACTCCCCATATTTTCTTGGTTTTCAAACAATTTCTTTGATAAAACATTGGGAAAATGCTGTGAAAAAGGAGTGATAGGCAGGTTTTTCAATGTCCAGTTGTCTTTTGGAGAAGGATGTGGGTATCAATCTATTAAATGAGTCAGAATAAAATCCTAGTGGAATCCAGATTTCAAGTCAACATTTGTTACATGTTTTCCTCAATAATTTAAAACTATGGTGAAAGAGAAGTCCTCAAAAAAAGTTGTTCAGAATCTGGTGGTACATGCAGATAAGTGGCACAATGTCTCCAGTGCTGCAGATGTTTCTACTGCTGAAGAAAGCAACATTTCTGAACTAGTGTATGGTTGACTGTCCGAGTGAGTAGCAAGAACACTGAATAATTAACATATGGTCGACTTTATCTCTCCCATCAAAATAAATATTATCTATATATTGATATAATCTCCAAAAAATCTAACACCCCAGGCTCAGTGACGAACAAAATAACAACTCAGCTCTGGAAGCTATTTTACAGGAGAATCATACTCAAGCCTTCTTCAAAATTTTGTGGGACAAAAAAAAAGAAAAAAGAAAAAAGTAGCAAAAGAACATTTTCCTAGGAGTATTAAAGCCAATGTTATTTTATGGCAGAAGAGCAACCATACATATACATGACATATACATAAAATAGATATATAACTATATATATGACTTGCATGTATGTATTTAAAGACATGTATTTCTGGATGCATGTGAATATATTTAGTAATGTATGCACATACATTTATATTTACCTAGACACATTTATATTATTATTCATACCTAGACTTTTATATATTAGGACAATATAGACGTCTATATATGATTGTAGTTTATTATTCCTTTAAAATATATGTTTGTATATAATAAGCTTTACTCCAGTTAATGATCAACTACAACAAAGTCTCACCAAGTAATCTTCTGCAGTAGAATGAACTTTAGTATCAGTTTCTGTTCCCAGTTTGATACCATGAGAGTGATTCTCCCAGGTATTGAACATCCTTTGCATTGCATCCAAATGGAGCAGAGTATCCACACATATGGACTGAAATAAACCTGTATAAAGACAGATAAAATAAAGTGCTATCGGTGCAACATTTAAAGCATTTTCTTTTATGATGCACAGGCAGTTCCAAAACATTTGAAAACCAACTGCTGTATCCTTGAGTGGCTTCTCAAGTAGAAAGAACTGCTGAGCCTCACAAAGCTGGCTAGGGCATGATGCAAAGGAAACATTTGATTCTTTCCATTTGCCAGAAGGCAATTACCAGTTTGTTTTCTGTACGAATGGAGCACGCAGAATGCCAGTACTAGTGATCTACACATTATACCAGCAAAGACACCAGCCAGTAATCAGCACGTTCACAGAGCAGAAACACAGATGGGGAACAGAGCAGCTTCTCAGTGAGCGTAGGCAGAAGTCTCCGCTTTTAACCTCAGCGCAGACCATAGAAATAGCACAGACGCTTTCACTGGTAACAGTTGCTTACATGGCAATTCATGTTCGCCAGTGGAACAAAAAATACAAATCACATTGCTTCTTGGAAATTGGAATCTAGAAGATGATATTGCAGAACTTTTTCTTCCTCAATTGTCTCTGAAGTCCAGTGCTCAAACAGACATTTCATGAAAAAATATTCCCAAAATGAACCACAGAAAGTATCAATGGAACATATACAGATGACAACAGCCTCAAAAGGGTAAATAAAAAAACATTTTGCTCACGTGTGTGAGCTTAACACATGAAATGCATGTGCAGATGTGGTGGCTTAGCCGTGACAAACAGCCAAACACCCACCCATTCAGACTCCGATGGGATGAGACGACTGTGGGTGGAGATAAAGACTGTCATTGTTTATCATTTACTGCCTTGGGAAAAACATATTTGACTTGAAGAAATTATTTTTTTCACCAAGTAAAATATATCTGAGCAGCGAGAAACAAAACCAACCGTTCAAACAGGTTTTCTGCATTTTGGAAGAGGCCCCTTGTCTGTGCTGAGGGACTGGGCCGTGTCCTGCAGATGGGTCCATTGGAGCTGGCTGGAACCAGCTGGAAGTGACTGTGACCTGACATCCTTCCACAAAGATGACCCATGCAGTTGCACCACTACCAAATACTTCCCATATACACTCAATACAATGCCTTACTGTCCCTCAAATGTAGCCAACAGTTAAGAGATGATCTCAGTCAGCACCTCTCATCTCATGACACACAAGTACTTTATCTTTTTTCTGAACCATCTGCAAGATCATCTTGAACTCTATTTTTCTGTCTCCAGATTCTATCAGTTTTATTCAAGCCTGAGTGTACAATGGCATATAGGCAGCATCATCTTCTGCAAGAAAAGGTAATTTGCAACACTCCTGCCAAAGTACTAAAAAATACCACCCAATATTCTGTATATTTCTGCCACACCTTCCAGTTTCTTTTCCTACTTTTTTCAGGCTTTTTTTCCCTTAGAAGCTTCTTTCCTTTCCTAATTTCTATCACTATTTCCAGCATCTTTCTCACATTTTTGCTATATCCATTTATAAAAAAAGTCAAGTGTCAAGTTGATCCAGTATCTAAGCAATACTTACCATCCTGTTTCCCATATAGTCTATTTCTCTTACAATTTTTCTTCATCAGTCAGTCACCATTTTGCAATGAACAAAGCTTTTCACCACCTGGCCTTGAGTGCTACCCATAACTTCCTTTATGTGATTGTTTACGTACATGCAAGGAAGGAGCTCTTTACTATGAGGGTGGTGAGGCACTGGCACAGGCTGCCCAGAGAAGCTTTGGCTGCCCCTGGGTCCCTGACAGTGTTCAAGGGCAGGTTGGATAAGGTTTTGGGCAACCTGGTCTGGTAGAAAGGGTTGGAACAAGATGGGCTTTGAGTTCCCTTCCACCTCAAACCATACCACGATTCTGTGAATATACTTCATTCTACTGTTCATCACTTAATATCTCATCTTAGTGCCCATGATGTGGCAATGAATTTACCAGTACTGAATTAAACCTGTGATGGAGTTAACCAGTGACCATATTATGAAGCCTGTCTTGGTTTTGTCTTGTCTTGAACAACCTAAAGAATGTAAAAAGTTGCCATCTTACCATACGCTGCTTTTTTGTTGTTCAGGGGCACAGAGTGTGGGGGGTATGTTAATGAATTCAGGAAGAAAAGCCAGGTCTGACACAGGTTTCAGCAGTAGCCGCTGTTGAGCTTCAACCAAGCTAAAAAAAAGTCATTTGTCTTCCTGCTTTGTTCCATGTCCCTTAGCTTTGAAGCTGTAAAAGTGCTTTACATCTCACCTATAACTATATGTCTTGTTAAACAGCCTCTTGTGGCAGACCCTGCCAGAAGCATTGGAAATTGCAAATAACTGTGCCAGCTTGTTTCCCCTCTCCCCACCATTGTTCTGATTACAGTAATAAATTACAAGTGGATTTCTCTTGAAAAACACCCAAGTGCATGTGGCTCGAATGCCAAATTTTGAATGAGATCAGGAGTCAGTAAATGATTTCAGAGAAAAGTTTCAATTTCAGCCATTTCTGAAGATTTTCTGAATTCCATTTTAATTTTGTTGATCATTTCAATTGAAAAAAAAATATTGGAAAGTTTTTTGGTGTGCGGTTTTGGGGGTTTTTCCCTCTAATTTTTAGTAATTTTTCAGAGCACTGGAATAGGCTGCCCAGGGAGGTTGTGGAGTCTCCATCTCTGGAGATATTTAAGGCCCGTCTGGACACCTATCTGTGCAATATGAGCTAGGGAGCTGCTTTGGCAGGGGGGTTGGATCCGATGGTCTCTTGAGGTCCCTTCCAACCCCTATGATTCTGTGATTCTACACTATTAAGTGGAGTTATGAAGAGCCTTTAAGCTTTGCTCTTCAGAGACCATGGCAATATGGCTTCAAGGAAAACCACACATGAAACATGTCGCTAGTCTGTTCATTTCTCCCATTTCTCATTACTGGGTCCCTGAATTACAGCATCCTCATTTCTCCCTCCTGTTAGACACGGAAAGTAAAAACAGGTTAGAAGTAGATGCTAACATGAGGGTAAATGGATGGGAGGAGGGTCTTTTCTCATGAATGAATATGTGAGTGTTCTGAAAGGAACCCTCATTCCTGTAGTTTTGCATGGTTGAGTTTTGTTGAAGAGGGGTGGGCTGCAGGGGTGGCTCCTGCAAGGAGCAGCCAGAAGCTCTCTTCAAGCCCCACAGAGCAAACACCAGCTGGCTCAAGGCCAGAGTCATTGTTGATCAAGGTTGAGCCCATCAGCGATGGTGACAGCGCCTCTGGGAATCACACTTAGGAGGGAAAAAAACCAACATCAGCTGCTTTTGTGCCACCAGAGTAGGACGTGAGATGTAAGAAACTGTGCAGGCACCAAGGCCAGAGAAGGCAGTTGAGGAGGTGCCCCTGCAGCCCATGGAGACCTATAGTGGAGCAGGTGTCCCCACGCAGCCCATGGAAAAGGCCGAGACCCCACCTGCAGCCCGTGGAGAGGCCCCACACTGGAGTGGATGGAGACATACAGGAGATGCTGTGACCCACTATGGATGAAGCACCTGGCAGCAGATCTACAGTTCATGGAGGGAGAAAGAATGACACAGAGTGAGACAGAGAGATATCCCTGACAGAGCAGGTTTGCTGGTGAGGGAGGAGGCCTGTGACTCCATGGAGAACCAGGCTGGAGCAGTCTGGACCCAAGAGACTGAGAACACTGTGATTTATTACTATGCCCCATAGAAGTGACCTATGCTGGGGCAGCTGGGGAAGAGCTGAAGCCCTATCGGAAAGGGCTCCTGTTAAAAAGTTCATGGAGGACTGTCTCCCATGGGTGGGACCCACAGTGAATCAGGGGAAGGGTGTGAGGAGCTTTTCCCTGCTAAGATTACTGACGGCTTCTTCTCATCTGTCCAGCCTCAGCTAGGGCATCCCTGGACTATTTGTGCTTGAGATCAAACGGGTCGAAACATGAAGTGTCACCAGATTCCAAGTTCCAGGAGTGTGGAAATGACATTTTCAATCCACACATGTGCCAGTGCCAGGCAGAGCGCTACCTGTGCAGGAACGCCAGGAGCAGATGGCCCAGTGTGACATCAGCAAGCAGCAGGCTGTGACGTCACATCGCTGGGTGCTTCTCTTGAGGCACTGGCAGAGCCTGGCCCAGTCTGGCTCGTGCCTGGACTCCCGCCAGGTGTGCCTGCAAGGTGTGGAGGCTCGAGCCAGGCTTCTCTAGGTGCTGGGTGGTGCTTTGGTGTCTGCCATCGGCAGCTCTTGGTGCCCATCCCAGAGCCATATCCTGTGTTTCCCCGACCCTGCCCTGCTCAGGCAGACAGGTACTCTGTGGTGTGCTTTCGGGAGCGGAGGTGAGCCGTGTGAGGAATTGTGGTTATGGGGTGGGCATGGGGTGGGCCATGGGTCTTGGGGATCTGGGAGGGTGTCCTTCTAAAGCCAGGGGCCTGAGCACTGCTTTCTCTCCACTGGGACAGTGACCGTGGCCCCTCTCCCTTCTGCAGTGCAGTTCTCCCCAGCCTGCTGCAAGAATTCAAAATGGCCACAGAGGAACTGTTCAGCTGCCCATTCTGCAAGGATGCTCGAGATGATGTGGCTTATGTGACCCCCTGTCTGCACAAGTTCTGCCTGGGCTGCATCATACGGTGGGCAAAACAGAGATCATCGTGTGCCGTGTGCCAGCAGCCTATAAGCAGCATCCGCTTCTCTCTGCGGTCAGAGGCCGATTTTTTGGAGATGCATGTTCAAGCACCATCAGATCCACAGGAGGCTGATGAGGACCAGGAAGAGCAGGGGAATGCAGAGCCAGCAGCCATCAGAGACGTGGCTGGCTTCCCACCTCAGGCCTGGGCAGCCTTTTTCCGGCATTCGGAGGAGACGGTGGAGCCCCTGCTGCCCTGGCTGCACCAGGAGCTGCTGTCTGAGGCAGAGTGGTGGGAGGCACCTGTTATGAAGAGCATCATCATCCACGTTCTGTGCCACTGTGGGCTGGATGAGTTGCTTTTGGTCAATGGACTCCAGCACTTGCTGCAGGACCGGACAGTCATCTTTGTGCACAGGCTTATTGAGGCTGCTGCAGAGCGGTGTGGGGAGCAGATGCTCCGGTACATGCACCTCCAGGTCACTAGGATAGATACATAGTTGTAATTAAGCCACATTTCTTTTGCAATTTCTACTTCACTTTTCTGATACTTTGAATATCTCTTTGGTGTTTTATTGCTTTGGTTTTCATTCTTCATCCACTTTGTAAGGAATAAAGCATTTACCACATTTACTTGACTCTGAGAATGAAAGGAGAACGTGTTCTCATTGACTGTCGTGGTTTTACCCCAGCTGAGAGCCGAGCACCACACAGACACTTGTTCATTAAGGGAGGGGTGGTATAATTGAGGGAGGGAGGGGGCAAGGGAGGGAGAAGAAAAACCCAGGAAACCAAAACCCTCTGGGATAGGATAAGGATAGTTTACTGGGATAGCAGAAAGATAGATAGAACAAGAATAACAGGACTTGAGAGCAAAATATATGAAACTGCTGATGCACAATGCAATGTCCAGCAAACAGCACAACTCAGGCAGTAGAGCTCAGAGCTGTACTGAAACCGGATCATCTCCAAAAATGCATCTCATGGAGCTGCATGCTCCTCCCCTCACCAGCCCCCCCTTTACACTGAGCATGATGTCATTGGCCTGGAATACCCTCTTTGGCCTGTTCAGGTCACCTGTCCTGGCTGTGTCCCCTCCCTTCTCGTTAGCAGTGAGTTATGAACAACTGAAAAGTCCTTGACTGCTGGGCAATAACTAAAACATCAGTGTGTGACCAGCACTGCTCTCAGCCTAACCAACTCCCAAACACAGCATTCCATCCCCTGCTAGAAAGAAGTAACTCTATCCTGGCTGAAAGCAGGACATTATCCACCTCTTATTCCATACCATTTACATCATGACCAGATCCGACAATTCCCTCAGGTATGACCAGTTTCTTGTATCACACACACACACACACATATATATGTAAGTACATATATACCCAGACACAGACACACACACATGCTTACAGATATTATCCCCTTAGTCTATGAACTGTTCCTTTAAGTGAAGGACAGTCTCATATGGGTGGGACCTCACACTGCAGCAGGTGAAGTGTGTGTGGAATGAATGCCCCCCTTGGACAAGAAGGAAACCAACTTACGAGGAACTGTCCAAAACCCCCCATTTCCCCTGTCCCTGCCCCTGCCCATGCCATAATGGGGGGGAAGAAGGGAGCGAAATCATGACTGTATTGAAGGCTGCTAAGAAGGGAGGGGTGGGGGGAAGGCGCTTTAAGATCTGGTCACACTTCTCATTACCCGACTCTGGTGTCACTGGCTATGCAGGGCAGTGTCAGACATTAGAGAGTTTTCTTTCCTTTATTTTGTGTTGAGTCTCCCTGTTTATCTCCATGATGCTGACTGCAGAATGATCTCTCCCTGTCCTTATCTCGACTCCTAAGCCTCTCAATATATTTTCTCCCCTGTCCAGGTGAAAAGGGGAGTTGTTGTGGTTCCGCCGGAGCCGGGGACCACGCGTTCAGATTTACCCGGAGCAGGGGGGGGGGGGGAAACCAAAAACAGCCCGCAGGTTGGGATAAGGGTATTTTTACTGGAAATAACAGGGGAAGAACAGATAACAATGAACAATACAACCTTTTGCTGAGATGAGCAGTTCAGATCGCGCACTCCCCGTAACGGACACCGCGCCGCAGCCCGCGCAAACCCCAGCCGCAACACACAGGACCCGAGCTCGCGCTGCGAGTAAACAAAGCCCCGAGCCGAGAGCACGCTACCGCCCGGTCCCTGCTGTTCGCGCGCCAACACTGCAACACCCCCTGCTTCTTATACTCGGCATGATGTAACTGGCATGGAATGATCCTATTGGTCAATTTGAGTTACTTGTCCCGAGCCCAGCAGGTTAGCCCCTTCCTGGCTGAAGCCCCTGGCTGAAACCAGGACATCATCCACCCCTCATTCCATGCCATTTACGACATAACCAAAACCAACAAAATCTTTTATACAACATATAACAATTATAATTATGGCAGTAATGAATATACAACAACAAGTTATTTTACAGTCATTATACTACAATTTCTACTTAGTAATTGTATTGGTTATTCTCCCCCAAAATCAAATCCCGTTGAGGTACACATCGCACTTCTCCATCTCTCTGCATTACCCACCAGGTACAACCAGGTCCTTGTGCAAAAACAACTCCAGATATGGGTTTGCCTTTGTCCGAAGCAGGGATGACCCAAACTGTCTTTCCCAGTATGCTCTTCAGATGCACTACTGGGACTCTATTTCCTTCTACAGTATGTGGAAACTTTGTTTGGACAGGGCCATCCCGATTGGTAGATCCTCTGGAGTTGACTAACCAGGTGGCTTCGGCTAGGTGTGTGTCCCAATGCTTGAATGTTCCACCCCCCATTGCTTTCAATGTAGCTTTTAAAAGTCCATTATATCGCTCAATTTTCCCAGAAGCTGGTGCATGGTACGGAATATGGTACACCCACTCAATGCCATGCTCTTTGGCCCAGGTGTCTATTAGGGTGTTCCGGAAGTGAGTCCCGTTGTCAGATTCAATTCTTTCAGGGGTACCATGTCGCCACAGGATTTGCCTTTCAAGGCCCAGGATTGTATTCCGGGCAGTAGCATGGGGCACAGGGTATGTCTCTAGCCAGCCAGTTGTTGCCTCCACCATTGTAAGTACATAATGCTTTCCCTGGCGGGTTTGTGGGAGAGTGATGTAATCAATCTGCCAGGCCTCCCCATATTTATATTTCATCCACCGCCCTCCATACCAAAGGGGCTTTAACCGCTTGGCTTGTTTAATTACAGCACATGTCTCACATTCATGGATGACTTGTGCAATAGCATCCATGGTCAAATCCACCCCTCGATCGCGTGCCCATCTATATGTCGCATCTCTCCCCTGATGACCTGAAGTATCATGAGCCCATCGAGCTATGAATAGCTCACCCTTACGTTGCCAGTCTAGATCTACCTGAGCTGCTCCAATCCTAGCGGCCTTATCCACCTGATGGTTGTTTTGATGTTCTTCTGTGGCCCGACTCTTAGGTACATGGGCATCAACATGACGTACCTTTACGACAAGCTTCTCTACCCGAGCAGCAATGTCTTGCCATAGATCAACAGCCCATATGGGTTTGCCTCTCCGCTGCCAGTTGTTCTTCTTCCATTGCTGCAGCCACCCCCACAGGGCATTGGCCACCATCCATGAATCAGTGTAGAGATAGAGCATTGGCCACTTCTCTCTTTCAGCAATGTCCAGGGCTAACTGAATAGCCTTAACCTCAGCGAACTGGCTTGATTCACCTTTTCCTTCAGTAGCTTCTGCTACTCGTCTTGTTGGACTCCATACAGCAGCTTTCCACATGCGATTCTTTCCCACAAGGCGACAGGAACCATCGGTGAAGAGAGCATATTGCTTCTCATTTTCTGGCAGTGTGTTGTAAGGTGGGGCTTCTTCAGCACGTGTTACCTCCTCATCCTCTGGTGACATTCCAAAATCCTTGCCTTCTGGCCAGTCTGTGATTACTTCCACAATTCCGGGGCGATTGGGATTTCCTATTCGAGCTCGCTGTGTAATTAATGCAACCCACTTGCTCCATGTAGCATCAGTGGCATGATGCGTAGAAGGGACCTTCCCTTTGAACATCCAGCCCAGCACTGGCAGTCGGGGTGCCAGGAGGAGCTGGGCTTCAGTTCCAATCACCTCTGAAGCAGCTCGAACTCCTTCATAGGCGGCCAATATTTCTTTTTCTGTTGGAGTGTAATTGGCCTCTGATCCTTTGTAGCCCCGACTCCAAAAACCCAGCGGTCGACCCCGAGTCTCCCCTTGTGCTTTCTGCCAGAGACTCCAAGTAGGGCCATTCTCCCCCGCTGCAGTGTAGAGCACGTTTTTAATATCTGTCCCTGTCCGGACAGGTCCAAGGGCTACTGCGTGGACTATCTCACGTTTAATCTGCTCAAAGGCTTGCTGCTGCTCAGGGCCCCATTGGAAGTCATTCTTCTTTCGAGTCACATGGTAGAGTGGGCTCACAATAAAACTGTAGTTTGGCACATGCATTCGCCAAAAACCTATAACGCCCAAGAAAGCCTGTGTTTCCTTTTTATTGTTTGGTGGAGACATGGCTGCTATTTTATTGATAATGTCCATGGGGATCTGACGACGTCCATCCTGCCATTTTATTCCTAAAAACTGGATCTCTTGTGCAGGACCCTTGACTTTACTTTGTTTTATGGCAAGGCCAGCCTTTAAGAGGATTTGAATTATCTTTTCTCCTTTCTTAAACACTTCTTCTGCTGTGTCACCCCATACAATGATGTCGTCAATGTACTGTAAATGCTCTGGTGCTTCACCCTTTTCCAAAGTGGTCTGGACTAGTCCATGGCAGATGGTGGGACTGTGTTTCCACCCCTGGGGCAGACGATTCCACGTATATTGTGTACCTCTCCAGGTGAAAGCGAATTGTGGCCTGCACTCTGGCGCCAGTGGGATTGAGAAGAAGGCATTGGCAATGTCAATCGTGGCATACCACTTAGCTGCTTTCGATTCCAATTCATATTGGAGTTCCAGCATGTCCGGCACAGCAGCACTCATACCTGGAGTGACTTCATTTAGGCCACGATAATCTACTGTCAGCCTCCACTCTCCATTGGACTTCCGCACTGGCCATATGGGACTATTAAAGGGTGAGCGAGTCCGGCTGATCACTCCTTGACTCTCCAGTTGACGAATCAGGTTGTGGATGGGGATCAGAGAATCTCGGTTGGTTCGGTACTGTCGTCTGTGTACTGTTGTTGTAGCAATTGGCACTTGCTGCTCTTCAACTTTCAACAACCCCACAACAGAAGGATCCTCTGAGAGTCCAGGCAAGTTACACAACTGTTCAATTTCGTCTGTCTCCACAGCAGCTATTCCAAAAGCCCACCGGTACCCTTTTGGGTCTTTGAAATACCCTCTACGGAGATAGTCTATACCTAGAATGCATGGAGCTTCTGGGCCAGTCACAATGGGGTGTTTCTCCCAGTCCTTTCCAGTCAGGCTTACCTCAGCCTCTAATACAGTCAATTGTTGGGATCCCCCTGTGACTCCAGAAATGCAAACAGGTTCTGTGCCTTTATAACTTGACGGCATTAAAGTACACTGGGCACCAGTATCCACTAGAGCCTTGTACTCTTGTGGGTCTGACGTGTCAGGCCATCGAATCCACACCGTCCAGTAAACTCTGTTATCCCTCTCCTCCACCTGGCTGGAGGCAGGGCCCCTCTATTGCTGCTGATCATACTTGCCGTTCATTGAGTGCATGAAGGACTTGGAGGTTCCCTCAAGAGGATCAGACATATCAGGAGTGTAGATAGGCCTTCTGCTTGGTCGAGGGTTCTGTTCGGTGGTAACTGGTGCAGCGTTCCTCCTGGTGAAATCTCGACGTGCGATTGTTTTACCTTGCAGCTCGTTCACTCGTGCTCGAAGGGCTGAAGTGGGCTGCATATCCCACTTCCTCATGTCCTCCCCTTGGTCAACCAGGTAAAACCACAGTTTACCTCGTGGTGAGTACCCTCGGTTTTCTCCCTCTCGGGATGGTGGACGCCTTCTTCCAAAAGCTGCCACACTGCTCTGCAAGGGTCGGGAGCTGTACACATTGTTGTCAAGGCGCTGGACCAGTTTCTCTACTGCTGCGATGACAGAGAGGGAAATATTGTCTTGGTATTTGCGGAGCCTATAAGACACATCGGCTACAGTTGGTAGATCCGTATCACTCCAGTCTATTGCTGCCAGTGAATTGACGTGCCCTGATGGTACACTTTGTACAACCTTTCGCCACATGCCTGGGGTGCACGGGACTTCATCAGGATCGGCAGGGAGTTGTGAATTGTTCAAGTCATAACTAATTATCTCCCGTACAGCTAATTCTCTAAGGTACTGGACAACTCTTTCCATATTGTCGCACTTGGGCATACGGCATGTAATGTATTCTTTTATGGGGTACCTTTCCTTCACACTTAACAGTAACCGTTTCCAGAGGCTGAGGATTCCTGACCTTTTTCCAATGGCTTTATCAATGCCTCCTTCTCTGGCAAGGGATCCCAACTGCTTGGCCTCCCTGCCATCTAACTCCAAGCTATTAGCCCCATGATCCCAGCACCGAAGCAACCAGGTGACAATGGGCTCACTAGGTTGGCGGCTAAAATCCTTTCTAACCTCACGAAGCTCACTCAGGGACAGGGATCGGGTGACAACCTCTGGTTCTGCCTCATCTTGATATCCCCCTGATGGGCCCGGTTGATCATCATCATCAGCTGTTGTACGAACTGATTTTTTTGTGTATTTTCTCTTTTGAACCGGGGCGACAGACACTGGTGGGGATTGTTTCTTTTGATCATCAGTGGTGTCTGCTGTGGGGATTGCAGTAACTGCAGTGCCAGTTACAGGGGTTGCAGTAGCTGCAGTGCCAATTACGGGGGTTGCCGCAGCTGCAGTGCCAATTACGGGGGTTGCCGCAGCTGCAGTGCCAATTACGGGGGTTGCCGCAGCTGCAGTGCCAATTACGGGGGTTGCCGCAGCTGCAGTGCCAATTACGGGGGTTGCTGCAGTACCTGACAATCTGTTTTCTTCCCCTCCCCCCTGACAGTACGGACAATGCAGACAGCGCTGTCTGATATCAAGCAGTGTTTGAGCCATACTTAGGTAATGGCCTATGTTCTGCCCCTCGTGGTTGTCCTGCCCCTCGTGGTTATCCTGCCTTTGGGAAACCTCTTGAGCAGTATTCATAAACCTGCTCTTAATATATGATGAAAGCAGGATCAAGTGCAGAAGAACTTCTAGCACTGTGGCTATAGTTTCCATGTCAAGGTGATGGTGAAAGTTTTCAAAAACTCTCATAAGAGCTGTTATGTTTAGCCCAGAAAGGAAAAAACCAGTGTAGTTCTCTCCCTCTGTGCTCTCACCAAAATGGCCACCACCACCAGCCCCTCTCAGCCCAGGGACTAGACAGGACCGCAAAACCTCATACACTTTCCAGATTAAACTCATAGTCACTAATATAACTGCATCATAAAACATTGTCATAAAGCACACTAGAGCAAAGTATGGGAACAAGCAGGGAAGCTGCAGCCCCGAGATGATACAACATCCTGCCAGGACTGCAAACAGCCTGCTGAGGTTTTTTTTCCACAGCCAGGACCACACCTTTGTAAATAATACCCACAGCATCTTAAACAGCATCCTTACAACTTTTACCGTAATTGCAACCGGGTCAGAGTCAGATCTACCGTTATCCCAACCTTTATTGCCCCACGTTCAGGCGCCAAAATATGTTGTGGTTCCGCCGGAGCCGGGGACCACGCGTTCAGATTTACCCGGAGCAGGGGGGGGAGGGGAAAACCAAAAACAGCCCGCAGGTTGGGATAAGGGTATTTTTACTGGAAATAACAGGGGAAGAACAGATAACAATGAACAATACAACCTTTTGCTGAGATGAGCAGTTCAGATCGCGCACTCCCCGTAACGGACGCCGCGCCGCAGCCCGCGCAAACCCCAGCCGCAACACACAGGACCCGAGCTCGCGCCGCGAGTAAACAAAGCCCCGAGCCGAGAGCACGCTACCGCCCGGTCCCTGCTGTTCGCGCGCCAACACTGCAACACCCCCTGCTTCTTATACTCGGCATGATGTAACTGGCATGGAATGATCCTATTGGTCAATTTGAGTTACTTGTCCCGAGCCCAGCAGGTTAGCCCCTTCCTGGCTGAAGCCCCTGGCTGAAACCAGGACAGGAGTGATAGACTGACTTTGGTGGGCATCTGGCTTCCAGCCAGGGACAAACACCCTCAGTGTTAAATTTTGTAGCTGCTCTAACAAAACCCCTCAAATGGTTACAGTCATATTTGGCTGAAATCCAAAACACAGAAATACTTTCTCTTCTCAAAACGTTCAAAATCTCCTTATATTAAAGCTATATTAATTAATTGTCTCTTGAGCTACATCATTGAATCAGGGTTCTGGGCACATCTGAAAACTAAGAACCACTATTCAACACATATTTAGAGAAAGTCACCCCATTGCTTTCACTGGTGATAGCACAGGTAGTTCTGCATGCAGCAGCTTCTAAAGCTGGTAAATCTTTCCATTGCTCCTGCACATAGATACCCTGTCATCTTTCTTTCCTGTTGTCTCCAACGGTGGTTTTTTTCTTCTCTTATCCTTCAGGTTTCTGCACCTTGTTGCTTTTGAGAGATTCTATTCCAGACAGCTGCATTCCTCTCCAGACACCTAACCTAGCCACAACTTTCTGCTTGGATTTGTGCTCTCGCTTTTCACATCTACTCAGCAGAGCAGCCATGGAATGAGCAGAATTATCTTGGTTTGATGTCCATGTTGGTCTCTGTGCGCTTTGCTTAAAAACACATGAACTCCTTACAAGCACAGAAAACCTGTGTGTAGCCTGTAAGGTAACACAGGTGTTATCTCAGTTTTCAAACTAATTTAATACAGATAATAATGACTCACCTAAAGAAAGGCCTGTGTTCATTCTGTGCTGTTGTTGTTTTAAGGCGTTTTAAGCTTTCTTTCCTTTATTCTGTGTTGAGTCCGTTTTGCCCCTGACACTGTCCTTACCTCGACACCTGAGCCTCTCAATATCTATTTTCTCCCTTGTCCAGCTGAAAAGGGGAGTGATAGAGCAACTTTGGTGGGTGTCTGGCCTCCAGCCAGGGCCAAACAACCATGCAACCATGAACATGCACAACAAAGATGAAATAACATAAAAAGAAGAGCAGGGAGGTGGAATCCCTGGCAGGTCACTCTGAAAAGCAAAGGAGCTAAGGAAAGCTGGCAGGACTAGTCAGTGTCATTTAGTAATACAATACAATAGTTGTAGCAGTAATACATAACTGAATCATTACTCAGGTTTTATTTCTGCTAATTACTCATTTAGTATGGCATGAATCATTTCTGCTACTGATGAAAATATGTTTCAGCTGGAACACCACAGTCCTGCTTACAGAGCAAGCTGGAAGATTGTGGTCAGGAGCAGGCACGCTGAATGTCCCAGTCATATGCCTCACCTCAGGTTCTGCTACACTAAGTTAAAAACAGAACTTTTGTAATATTGTAGCTCTGCCTTTTTTATTCCAGAAAATACATTATAATTGCAGTGTAACTTTTCAAGAAAAGCCCTGTTAATTTAGAGGTTTGATCTGATTTCAAAAATTCTTAGGCCCACTTCTGTCCCACACAATTTTTAAATGGATTTGGTGCCTTTAGCTCTGTAGCTATGTTAAATACATGGATGTGAGCTTTAAACTTGTTCCATGCAAATGAAATTCAAGATCAAAGTCACTGTCTCACTGACTATTCAAAAATATTTCAACTCTGTGGACCTCGTAAAACATAAGTGAAAACAATTACTTCACAGAGCATAACTTGAATTTTTCAAGTCTATCTAGTAACTGCCAAGTGTTAAATTATGCATCTTGGTTCACAGTTAAATACCTTGATGTTTTCAAGACTTCGGGTCAATTTTCAAAACACTTGCAATGCTTCTCTGATTTATATAGCGATTTTTTAAAAAGATACCACAAGTATACAAAGGCTTAAATAAATCTTATGAGGGATATTAATGAATGTGATGAGAGCACCGTGGAATTTTGACCTGCAAATAGGCAGAAGAATCAAAGAAGTAAGGAAGCATTGTTTATGGCTAAAACATCCAGCCTCTGACTAACTCTTCTTCACATGTTCACAATCACTCTCAATTAGGAACATCAATTCAAACACAAAGTTAATTAATTACTGGTTTGTATCAAAAATGCAGGAATGCTTGTATTCATGGCCACGCACACCAAAAAAAACCCACCAACCCTTTTTATAAGGCTTCTCTGAGGTACTTAGAAAGAAACTACTCCTGCCATGTCAGCTCATAATCTCAAACCTGTTTTAATTTAGGTCGGTGTTTTCCATAGTCAATGTGAGTAACATGGACAAGTTACTTTTAATGCTTTCCTAGATTCCCACAAGGGCAGAAATGTGTTCAACTCTGTGTTGAGCTCACAAAATCATGCTGTTCAAAATGACAACTCACTAAAATTCTTTCAGTCTTTCATTTATTATTTCTTGCCACTCTCACAGAATCATGGAATCACAGCATATCCTGAGTTGGAAGGGAAACATAAGGATCATCAAGTCCAACTCCTGGCTCCACTCAGGACCAGCCAAGTCAGAGCATGGGATGGAGTGCATCATCCATACGTTTGAAGTCAATCTATCTCAGTGCTGTGACCACTTCCCTGGGGAGTCTGTTCCAGTGTCTGACCACCCTCTCAGTACAGAACCTCTTCCTAAGATCCAACCTAAACCTCACCAGTTGCAGCTTCATGATGTTCCCTTGGGTTCTGTCACTGGTCACCAGAGAGAGGAGATCAGTGCCTGCCCCTTTGCTCCCTGTTGTCAGGAAGCCACAGACCATGATGAGGTCTCCCCTCAGCCTCTCCTCATAAGTCTTCCCCTCCAGATCCTTCAAGGACCTTCTTTTTCCTCCACCTTAGTCTTCCTCTCATGTACCAGTTGAGTTGGCAGGAAATGATCAGATGCTTTCTTTCTGTATGGAGTCAAAACTGTATTCTTAAAAATGGTAAGAGTTTCATTCCTGCAACTGGGAACTGGGTGGGAACATCTCAGAGGAAATGTACTATTAATCTGAGAAATTTAACGAAACATTCTTAACCTGTCCAGGGTACAGAAGAGGATACTATCTTTTCCTGGTTTTTTTCTTCTTTCCTTCATCTTTCTCAAATAGTATCTTTGTTGAATATTTTCCCTTGTGGTGCAGCAGGCAGAAAAGAAAACAGAGCAGCATGGCCTTGAGGCAAAAAGCTACGCATCCTGCTTCTTCAAAATCACCCACCTTTTACAAATTAACTTGGTAGAGTTTTCACTATATGTCATGCATGAAACAATAATTGCTCCATGAATTAAAACTATGAGAATCAATCTACTTTGTGATCAGATTGCCTGCCTGGCAACGCCACTGTGGTGTTCAATGCAAGAGAACCATAAATGGGACTGAAAAATACATTTGTTCTCACAGGGTGGTCCCACTGATTTCCATGAGACTGCTTTTTGCAGAATGCATTACATGCTGCATGCAAAAATTATAGTACTTAATCATTAGCTGGAAAGCATTGGGGGTTTTATGCCCAAACCAGCAGTTACATATGTCACATCTCTTAAGGAACACGGCTTGAGGATTTGATGGTTTACAAGTTACTTTTCTTCTTTAATTCCCTGGATTTCCTCCAAGTGACAATTCAAAACTGTCTAAATCCACACAAATTTGCATTAGCACCAAGGAAGAAGAGAACTAGACAAGGACAATTCCACTCCTGAATATTTCCCTACACCCCCAATCACTCTCTGTTCTTGTTTCAGTTAAAAGGGAATCTGTAGTTGTGAGACAGGATCATCCAGTAAGGCAGTCTGCTTCTCCTTCTATCAAGGTGCAAAATACTGGTCACTCATTCCACTGGTCATGGGGAAGAGAGTGTTTTAGATTTCTTATTGCTAGGCATGGCCTATAATACTTTTGTATTAATAGCATGCTATTGTATTTAGTAAACTTTCTCCTGTTCTCCTTCCTTCACCCCCTGCAGTCAGTCCCTGCAGATACAGTATGTAGCAGGCATATACTCTGAATAACCTGTAGGCATTCATGGTGGACTGTCTTTCCTGATTGCCTTTGATCCAACATTGCAGAATTGGCCTGATCATCTAGTTGCTTCCCTGGGAAAATTCAGAGTATCTGCAGTGGGAAGCCAGGCTATGAAAATGGCAACTGCTAAAAACCCTACTGTAAACACAGCACACAAGCATCTCATATCTTCACTTGCAAATAGATGTTTTATTGACACTAAGGTGAGCTCAGTGCTAAGGGGAATTCCAGACTCCTTAGTTTAGCTCTAAATATTGCAGGGAGAGAAAGAGATTGAATCCCCTTCCAAGGAGCTGCCAGCTGTCTGCCAAAAAAAGCATCAGCAAGACTAGAAAGAGTTCCTTGCAGCCAGACACCTCTAGAGAAGTCATGCTCAGTTAAGTCCTTCATCCCTAGTGAGCATCCTTAACTGGAACAGTCTGCAGTTAGGCTCTAGATGTCTGTTTTGAAAAGATTTTTATAAAGATGAAAACGCCCCTATGGTAAGCTAGTTAGAGACACAGAAGGGCTCTACATCAGAGCGTAGTTAGTTATCTCTGGAAGACAATAAGATGACCTTTTTCCAAAGTGGAGACAGGGCCAGATCTTTTTCGCAGCCCAGTCAAGACCCACTGGCAGAGATGCAGTCACAACAGCCCACCTGCAGCCCTGCTTTGTGACAGAGTTCAGTCCAGCCCTAGATAGAAAGCAGCTCCAAATTCCAGTACCTTCATTCGAGTTGAAAGAGGACATAAGACAGAGCTTAACTTTCAATCTGATGTGGAAAGCATGCTAATCATTACAAGGTTTAGTCAAAACAAAATCAGAGAGGAAATCTGTGATCTATTTTGATTTATTTACCTGAATACTACTTTCTTGTTTTGTTGCCTTGGGAGAAGGGAAAAATCCCCTTGCAGGAAACTAAAACACCTCATCAAGGCAGTGAGCTGTGAAGAAGACTCAAATTTTAAGATGCTGCAGCTTTGGATCTTAGTTTCATGTAGACTAGCTGGTCTCACGTAATTAGATATGGCTCATTACAGGTAATCAGCAACAAGTCTGCCAGTGTACAGGATCTCTAGAGAGGAACTCTGATTTCACTGCTAACTTCATGGCAGAAACTCTGCCCTTGTCCCTACACTTTGCAGTAGTGCAGAGAGGTGTTTCAGTATGATGGCATGCTGTCAAGAACAGCAGTTTCTCAAGATAGGTGGTATTAATCAGGTCACTATGGGAACTCATCACGGGAAGACTGATCCAAAGCAGAGCGGAGCATAGTTTCTTCTCTTTCTGCTGCCACAGAGTTGGAAAAGAAATCTCCAAAGGCAGCCATGCCAGGAGGTATCGTTTTGAAACAACAAAGAAAGAATCACCACATGGAAAGAGAAACCTATAAGCAGATGAGCAACCCAACCTGGCAGGTCAGCGTGGCAGAGTGAAAAATAACTACTGAGGAAGCCTTGCAGCTGAAGTATGTAAAAAGGCACACTCAGGAGTGTAGACCCAAAGGAACCATTCTGCCAGGAATCTGATCCAACCTGTGGAACATAAACTGTAAAAAACCCTTATTTTTTCCCCCCAACAAAGCCACATTACATCTGACAACACAGATGCCTGTCTGAGCAACACAAACACAAAGCAACACAAAGGCCTGTCTGAAACTCACTTCCAGAACAGCCATGCACAAAATAGCACCCTTCACCTCCTTCTGCATAGTGACCTTTCCTGCTGCATCCAGCTTCCTACAGGCAAGCAAGACCCCATATGATAGAAAACCATCAGGTATCAACAACAAAGAAAATGAACTGTAGCAGCATTCTGGTTATTCTGGAAGAAGTCAGTTTGTAGTGAATGGGGAAATGAGCTAGCCCCTTCACCTTCCCTGCATCTTCACAGCGGCAATTAGACCAATTTGAAACTTGATGATCTTTAAGGTCCCTTCCAGCCCTAACCATTCTGTGATTCTGAGTCTAACTTCAATATTTGTATCTCTCTTATCAAAAGGGCTCTATCACTAGTTGCAGTTAGTAGGTGGTCTTCATTAACTCGGGCACTGTTTTATCAGAAGGAAAACTTGCAATAAATTCACCTACCATCCTATGTGTTAAGGCTAGAGGATGTGCATAGTACCTGTGGTATAAACAAATAAAAGGATTCCAATGGGAGGAACAGAAAAGTGTTTCTCCTTTGCTTTCAGAGCAGACCTTTTTAAAAGAGAACTAAAACATTTTCCCCATCCTGCAACATTTCTTGAATTTTCACTGTCAAATGAAGTTGAAATTTCAAACCTTAAAAAAAGCTTGAAAAGCAAAACCTAAGTCAAATGAAATAAAAGGGAATTCATTAAATACTTTGATTCAGTAATTCTGAAGGCATTCTATTCCATCTGTAGTATTTGCTATACATTATGTTTCAACTCCAAATACGCATTAGTTCTGCATATTCTGAAAGCTGTTCTTTAAATCAAAATTGGTTTCATACTTTTTTTTGTTATAGTAATTTCATTAAAAGAGACCTTTATGTCTAATTACTTTTTGTCTTAATGATTCGAGTATTTTCCTCTCAAAAAGTAATTTGAAAAATATTCAGCCTGCTGGGCTTCTATTGATGTGACTGAAGGGCACCCTTCTTCAAGGCTGACTGTCTGAAACATTCATCCCATAAACCAAAGATTTTGAAGGAAATCTCAAATATCAAGTAAAATGGGAGGAAAATGAAGTACCTTCTTGATGACACAGGCCTTACAATTACCATACCTTGGCACTATTAGATACATAGCTTAAAATCACAGTACTATCCGGTACCTAAAAAATATTTTGATTTATAGAGGTCCATAATTCATCAGCTTACACATCTTTGTATTGTCTGCAGTCCCTTGAGTACAGCCTCATTTACTAAAATGTGGATAGAGCACATCTAGAGAGTCCTGCAAGAGTTCTGAAATCAAACACCTTTCACAAGATAATTGCCCAATTTTTTCTTTGAATAGTTGATTGCATGTGATAAACACTCATTGGATTTGAAAATAGCAGTAGAACAAATAGACTGAAGAATATTGCATTAATGGTTTACTACATAATTGAAAAAGGCAGGGTCAGGTAACTCTGAGACATTCGATTTGTCAGAAACCTGTTGGAATTATCCCTCATCACCATCTGAAGTAGCATTGCCCTCTTCGCTCTCTCTGACTCAGTTCTGCTTTCAGCTCCCTTCTCTTTTTTATCAAAACTCAAAAAAGGAAGACTGTCCAGTATAAAATACTCCAGGTTTGTCCTCAGATATTTATTTCTTCCTCTAAATAATAATTAACCAGACAACCTAGCAAGTCTTTAGAACTCCATCCTTCTGGTGAGCTTTAAAAGGTTACAGAAAAAATCAATGTGTCAGCTAGCTTTGTTTCTAAGGTTTGCTACAAGTTTTGTTCTAGGAAAAGAGCCTGTTCAGAACAGAGGATTTTAATGTCCTTTTTTATGTCCAATTAGTACATCATTAGGTATTTTCCTTAATCCATCTGTAAAACACTAAACACATGAAATGCTGCCCATCCAAAGAGCTGAAAGAACAGACATGCATGCATAGTCGTTTTCTGGGCATTTTTCTCAGTTTATTGATCATAAACATTTTAAAAATAATTTGATAAAATAAAACTCTCATAAGCATAAGAAAATTAGAATTTTATTTCTTTTTTGCCTCTGAAGTTTCACCTTTACTCTGACTCTGAACAATTATCTCCTCCTTGTTTCTGTTTGGGGGGAGGGGTGTCTCTCCCTATAGAGAGAACAGGAGTTATAAAAATGTGCACATAACAAAGATATACATTGGCCAATTAGAACAGGCGTATCAAATGTTAATTCCCCATGGGAACTAGGGAAATGTGTTCTACTTTTGCAAATCTTTGAATTAATAAAATGCCTGAGTTATGTTTAAGCAAGAAAATGAAAGAAAAAAGTAAGGAGATAATCAGAGGATCCCTATAGGCCTGCTAATTAATTATTAACTTGCTATATTTAAACTACTATACATTTAATTCTCAGAAGCATCCATAGTTTAAACATATATTTGAATAAGCAGTAATACAAGATGATTAATAAAAGAGCTGGAGACCCAGTGATTAATCTTGTATATATCCTCTGACTAAAGCTACTTAGGAAACCTGTGGAAAGATACAGGGTGTTATGGAAGGAAAGGTGGCTGGTCAACCAGAGCCAAACTATAGACAATTTGCACTGATTAGTTATAATTAAGGCCTTTGCAGACAATGTAATGCTGGAGGCTCAAACTTCACATTCCTGTGCTAGAAAGGCATCCAGAAATGAGGACATTTCCATAACTGGGACAATGGCTTTGGATCTAATGTGATTGTCAGTACAGGAGTATTTTTTTTCTGGAACCTTAAATATTCAAGGATCACCCAAATGTCTGCTTTAAACACAATAGGCATGTTTGGACAGCGTGGGCATTGACAGAGCTCTCATAAATGTTTCTTTTATTTCCTAGCCTAGGCAAGATTATCCATACTGGAAGCCAGGACAGCAGACACTTGGGTTTAGTATTTCTGATCGGAGGTCTGACATCCTCTGAGTCAATATCTGGACCCAGAGCAAGAGAAAAAGCAAAGGAGTCCAGGGCAAGGGAACACCTCTAAGGCTCAAAACTGCAGAACCAGGACTCTTGCATTTCTGTCTAAACAGTGTTCCAACTCCTCCAACTCTGAAAGCTGAGAAAGATTTTAATGTAAATAGAGGAACTCTCTTACTTTGAAGTTGTAATTTTGCTAGCAATAGGCATCTTTCTGCCACAGCCTCGTGTTTCTCAGTTGCTGCTTGAGGACACCTGTAAAAAAGACACCTGAGCACTTAGCAAGGCTACACCTGAGGAACGAGTTTGTCCTTTTTTCTCAACACTGTTCATTAGGACATGGGAGAAGAAAATTAGTTTTTGCAAAATACAGAATGTGCTTCTAAGTGATGCTAAAGTAATTTTCAAGAGCAAATGATATGTTTCCAGAAAGGCATTGATGATTTTAAAGGGAAAAGCAACAAGCAAAATTTAAGCAGCCAGACTCCTTCCTATTTGGAAGTCAATTGTAGAACTCCAAGTGATATTAATGAGGACACAATCCAGCTATCAGCAAGTGCCTTTGAAAAGTGCATCCTACAAAATCCCCACGGACTATGTGACTCTGCCATACTGAAAAGGTGAACTCCTTGGCAGAGCAGTATGGAAGTAACAGAGGGGTAGGAAAAGAAAAATAATACAAGAACAGCTAGAGAAACAAAGGGTGCCACATCATCAAAGCACAACATCTGTGGTGACTTTATGTGCAGAACCCTGAAGTGTGACTCTCTCATTTACCTCTTACAGGAAAGTACTTCTTGCTTCAGCCATAGCAGGCTGAAACACACCTTCCAAAAATGCCTTCTGGCAGCTGTTTTGTGCAGTGCAGTCTGCAGCATGAGCTGTGCATATGCCACTAGTTCCATGTAGGGTAGGTTTTGCTCTGTGTTTATCACTCATTCTAGTTCAATGAAATGGGGTGTGTAAGGTAACAACAGCAAAACTGACATCTCTCTGATCTATTCTGATGCCTCGGAAAGCTGTAATCACAACTCAGCAGCCTTGGTGACTGTTAGCAGGTATCCTTTCTTGCAGTGCTGGGCACACAGGGCATTGCTCCTCCTAATGTGTGCGCCATTTAAAGCCAAATTTCTCCTATGTGTACAGGTTAACTTTACATATTAATTATAATATCTCAGAAAGGGACAGGTTATGCAAAATATTTCCAGGAAGTCATTTACATGAACTCCTCCCAGATAGAGCATGCTGAGTGACACTAGGCTGTCTTCTGGTCGTCTTCAAGGGTGAAGGCTGGATGTCTTCCTCTCTCTCAGCACATGCTCTTTATGTTTCTTCTCCGTAGTTACCAAAATACATTCCTGAACTCAAAAACACATCCCTGCACAAACTAGTTAATAACCCCTTTTTGCTGAAAACAAGATAGACTCTGTCTCTTAATTGATCGTTGGTCTCATTATTTATGACTCCCTTATCTTCACTTTAGTTTCAAGGCTGTTGCACTGCTATGGCTCAGTTTTGTAGCTGCTTTCTCGAAGCAGCTCACAAGGTGACAGCCGTATTCTACTAAAAACCAAAACTAGTCTATTCTTAAAAACATGAAAATTCTTATATTGAAGTTATATTGTCCCTTAAGCTACATCTTCATCAATCTATTCAGCATTATTACTTTTCATTGAATCAATTCCCCCCCGCCCTCTGCCAACCAGCAACAGACAAGGCACTGTTTATCCCCACTGGATTAATATCCTGGAGCAGCACCATCTCCCTCATTCACAAGAGTGAGACACAGCAGTGATTTACCCCTTAGCTAGCAGGCTTAGCAGTTATGGACCACATCTGGAGATGGATACTCTTACTAGATCACTTCTTGCACAACAAATTGGTTCACTTACTTGGAACTCTTGAAAGAGAAATATACTATCCTTAATGAGAAAAAAGGCTCTGACCTTCTTTGAGTAACAGTCTGATCTTTTATGAAGCATGGCCACCTCCTCAACTTCTGGCAAAGTGCTGCGCTTTTAGTTTATGAATTTGTGTGTTTTGTATTGATTCTGTCTCATTCTGATTGCCAAAAATTTTATCTCCTTCATTTTATTATTATTGTGGCTGTGATCTCATTTATTTTTACTACTCCTATTACTTTCTTCTTAATTTAGCTGTTGCTGTGCTAAAATGACAAAAATATTGAGGTATTAAATTTCTATAAGGAATCTCAAGGGATTAATATTCCACAGTTTGATAAAATCATTCAACTGCCCACTAAACTTAATACACTTGTGCACAAAAAGCAATATATTTACTATTAGCTGAGTGATAAAAATGAATATTTATGTAACACACACACCTGCTAGTTAGAGGGGGGAAATATTTATGCAATCAAAGAGTAAATATCATTTAGCATTCTTGAATATTTAAAGAAGTTCAGTATACAGAATACTAAGTCCAGTCATTTGTGATGATTAACTAATCCCTTTCCTCTTCCTCTGACTCAGCCTTCCCCACTTTTCTCTATCTCCTTGTGAATTTAACTAGGAGAAAGTGGGCCTTCCATGTACATAAATGAATATTACAGCATGTGTGATATGATGCAATCTTAACAATAATACGTCTCACATGTCTGATTACAGGAGAATGGCAATGTAATTCCCAGTAAGTTTAAATCTATGTTTATTTCAATTAGCCACACCAATTTACATAAATAAAGACTCCAGTAATTTTAAAGGCTTTCTACTAAATTCTAGTTCCTCAAGCATCAATGAAAATTAACGGCACAAAAAGCTTTTGCTACTTCTGAAATACAGTTCAGGAGCAACAGAGTGTTAGATCTCACTGTCACCCTTGACTATGTCTAACTACACAAAGCTGTCATGTCCTCTCCTAAATCTACTTTTTGCCAGGGATTTGTTACTACTGAATTCAATGAGAGTTTTGTCACTGACTTCATTAGGAGAGGACGATGGCTTACCTTTTCTTCACTCCTGATACAACACAATTAATCACAAGGCCATGCATTCCTTTACTTGGATGTAAGCACAAACCACAGGTCAACATACACTAGGACATCAGATAATGAACGTGCTGTGAGTCTCTGCTGTAAAACCAAGAATATAGGTACATTTTTCCATTTCTGAGGCATGATTAATACCAGAAATAATGTGATGTAGCCTTGCAGTGTTTTAAAGACATGGCACCATGAGATGATGAGGTTAGACACAATAAAATAAAATCCCTGAGTCCAAGTCTGGGGCATCATAAAGGAAATCCTCGTCTTAGGAGTTTAAGTCTTTAAATACAGAAGAAAAAAAATCTGCCTATGTGCTACCACAAAGCACCTTGGCCATCATCTCCAGTGCAGCAGATGCCAGTCTTGCAAGCATAAAATCCAGAAAGTAATTCCTTTGCTTTTGCATTCTTTCTTCACCAGACTTGGAAAATAACTGCTGAATATACTTGCAATGGGACCAGCATGTCTCCTGGTAGTCTCTGTATCGGGAAGTCAGGCAAAAATGCCAAGAGGCTTTAATATTTAGATGCTGGACACACTTCTGTTAGTGTCACAGATGTATAAAGTTTCCCTAAAATACCAGTCCCACACATGCAGTTGTAAGATCTAACCAAAACTATCACCTTCCCGAGTCACCTGGGAAACATTTGCTGGCAGAAGGACTCAGTGCTTTTATTCAGAGCCAGTGAGATGCAGAATCATTTCCCATGTAAGGATATCCTAGCTGACTCTGTGTACAGCTTTAAAAATCACTGGCTACAGTTCAGAATATCTGTAGTCATCAAAACCAAGGACAACAATTTAAAATTGCAAATACTGTCCTTTGGAATATCCACAGCAACCTGCAAAACCTTGCAGTGAGGCACTCGTTATGGCAAGCTCCTCAAGGAGATCCTTCAGTGCGCTTTGGGTTCAAAGTGTTCCTCTCTCATCCAAGGCAACTGGTTCTTCCTGGGAAGTGACAGCAGCATCTGTCCCTTCGGTGAGCTGGCTGCACAGGGCACAGTGTCAGCAGCACACTTGTCTGAGTGTGGGCATAGACTCCCACTCTCATCATCTCCACTGAGGCCACAGAAATCTAGAAGCAGTCCAGTGAAAATCTTCAAGCTACTTCAGAAGTATTGCAGTGTAGACAGCAGCAGACGCTGGTCACGGTGCCAGTGAAATTACACATAAATGAAAGTTTCTTGCAGTTTATTACTTTTTTAATGAGAAACTGACATGAATGCAGTTACTCTGCCATGACACACAGGTGCCTTATGTAAAAAGGAAGACTGACCTCTCTAAGGAAAATGTTTCTAAGAAGAGTTTTCTACTGAAATCTGCAAGCAAATCTAGAGTGGCAAAACTGTAGAATTAAAAACGTTTAATGCAGCACCAGCAAAATCCTGTGCCTGGGAAGGGGAGTGAGGACTGCAAGTGGTGCAAGGGAAGAGAAAGTGTATTTGATGCTGCCAGCGTTAGCTTAGTCAGTTGATTCACAATGGAGCTGGTGGAGAATTTTCCACATTACTAGGGGTTGGGAGAGGAGAGAAATATGGCAAGTGCACATATTCCTTGAAAAAATGAGGATTGCCCACTGGAAAACAAGAAGACTTTAAAAAAGGTCCGAATGTGCAGAAAAAATGAATGCCAAGGGAGAAACATGTCAGGGAAGGCAGCAGGCCTGCCAGCAGCCTGACTCTCCTCACATAGGCCTCAACAATATCCTCGTGCTCCCGTGAGACAGGGAAGTTACTCATGCTGAGAGGATTTTGTAAACACCTTCTCAAAACACAGCGCCTTGAAGACAGGGGTACAGATTGCCCTAAACCAAGAAAGGCAGGTATTTGGGAGTAAGTGGACATGTCATGAACCAGCCATAATAAATGGCCGACGCAGCAGGTGTGCAGAGAGTTTCAGACATCAAAGGTAAACTAACAAAGTTCAGCTATAAGATATGCTGATCAGAACCTGTTATAATTACTAACCAATCAGCCTGGTGTGAACAGTGTGTGTAATCAATTAGCAGTTTTTCAGCTTGCCACGTTTGCAGTAACAAATGCATATAATCTGTGTGGTTTTACCCAATAAATGGCTTCACCTTAATTCATACTGAATCACACGTTGCTCATCACCAGTCTCCACAGAAACACATCACATATATCTGATGCCTTGTTTCTCCCTGCATCTGCCAAGAGGAAAAAGATACTGAATGGGGAATTAAAAACACACACAGAGCACACACTCCCCCACCAAATAAAAAAAGCTGTTACATTTTACTTTTATACCAGATATTAGCTTTCATCCCACAATGTTACCAAAAACTTAACTGCATCCAGAAACTATGAACTGGAAAGAAACAAGTACTGCATCTCAGTGTCAGGGGTAAAATTGCATCCAGCTACAATGGATTTTCAAAATTGTAATGTCAGTCTTAAAGAAAATATTCTGGATTATAATAAGCACAAATATGGATATTTCCTGTTCCAGTTATTCATTTGGAAATAGTGCTATCGTAAATTCACTTCTGTTTTCTTCTTTAGAGGAGAATACCTGATTACTCAAAAATACTACAAACTATTTTCACCAAAAGCACTGTTTAGAAAACACTCTGAATGTTCAAACATCTAGTGGGATAGAAACATCTGAATAATAAACCAGCTCTTGGGAAATGGTTCGCATTTAATACTCAGTTTTTCACAGTCTTCTGAACTGTGACATAACTGACTCTACACTTTTGCAAGGGTAAAGTGTTAGAAGGCTGATCTCCAGGACCAAATTTTTGAGCAATATTCGCAGTTTCCTCCGAGGGATGTTTTTCTAGTTCACTTATTCATATAGCAGATAGTGGGATACTCCCCACCCTGGTCCTAATTACCACTTCAGCAGGATCTGTTGGATTACACCTTCCAAATGCTGTCTTCTGAACACTCAGCAGCTGACAGGGCAACTCCACAGGGAAGAAAAAAAAAAAGTTGGGGAAGCAAAGGAAAAATCTTCGTATATTTCACAAGATGATAGAATTTAAATTAATTTTGAATTTATCAGAGCTCTGGCTCTTCAGGGAAATTTGGCTAAAATGACCTGCAAGTTTTGGGGGGACAACTGCTTAGCTTGTGCTCTGAATGTACTGCAAACTGATCTCACAGAGTGCTGCATGTACACGATGAGACAAGAGTCCAAGCCCCATCATGCTTTCTTTCTGCTGTATTAACTCCCTGATGGACAAATCCTGATCTGGTCTGGTCCTGATACCTGTGCAAATCCAAAGATATTTGATTTTATTCAGAGCAAACCCTCCAGATCTACAAATCTGTGACTAGGTGCAGAATTTGGTTTTGTTGTACACTCATTTTTGGAGGTAGACTCCGTCATGTTTAAAAAGTTGGGAGGAGAATTCCTGAGTCTAGTTCAAGGTTATATTGCCAGCCAGAGTATTATTGTGACCATTTTTCAGCCTGTTTATTGCCTCACTTTGCATCCTGTTTATTCTCTGCACTTTGCAGAGCTGCCACAAGTGATGCATCAGATACTTCTGCTCATCTGGCTATGACAGTCCTTATTTTTTTAATCAGTCTGTGTGTGAAAGGATTTTTTTTTTCTTTAATGGCATATAGAGGAATAAAATATAACTACAGCCAGCAAAGCAGGATCCTGAGGTGACTGAGAGATACTACCTAATTGGATAGGGTGAGATGAGATACCGAAAAAGTCTCCCACCCATTACTGGTAAGCACTACCAGCTGGTGATGGTGGACCAACTGATGGACATCCAGAATAAGGATAGCTCTGCAAAACATAGTCTCCAATGAACAGCTTAAGAAGCAGTATGGTTTTGTCTAGAGAGAGAAGTGTGAGAGATACAGATCTATCAGTATGCAGAGGGTAGCTTATGATGAGAAAGTATTAAACTGCCTGGAAAAGAAATGAGGAAGTAAAACTAGAGTAAGGAATGTCTAGGAAAGAAATTAAGGAGACAGGCAAAGTGTAATTACTTAGAGAGTCTGTGGGATTACTGTTTCTGGAGGAAAGTGAGGAGTCTTACTGGATAGTGTCTCAAAATATCCTCCAGACTTCTTTTTCACAGCTGTAATTTGTGAAAGAGCTATCTTTTTTTCCAGAACAAAAATCACAGCTAGTTACAAGAGCCTTCCATAAGGCCAAATAATGAGTAGCCTGAGGGTTTTGCTCCAAAATATTGATGGTTCTGCTTATCAATAAAAAGTGATGGGAAACATCTCTCCCACCTTACGATTTCATTGAAGGCCCAAGAGTTAGAACAGGAACAGAAAAGCCCACAGATCTTGCATACTATAGCACTTGTCATCTCATTTGTCTCTGCAAAATATCTCATTAGGAGAAGATGCACCTCTGTATTTCACAGCCTAAGGCACAAATGGGCAGATGAGTAGACCAAAGGCTTAATACAGTAGACGAAACCCATTCTGTAAAACCACTAGGAGACCCAGGCTATACACACATGAACAAAACACCTTCTGAATAAAAAACTTTCCCATCTAACCCCACTGAGAAGAGCTGGCGAAGAGCTAGTAGTGTGAGCTCACTATTCTTCTATTGCACCAATCTACTAGGAGCCCACAAGTGGAGGACTCTGTGGAGATGTCACTGGAGATGATATGAACTGCTTCTCAGGAGACGTCATTAACTGGCGTATGCTGCCAACCAGGTCAGCTACCTGGACTTAACATCTTGTTCCTCCTCACTTTCCAAACACATGGATATATATCCAGGTACAGAGAAAATGAGGAGAGGCTGACAATGCTGGACACATTTTGAATGTCTGCATTGTATTTCTAGCAAAGGGAGCAGAGCATCATCTCCAGAGAGAGCCTGACAGAGGAACACTATTGCTTTCTCATTCTCTAAGTTCTGAAGCAGCTTAGGTATCTGAACAGGCTGCTCAAAGAAGTTGTGGAGTCTCCTCCTTTGGTGAGATCAAGACCAATGTGGACAGGATGCTGTGAAACCTGCTACAGGTGACTGTGCTGTAGCAGGGGACTGCGGGGTGTGTATGTGTATGTGTATGTATTTATTGGATGATCTCCAGAGGTTCTTTCCAACCCTTACAATTTTGTGGTTCTGTGATTCTATTGAGAACAAGGTTTCTGCAAACCATGAAAATTTGAGACCTCACTTCAAAACTACCTTCTGAGAAAACAAAGGCAAAGCCTGAAGAATATTCCCCCAAATCTGATGGAAATCTAAATTTATAGGCTACTAGTAACTATACCTAATAGTGATGTCCACCAAGATACCAGCCTGGGCTTTGTGTTGGAGATGAAGAAAACTTCTGGAAAAAGCTGATGAGAGCCCAGGTCTTCCCTGGTTATGCTCTTACATATATACATGCACATATTTATACATATATTGATACCCCCTGATACAGGAAAAGCCCCAGCATCCTACTGTACAGTCGTGATTGTGGTAACCCTGGAGCTAAATTACAAATTCCTTACAAGGAAAGCAAATCCAAATACCTGAAGCCTAAGCTGTGTAGAAACTTTTGGTAGGTATGTTCTCAGTTTATTTTATAACTATATTCTTCCTTGTACCCACTCTGGGTGGGACAATGCAATTTACTGTGCATGAATGAAACATTTGGCTGGGCTGAGTTGCTACAGGAGAAACTCTTCTTCAGAAAATACAGTGCTGCTTTCATTGTGCAGCCTTCTTCATACACTCAAAAAAGTCATGATGCAGAGCCATGGGAGGAGCGTGTGTTATTGACATATTGACAGAAGGGAGCAGAAAGAGCAATTTATCTGCACGGTTAATTTTCTGGCCCAACAGAAAAAGCATTAATTTCTGTTAACTGCTCATGTTCCTGGTCCCACTGCATGATACCACTGTTCATTTATTGATTGAAGGCCCTTTTAAGAGAGAAGGGTGACAGAACTGCAGTAATCTGGAAAGTCTCGAGCACATGCATCAGTCATCCTCTCAGACCTCAACTAGGTTATTTACTTTGTTCAGTTCAGAAATTATGAGTAGCATGTTCATTTGTGCATGTCATCATATGCCCAAGATATGTGTCATGCTATAAAAGCAGCAGTTTTAAGTAGCTGTCTCCTGTGTGCTTTGATCAGACCCATCCTTTAGTGCAAATAAGCCTTTCTGCTTTTTATCTCATGAATTAGAGATATAGTAAACCTGGCAGTTTCAAACAAGGTTACTATTCTCAAAACAAAACCATGATGATGACGTTTCACTAAACAGTGTATTTTGTTGCTAACAGCACCTGCTAGAAGTAATTCCTTCATAACCTCTTACGTCAGGAAATCAGTTCAGCAAAAGCTGTTTTCACGTGACAATTCCAAAAGAGGAGATCAGAAACTGCACCCTAAGTGCAAAAGTCCAACAATAGTAAAAAGATGGATTTGTGTGGAGATGACCCAAGTTTTGCCTGTATTTTTGTTGTTGAAAATGCCCTTGAGTAAAAAGTAATATTTTCAATTAGACCAAATGACTGTAAAGACAGAGCTATAAATAAACACAAGAGATTTCACTTGTTTTGTGCCAGCTAAGAAAGGCAAGGAGCAGGCTGTCTGGACCTGTAACCCGGTATGCTTTACTCTAGCTATTAGCTGTGAATCTTGTGAAAGGTAATTTTCTTTCTGCAAGCTCTGCCTCTAAAAGTTGTCGTAGTCTTCGTATATCATGCCCTCCTTAACTAAGCAGCAAAGGCAAAATCTCAGTGGATTAAATGCTCTATTTTGTCTCCACATCAATATTTCATATGGGATTTGCATACACTTGGCATGTTCCACTCCTCCTGCTCCTCACGCATGGCTGGTAAAGCAGGAGCCACTCCGTACTCCAAACCACCATGTGCACCAAGTAACACTAAGGTTAGCCAGTCCGTGCAAGCCCACACTGTTATTATTCCTCACTTCTTGTTTCCCATTATCCTTGGCCTTCCCACTCTCCCCACCTACACAGAACTAAAAATGCAACACTTCTAAATACACCTTTGGGATCTGTGGGTTTCCCTGCAGCAGATTTTGAGCAGTTGGCATTTGACGTCACCAGCCCTGAAAGAGCTGTCTCTTCCACAGCACTTTTCTCTGTAAATCCCGAAGTCCTCAAAGATACATGGCTCTCTCAGACTTTTTGGATGGGGACAATGCACCAGTGGAAGGAAGAATCAGAAGCTGAGGCATTGACAAAGTTGGAGGCAAAACACAGCTCTCCCAGCTCCCACCCTTGCACTCTCTGCTGCACCCTGGCTCTTCACAGGCACAGTGATGGTGATTTCTCCTTCCTGAGGTGGTGCCTTGCTGGAATAATTGGTGTACTAATTAAGAACTGCCCTAAACACCAGCCTGACTTGCAAGAAGTGGAAACCATCGTTTCTCCAAAACAGCCGTTTTAATAAAGATTAGACAAGATCAGGAGCACTCTCCTACTTCCTGCCTGTGGGAAACAGAAAACCCTTCAGGACACAACCATATTTTTCTTCTTTTTTTCATCTCTACCAGCATGCAGAGCAAGGCTGTCGGAGAAGGGAGACTTCGACCACCATATGGTTCATCAGCAAGTCCCAATTTTTATTCAAGCAAGCCTTCGTTAAATACACTGCTTAATTAGCTCATACATATTTCAGAAGTCAAGCTCACTATTGGTCAAGCAGATAGATGCCGGCCCGTCCCCTCTTTGTTCTGTTTTCACATTACTGAAGTTTAAACATCCTTTTATCGCATCCTGCAGGTGTCCGAGCACCAGCAATATCCAGTTACAGCTAGCTACTGGGTCAAGCTGACCTAGAGCTAACACAGCCTGCTTACACCATCTCAAGCAAATCCAGGCTGCTGTGTCCCTTCTCTGATAGCCAGCATTGAACCAGGCTCTCCACATTTCCCCCGTTTTTGTTTTGGGCTAACAATGTTTGATCAGAAGGCTGTTGATACCATTTTTTGCATCATGTTTTGTAGACACATACAGAAACATGGTAAGAGTAGAGTAAGAGTTAGTAATACTACTCCTATTATCATGGCTGCTTTTAGAATAGACAGCAGCCAGGGTCCCAGTCCCAGTGCGAATGATCAGAGAGGTTCATACACCACATACCTTCAAACTCTTCACACCTATGGCCTTGTGCAAGCAAAAGAAAATCAATTGTAGCTCTATTTTGCAGCGTAGCATGGCAGACAGAATCAACATCAAACAAAAGACTGGAAAGTGCAAGGGAAGTAGCATTTGTTTGTTTTGCTAGCCAACACCCCAACTTGTTTAGGTGATTGTGTGCAGCTGCTGCTGACACCCCTGGAGAAAGAAGATGCAGATATAATCTCTTCCAGTGACCAGCATGTTACCTGGTCGTTGCATTCTTTGTTAAAAGCATGTGTCTGCCTCCTGGTTCGGCAATGGTGATGGCTCATGTTAAATATCATAGGGGTGTTAGGCGTTAGCAGAGATAAGCGGCCAAGCGTGCATGGCCCCCTCTTAGACGTGACGGGATACCTGGCCAGGCAAGGTCTCCGCATATCAGTAAATTACCAAGCGGTAGCTGCAAGGGATGGTTAGTAGATATTGAAATGTTAGGTGAAGTATAATTGCCCCAGCTTGTAGCGTTGCGATAAACAGCCATGCTAGAATTTGCATTGGTGGGCGAGCTTTGGTCCCCACTTGGGTGGTTAAAATACAAGCATGCATCAGCCTTTACTGAACCCAGAAGCTCCAACTCCTGCGGTTCCTGAGGTGATACAGGAAGGTAACCAGCCCACCCATCCCATAAATGAAAAGCCATACTATAAAATGTGGCAATCTAAAAACTGCTAATTGGTTACACATGCTGTTCACACCAAAGTGATTAATCAGTAATTATAATGAGTTTTGGTAAGCATTCCTTATAGCCAAACATTGTTAGTTTACCTTTAATGTTTAAAAGTTATCTGCACAGCTGCTGTGCTTTGGCCATCTCATTATGGCTGGTTGATGACATGCTCATTTACTTCCAAATACTTTTCTCACAGCTCCTTGATTTAAGGGAGTCTGTACACCTGCTTTCAAGGCCGCTATGTTTTGAAAAGGTGATTACCAAAACTTCTCAGCATGAGTAATTTTGTTGTTTCATGGGAATTTCAAGGATACTGTCAGAGTCTGTGTTTTTGCGAGGAGAGTCAGGCTGCTAGCAGGCCTGCTGTCCTCCTTGACAAATTTTTCCCTTTTTGTATCTGCGCCACAAAACTGCTTTTAGAGGTCCCTGCAAGGGCCCTTTGCAGAAAGCTCAACAAGCACGACAGTAAATGTAAGACAAGTACCGAATTGCCAAATTCAATAATTCAAATTTGACCATTGACAATATCTATCCTGAAATTTCCCACTCATTAAACCAATTTGTTGTTGTTATATCTTTTCTGCTTGATCTCTTAATTTCTGAATGCTCACATGAATCGACTGAGAGTGGTCAGCCAGATTCCTGCAGCACATACCTTCCAAAATTTTCACAATTATGTCTGTGAGCCAGCAGCACAAATCAGCTGCTGCATGTTTCACACAATCCGCATCTGTAGCTAAGTGCCTTGATACCTTTGCTGTTGTATCTGTTTGCTTTGCCAATCAGGAGTGTCAGAAGTGCAGATAATTTCAGCTTCATGTTTCCGTGCAGGCACCGATTGCAGCCTGTGACCTTAGGCTGTGCAGAAATCACTGTTTCTCTAATTTTTATTTACCAGTAACACACTCATATTTAAGAGTATTCAAAATGTCCCGCAGCAAAACTCTGACTCCATTGTGGCTGCACTTGGAACACTTGACTTCAGTTACTGTGATCAGGATCACGTCCTGGTTCATGCAAGCTTAATTTCTTCTGGATCCACAGCTTTATCTGCTTGGTTCCCATATCTGTAATGACATAGGCAGATCTCCTTTCCCAAGTTAGTACCTGTAACTTCATTTCACTAACATCTAACATGAACTTTTCCGTTCAAAACATACAGAGCCTTGTTTAATCAGTCAGCTGGAGAGATATCCTTCTCTCCCCCTTATTGTTTGTGAAGCAAATGCTTGAGAGTTTGATTCATATGTTCTGCCATGGCTTTGCACTGTACAAGCCCTTTAGTCTCAGCAACCAACAAGTGCTATTGTTGTTAAAGCACTTTAGCAGATTGGTAAACAAAATTTCATGCAACTTCTGAGCTTGTGCAAAGCTGTCTGCTGAGGGAGCAGCCCCGGTCGGTGCAACCAGCCTGTCTGCTCTCCGATTTCTCCCTGCTAGAACTAGATGTAGTCAGTTAGCTCAGTGTGGCAGTGAGTCTGGGTAACAGAGTACTGATGCATAATACCACACAATGATCTAATCCAGTTAACATTTCTAAGTAATTTTTGAACATCATTTAACATGCCAACCCCAGTTTTGATTGCAATCCTCTGAGGTGTTACAGTACTTTTATCAATCTGTCAGTCCGAATATTTTCACACTGGCTTATTTTGAATTTTTCTATGGAGTAATCTGTAACCCCTTGCTTTTCAAATGCACTGTTAACTCATGATTCAAATTTTCAATGTCCAAGTTTTTCCCACAATCAATATAGCAACCATATAATGATAAAAGATTAGATCAGGATGTGTTTTTCGTACTGGAGCAAACGCCCAGGCTACATAAGCCTGGCACATAGTTGCTGAATTTTTTCTGCTTTGTGGGAGCGTACCCAGTGACACCTTTTGAAAAGAAAAAACACAATCTTTTTTTTAAAAAATTTTTTGCTTGTTCCACAAACTTGTGGAAGGCTTCATATTACCCTCAGTCAGTTGCTCCCGTATTAAATCGTGTTAAGTGGGCAATTATTTTTTTTTTTTTCAAGAAAGCAGCTATTGATCATTGTTTTCCAGGTTAAATTTTAAAGTAAGCTGCCCTTTTTCAATGCTCGCTATGAAAAATTCATTTTTACTAAGTAACCAGTCTTGCCCTCAGTGGACAAACACAGCCTTGAACCTATAGCACATACGAACAAATGAATGCTGCAAACCAATTAATCAGACAAACGACATTGCGAGACACGAGTTGTCACATCCAGCCCATATGGGGGGGGGGGGGGTGTGGTGTGTGTCGGGGGTGGTTCTCAGCCACTGCCCGCAGTGCTGTTCTCCCCCCACCATAAACCACAGTGTGATCCCGTTGTTCACCATGACTGAGCCCCGGGTGAGTGCTAGGACCCTGTTCCTTCCACCTCCCACTGGCCCGCTACTAACTCTCTCTGCCACCCGCTTTTTCCCACATAAATTTTTCCCTGGTGATTTCCACGATTGAGTAGGAATCAAAATACCCTGATTTAGCTGTTTTTCCTGTTCTGATGCCACCTTACGTGACCAGGCTCCTCTGAACAGTCTGTGCAGAGTCTCTCTGGTGTCAGAAGACAGCAATACATTGATGAGTGTCTCTGATCCGATGGTTGTTGAAGCTGATACTTGTCCATCTCCATAGGATTCTCTGTCCTTAGGTTCCTTGTCTGTGCTCATAGGTTCCTTGTCCACGGGGGCAACACTGTTCTGCGTCTGAATTGGTGATTCTCCATCTTTGTAGTTTTCGGGTGGGGGCTCAAACCCTTTTACAACAGGGCATGCCGTTGCCTGCTCCGTTTTATGTTTTCCAGCTTTTCAAGGACAGGTCGAAGTTATTGATGCTGGTTAACATTTTCGACTGCGCCATAGGATGTTTTAGGCTCAGTAAAAGTCAGAGGCAGATAGATATTAAAGGCAGTCGGTTGTACGTTTGTTTTCGCATTTTTTCTTTCCAAAGGCTTCATAGTGGAGGGAGTGCAGACCATGGTGGCAGATTTACGTGCACTACTCGCTCCCCTTCAGTTCCGACAGATTTATAACTTTGCTCTGATAACACGGCATTTTTACTTAGTCTAGTAACTGGGATAGGTGAAAAAGCACCCAGAAACAAAACCACATTCTCCGTAGTAGATTTTCTTTTTCTTTTTGAATCAGTTCTGTAGAACCCGTAATCGGTGTTAAAGCTGCAAAGGCTGAAGCGGCAGCAACGAGTTCTGCCTCTATTTCAGTTAAAGTTCTTTTACTTAATTTCCTGAGAGTTGTTAACGACTTAGCTTCTTTCACCCCAACTAAGGGTTTGTCAAGAATTTAAATTCCTATAGTTTCCTAAGTAGGGAAATCAATGCTTTTCAGCAACACTGCGTCCAACCGCAAAAAATTTGCCTTTCTGGGTCCACTCAGTTAACTCGTGAACTGTATGCGGGTTCTGAAAACAACCCTTGTCATACCCATAAGCTAACAACCCCGGTAATTCCTTCTTTAAATCTATACCCTTAACATCCCTTTTTCGTAAAGTATTTATAAATAAATCATATGCCACTTGCCTATCCATTTGCAGACGTCTGCTGTTGCAGCTTTTCCAGGCTCCGGTGGCACGTATGGCCCAAAATCACCGATGTGATCTTTGGGGGCGCACTCCTCTATTTCAATTGATCTGGGCGCCATCCTGGCTGCAAACAGGACCCAACTCCTACTTCTCCAACCGTGGTCGTAGTCGCCTGCTATCAGGTCCGGACTCGCCCTCTTGCAGGGGGCCCTGTGTGGGGTCGGTTGTCGGCATCACGTTGGGGTCACCATTTGTTGGAGAAGGGAGACTTCGACCACCATATGGTTCATCAGCAAGTCCCAATTTTTATTCAAGCAAGCCTTGGTTAAATACACTGCTTAATTAGCTCATACATATTGCAGAAGTCAAGCTCACTATTGGTCAAGCAGATAGATGCCGGCCCGCCCCCTCTTTGTTCTGTTTTCACATTACTGAAGTTTAAACATCCTTTTATCGCATCCTGCAGGTGTCCAAGCACCAGCAATATCCAGTTACAGCTAGCTACTGGGTCAAGCTGACCTAGAGCTAACACTTAGCATGCTTACACCATCTCAAGCAAATCCAGGCTGCTGTGTCCCTTCTCTGATAGCCAGCACTGAACCAGGCTCTCCACACAAGGTGACTCTCCTCTGGGATTTCAGAGCCAGGTGCAAAGAGTTCTTGTTCTTTTTGATCATACCCAGCCACACAGCAAATAAAACTTCCACCACACTGGAGCAGGTAGAGACACATGAAGGACACTCTGACCCCATAGGAAGCCTACACCAGAGCAAGCTCCTGGCAGGTCCTGCAGCCCATGGAGAGAGGGGCCCATGCCAGAGCAGGTTTGTTGGGGGCACTTGTGACCCTGTGGGGGACCAGGACAGAGCAGTCTGGTCCTGAAGGTCTGCTCTCCTTGGAAGCCACACGGGGACAGGTGGTGAAGAACTGAAGCCCCATGGGAAGGACTCACATTGGAGACATTCATGGAGGTCTGTCTCTCGTGAGTGGGACCCCACGCTGGAGCAGGGGCAGTGTGAGGAATCCCCCCCCCCTTCCCCACCAAGGAGGAAGGAGCAGATGAGACAACATGCCATGAACTGACCCCAACCCCCATTCCCTGTCCCAGTGAGCCCAGGAAGTAGGGAGGGCTGGAGAAGGGATTTTATGATTTGGTTTTATTTCTCGTTATCCTACTCTGTTTGGATTGGGTAGTAAATTACATTAATTATATTCCACATATTGCCTGTGATGTTAATTGCTGATTGAGCCCTCCTTGTCCTTAGCTCAACCCACAAGCCTTTTGTTATATTTTCTCTCCCCTGTCCATTTAAGGAGGGGAGTGATAAAGTGGCTTTGGTGGACATCTGATTTCCAGACAGGGTTAAACCACTACACCCTCATTCCATAATTTTATTACAGGTTGTCTTTAAAGCAACAATCACACAATTTTTCCCAACACTAACAGGAGTATGTATAAAACCTGAGTGAGTACACAAGCAAAATTCCCTTTCTCCCCTTCCTGCGGCCTTTACAGCTCTCAAGACAACATATTTCACTCCAGGTTTGTTTCATTTCCTTGTCATCATCCCTCCGATGGGAAGTTGATCCTTGAACCCTGGGCTGCATTTGGCAATGATATAGCTATCTTCTTAACACTATGCAATTAAAAGAATGTTAATTTATACCATGAGTCCATATGTTCACACCAAGGACTGGATTTGTTATTTAATCCAGAAAAATGCATCTGAGGTCTTTTTTTCAGTGTTATGCAAAGGTCCCTGATTAGTTTTCAATACTGTGAAATGAAAACTACAGCAAGATATTTTGCTCTGTATTTTGTACTAATGTTTAATCTCAGCAGGATATCTGTTCTATGAAAGCTTTGAAAGGCATACAAATTAATTATATGTATCAGAGAAACCATCACCAATTTCCACATCTAATTAGCACAATGTGGTAACATTCACAGTGATAGGATGTTCACCGTAATCTTCTTTGCAAGAGTTTATTTTCTGCTTTCAAAGTAACGTTAAGGAAGACAGCCAATCTCATGTTCTACACATCAAGCCATAAGCATTCATCAGGGTGTCAGCAGAGAGTAACACTTCTAGGCTGTCAATATTTAATCTGCAGTAAAATTAAATCATAGGCCATTAGACCCAGTTCATTAGGAGTTCAGTGTGTATGTGGAACCGGATGTCATGAAGCTTCTGAATGAAGCATATGCAATCTTCTGCTCTTTCACCACGGAAATACCACATATGCACAGCATCACTACACCCTCTTGTTCTTATGTACACGCTGCATCAGCACTGTTACTGCTGAGAAATCACCACATTGCCTTTGTGGATGGGCAGCCTGGACCCCTCTGCTGATGTCAGAGTTCAGCACAGGACAAAGGGCTGGCATTAGCTTTCAGCAATGGGATAATATTTGCATAAAATGAGAGTAAGAAACATGCCAGCTATGCAGGGAGCTCCGCCCCTTGCTGCCCTCTCCTCTCCATATTTTCTCAAGTTTAACAAACTGGGCTTGGGGGAAGCTCATTCCTTCAGGTCATCCTGAGAGCAGCAATTAAAAAGGAAACCCACCCTTGGGCTGATGATCAGCAGCCATGCCTTCACCTCTCTTTGTGCAGCTCAAACGTGAGACAAACCTCGGGCCTGAAGGCATCTGCCTTGTGCCAGACTATGCTAAAGCAAAGTGCAAGGAGCGGGGTTGAGCTGAGATCTGGAGTCAAACCTTCAGGTAATGTGGTCCTGCAGCAACAGCCAGAAACACTGTTTACAGCACAGGTTGAGAGTTCTATAGTAACACTATGGAAATGTCACCTGCTCTTAGTTGGTGATATGTCTGACGACAGGCAGCTCTGACTCAGCATGGGTGATGGCAAGACCAATGGTGGCAGTTTAAAAGCCATTTAACTAGAGATTAGCAAATGTGATGCCCATCCATGGGAAGGGCCAGAAGGAGGACCCAAGGAACTATAGGCCTGTCATTCTGACCGTGGTGCCTGGGAAGATTACAGAGAAAAGCATCCTGAGTGTCATCATGAGACACGTGCAGGAAACACAAGTGATCAGGCCCAGTCAGCACAGGTTCATGAAAATCAGGCCCTGCTTGACCAACCTGGTCTCCTTCTATGACAAGATGACACACTTAGTGGATGAAGGAAAAGCTGTCGATGTTGTCTATCTGGATTTTAGCAAAGTTTTCACACTGTTCCCCATAGCATTCTCCTAGAGAAACTGCCTGCTCTAGGCTTGGCTGAGTAAAAGACTGTCTGTATGGCTGGGCCCAGAGGGTGGTGGTAAATGGAGTTAAATCCAGTTGGCAGCCGGTCACCAGTGGTGTTTCTCACTGTTGATCTGCTTGAAGGTAGGAAGGCCCTACTGAGGGATCTGGATAGGCTGGATTGAGAGGCCAAGGCCAATGGCATGAGGTTTAACAAAGCCAAGTGTCAGATCTTGCGCTGGGGTCATAATAAACCCAAGCAGCACTTCGAGCCTGGGGAAGAGTGGTTGGTTGACAGTGGCTGAACATGAGTCAGCAGTGTGTGTGCCCAGGTGGCCAAGAAGGCCAACAGCATCCTGGCCAGTATTAAGAAGAGTGTGGTGAGCATGCCTAGGAAAGCAACTGACCCCCTGTGCTCAACACTGGTGAGGCCCCACCTAGAGTACTGTGTTCAGTTTTGGGCCCCTCACTACAGAAAAGACAATAAGGTGTTGGAGCATGTCCAGAGAAAGGCGATGAGGTTGAACACTAAATGTTATGAGGGAACTGGGGTTGTTTAGTCTGGAGAAAAGGATGTTGAAGAGAGACCTAATTGTCTCTACAGCTACTAAAAGGAGGTTGTGGAGAAGCAAGAGCTGACCTTTCCTCCCTAGTGACAAGTGATAGGATAGGAGGAAAGGGCATCAAGTTATGCCAGGGGAGGTTTAGATTGGATATTAGAAAAAACTTCTTCCCAGAGAGGGTTGTTAGGCATTGGAACAGGCCACCCAAGGAGGTCGCGGAGTCTCCATCCCTGAAGGTATTAAAAAGGCATGTATCATAGAATCATAGAATCATAGAATGGCAAGGGTTGGAAGGGACCCCAAGGATCATAAAGCTCCAACCCCCCTGCCACAGGGGGACGGAGGGAGCCGAGGAGCTGCGAGCAAGGAAAAAAAAACCAAAGGCCCGCGGGTTGGGATAAGGATAGTTTACTAAACAACAGGAGAAAATATGAAAACAACTAACTACAGTGCTATTATATACAGTGCAAACCTCTCACCCCACTATGTCATTTGAGCCGTGCCTGAACTGATTCAGATTCAGAGCCCCGAACACAGCACTCCCCAAGCCCGAACCGATTCAGATTCCAAGCCCCGAGCTCCCTGAGCCCGGCACCCCCGAGCACCCCCCTCACCACCGCCTGCTGCGCCAATCCAAAAGAGAGCGAGAGAGAGAGAGAAGCTGGAACTGGTACTGCGCCTCCCCAGACCGGAATTTCCCGTGCCCGGGTCCGGAGCAGTTTCTGATGGGTCTGGAGTCTCCCCCAGAACTGGCACTGCGCCTGCCCAGACCGGAACCTCCCGTGCCTGGGTCCGGAGTCACCCCTGCAAAGGGGGGAGGGGGGGCAGACTGCCTGATCATGATGCAATTGGTATGGAATACTTTCAGGGCTAACACAGCCTGTTGCTGGGCTGAACCCAGGACATTATCCACCCCTTATTCCATACCATTTACGTCATGAGCAGGTCCAGCAAACTTCTTTGGGTCCAGGGAGTCTCTCGCATCCACACATGCATGTACACATGCACACACATGTATGTGCATATAGATTCAGTCTGTGGACCTTTCCTCCGAGTCTGTCGGTTTCATTCAGTCCACGATCCTCAGGCTCCACTGGTCTCTCTGTCACAACAGTCTCTCAGGGTATGAAGAGTCGTACATGCCACTGGATCGTTGAATGCTGTATCTCGGGCTCTCGAACACTGCACCTGGCATGATCCATGCTCATAGTCCGTGGGTCAGAGGTGTTTATTACAAAAGAGAAAAGAAAGAGTTCTTGGGAGGCTGGTCTTCGCTCCATCATCACGGCACCGATGACCCTGGCTGTAATGTCATTAGTATAACATAGAGTATCTATAAAAACAATAAAACAGTAGTGAATTATTTAGTGAATTATTTGGCTATTCTCACCCAAAATCAAATCCCCTTGAGGTACACATCGAGTTTCTCCATCCTTCTGCATTACCCACCAAGTACAACCAGGTCCTTGAGCAAAAACAATCCCAGATATGGGTTTACCTTTGCCTGTAGCAGGAATGACCCAAACTGTCTTTCCTAAAATACTTTTCATGTGCACTACTGGGACTCTGTCACCTTCTACAGTATGTGAGAATTCTGACTGGGCTGGACCAGCCCGATTGGTAGATCCCCTAGAGTTAACTAACCACGTGGCTTCAGCTAAATGTGTATCCCAATGTTTAAATGTTCCACCACCCATTGCTTTCAGTGTAGCCTTTAAAAGCCCATTGTATCGTTCAATTTTCCCAGAGGCGGGTGCATGATAAGGAATGTGGTACACCCACTCAATGCCATGCTCTTTGGCCCAAGTGTCTATGAGAGTATTTCGGAAATGAGTCCCATTATCTGACTCAATTCTCTCGGGGGTGCCGTGTCGCCATAGGACTTGCCTCTCCAGGCCCAGAATTGTATTCCGGGCAGTGGCATGGGGTACAGGATATGTCTCCAACGAGCCAGTGGTTGTCTCTACCATTGTAAGTACGTACCGTTTGCCATGGCGAGTCTGTGGGACAGTGATGTAATCAACCTGCCAAGCCTCCCCATATTTATATTCATCCACCGTCCTCTATACCAGAGGGGCTTTAACCGCTTAGCTTGCTTGATTGCGGCACAGGTCTCACATTCATGGATAACTTGTGCAATAGCATCCATGGTTAAGTCCACCCCTCGATCCCGAGCCCATCTATATGTTGCATCTCTTCCTTGATGACCTGAAGTATCATGAGCCCATCAGGCTAGGAATAACTCACCCTTATGTTGCCAGTCCAAATCTACCTGAGCCACTTCAATCTTAGCAGCCTTATCTGCCTGCTGGTTGTTTTCATGTTCCTCCATGGCCCGACTCCTAGGTACATGGGCGTTCACATGACATACCTTTACAGTAAGCTTCTCTAATCGAGTAGCAATATCTTGCCATAAGTCAGCAGCCCATATGGGTTTGCCTCTACGCTGCCAATTGTTCTTTTTCCATTGCTGCAACCACCCCCACAAGGCATTAGCTACCATCCATGAGTCAGTATAAAGATATAGCATAGGCCACTCTCTCTCTCTCAGCAATGTCCAGGGCTAATTGGATAGCCTTTACCTCAGCAAATTGGCTTGATTCACCTTTTCCTTCAGTGGCTTCTGCTACTTGCCTCATAGGACTCCATACAGCAGCTTTCCATTTCCGATGCTTACCCACAATGCGACAAGATCCATCAGTGAACAGGGCATACTGCTTTTCATTTTCTGGCAGTTGGTTATATGGTGGAGCTTCTTCTGCACATGTTACCTCCTCATCCTCTGGTGACATCCCAAAGTCTTTGCCTTCTGGCCAGTCTGTCATCACCTCCAAAATTCCTCGGCGATTGGGGTTTCCTATTCGAGCTCGTTGCGTAATTAGTGCAACCCACTTGCTCCATGTAGCATCAGTTGCATGGTGTGTGGAAGGGACTTTCCCTTTAAACATCCAGCCCAGCACCGGCAATCGGGGTGCTAGGAAAAGCTGAGCTTCAGTTCCAATTACCTCTGAAGCGGCTCAAACCCCTTCATAAGCGGCCAGTATTTCCTTTTCTGTTGGAGTGTAATTGGCCTCAGATCCTTTGTAGGCCCGACTCCAAAACCCTAACGGTTGCCCTCGAGTCTCCCCTTGTTTTTTCTGCCAGAGACTCCAGGTAGGACCATTGTCACCAGCTGCGGTATAGAGCACATTTTTAATATCTTTCCCTGTACAGACAGGTCCTAGGGCTACTGCATGGACTATTTCGCGTTTGATCTGCTCAAAGGCTTGCTGCTGCTCAGGGCCCCATTCAAAATCATTTTTCTTCCGAGTTACGTAGTAGAGTGGGCTCACAATGAGACTATAGCTTGGGATATGCATTCTCCAAAATCCTATAACACCTAAGAAAGCTTGTGTTTCCTTTTTGTTACTTGGTGGGGACATAGCTGCATTTTTATTAATAACGTCCATTGGGATCTGGCGACACCCATCCTGCCATCTTATTCCTAAAAACTGGATTTCTCTCTTAGGCCCCTTGACTTTACTTTGTTTTATAGCAAAGCCAGCTTCCAAAAGGATTTGAATTATCTTTTCTCCTTTTTCAAAAATTTCCTTTGCTGTGTCGCCCCATACAATGATGTCATCAATATACTGCAAGTGCTCTGGGGCTCCACCCTTTTCTAATATATTCTGGATTAGTCCATGACAGATGGTGGGACTGTGTTTCCACCCCTGGGGCAAACGATTCCATGTGTATTGGACACCTCTCCAAGTGAAAGCAAACTGTGGTCTGCACTCTGGTGCCAGTGGGATTGAGAAGAAAGCATTTGCAATGTCAGTTGTGGCATACCACCAGGCTGCCTTTGATTCCAGTTCATACTGGAGCTCTAGCATGTCCGGCACAGCAGCACTCGTATTTGGAGTGACTTCATTTAGGCCACGATAATCTACTGTCAGCCTCCACTCTCCGTCGGACTTCCGCACTGGCCATATGGGACTGTTAAATGGTGAGTGGGTTCGGCTGATCACTCCCTGACTCTCCAGTTGACGAATCAGTTTATGGATGGGGATCAAAGAATCTCGGTTCGTACGATACTGCCGCCTGTGCACTGTCGTCGTAGCGATTGGCACTTGCTGTTCTTCGACGTTCAACAACCCCACAACAGCTGGATCTTGCAAAAGTCCAGGCAAGGCACACAATTGTTTAGTTTCTTCAGTCTCTAAAGCAGCTATTCCAAAAGCCCACCGGTATCCTTTTGGGTCTTTAAAATACCCTCTACGGAGATAGTCCATACCTAAAATGCACGGAGCTTCTGGGCCAGTCACAATGGGGTGTTTCTCCCAGTCCTTTCCAGTTAGGCTCACCTCAGCCTCTAGCACAGTCAACTGTTGGGAGCCCCCTGTGACTCCAGAAATGTAAACAGGTTCTGTCCCTTCATAATTTGATGGCATTAGAGTACACTGAGCACCAGTATCCACTAGAGCCTCATACTCTTGTGGGTCTGATGTTCCAGGCCATCGGATCCACACAGTTCAATAAGTCCGATTATCCCTCTCCTCCACCTGGCTGGAGGCAGGGCTCCTCTATTGCTCCTGGATAGAAACTGGTGCAACATTCCTCCTGGCAGAACCTTGTGCGCTTACTCTACCTTGCAGCTAAGATGGTAGACCCCCCGGCTAAGATGGAAGACAACTTGGAAGGAACTGACTGAAAACCCTCATACAAAGCAAAAGTGTCATCAGGTACAGCATGACAGTTTCAACTTTATGTTTATGTTTTAAACAACTCATGTAACAGTGTAGCAAACAGACACATTTCTACACCTGATAATGCTTTAGAAGTATGACACTGCTTTTTCTCATTGTTTTCTCATACTTGTCACAAATACACTGTTTAAGAAAGAAAGCATTCTAGCACTGGCAAGAGAAGCTGTGGAATACACTTGCTTCTCAGGGGAGAGCTTCTTTTACATTGAAGTCCAAAAGCTGTTCAAACACCACAGTTCTATCTTCAGTTGCTCTGTACTCAGCAGCTTCCAGTCCAGCCCCGAAGAGCCACACATGTGGGTTATGTGTCACAGGTCCCTCATTTCAGTGAAGTCTGCCAAGTCTGTGTAAGGATATCTAAACTATACAGATTGGGGAAATGCTGAGGGCCTTCCTGGTCACACCTATATCATGAGGGATTTCTCTACCATTCCCACTGCTAAGAGCTTTCATATTTGTCAAATGCTTGGTCATATTGTAGCACAGGCAGTTAATGTGTGCAGGTGTTTAGAAATCAATATTTTAGGGCCAAGGGAATTAACTATATTGCATCAGATTTCTTTCACCTTAGAAGTCACCCACCTACTTCTGGCAAGATCCCAGAAGTAAGTTATGCTTGATGAAGCCTGTATTTCAGAGAAGCAGCCAGGATTTATCACGTAAACTAACATTTTGGAAAGACACACTCTGGCCTTGAATTGGCCGATGTTTACTCTCTTGGGCCTGCACAGAGCTTCTGGATGCTTCCTGTAGCAGCCATCTCTGCAGCCCCCCTTCTCCATTAAAATCCAGCTATGCAAAACTGTGACAAACCAACGACCAAGGAAGGAACCAAGTATATTTTCTTTTCAGTTAAAAGGGGTTCCTAACTACTTTGTGCAGGAATGTGTTTTTGAGATCATGGAAAAAAACCATACTGAGCATGAGAAATTTGGCTTTAAACAGCAGACACGTTAGGAGGAGGGATCCCCTGCATGCACAGCACTGCAACAAAGTATACTTGTGTAACAGTCACCAAGGCTAGTGAGATGTGATTCCAGGTATTCGAGGCTTCAACCCTAAGTATCATTATTCTTACTGGGAAGAGTTGGATGGTGTGTACGTCTCCAAGGGTGGAAATTTTGTCAGGTGATTCCATTGAAAATCAAGGAGAAGGGGGACACTGATGCCAGTCCTGTTAAGTCCGTGAGAACACGTTGTCCTTCTCAGAGTCAAGTAACTGTGGTAAATGCTTTATTCCTTACAAGATAGACAGAGAACGGAAACCAAAGCAATAAAACAGCAAAGAGATGTTCAAAGTATCAGAAAAGTGAAACAGGAATTGAGAAAGAAATGTGGCTTAATTACATCCTAGTGCAAACAGTAATTAGTGAACTAAAAGACTGAGAAAAAGAGCAGGTGCCACCAAGTGCCCTTTGGGGGCTGGCGCATGTCCAGCTGCTGGCCCAGGCCAGGCTTTGATGGCTCCAGGGCCTCCCTACTTTTGCGGGCGGTGTGGCCTCTTGCGCTCTGAAGTGTCATCCGGGGAGCCACTGGCCCTCCTCTTTGGGGGGCGCCGGGGTGAGGAAGTGGGACTCCGCCTGGGTGAGGAGGCCCTAAGGTCCCTGTTCTGGGCAGCAGTGGAGGGAGCTGCCACCACCTGCCCCAGCTCCTCCAAGGGCTCCTCCTCCATGCTGGGGTTGGAGGCAAGAGTCATCCCTGGCGAGGGGGCAGGAGTTGGGTGTGGGGAGGGGGTAGGAGTCCCCTCTGGCGAAGTGGCAGGAGTTTCCTCTGGGGAGGAGGTGGAAGTCCCCCCAGGGGAGAGGGCAGGCTCAGGGCTGGCAGCAGTGCTGTCGTCCTCCTCCTCAGCAGCCTCGGACTCCTGGCGGCGCATGTACTGGAGCATCTGCTCCCCACACCGCTCTGCAGCAGCCTCAATGAACCTGCGCACAAAAGTGACTGTCCGGTCCTGCAGCAAGTGCTGGAGTCCATTAACCAAAAGCAACTCATCCAGCCCACAGTAGCACAGACCTTGGATGATGATGCTCTTCATAACAGGTGCCTCCCACCACTCTGCCTCAGACGCCAGCTCCTGGTGCAGCCAGGGCAGCAGGGGCTCCACCGTCTCCTCCGAACGCTGGAAAAAAGCTGCCCAGGCCTGAGGTGGGAAGCCAGCCACGTCTCTGATGGCTGCTGGCTCTGCATTCCCCTGCTCTTCCTGGTCCTCATCAGCCTCCTGTGGATCTGATTGTGCTCGAACACGCATCTCCAAAAAATCGGCCTCTGACCACAGGGAGAAGCGGATGCTGCTTATAGGCTGCTGGCACACGGCACACGATGATCTCTGTTTTGCCCACTGCAGGATGCAGCCCATGCAGAACTTGTGCAGACAGGGGATCACATAAGCCACATCATCTCGAGCATCCTGGCAGATGGGGCAGCTCCACCTTTCCTCTGTGGCCATTTTGAATTCTTGCAGAGGGCTGGAGAGAACTGCACTGCAGAAGGGAGAGGGGCCACAGTCACTGTCTGTCCCAGGGAGGAGAGGGGAGGAAGCAGTGCCCAGGCCCCTGGCTTGAGAAGGACACCCTCCCAGCTCCCCAAGACCCATGGCCCACCCCATAACCACGATTCCTCACACAACTCACCTCCACTCCCAAAAGCACACCACAGAGTACCTGTCTGCCTGAGCCAGGCAGGGTCGGGGAAACACAGGATATGGCTCTGGGATGGGCACCAAGAGCTGCCGAAGGCAGATACCAAAACACAGCCCAGCACCTAGAGAAGCCTGGCTCAAGCCTCCACACCTCGCAGGCACGCCTGTGCTGGCATTCCTGCACAGGTAGCGCTCTGCCTGGCACTGGCACTTGTGCAGATTGAAAATGTCATTTCCACACTCCTGGAATTTGGAATCTGGCAATGCGTCATGTTTTGACACGTTTGATCTCAAGCACAAATAGTCCAGGCATGCCCTAGCTGAGGCTGGACAGATGAGAAACCATCAGTAACCTTTGCTGCCTAAGAAGCCATGTTGGGAGGAAACTCAAAACAGAAGGCAGTGTGTGCGGAAATGGCACAGGTTTGGCAGAAGCAGAAATCTCACTTCAGAGATTTGTAGAGCGTTTTTCCCTACCTGAAGCAGGAGCTCAATGAAGCAGTTTTGCGTAGCTGTGCTGCTAAGATGGCCTCTGCAAGAAGTGTTGAGAGCTCCCAAGCTGGACATAGTATTCCAGGTGAGGCCTCACCAGAGCAGGCTAGAGTGGAGTCCTTTCTACTGCCCTTTTTAAAAATGGGTGCCACAGTTCCATTCTTCCAGTCACTAGGAACTTCACCTGTTGACATGATTTTTCAAATATGATGGAGAGTTCCTTGGCAACTACATTAGCCAATTCCTTCAGTACTCTGGGATGCATCTCACTGTGTCCCATGCATTCTGTTAATGTTCTCTGTTACATTTATCAGGCAATAAAGTGATCGACCACTCTATGGTCAGAAGAATTATGGCTTTCTATCAATTTCTGTATTTTAAAATAATCCTTTATAGCTCAAAGAAAAGATATTTGACATTCTCCTCTGAGCTTAGATCCATATTGCTAAATTATACCTCTGCATTTCTCTTAGGATATGTCACTTTTTTTGTCAACCAGTTATAGGCTACCAAATAGACTCAGCTCAGATTAAATAATTTATTTCACAGTAAATTCTCACATAACTACTGTCCTCATCCTGAGATGAGGATACTATTGCCTTAATTTTCCTTATTAATGAACTCTTAAATCTCTAGCTACCTTGCCATATGACTACCAAATAACCTTGGAAGATAAAGTAATAAAGATAAACAACATCATTTAAAGCAGACTGTTAACTCCAAGTGGCTCTTTAACAGTGATTATTTATCAGTAAATCAGTAAATATTAAAAGGTTACCTAATCAATAGGATATAGTTCAACATGCCAAGTCTTATCTTACCACTGTGATCTCTTTTTTAAATTTTTAGTTTACTTTGCTCAGGGAAAAAAAAATCCTCTTCAAAGACATTTACAACTTGCCCTACAAACTTAAATATTTTCCCTGATAATATCTTCACATATATTACTTGAAGGGGAGCACTGGCATCAGCTACTAATTACTTGTTTGCCCTGTGGCAGCACATCACGGAATTGAAGCCATCATTGAGTCTTTGTGTGTCGCTCCATTCAAACCTGACTGAAATTGCAGTGCATGCCCCAAAGGCTGTTCAGTCTAAACCATGAGGGGTTTCTCCATTAATTTCTGTGAGTTTTGCAGAATATCCTTAGACTTCTATATAGATTAAATAGGATTTTATCAGCACAGAGTGAGGATCTGATTGACCAAAATGACTAGAGAGAGTAAAAGGAATTAAGGATTTCATTAATATTAATATTTTATCCCCACAAACTGTTTCAATATGGTATTCTACACACTTAAGATTGTTGTTTAATAGACAGTTATTACTGATTGATGCAACAACAACAAAGTGATCCAGTGAAAACCAGGACCTGCACTAACACTCTGCAGATAGAAAGGCAGTCCCATCCTACAGACTTGTAACCTACAGAAAGACAACACACAGTTTGTAAATATTTTCCAGTGAGGCAGGCAAAATAATGAAGATTTTTAAACTAAGCCTGACCTTGGGGAATGACTCTTAGCAAATTAGCTAGGAGACACTTACTTGTAATTATTCAGCCTCAGTGATCAATCTGCAGAGAACAGATCAATCCACTGCAGGTTAGTTTTGAAAAAGTTTGTCAAAAGCCATCTGATTGTTTGCAAGCACTAACAGTCCGTGAGTTAAAAAACATTCATGTGGAGAAGGCACAAATTTCATTCATGATCAGTAACACTGTTAGTCAAAAGTAGAAAGTCCTTTCAATAGAGAGAAGCTGGAGGAGCTAAGTCAGAGTTCACATATGTTAAAGTCAAGAAATAAAGCCGTAGTCACATAAAAATATCAGAAGGGGAGCTAATCAATGCAAATAAAAGAAAGACAAATTAAAAAAGAACTGAGGCAAATGTGACATTTTTTCTAATACAATTTCAAGAAAAAATGAAAGAAATGAAAGCAAAAAAACCAGCAGCCCTCCAAAAAGAGCCAGCTAAATTGAACAGTTTAAAGATAACAGAATACATAGGTCTGGATAAGCCAGGTCAGGGACAGCTTGAAAGAGGTAATCAAATTGAACATGAAAATCAAAGGAAATGATGATTAGGAAATGATTGTAAGCCTGTAACTACTGTCATTTGGTCTGGAATGACCTTCAAGAGCTGCTTTTAAAAACCGCTGACCCATACACCCCACAGATCACGCTAGGAGATACTGATAAACTCCTACCATTTTTACCATAACTAGTGCAAGAGTCAGCAGCATCCCAATAGGATTTTCTCTTCTGGGCACTTTATTTGAAGAAAAAAAAACCTCACAGGTATTTGTTCACAATAAGAAAGTTCTCACCTCAGAGGCAACTCGGCCCTTCAAGAACTCTCATTCAGCCAGCCCACAAGTGACTGCACAAGACCATTACTTAAGCAGTACTATGCCCTGGCAGAGAGGAAGAGCAAGTGAAATGTTCCTATTGCATCAGTGTGCTCAGAAAATCTGGTGAAGGAGGGGGTATGAACAGCACAGTCTTGGTATCTTCTGGGAAGGACCTGTGGCTCAGACAAGCTGTAGGGTTTCACAAGTTCTGGTGTAAGTATTCATTGAATTTCCAAATTTCTGGTAAGTGAAATTTCCAAACTTCTCACTTATTCTCAATAAGTACTAACCAAATCTCTAAATTTCTCCAAGACCTTGCCAAGTAATGCTCAGAGTGAGAGGACACTTAATATGCATAGCTCTGTTCTCCAACCCAGAAAACAGAGTATCTGCTGAAATAACTGATGATACAATAGGCTTCAAATTGAGACAGAGAACAATGCTTGAGCATAAAAACCATCCTGTAACACTGAAGAGGGCACTACCTCCTTTTCTCTGAGCTCTGGCTTCAGCTTCTCTCACAGGAGGCTGAGGGAAAGCATCATTCAGTCCTGCTCAGGACCTCCTTTCTCTTCACAGCCCAGTAAACTGAAAAGAATTCTTTTTTTTCTTATTTGAATCATACTTTCTACAGATAGTGGATGACACAGGCACCAGAGGCAAGCCAGCACTGAGTGATGTATTTCTAGAAACCAGTTCAGAGCAGTAAGCCAATGTTTCTCACAGCTCATTAATGAAGTGCTAGCGACTTCACTGTCTGCTCCCTCTTTTTCCAGCCAAGGATCTAACGTCACCTTTTAAGTCATGAGCAGGCTTTGCCCTAACTCAGTGAGGGGAGGCATGTGTCCTCACAGACAACCTGTCTTTGCCTCTTGGCTTGTCCACCTATTTATTTTTTTTTTTGAGTTAAGCAACACTGTCATTGGCCAGAACTACCTGCAGTTTTCTTCCACCTGGACAGGGGTTGCAGAGAAGCCTCCTGTCAGGGGCACTGGTGGTGACAAAGAGCATATCTCACAGAAATTATGGGTAGTGTTATTCAGAAAGTCACGCAATGGCAGACCTACCACAAAAACTGTTATCCCAGTTATTGCAGGAACTGGGATCCAGGTTTCTTCTAGGATGGCCATAACACCCAATCTCTTGGTTAACAATCAGCTCTTTATAGTAGGCAGTTCAGAGTGACCACCAATTTCTTACAGCCTGGCAGTCAGTTGAGAGAGACTGCAGAACCTTGTGTATCTTAAGGCAGTTTCAAGTAAACATGATCCCAAAATACCAGAGCGACAAAAATACTGCTGAGGGAAACACAAAGAAATCATCACGTCATAGTGAGTAGTCATCACTTTGTGCAATGTTCACTGACTTGTACAAAATGATGAAACTTTATTCCCTGGTGAGAAGTTAAAGTGGTACATGCCTATTTATAACACACACAGAAAAAAAAAGAAAACCTATTGATTTGTACAGTGCAACTTCCATCTCATTTTTCAGTCATTCTGAATATTTTTGGTTACAGAGAACAAAAATAGAATGCAAACTAATTAACTCATTGACTTGATTCTCCCATTCAAAATGTTGCCATCTTTTGGAAATAGCAGAGGACACAAAGGGTCATCCCTTATTACAGAACTCAGTGTACTGTACGTATTTTGAGCTGCACTTTTGCGGCTTTTTCTCTTATAAAAAAGTCCCTATAAATGCCAAACATATAATGATATTCAGTTCCTGAAAGTTTATGCTCACTTTATGCAAATATTTAATCCTATATTAAATAAAACATGAGCTGATACTGTACTTAGTGCAATAAGCACTTCATTAAACACACTCTGGGTCATATTTAATGTAGTAGAAGTTGTTTGCTAAAGGACCAGATCAGTTAGGAACCACTGGCTTAAATCTTGCAATCTCTAATAGCCAGGCTGTGCAAACATGTATGGGGTTACCTGGCAAGGTTTTGATAGTGGGAGGGCTATAGGGGTGGCTTCTGTGAAAAGCTGCTAGAAGTTTCCCCCATGTTTGATAGAGCCAATGCCAGATGGTTAAGCCAAAGTCTATCAACAACACTGGTAGTGCATCTGGGATAATGTATGTAAGAAGAGGGAAATGCACCAACAGCAACTGCAGCCAGAAAGATGAGTGAGAAGATGTGAGAGAAGCAATTCTGAAGACACCAAGGTTAGTGCAGCAGGGGGGGCAGGAGGTGTTCCAGCTGCCAGAGCAGAGATTCCCCTGCAGGCAGTGGATAAAACCATGGTGAGGCAGGCTGTTCCCCCTGAAGCCATGGAGATGCATCGTGGAGCAGATATCCACCTGCAGCCCATGGAGGACTCCATGCCAGAGCAGGTGGAATTAAGGTGTTTTAAGCAGGCTGTGTTTTAAGATTTGGTTTATATTTTCTCATTATTCTACTCTGACTTTGATTGATAATAAATTAAACAAATTTCCCTGTGTTGAGTCTGTTTTGCCCACAAGAGTAATTCCTGAATGACCTCTTCCTGTCCTTATATCTTACATTCAAGTCCTTTATTCAATTTTCTCTCCCCTGTCCAGCTGAGGAAGGGAGTGACACAGCAGCATCTGGGCATTCAGCAAGGGTAAACCCACCATAAAAAACAATTTTCAGTTTGATGGTCAGATGTGAAAATGAGAGGAAAATTCTGAGAGTTATAAAAAGTTACTCTTGAACAAATTTTGAAAAAACGTTCATTAGATGTGAGAAAACTCACTTCCAAAATGCAATATTGAAATACCCATTTTAAAACATAGATGTTTAATTCATTAAATTTGATTAATCATTGTCCTGGTTTTGTTGGGATAGTTCATTTTCTTCCTAATAGCTGGTACAGTGCTGCAGTTTGGATTTAGGATGAGAACCATGTTGATAACACACTGATGTTTTGGTTGTTGCTAGGCAATGTTTACACTAAGTCAAGGGCTTTTCTGCTTCTCACACTGCCCCATCAGCAGGAGGCTGGGGCTACATGAGAAGCAGGAAGGAGGCACAACCAAGATAGCTGACTCCAACTGACCAAAAGTATATTCCATACCATATGACATCATGCTGACTATATAAAATAGGGGGAAGCTGGCAGGGGACGCAAACTCAGCTTGGAATCTAGCTGGTCATTGGTCAGCAGGGTGACAAATTGTGCTGTGCATCACTGGTTTTGTATGTCTGTATTATTATAATCATCATCATCATTATTATTATTATCAATATCATCATCACCTTCCATTTCTGTCCTATTCAACTGTCTTTATCTCAAGTCATGAGTTTTACCTTTTTTACCTTCTTCTTCTGTGTCCCACACCACACTGAGGTGAGTGGAATAAGCAAAGCACTATGTAGTTGTTTTAACTGCCAGTTGAGTTAAACCACAATTGCATACACAAAAATGCCAACAGCATTTTTGTAGTTCAATAAACTAACACTTCTCAATTTTCCCCAAAACAGTCATCCTGCTCAATAGTCACACAACTCTTAACAAGGATTTCTCTAGAGTCATTCTTGTTTCTACAAGCCACAAAGTTAATTTGCTAGCAGCTTTCACTCTTTAAGTTACACAGCAAAGAACTTCTAGATTCTAAAATATACTGCCACTCAAACTGCAGCTCCCCAACTCCATGAGGAAGGAGTGGATATTTGTAGTTGTGTCAGTACTCCAGTCAAAGCAGAGGCCTGCCTCATATACAAATCACAGATGTCCTGGTCAGGATAAAATTAGTATTATCTTGTATTGAAGTTGCATGTAGGTACACTCAAATAGTGTTACAGTATCATGTAAGTTTTTTGTAATACTGTGAGACAGGTATAATTTTAGATAATGATGTAACCATTGTGATCATCTGAAAGGCAAAGATGGGTAAAGCTACACAAGGAGTGGCAGACAGATCCCCCTTGAGGAAAGGGAGGGCAACAGTGTAAACACAGGCATGCAAAGAAAGAAAAAATACAAAGTTTGTTTCTAGTTTTTCCCCCTGAGTATCTCCCAAGTCTGCTCACCTTCACCTCAGGATAGGAAACCACCAGGGACTCCAGTCATATGGACTCACTATGCTCCATGATACTGCAAAACACATAATTAATTATGAATACCATTAATAGTTTTGTATATGAATATGTATCAATTAATGCTGTGTAAGAACTACCCATCAGGACCCCTCTGTACATTGTTATTGAATGAATTCAATCAAGTTTAAAATGGCCTGATTTGACAGACTTTTAAACACTCCTATTAGAGCAATCTCGAATTCCTGAAATAGATAGATAGATAGATAGATAGATAGATAGATAGATAGATAGATAGATAGATAGATAGAAAGAAACATATTTTGTTGCAACTGCAGAAGTATAAATAGTAGTAAGTATTTTAGAATGGGTACGAGATCTCCCAAGAAACCAACAAAGTCTACACAGACTTTTAGAAAAAGTATAAAATTCTAAATTTAAGCCAGGTAAGTTGAAGTGTGTAACCCCTTAATATTAGTAGGACTTTATCAGCAATTTATATTATATTTTAAGCCATAATTTTAAAAATCTACTTGAAAATTTTTCTTTTCTGACTTGTCAATTGATTTCCTTCTTCATACCAGAGCTCTCAAGCAACCCATGTGTAGAAAAAAACCTGCTCATTCAAAGAGCAAGGATAAAAGCAAAACAGCTTCTCTATTTATAGGCTTATGACCCTCCCACCTATTCCTATTCTTGTTGCTCAGACCAAACTGGCATAAATATTTTGCTTCACAAAAAAACTTAAGCCACAAATAACTAGGAAAACAGAAGAATTACCCATATTTGGGGCAACTGGGCTAGGGGTGGGGGGAATGAAAAAATAAAAAGGCAATTCCTTGAATGGATGGGAAATGAGCAAAATGACAAGAGCAGTATGAAGTGAGTTTGTGGCAGTGCTCTTTAGCTGAGGCATAGAAAGAAATGCTGCACAGGAAAAACAATAATGCTGGCAAAGGGGAGCCGCAAACCTCTACCAATGGCAATAAACAGAGAAGGACACATCAGCAACAGAAAGTCTCAGATCCAGCACCATTGCATGCTGTGAGCACGGGAGACTGTACTTTAAAAGGTCTGACATATAAAATTCACAGAAATTCATTTACATCTTTGAAACTCTCCTTCGAGGATCACAGCACGCTCATGGATTCCTGGTCACACACATGGTTTAAAAGCATTCTTAGCGATACAGATAAGGGAGACAAGAGTTCACTGGTCTGCTGCTCCCAGTTGGAAAAGTTATGGTTTCCATGCAGTGCCTAATGCAAAGCTTAATTTGTCTGAACAAGCCCTTATGCAAAAAAAAGACTCAGTGTCCTTCTCCTCCCAGTATACCTTGACCACGCTCCTTGTAATAATGAATTGTTTTCTCTAATGAAATAGTGATCCTTCTATGTTACATACTGCTATGTAGTACCTTTGATGTAAAATGATCCAAGAAAGTAAAAAAACCAAAAAACCAACAACAAAAAACCAAAGCCATAGACTAATCTCTTAAGATCCCAGACACTTAAGACTGTCTTATTTTAAGGCAAGTTGCAGCTTCAAGGTATTATTTCTAATAATTTGGCATCCAAGACAGAATTAGACAGCAAGCGATTATTTAAAGAAGACTTATGTCAGTCTCTCTACAATAAATGCACATGCACATTTTCTTCCAACTGATCAGTAAACTAACCACAAAAAACACAAAACCAACCCAAGCCTCAAACACTTCTGGCAACAGGGCTTGAAGTAAGGAAGGATGTAATTTTCAGAGGTTTCAGGAGGTAAGCCTCAATACTTTCACTCCCATTTAACAAATCCTAATGCAGCACGAACTTCTTTAGCCACTAAAAGTTTAAGATAAAAGTTACATGGGGCTTTCACATTACAGTTCGATCAAAGGTTTTTGCTGTATGCAGTTTTATTCCCTTGATTTTTTTTCAGGACACGTAATTCTCCTATGAACCTTCTGAAGTCTTTTCTGCTCCAGCCCTTACATCAGCTTACATTCTATCATCCAAGTATGACCATCTCTCTGAAAAAAAGAATTGTGACAGTATTTCTCCCTCGGGATCATTTCTCACTTCTTTGAAATACTGAGGACCAGAGACTGAAGTTGGCAGGGTGATTTACTGCAGTTTATGATTTGGCCCAATTGGTAATGACAGGATGCTGTCAGTGAATCTGTTATTAACAGAACACAACAATTTCAGTATGTTCCACTCCATAAATCAAGCACTAACTCTATCTTTTCTCATTTCAGATGCCATTAAAAATAACCATTTGTACCTAGGATTTTTCACTGTCCAGAAAGCTAACATATATGGCTTGTCTCAAGTTTTCACAGGAAACCCTTCAGAGGCTCAGGTCGTGTCTGTTTCTCCACCTCCCCTGCAGCTGAGCAGCCCTGAGCCCCAGCCAACATTCAACCTGGAGGCAGGCTGCTGGCTGTTCCTCACCAGCAGAATGGTGACAGGATGAAAGTGCTTTACCTTAACCACACTGTCAAGCTATAAACTACAGCAAGCTTCCCATTCACCTCACCTCCAACAGAGAAATTCTCTTCTATCAATGAATTTCACTCAGTATTCAGCTTTTATACTTTATATTTTGGCAAGCAATGCTCATTCTGGCACAGTCTCCCTATTTGAGTGTACGAGTGAATACATATTCTTTTTTAAGCAAGGCTTTAATGTAGAACAATAGAGAGCATGTAGGGCATGTAAGCTATGAGGGGAAGTTTCTTTCTAATAGCATATAGAGTTTAAGGAGTAGGTCCTTTATTACAGAGCCTGCAAAAGGGGGAGGAATGCTCCAGAACAACTATGTACTTCAGTAAGAGGTAATAACAATTCTTCCTTAACCTTTTCCATCCTTCAGTTTCCTGTTCAATAAAGGCCACAATAAATCACTAAATCTGACCAAATAACAGAGGAAATCATTTATTATCCACAGCAAGTGCTGTATTTATTAATGCTGTGTAAACTGCTCTTAACATTGGCTAACCTCACCACTGTGAAATGGAGTAAGCATTATTCAAATATTTACAACCTGCTTTTATATATCTTTATCCATTTTGTAATGGCAAGCTCTAAATTTTACTATTATTGGACACAGGAGGAGGAAGTAAGTGATATACATCAGAAAATGTCTGTACACAACCCAAAGTAGATGTTTTTGCCTGTGAAACCATTGTCACTAAAATCCTTATGTTCATGTTTGACAACAGCAACTAAAACTGAGCAGCTGCAATGCAAATATGACTACAGTTATGTAATACCCCACATGCTATTAATACATGCCAGCCATATGAACCTCTACAAATTTTCTCCATAAACAATTTTGCATTACTTCATATTGGCAATCTACATCAGACAAATGTTTTGGACCCACTGTTGTGTTGTACTTGAACCTAATGGAAGCCAAGCAAATCCTGGAGCAATGAAACACTCCACTCTGTTACCAAGTTAGTCTCACTCAGAATCTTTAATAGGGTATTTTTCTAAATATTTTTATTTACAATAAAATTTTCAAGCTATAACTGATGCGTAAGTGAATATTTTCTTCCATTTTTTTCTTTGTTCAATCATTATGAGTTAAACAACAAAAATGGTACCTCTAATCCTTTACATGTACACTTAGAAACTAAAATATGCAACCTCAGATCTTAGAATACTGGCAGCTCTGCAGAAGAGTTTAGTTTTCACAGAAACCTGAGGAATTAAGTGAGGAAAGTGTAAAATTAACTTTATGTCAATGTAAATAGCTTAAAAAGAAACACAGATGAGTTAGAGAGCTTTGTATCGAGAGACACTGTATGCAAAGAGGTGTTTCCAACTCATAGCAATAAGCAATTTTTTTTTCAAGAACAACAGCTTAGGTCATGAAAGCTTATTTTAAAACCAGCCATTCCAGCAGGTGGTCCACCTAAAGGAGGCGCTTCAGACAAGAAAAATGCACATTTCTGGGTACTCCATAGAGACAGCTAAGCGATTCCAGAGAAGTGAACCACAGTGCAGAAAATAGCAGCGCCTGTCTGATGGCTACTTTGCAACTCTGAACACGCAGTTTGTTCACAAACAACAGAGTAATCCAAAAGGCCATACCTTCAAAGATACTTGGTACCTCTGTCATTCAACACATGGTGTTCCCCTCAAATGCTTAAACTGCTGTTGAAAAAATAGCGAAAATAGAGCCTACAGATACTAAATTATATTTTACTTTTATTTTTACTTTCAGCTATTTGACAGCACAGGTAGTAGTTTCACATACACATTATAGGATCTTTTCTGAACTGAAGTGTGTTTTGCAAACTTGCACTAACACAACACCTTCATGCTAACAGAAACGGGGACATCAACCAAGGATCATACAGTGGGGTTCAACTAACAAGAGGAATGGAAACTGTCATCACACCCTTCCTGCCAGAGCTGGCTAGATAATTTAATGGAACCTGCAGCTGTATCAGAAAATTCAGTTTGCTAAGAATCAAACTGCTCACTGCTAATGTTTTGATTTTCATCAGCATATTGAACCCATTTTGTATCACAACAAAGCATTTCGTTCCTAATGACATCTGACAATAGATCTAAACTAGGCATTGCAAACAATGTTTTGGTAAGGACATTTTGAGTTTCTTGACCCTTGAAATCATTGCATTTTAGACCTTCCACTCAACAACTCATTTCAAGCTTGTGTTCCAAATACTGATGACGAAGGATTCTTTCAGGTTTCAGAAACTGATGCATGCTCTGAAGCCTGCTGCTTTTTTCTCAAAAGACTGATTTACAAATGGAGGAAGGGTACAGCGGCCCATTACATGACATGCTTACATGTGGCATTATTCCATTACATACACACTATCTTAGTACTTTAATGAAGTGAATTTTATATGTATTAGCTTTGCCTCTGACAGCAAAAGCAGCCCATGAGGCAATAAGTAATTTATTAGCAACAGAAGGGGTTTGCAGGTTTACTCAAACACTGCACTAAGCAACACTCAAAATCCATTTTGCATGAGGAACCTATGCTGGCAGCATCAGGTCTCTTTTTGCTCAATAAAAACAGGGACCGTGGGGCTTACAGTTCTATTTCATCTGCATCTATCTAATGCATCACTTGAATTACAAAATGTTTTTACTTGTACTTAGAGCATCTCACTTACACCTCAGTGTTAAACAACCTGTGACTAGCAGCAGAGTAATTCAGAAGCCACCTGTGAAATTAATGAGTAAAGCAAGATTTAGTTTGGCCACAGCCCCCATTAACCCACTGCTGCCACAGCATCTCTGTCTACCAACCCTCCTGCTCAGCTCCATCTGAAATCTGATTAGGCCACCATCCTCATAAACTCAGAGACCTCAACACCCAGGCAGAGAGTCTAATTTGTCACACGATCTAGGAATTAATTGCCAGTTTAATCAGCAGTGAGATCACAGAGCAGTGCTGAGGAACGGAGACATTTTACCCGGCGCATAGCGGCCAAGCTTAGCCTGTCTGACAGCCCAACTCACAAGAAGCAAGCAGGAGGTCATCAAGAGGCTGCCTCCAGCTGCTGTGGGGACTGAGCAGGACTGGGGAAGGCATTCTCAAGCCCTGTGGCCTCGCCGGTATCGTGCTTTCTTACGGGCCCTCTTAATCTCCCGCTTTCTCCACACCCCCCCGTGTGGCTGGCGCCGCGCACTGCAGGACGGATCAGGCCGCAGCCGTTACCTACCCGCTGAGGCCGCGCACCCCCGAATGCAACCGCCGCTTCGGGGAGCTCACTGAATGCCCACCCAGGGGTCTCTACTTGGGCATGAAGTGTCGTAACACGAAGTCTGAGTGAACAAATATTGCCATCAGGAAGTTAATTACCGAAGCTGCTCAAAGCTGGCGATTTTGTACACTGCACTGATTCCCCCTGTTTTCCATTTATACTTCCCCCCCACTCCCCCTCCTCTCTTCCCACCTCTTTCCATTTCCCTTCCTGCTCCCCATTACTTCACCCTTTCCTCCGCTTTTTCCCTTTCCTTGACTCTTTCCGTTTTCCCTTTCCCCTCATGTCACATCACCTCAGTGGTTTCTGGGGTGGACTGGTATCTCTACTGAAGTCAGTTCAATCAATCATATCATTTACTTGCAACAGAGTATTTTCCACTGTGATTTCCCCCACCTATGGGGAGTGTTTCTACAAGGAGGTTAGAGACTTCTTGTTTCTGTACAGATGTCTCTGACTTATATGAATTGTACTCTGCTTTTGACCAGAAAAGGTTGTTTTGACGTTGTTTTGACATTTTTTTTTTGCATTTTCATTTGATTCTATAAATGGAAATCATCCTACATGATCCCAGAGAGAAGAAAAACTCATTTGTATTAAAAAAAGCATCACAGGGAAAACATGAATATTTTATCATTGTAGGAAAAGTGTAAGTTTTTCCACAGGGTTAAAGGTTGCTGTTCAGCTAAGTATTTTAAAAATGTACATGTATCTTCTACTACACTGTCTCCTGATGTTTGATACACCTAACTCTTCCATGCTAAAATAAACTACTGTTCTTTGATAACCCACTAAACATTACAGCAGATATGAATCTTAGAAAAAAGGAGGTAGGAAATACAGTGTTCAGTCACATGGATTTAGTTTACTCAAAGCCAAAACATAGAATCTTTGCATTGGAAAAGAGCTTTAAGATCATCAAGTCCAACCACAAACCTAACACTGCCAAGCCCACCACTAAACCATCCCTCTAAGCACCACACCTGCACTTGTTAGTGAGTGCACATTTGGAATAGGTTATTCAGATCACCCGTAAAAATACTCATAGTCAACCTGTTGCAGAGTTATGTGAGGTGGGGAAAAAGCTGATTAATATGGTGCTTTGGATTATACATAGCAAATAACCTGGGTATGTAACAACAAATACAGTTGAGATTTTTAAACTGTGAAGTTACGTGCTATGAATACTGCCTAGCAGTTTGGCACACACCATAAAATGATGGAGTTTAGGATTCCATAACAACATGTCTAACACTGAAAATTTAATACTTCAAATCCACAGTTCACATATCAATGAATGCTGAAAGAAGTTACGGAAACACTTCAGCTAATGCTATGCTGTAATCACCTGCAGGGTTTAAGCTTTTAAAAAGAATCTTAAATCTCTTTACTAAATTTCCTAGTTTTGTGTTAGAAATACTTTTCCAACCACTGAAGTGAAGAGACCATTAAAATACAGTTTAAAACACACAGCAGTGGCATATTCCTTCATTCCACAGCTTAGAAGAGTAAAAATTGGTGATTAAACATAACAAAGGGTAATGCCAGACTATTAAAAATATTCTTAACCTGCAGGATTTAGCAGGCAAATTATATCCCTTTTTTTATGAAGAAAAATAGAAGTAAGTGAATGAACCTTTCAGTGCCTGCAACTGATCACTTATCTGATTTTTGCTCTCAACCAAATGAAGGAAGTTTTTGCTGTATGTTGTAATAATCTCAGCTGCTCAGTGATTATTCAGAGGGAAAAAGACTGTGCAACTGCTCCAGATTTATAAAGAGACATCAGCTATTAGAGATACCTTCTATTTCAGTAATTTCGAGACCTGCAATCGGTCCACCATGACTTTTTTTCCTATAGGTGTATAATTCTACTTTTATGTAACACTTTTCTTCCTCCAAATACATGTTGGACCAGACTTTTCTTTTTACTTTTTAAATAGATATATTATAACTGCTTGGGGAAACGAGAGTACAAAACTGGATTCATTAGGATGAGACATTCCAGTCAAATCACCAGTCCTGGCTAGGACAAAGTTCCCTATCATAAAGTGTTCCACATGTCAGAAATTAGTTTGTTTCGCATTTGAATGAAATCCAGAACTTTATCTCTGAAGCAAATTAATCAGAAACAGGCAAGCACAGCTGAAAGATTTTGCATTGCCGATAGACTGAAGTTTAAATTGGAATGTGATTATTTTCAGATTATTATTCAAGAAATAAATGAGCGGGCTTACACATCCCAACAGTTAAAACACGTTCTCAACAACAGCCATTCTCTAAGTAACCTATCCCCCACACACTGCTACATTTAGATTATCAAGATTATCAAGATTACAGTAATGTCTTGCCATGCTTTCATGATGCCAGAAAACTCTTAGATGACAATGATCAATATGCTAATCAGAATAAATTAAACAAGTGGAAAAGTGGGTTTATTTCACAAAGGTCTGGAGGTTTCATGCAAAACATCTTATGTTCATTGAGTCATTCCCTTGTAACTCATATCATTACCAAAACAATGTGCTTAGAGTATTCTTAGTGCATAAAGACTGTACAATATGGTTACAGCTTCTAGTGTGACAAACATCAGTAAAGCAAAATCTAACAAAGAAGGCAATATGGAAAGCCTGGAAGAGAAAGTTTTAGCATGCTGTGAAAAGGTGCTGTGAAATGGTGAAGACAGTATCTGTAGTTTTGAGTATGTACAACTCTGTGAAGACAAGGTATCTGGCAAAAGAGGAAAAGTATCCTTATTTATGAATAAAGCATCATCTGAATAAATAAAAATATATAAATAGGAGAAATTAGGGAGAATTCTTTGGATTTAGAAACATAACTTACAAAAACTTTAGTTCATAAAAAGGATGGATATTTATAAGCCGTCTAAAGCATCTCTACGAGCAGTACTAAGGAGAACTTAATCTATATTTATATATAGAAAAATAAAATAAAGCTTTTATTATTTATACTGTTTTCCTTCAAGATTAAGTCCTAAACAAATGTAGAAAAGCAGGTGTTATTAATTTATCAAAAGAAAGCTCCTAATAAAACAAGAAAAACATACTTTTTAAAAACCTTAATGCTGTCCATAATTACCAAAAGCTTTAAGGGCAGATTTATATTTCTAGTAATTATAGTAATGAATAACTATCCCTATTTATCTTTACATTTTCCAGAACTGGAAGGTAAGTTTGCCTCCCAGTGCTGCATCAACAGCCAGCACTGGGTCAATACGTTACTGGACACGTGGCATGGGAACTAACAGAAAAGACAGAAAATTATATTTATGGCACAGGTCCTGGCATCCTAGTCAGTGCTATCATGCTGCATACAATTGCTTGGATTACTGGTGTGTCACATGACACCTAATTATGTCCTTTTCCAGTATTCCTCAGTGTCCAGTGCAACCTACGTTTAACTCATCTGCTTTTTCAGTGACAGAGTTTTAGTTTAGAGATTCTGTACTCACCATAACTCATTTCAACTAATGCCAGCCTTTTCACTTCCAGTAATCCAGTTCCAAAATAACTTATTCTCACACCATTTTTTTCCTTCATCTGGCTGTTGTTTCCCTAGAAGAGATCTGTTATCCTTAATTCTTACTGCTTTATGCCACTGACCATAAATAGCAATCTTTTCAGGGGAAACACTTTGGGTCGTAACTCTGACAAACATAAATCTCCATGCTTTTACTGACTTGCGTTTAACTACTGAGATTTACATCTGCTCACAGTGTGTGTATACAAATTTCAGTGCTCCTTAAATACCATCCAAGAGCATAGATCTGTATCCAGTTAAATTTGTGGCAACAGTTAATTGGTGAGGAGTCAAGTTGTAAACAAATGTCTGAACTACCTATCATCTATCCTTAGCTGAGCTGACTATTCAAGTGACTTTTATGATATGAGGGAGAATGTTCACATAAAAAATGCATGCTTTCCACAGCACATTGGCCATATAATATCAAATAAATGGCACTGTCCTGGGTTCAGCCCAGCAGCAGGCTATGTTAGCCCTGAGAGTATTCCATACCAATTGCATCATGATCAGGCAGGCTGCCCCCCCCTTGCAGGGGCGACTCCGGACCCAGGCACGGGAGGTTCCGGTCTGGGCAGGCACAGTCCCAGTTCCGGGGGCGACTCTGGACCCATCAGAAACTGCTCTGGGCATAGGAAGTCCCGGTCTGAGCAGGCGTGTGGGAGTTCCGGCTTCTCTCTCTCTCTTTTGGATCAGCGTGGCAGGCGGTGGTGAGGGGGGTGCTCGGGGGTGCTGGGCTCGGGGAGTGCTGCGTTCGGGAATCTGAATCTGAATCAGTTCGGGCACGGCTCAAATGACATAGTGTGGTGAGAGGTTTGCACTGTATATAATAGCACTGTAGTTAGTTGTTTTCATACCTTTCCCTGTTGTTTAGTAAAATATCCTTATCCCAAACCTGCAGGCCTTTGGTTTTTTTCCCTCTGGCTCTGCAGCTCCTCCGTTCGCCCATCCTCCACCTCTTAAAGTGGTAGGGGGTTTTTTTGCCTGACCTTTGTGGCCCCAGCTTTCCGCTGAAGTATAAACCAGAACAGGCACACATCAATATTACATGCTAATATCCCTTAATTTTTTGGTTGGAAAAAGATTAAAATATGCATTAAATAGGACTCAGAAATATTTTTTTTCTAACATAGAGTATTTTCATCCATAAAGAAAAAACAAACCAGCAATTAATTTTCAGGGCATATCTGCTTCTGATGAATGTCACAGATACTGGAATTGCAATCAACTCTCATCCACACCTGAAAAAAGCTAGATTTTTTTTTTTCCCCCTTCAGACTGGGACACAGAAGAATCTGAATTCTTTGAATATTAATGTAAATGTATCAGTTTAAGTAAACAGTTTTAAGTAGCATAGAGGAGTGAAGAAGTAATATTACAATAGGTTGCTCTGTAATTTGAGAGGTGCAAAATAAAATGCTGAGGTTAGCTTTTTTATATATAAATCCATCTCCTATCAGATTATATACTTATAAGGCATGAATAGATGTGGGGGAAAAAAACCAACCTAAAAGACAAACCACCACATTATCAAGGTAAATCTGAGAAGTAGAGCTATAAACAGTTAAAGAAATAGAGAAAGGCTGTTTAAATGCCAAGATCTAAGGAAGAAAAGATCTAAGGAAGAAAAGGTTCTTTGCATGAATAATGAGAAAACAGTTCATAAGACAGACACATAACTGTCACCAAAAATCAATGAAATTGAAACTGTAATTTCCATGGTGAGTCTTATGCACTTTGTTCCACTGAAGACTTGCTTCACTGCCTCCAGTGCTGAAACTTAAAATGGTATAAATTGAATCTATTCAGTTTGCCTTTTCATTTTGAGCCTTTAACTTAAGCTGCCTTTAAGTACCTCTATTTCCTTGGAAACACTGAGGTTTCTGAATGGCCTCCATGGCTGATCCAAAGCATTCAGACTAGGTACACTAGAATGTTATTATATGTAATTATCATGTTACATTTTAACTGGCATAATTGTCTTGTGGGAATTTATGTTAGTCTGACCTGCTACTACAATACCTTTTCTGAATGACTATATTAGTTTATGGCAAGAGGCATGTCTATGAATTCAGGGAGAAAGGAGAACTGCTGTACTGAGTAGCAGTAGCTCTCATTACTGTAGAGCCAGTTGTCAAGAGTCAAAGACAGAAGTGGTGGTTGCCATTGGTAAAACTTGCTCAACAAGAACTGGAAAAGCTTCAGAAAAACAAAGGAGAACAAACAACTTAGAAGGCATCTGTCTTGGGGAAAGTATTTTAAATTGGTGCTGAAAAAAAATCATACTTAGGTAATGTAAAACAAGTCCCCTGCTTTAGATATTATTATGAGCTTGTGTTGCTCCAAATACCATTTCACAGGAACTGGAATGAGCAGTTCGTTTCAAACAGTCTGTCTTGCAAGACAGCAGAACCTGCAGAGGCAGGATAATGTTTTGTGGACTGGCTCTCACCTCACAAGGGGCTTGATCCTGCAAGGATCTGTGTGGTCTTGGACTAGGGCCTCCATCCTCCAAAGGCTGGAAGGCCTGTAGACTCTCAACCTCAAAGCAGCTGCTCTGACAAACTGGACATTTGATAAACCACCTGGACACTGCCTTGCAAGGGCAGCCCCTCAGTCAGTAGCCACCCTGGTAAACAGGATTCTCCCCTTGTCCAATAAGGAACAGTGACGAGTGAGGGGACAGCAGAGGCAGAGCGCCTTCTTGTTAAAATCCAGTGTGAGGCCACTTGTATGGGGTCACTGCTCCATCAGCCCACTTAGGGGGGGGTTGTCAAATGACCAGTTGGGACCCTCATTCCCCACCAACTCATTTCCAGGACACTCTGCAACTCAACACTGAGTCTGCACAAGACATGCTTGGCCTCCTCCAAAGGGTGTGGCCAGGAAGCATAGAAGATGCAGACATCAAGGTCAGTGAAGCAGGACGGGGAGGAGATGCCCCAGATGCTGGAGAGAAAGGAGCCCCTGCAGCCCACGGGGAAACCCATGGTGGAGTGGGTGTCCCCTCACACCCTATGGAAAAGGCCAAGATCTCACCTGCAGCCCATGGAGAGGCCCCGCGCTGGAGCAGGTGGAGACAGAAGATGCTGTGACCTGCACTGGAGCAAGTCTCTGCCAGCACTTGCAGCCTGTGCAGAAAAACACAAGTTGAGCAAGGGAGAGATTCACACTAGAGCAGGGACATGCTGTGACCCCATGGAGGACCAGGCTGGAGTAGTCTGGGCTTGCGAGACTGAGAGACATTCTGTGATTTATGACTGCACTCCATAGCAGTGACCCACACTGGGGCAGTTGGGGAAGAGCTGAGGCCCCATGGGATAAGACTCACATTGAAGAACTTCATGAAGGACTGTCTCCTGTGGCTGGGACCACACACTGCAGCAGGGGAAGGGTGTGAGGAATGTCCCTCTGCCCCTAGCTAAGAAGGAAAACAACTTGTGAGGAACTAAACTCCCATTCCCCGATTCCCTGCCCCTACAATTACAGGGTGGAAGAAGGGAGTGAAAGCATGACTCAAGTGAAGTCTGCTAAGAAGAGAGGGACGGGGGGAAGGTGCTTTAAGATCTGGTCACACTTCTCATTACCCGACTCTGGTGTCACTGGGTGTGCAGGGCAGTGCCAGAAATTAGAGAGTTTTCTTTATTCTGTGTTGAGTCTGTTCTGCCCACGACACTGATAGTGGAAGTATCTCTCCCTGTCCTCATCTTGATTCCTAAGCCTCTCAGTATATATTTTCTCCCCTGTCCAGTTGAAAAAGGGAGTGATAGAGTGACTTGGGTGGGTGTCTGGCCTCCAGCCAGGGCTAAACCGCTATGGGCGCAAACCCAGTTTAACACTGTTCGGTCAATCAGACCTAAGTTATACCATGAAATAGAAAAAAAAGTTGGAAAACTTAGAGAGTCTTAAATTCAGATATGTTTCCAATCCTACCTCTGCAACCCATTTATGCTCTTCACAGTTCTCATTGATATTCACATTTGGCAAGCCTTCTTTAGCACCTATAATAAATGATACTGACTTATATGACTTATAATGACTTCAGAAAAAAGGTGAAGCATGATGGCTAAAACACTGCAAGTCTCTCCTGAGTCTGCCATCCTACATAATTTACCATTTCTTTCTTCAGTTTGTATTATTTCTGTGGTGGTTTTGGCCCTGGCTACAGGCCAAATACCAACCAAGCCGCTCACTCACTCCCCACTTCAAGCGAAAAGGGAAGAAAATATATATTGGGAGGTTTAGGACTTGAGATAAGGACAGAGGGATCTCTCTCCAATTAGGGCAATGGGCAAAACAGACTCAGCACAGAATAAAGTGATTTATTACTACTACAACTAATACACCCAGTGAACCGGAATGAGATAAGAAGGGGACAGGTCTTAAAGCACCTTCCCCCACCCCTCCCTTCTTAGCAAACTTAAACTCATCACGATTTTACTCCCTTCTTCCCCCCGCAACATGGCACGGGAAGGGGCAGGGAATGGGCAGTGGGGTTCTGGCGATTCCTCACAAGCTGCATGTCTTTCCCAGATCTTCACACTTCTACTTCCCCCCACCCCTCGCCTCTTCGCACTCCTGACTTGAATCATAAATTCGCTCCCTTCTTGCCCCCACTGCAGCACAGGGAGGGGCAGGGAATGGGGAATGGGGTTTTTCACAGAATCACAGAATTGTAGGGGTTGGAAGGGACCTCAAGAGATCATCGGGTCCAGTTCCTCCCGAGTTGTCTCCCATCTCAGCTGGGGGGGGGGGGGGAGGGGCATTACACACACACACATACTTCCCCTGAAGCGCCGTGGAGTCCCACCCACACGAGAGAGTGTCCATGAACTCCTACAGCATGAGTCCTCTCTATCAGGGAGCCATCTCCTCAACACAGCCCTCTCAGTAGGACTCCCCTCCACAGGGTGCTGACATTCGGGTCCAGACCCCCCCACCTGGTCCCCCACAAAGTCACAAGTTCCCCGGCAAACCTGCTGAGGCGTGGATCAATCTCTTCACAGGGTATAGATGTCTCTGCTCCCCATCCTCATCCATGGGCTTCGGGAGGACACCGGTTTCACCATGGTCTTCACCAGAAGCTGCAGGGGAAACTCTTCTCACATTCTTTCCCCGCCCTCCGCCTCCTGCGGGCCTGGTCTTGGTATCTGTGCAGCTTGTTACATCCTCTCACTCCCAGTGGACTGGCAAAGTCCACCTGCCAGCAGTTTTTTTTCCTCCTACATGTGATTTACAGAGGTGCTATGACCAGCTCTGATTGGCTTGATCTCAAATTTGGCCTTGACTTGGCCAGTGTTTACAAAATATGGGGCATGGAGAAAGCTGTAACTGCAGCTTACAAAAGCCACCAAAGCAGCACAGCTACACAAAACAGCAACAATTTCAAAAGCTCATTATGGCTTCAATTTTTGTTTTCTGTCTTCACTACATCAGTTGGAATCACTCACTTTACTCCTGGTTTACCCATATGCAACTGGAACTGTATTTCCCCACATGTACTTTTGACTTCCTGACCAATTAAAAAAAAAACCCCAAAAAAATAGAAATGATAATGAAAAGTTAAGCAGCTTTCATGATAAGGAGGATATTTAATTTAACCAAAATGCTTGGGTTGCTGCAGCCAAAGACAATCTTCACAAATGCAACTGCAGTATCCCTGCCTGTCGCTGTAAAAAATCAGTTTTCAAGTTTGCTTAAATAAAACAATAAATTAAAACCTAACATAACTCCAGCTGCATCTTCTATATCCCCCCATCTCCAGGCTCATCTTAGTTTCAAGCCTCCTATCCTCCATTTTTTCCTTTATGGGATCTGATACCCTCTAGCTTTTTACACAGAGTTGCTTCTGCCTCAAGAGCCCTCCAGAGCCACCAGTCAGCTGCCTGAAGAAACACCCAAGTTTCTTGCTGAATTTACTCTCCTCTAGCTTTTATCAAGCCTTCCAGGCCCCAAGGCTACATTTTCCTCCAGCAAGTTAATCTACCCCATTTAAAGTTACACTGGGAAACAAATCTTCCCTGTGCCACAGGCTTTGTTCCCCTTAGCACAGTCTGTCTTTTAACTGCATGCCCCAGGCTCCAGTTCTGAATTCAAGTTCTTCAATATGTTTTTTACAGACATTTACAAGACAGAAATAGTAAGCAAATAATTCAACCGCTTCTTTTTTTTTTTTTTTTTTTTTTTTTTAATACTGCCCTTTCAGAATGAAGGCAGTTTGTAAATTAACTAACTGGAGTTTGATATATCAGTCAAATCAGCTAGGGAAGACCTGTGTTACTTCGCTGGCATGTAGTTCTGCCATGGATCAGCAGAAAGCTACATAAACAGTTACGCTTAGTGTGAAGCACATGACACTCAGATAAATTCACTCTCATGAAATGAGTCCACACACACACAAGCCTACATCAGAATCTCATTTCCATCTACAAAGTTAATTGTGTTTGTTTGGGGCTTGCCATCCTAACAGGCGTGAGGTTTATTTCTTTGTGTATATGCAATTCAGCATTTTTATGAGGGAACAGAATAGGTCAGCTTCTTCAGATAGTATGAAATGTGTGCAAAGCCAGAAGTGGCTAGACCATGGTACTACATACCTAAGAAAACTGGATACCTATCTGAGTGACAAAAGCACATGGGAAACAGTCGCTTCAAGTGAGGAAAATTTAAATTATGTATCTCATACATCTTCTGACAGGGAAGCATATTAATCATTAGAACAACTATCTGCATGGAATGAGCATGCAGAATATCCCATTACCTCATCTTTTATAAAAAAAAGTGCAGGTATTTTTCTGTAACATATGTTCAAGTTCCGGTAAAGGTCATTGGTCTTGACACAGGACTCACTTGGTGAAGTTCTGAAGTTTATTTTACACGGGAAGCCAGACGTGCTAATTGCAGGAATGACTCCTGGCCCTAAAATCCATGAATCTATTAAGTTCGTGGAATAATGCCAGTTCATATCCAGCTCCTAATGTGAATTTGAAGAAGAAAGTCCTATAGCAATGCTGTTCTTCATTAACTATAACAATCTCTGCAGTTATGTTCATCATTCAGTAGATAACAAACTCAGCCACACGGGTCACTGCACAGGGAGTTTACTCAAGTAACATTTTCTAAAAGGGCTGGATCAGAAAAAAGTATGTGCTATTTTAAAACCAGATGTGGAAACATTAAAAAGACCATAGCACCTGACAGAAGGGTCCAGAACTTTTTAAGCAGATGTGAGGAAGAAAACAGTATTTTCTTGTTCCCTTTAAAATGGGTATCCACGGTGACAGAAGAGGACTTTGCAAGTGTGGGAAACCCCTGAAAAAGTTCTCCACACTCTGATGTGAGGAGGAGGTCGGAAATGTCACTTCAAGATGTGTGAGCAGCACATGGTAAAATGTTTAGCACAGCAAGGAAGACCCCTGTTCTCCTTGACACTTAAGCCACCAAACCCAAGGCTGCTGTTTTAAAGAAAGCAGAGTGCATAAGGGTGATATTTGAATAAACTTTAATTTCTCCAGATTCTGTCAGATTCCAATACAACACAAATTCATGAGTTCCTGCAATAAAATAGTATGCAACTGCAGTGGAGGTTTTAACCTGTACTTGCTAAATAAAAAGCACTAGCACTACAAATAAAAATAGCATTCAGAGATGTATTGCTACAGGAGGTACTTAGCTTTTGTGACACCTGATGGTGCCTTTAACACCTCCCATGTCCATGAAGTGTTCATAAAAGGAAACAGTTGTAAAGTAGATTCATGGTATGACTTCAGCCAGCTTTGAACGACACATTGGAGCATCATTAAATGCAAGTAACTCTTATAACATGGACTCTTAAGATGTAAAATAAAATAAAAACTAGCCTCTGTATGGTGCAAAGTAATTATATTGCAACCTTCTTTTGCTTAAAGTCACTGCTACATCTGACATTCTCAAAACTACCTTGACCCTCCTATGCTCCTAGCAAGGTTTCCCTCTCACCCCTTTATTCTTAATGACTTCATCGGAAGTACTGCTCTGCTGCCACGTTGTTTATACATGAGCCATATAATTATCTTTTTCTTAATAGTGACTGAGCCTTTATTAAGCCACTAACTGAACTGAGTAGCCTTTAAGGCAGTTTAAGTGATCCTGACCTCTGTAAACACTCTGACACAAACACAATATTTAAAATCTATTTCATTCCTCCTCTTTTTCAGCCACATGACATCTCAGCATATAAAACCCTGCCCTGTGCATATACTGCACTCACTTTGTGACAATAAAGGAAACACATGAGTTGGTTCTTCTCTAAGATGCTGGATGATCTTGTCTTGTAACCGTGAAAATCTTGGAATGACTCAGAGAAAACATCTTTCAAAAGTAATTTTATGTATGCTGACAAAAACCATCAATTGAGTATATTTTGACTTAACTGTTGCAAAGGTCATAAGTGAGGATTTTAATGATGTGAGGTATAACATTTGGGCTTACAGGCATCAAAAGGTGCCTTTAATTGATGTAGTACTTATGAATTATCTAGCATCACTTACTGGAAATGCTTTAATTTATAGGCTGATATAAAATCCTATCCTAATGAAGTTGCAACAGCTAGTCTGTCACAGATACTACTGCAGTTGGCCCCCCTCTGCAGATACAGCTGTAGGGTTTGGAGTCTGTTATTACATCTCTTCTCCTGGTGGAAAATCAGATCTAAACTCTGACCCTATCTTCATACACACTGCCGTGAATCTGAGTGGTGCCGAGGTTAACTAGAAAAACACCTAATAGTGAGGTACCAAGAAGAGACTATTTCCCATTACAAGGTATTAAAACATTGTCACATCCCAAAACACTGGGAAGACAGGAGTGAAGGACCATTACCTGGGCCACCAGTTTCAGTTCTTCTAAGTCACAGGTAACCAATCAGGTCTCACAGGACATATTCTACAGACTAGGCTCTATCAACAGCTGATAGCAAATTTAAGATTGTGGACGGTTCACCTTGATTAAAGGCCAAACTCCCATCCAGTCCCACAGGACAATTTTCAGCAAGATGGGGGAAAAAGGATGAGAAAGCCTGTTGTTCAAATAAAAGCAGGGAGAGCACTTACCACTTCCTTTCCTGGGCAAGTCAAACTCAACTAACTCCACTTGGTGAAAACCAATTTAATTCACTGACAGTGAGAACAGATCTGGGTAGTAAGAAACAAAGACAAACCCTAGACTATCACCTTTCCCTCCCTGGGGCCTCCCCAGGTCCCAGCTTCCCCCCCTACACCCACAGCACTGCAGGAGACAGGCTATGCTCAACACTTGGCCCTTTCTCCAGCTGTTCCTTCCCCTCCATGCCATCTCCTGCCCTCGGCACGGTCTCCCCACAGGCCATAGGTCAGATCTGCTCCAGCATTGAGCATTGTTCATCAGCACCTGACACTCCTTGATCTTCTCCCACCTGTCCCTCGCCCTTTTCTTTGCTTGTCCAGCAGTGTTGCCCTTCTACATGTTTTGACAGCTGCACCCATGGTTGGGCTGTGCTTGACTGTTCTTGGAGCAGCAGAAGTCAGCTGGACCTGGCAGGAACCAGGAGCCACTGGCCCAGAGCAGCCCCTGGCCTCCCCCCAGAGTTCCTCACAGCCACACCACATGGGCAGCAGCACCATGGAGAAAAGCCAGAAACCACCAGTTTTGAGATGAGAGTGGAGGTAAAGGGCAGCTTCTCACAGCTCTGTATTTACAGGGGATATATAAAAAGAGTGAATTCAACAGCCAGCCGAGGAGCCATCCCCCCTGCAACTGCCACTGCCACCTCCCCAGAGAGCAGCTCTACTAACAGCCGTACAGGACATGTGAACAGTCTGTACCCAGGTTAGCCAGAAGCTGTAAGACACTGTAGCAGGATCACAAACACACACTAGCGTTTTCAAAAGGGCCTTTGGCATATTGAAGCCAGTCCTCTATGAAACCCCACCTTCCCTGAAAGTATTGCTTCAGAAGATTAGTCAGAGAATTGTAGGGATTCGGGCATGTGTGTGCAGCAAGCCCAGAGGCAGGAGCCTCGTGACCCCACTGGATTTTGGAGATAAGTGGGGTCACACCTGAAACATCCCTACGAACGCAAATGTAATGAAAAGGTAAAAAAAAAGAAAAACGAGAAAAATAAAACCAAAGAAAAGGTGATGCAATTTCTCACCACCCACCAACTGATATTCAGCCTGTCCCCAAAAGTGATCGCTGCTACCTGGTCAGCTGACCCAGCTCTATTAGCAGAGAATGTTGTCTTATGGTATGCAATAGGCCTTTTGTCAATGTGTGTCATCTGTCCTGGCTGTACCCTCTCTCAGCTTCTTGTGTACCCCCAGCCTACTTGATGGCAGGCTATAAGAAGCTAAAAAGTCCTTGACTGAATGTAAGCACTGCTCAGCAACAACTAAAACACCAATATGCTATCAATATTAGTCTTACCCATGACACATCACTATACCAGTTGGTAGGAAGAAAATTTAGTCTATCCCAGCCAAAACCAGAACGGCAGTAAAGGACATGTACACTTTCAGGAGCCTAATGAAAATTCAGCAATTAGAATTATTATTAACAACAACAGAAACAATAAAAACCCAACCCAACCCAAACCAAACCAAAAACACCCTTCCTTTTTACATACATGAGATAATGTCAAATATACAAAACATCCACAGGGAACAGAAAGCACAACCTCAAATAAGTTGTCTGACAAGTATTCTTCAGGGGACAGGGACCTTATCCATGTATTGAAGATCTTGATCTTACCTCTGTAGCTATACAGCTGACCCTTTGCCCAACTCCTATAGGCATCTATGGTACAGCCAAATCTCCTCTTTTCTCATACTGCTGAGCAGACAGCATCCTCTCCAGTCATCTCACCCTCATTATGGGGACTGACAGCCTTTCTGTGCTGTGAGGTAAGGCTCTCACATCATCAGAACCACGCCAGCTACTTTGATAGGACTTTCCCATTCACGTCCAGCAAAGCTAAACCCAGCTTCCTGGGCAGAGCAGTCCAGAAGTCATTACTGTAAGAATGAAAATCAATCCAATGAACCACGCCAACCTGCAATGACACCTAAAGTGTGGCATTTTGGAAAATATCACCACTTCTATTAGGGCTGAAGAAATGATCCAGTTGTCTTCTGAGCACATCTTCGGTGAGGCCTGTGATGGCTTGGTGACTCCTATAGCAGTATCCTGGTTTGTGAAAGGAGCAGAGAAAGCGTACCAGAGCCTTAGGGTGCTCCTATCAATTACTTTATGCTCTCCACAGGAATTCCTTTTATACTGAGCAAATCTGAGCCATAATTTAGACTCCAGCTCAAAAATTAAGCCTACATTCTTAAAATTCTTCCGGCATTTCAGGAAAAATTATGGATAAAAGAACCCTGTTGGTTTTCCTTTGCAGAATGGATGAAATACAAAGAGCTAAAGCAGTAAATGGCACCTTCTAGCTGGCTGAGGGCCTGCAAAGTGACAGTATGCAATCCATAAAAGGTACTGACAAACTGTAAAACAAGTGCATAGTATTAAATCCATTCAGACACTAAAGGCATGTCACTTGCTAAAGAGCAGAGACTGGGAGAAAAGAGAACATGACCCTTGACTCTCCCCTTGAACCAACATGAAGGAACCATTTTGTTGCACTAAAGACAAAACTCTATTTTAAATTCAGCTACCAACTCTGGAGCAGTAGTAGTCTCAATAAACTTTGGAGGTGAAAAGATTTTGCCATTTAGGGAGCAGTCCTCCAACAGCTACTGGCAGTTTGGAGAGGAACAGGAAAGTGATAGGAATAAAAATGCATAAAGGGAATATCCAGAAATCCTTGAATAGAGGACAATAAATATTGGTTTGGTTTGGTTTTTTGGTGTGGGGTGGGTTGGGTTTTTTTGATCCTTTGGTTTGGTTTGGTTTGGGTTTTTTGGTACCATAATGCAAGAGAAGAAAAATCATAAATGACTGAGGATTTAAGACAGGGGAATAACTTAGATTGAATGGTTTAGGTTGACTAAATCACAATGGTTGAGGATAGGAATCAGGTATTCAGACAAATTCACAGTCCAAAAAGTGTCTTAATTTAGAGGGTGTGGAAGAGAATGAATGAAATGGCCAATAACAGACACATTTCTCTGTAATTTAAATCATTCCAACTAGCATACTCTGTCCAAGGAAAATGTCTTATGTTACTGATTGTGTGGGCAGCAACATCGGCATTCCTTTACCTCCCCTGATCCTCCAGTCCCCAGCCACTGGCAAATAGTGCTTTGTGTTTCATTAAACATTAGAGATGTTCTCATTTTCAGTCTCCTATGAATATAGAAAACTCCCTGAAAATTAGTGTGCAGACACATGTTCATTTCATGTAACAATATCGGAGTATTTTATGTGCCACAAAGCTCATTTGAGTTGTGAAAATGAGGATTTCCAAGTTACAGAGTATGCTGCAGACATTATTTATTTTTTTCCCCAAGAAGTCTACTTTTCAGAAAGAAAGTTTGCAGGCACTTTTTCTTATTTCATTTTTTCATGCAAAAACTTAGCAACCATCTTTTTGCTCTTAATTTTGCTGCATCTTTTTTATGCTCTCTTCTCACCCTATTTTCCCATCAAGAAATCGTGGCCATTCCCATGCTTGGGTTATTTCTGAAACCAGAGGAAGCTTTTGTTAGCAAATACCACTTCCTTTTTTTCTCACCTTCACCTGTTTTTCCCCCTTTCCTTGCTCATCTATGCTACATTCTCTCTTACATCCCTCCCACGTGGGCTGTCAGAGCTATTTCACACTGTTGCTGTTCACTACAGGAACACCAACTATGTCTCCTGCAGCATCAAACTAAGGGATGCTGCTTTTACAGAAATAGGCAATGAACCTGGCCTCCAAAGAGATGTAGCTGTCCCTCCTCTGATGCACAGGGGTTTTTCAGGAGTAGAAAATGTTGGTCACCTGAGAACCTGTATTGTAATATGATTTAGTAAGCACAGTAATGCAGCAAGGGGAAAGGAAATTAAAACTAAAGCTGTCTGACTATTCAATTATTAATCCTATTCATAAAGAATTTAGCCTCTGCCTTGTTTAGCAAATAGTGTGCGAATTTGTCCATTCCTCAGCTATGCAATATGTTTGTTATTTGAACAGTCTGAAAAATATTTGGCCCAGGTGTCTATGGGGGTGTTTCAGAAATGAGTCCCCTTGCCTGACTAAATCCTTTCTGGGGTGCCATGTCACCTCAGGACTTGCCCAGGGTAGTGTTCCAGGTGGTAGCATGGGGCACAGGATATGTTTACAGACATCTGGTGGTTCCTTCCACCACTGTAAGCACATAGCACTTGCCTTGGAGAGTTTGTGGGAGTGTGATGTAATGGGGAGTAGGACGTGTTGTTTTCAAGTTGCTAGACCTTCTGGGACAGTTTCTCCACAGCTGAATGAGGGAGGAACAAAAACTTCCTTGATATTGTCGGAGTCAGCCAACCACTTCATCCGCTGTCAGTGCCTCTTCACTGTTCCAGCCTGTTACCACCATTGAGTTGGTGTACAGTGATGGTGCTGTCTGTACAAACTTAGGCCACATGGCTTGGGTACACTGGACTTCTTCAGGATCATTGGGTAACCGCATTTTCCAGACTATAATAAAGAGATGATTCTCTCAGGTACCAGATACCTCGCTCCATGGTTGTCCACTTGCCTGGCCAACAAACGTGCTCACTGAAGGGATACTTTTCCTTCACACTTGATAGAAGTCACCTCCAGAGGCTGAGGGCTTGTGTCTTCTTCTTAATTGTCGTGTCAGTGCCCCCTTCCCTAGACAAGGGACAAGTGACAAGGGACAAGAGAATTCCTAACTTCTTGGCCTCCCTGCCTTCTAATTCCAGTGTACTGGTCCTGTTATCCCAGTATTGGAGCAGCCAGGTAATGAAGTGCTTTTTTGGAAAGCAACTGAAAATCTTTTCTCCTATCTCACAGCTCACTCAGGGACAGGGATCAGCTGATGGCCTCTGGTTCTCACTCTTCCTCCTGTTCTTGTGATGGTCCCAGTTCATCATCATCCCTCACTAAGCAGACAGATAGTGTATTTTTTCTGTAACATCCCTAATCAGTGTCTAGGGGCCACTGATATTAGTACAGGTTGTTTTTTTGACTCAGCTGCACTACCTGTTACAGGGGTTTGAGTAGCCACAGTCTCTGTTGTAGGGGGTTGGTTAGCCACACTGCCACTTTTGAGCATTGAGTAGCTGTAGTGCAAGTCTGTTTTCCTTCCCTTCCCCCTGACACGGCTGACTATTGTCAAGCAGTGTCTGGTAAATAGTGGCCAGGACTCAGCACAGGGCAGTGAGTGGTGGTCCCTTGGAATTGCTCCAGCATTTTCCTTTCAAATATTCTGTCACATTATCAGGGTCCTGTAGCTCTTTGGGAGTGAAGTTCCAAACAATTGGGGGTGAGAAGGTCTCTAGATACCTGACCAGACTCTCCCACATGACATGCCACTCCTGTCTATCCAGCCTCAGGGAAAATCTCTATGTCATATTCTTAAAACAATGCTTGTTACCTACCAATATTTGCAATCTTAAATCATGGAATTGTTGCTCCAGAATTGTGAATAGTAAGCAGGTATCTTATTATTTTAGTCAAGATTTTAAGAAAATCTTTCTAACTGGAAAGAAAAAGGAGCAGTGGAAGAGTCTACCAAAAGACAAACTCTTACAGTGAGAACTGCATCAAATGAAAAGATTAAAGGGCATGTTTTTCAAATATCATATAGAAATGACAGTTCCATGGTCAATTCTTCCTGGAGGCAGCAGACCAGGCTAATAACTTTTTGAAAGGCTCTCAGCCTTAGCTTTTCCATTTCTTCAATACTTCGGCTTGTAGAGAAAGAGAGGTTGTTTGGGTTTTAGTTGTTTTGTGGGTTATTTTTCTCTTGAACTTCTTGGATAATTAGCTTTTGTTCTGGAACATGAGAGACATCTTGTCTCATGCCTTTGCTCTTCTTGTTAATGATGTTTATCTAATCATTAGTTGGAAAAGTAGAAGCTGACAATGTACTCAGAGACCAATTGACACAGAAGTCCTCGACATGACTGGGAAAATAAACACAGGCTGGTCATAGCTTGTAAATCAGCCCCTTGCTGCTGTGCTGCAGCAGCAATCAAGAGAAATAATTACAGTTTGTGAAACAACAGCTACTTTGCTATTCCTTCTGTCAGGAAGCTGGAAGTCTATTTTATAAGCCTGTTATTAGAACTCCTAGGTCAGCTTATCTCAGTGCAGACTGAGCCCTCATTCTCTTGCAGCTCCCAGCACATATGTGGAGCCTCATCTCTGGCTGGATGCATGCTCTGAAAAGCTGTCTTAAAGCTGTAAAGAAACTCTTTTCAGTATTTAACATATTGTTTCCCTAAGCCCAGGAGAATGTCTCACATCAAGGCTTCGGTGATTATGCCCATTAAGACCAATACTGCACGTTTATCTGTTTAGAGTGTTTTCCTTTTCTTATTCACTCTACCTCACTGGCTTGTCATCCTGTATTTTAAAGAACAAACCAAATAACCTGATCGTAAGCAAGACATCTAGTGCTATGATACTCATATGATACCAGATCAAGATAAAGACTATGAGTAAAACTGAATAGAAATTAAGTTCTCAGCCAACTAATTTATTAAAAAGCAAAATGTGAACATGCTTTATAGAAAACTATAGTAATAAAAATATATTATCTAAAATACTATTTTCACCAACGTTATTTCCATAAGTGCTGTCATAAGATTATATCCAGAAGTCAAGTTCACCTGCTGCATGCATCACAGCTCATTTAACGATACACAGGGAAGCTCTAACCACTAATCTGTCAGAACAGTGCAGAACAATGGAGGAGAAAGTGGCTTCACACAATCTGCCTCTGGACATCAAAACTGGGAAGATAGGTAGATGGGTAACTGACTCCCAACTGCTTGGACAACCTGAGCTTCACATGGTCCTGCTATTCAGCAGCAAAAGTACAGAATCCATAACTTCAAATACTCCTCAAGGAAAAAAAAAGTATAGGGAAATAAATTTATTTTAAATAATGCATTCTAACTTCCATAACTTTGTGCATACTATTCACAGGGCTTTTGTTTTAATCCTATCAGATTGCATTCTGTGTAAGCAAGACGTATGTTTACCCCACAGCTATGTCAGAACTGTTTCTTGTTAACAAACACAGTAAGAAGTTGTCATGCCTCAAATATCTTGACATATAAAAATAAGTTAGGTAATTGTGGCATCAGTTTTATGCTTTATGCAGTTTTATGATTGTTTCAATCCCTCCTAATCCAAACTAATTTCTAAACCCTGCAAAACCAGAATTATCCCTGACCTAAATCTTAACACAGCAATGTTTCTAAGTAAACAGTTCATTTTCCCTTCCTTTTTTTCTGCTTTATACAATGAGAAATTAGGTATTTTTTACAACAAACAGCAGAACACTGAATTGATAAAGCTGAGACTAAGTCACAGCTCTATTCAGTAAAGAAGCAGTATATTTGGATAGTGCATCTTACAGTTAGTAGGATCTGAAAAAAAAATATATTCCCAAGTGTATGCAACAGTGATTTAAGAAGATATGGAATTAAATCTGTATAAAGGCAGGCGTCAGAAATCAATAAAGATTTCATGTCACATGGCCACAATTTGTGCAACTTTTGGCAATCTAAAACAATGTGGAGTGCTGTCAGGTGCCACGAGCCCTCACTTCTTGTGATCTAGCCATCTTAAAAGGTTATTTTCCCAATCCTGTGCTGAAATCATCAATAGAAACAGAGCAAAACCCTGCCCTGCAAAAGCTCGTGACAGGGATACGGATCACAAGAGGCATACCAGATGTCAGCATCTCCCAGTAAAGCTGGCCGAAGGCTATTAATAAGAGCAATTCCTGCCCGACAGGAAGAACATAAACTTCTAGTACCTTCTTTACCCTGGGAAATAGGCTCCTGATGAGGAAGAGCAAAAGCAATTATACCTTCAAGCAGCTCCTGTTATCTCTGATGTGATGAAAGCTCCCTTATTTTTTCCAAAGAAGGTATAAGTAGCCAAGAACTACAGAGAGGAAAGTTAAAATTTTCCTTTAGAAAACGCCCAAAAGAGAAACATTGCATTCTTCCCTTCCACCATATAATGAGAAATATTGTCATCTATTTACTTTCATTCATTTAGTGTGCAAATTCACTCATCTGAACTTCTTGGGGTGCAAGAGACTCAAACAAGAGCAATTTGCTTTTTTTTTTCTTTCTTTTTGTAAACTCTTTATCTGTGTTTGTGAATTAACTTGTCTTTTATGAACATACTTTATGCAGAGGACCACAGATGGAGCAACATGTTCAGCTATGTGGATCTATTAAATTTTAAAATAAAATGTTCTTCATTTTCATGGCTTCTCTAACATGTTCAGTTCAAGCAAAAAGAAGCAATACTATCACTGGTATTTGACTTTCCCATTGCTTTATTAAAAACTGGATTAATAATGAGATCATGAATGATAGTCTACCAAAGATATAATATCTTTTCTGTCAGTCTTTAAAGGGAAAGACAACATAAGACTTCTCCAGAACAAAAATTACAGGAGAGAGGAAAAAATCTATAGTTAGTATTACTGACAAACTCAAAATTACCCAGCCAGTTTTTCGGCTAAGAATACTTGCATTGGCTTGTGAAACTGGAAAGAACATATTTAAAATACAAAATTAAGAAGATTTGCACGCTTTCTGCAGTCAAATAATTTTTGAGGGATAAAAGTAATACTTCACCATTTTCATCTTGCATAGTACAGATGAATAAACAGGCAGGAAAAAAATCCCTGCTGAAACTGACTGCTGTGATCTACTTCATCTCTCTCTGGACAGATCGCCTGTGATCTTGATCAACCACTCACCAGTTATTTTATGGTGATCATTAGAGTCACGCTTATCAAAGCCAGTTTTGGGTTTTTACTAGAGCTGGATGGCTAACACATAAATCAAGGGAAGAAGTTATAAAAGGAAAAGGCTTCTTTTAAGTTCATGCAGTGAATGATTGTGGACACAGGCAGTTAACATTATGAGGACATCTGAGGAGTGTTAATCTGTTCACAACAATGTAGTGATTGTATACCACACAGGAATTGTTAATCAGAAGTTAGTACCTGGGCTTTAAATTCAGTCTTTAAAAATTGTTTCACAATTGCTTAGATGGAATTGCTGCCTGATGGAGTATTCTGAAGGTAGCTTGCACCTAGTGCTTCAAGGAAATCAAATTTCATGCTTATTTACCTAGTAACTATTTAATGGACTGGCACAGGTCCTCTTCAAACAATGCCCTAAATTCAGCCATTGCTGAGCCTGTGAGAGGAGGAGGGGGATAACCCACACATTGAGGAATGGAGACAATAGCCACACAGTGCCCAGGGGGGTTGTGGAGTCTCCTTCTCTGGAGATATTCAACAACTGTCTGGACACCTATCTGTGCTACCTTTTCCTATGGAACCTGCTTTGGTTGACTCAATGATCTCTGGAGGTCCCTTCCAAGCCCTACAATTCTGTGACTCTGTGAATAATCAGCAGAGCTTGGCAACACCTCACTTCAATGAACTCATTTGTATTGGGTTAGCCATCGGGCTTTAGGACAGTGAGCAAATTGCATTGTGTGTTGCCCACTTTGTGTATTCTTTTGTAAATAGTATTATTTTTCTCTTCCTTTGCTGTCCCAATAAATTGTCTTTGTCCCAACCCAGGAGTTGGGATAAAGAACCCCTTTTTCTTTTGCATCTCCTCCCTGTCCTACTTGGTGGGGAGGGGAAGGGTGAGCAAGTGACCAGATGGTGCTGAGCTGCTGGCCTGGACTAAAACATTACAATAATGAAAATCATTTAAAGAAAGTTATCAGAAGTATTCAGCAAAGATTCACCAAGGGGAAGTCATGTCTGACTAACCTAACAGACTTCTACCAGGGTGTGATGGATGGGTAGATGGAGAGCAGTGGACCTTGTCTACCTTGACTTCAGCAAGGTTTTCAACACCATGCCCCGCAGCATCCTCATAGACAGGCCCAGGAAGTGAGGGTTAGATGAATGGACAGTGGGGTGGATTGAAAATTGGTTGGAAGACAGAGCCCGGAGGGTTGTGGTCAGTGACACAGAGTCTAGTTGGAGGCATGTAATATGTGGTGTTCCTCAGGCGCCAGTCCTCAGTCCTGCCCATCAGCGACTTGGATAAAAGGATCAAGCGTACCCTCGGTAAATTTGTATGCTTAAAGGAGTGGCTGACACACCAGCAGGCTCTGCTGCCATCCTGTAAGATCTGCACAGGCTGGAGAGGTGGGCAGAGAGTAATCTTAGGGAACTCAACAAGGGCAAGTGTAGGGTCCTGACCCTTGGAACGAATAACTCCAGGCACCAGTCCAGGTTAGGGGCTTCCTGGGAAGCAGCTCAGTGGAAAAAGACCTCGGAGTCCTGGTGGACAACAGGTTAACCATGAGCCAGCCGTGTGCCTTCCTGGCTGAGGAGACCAATGGCATCCTGAGGGGTATCAAGAAAAGTGTGGCCAGCAGGTCACAGGTTCTCCTCCCCCTCTACTCTGCCCTGGTGAGGCCTCATCTGGAACACTGTGTGCAGTTCTGGGCTCCCTGGAAGGACAGGGAGCTGCTGGAGAGGGTACAAAAAAGGGCTGTGAAGATTATGCAGGAACTATAACTTCTTTCTTACAAATAAAGGCTGAGGCACTTGTGACTTCTTAGCCTAGAGAACACTGAGGGAGGATCTTATGAATACTTATGAATACTACAGAGGTGGGTGTCAGGAAGATGGGGTCAGTCTTTTTCCAGTGGTGCCCAGTGACAAGACAAGAGGAAATGGGCATAAACTTGAACATAGGAAGTTCCACCTAAACCTGAGGAGGAACTTCTTTCTGTGTGGGTAGCAGAGCACTGGGACAGGCGGCCCAGAGAGGCTGTGGAGTTTCCATCTCTGGAGACATTCAAAACCCACCTCGATTCTGCCCTGTGCAGCCTGCTCAGGTGATCCTGCTCTGGCATGGGGGTTAGACGAGATGATCTCCAGAGGTCCCTTCCAACACTGATCATTCTGTAATTCTGTGTTTCTGTGATTCTGTAACTGCATAATTGTAGAATATTATTTATAGCAGACAAAGTTACTTTCTCAAATGTTTACAAATGACTTGGTTTTGAAATAGGAGTTTTTCTTTGCTATCCAAATTTTAATCTTGGGGAAGCTGTGGACAGTATTCCTGAGGGACTGTGTTTCTCTAGTGTTCTCTAAGAGTACAAAACAAAATAAATAGTAATTATATTCATTCTGTATAAGAAAGGTCAAAATTATTTCTGACAATATAGTCAGTATTGTAATCCAGCTACTAGGACTGTCAACACAGGAAGAACGCAGAAGAAAATTCCATCAAATTCGCAAATTTCTCTCAATCCTGAATAAAAAATTATGCCTTTGCTATTTTTACTTTAAATCTATTTTAGAGTTTCATCCAACTTGTGTAAGCTTGATTTAGGAGTGCAGTTGTAGGTCAAAGAAGACTGACAGTATCCAAGCAACAAGTGATTAATTAAACAATACTTTTAAAGTTGTCTTATGTAAGACGAAGGTGTACCTAGCAAAAGTAAAGAGGGTGAAAACACAACAGCTCAACCCAAAACCTATATATATTCACATTCCATCCAAACATATTCTTCCAGAAAAACCCTTGAAAACGTGAAGCATAACCTGTCACAAAGCACTACACTGTTCACCATTTACCTATGAGGAAGATTATTTGCACATTCCTCATATAATATGATCCTTCTTCTCAGACCTCATTCTAGTATGCTTCTTACCATAGATGGGTAAACAGAAAGAAAGCATCAGTTATGGATAACTTTGTCCTCGCTGGAGCAGCACTCGGTTAAAATCCTGGAGAAAATGCTCAATTTTTATGTATATTTGTGTCTCAAGACACTGTAATGTTTTGAAACTTTGAAAGCAGTAGCTGAATAGTGTTTATTTAGTGCCACTGACTCTATTCACTGTTTTCTTCTTCCCACAGTTTTTTTCTTTTTGTTTTCCCAAATATTTTCCAGAGGTTTGATAGCACAGAATGCTGTTTCCCAGAGCAGCTAAAGTGATGGTCAGGAGACCTTAAGCCTTCAGCCTGATTTGAAGGAAGAAATATGAAGAGTGTAAAGGCAAAAGAGTTTAAATTGTTATTCAGACTCTGATGTGACTTGTTGAAATTATCACTACAAAAGCATCTGCTTCTCTGCCCCATGCATGTAGAAATATAGATGCATAGAAATGCATCAGTCCAAATACACCAATTTGTTACTTTATGTGGGCAAACATATTCTCTCCATCCAAAAAAATATTAAACCAAAATCATGTGGGATTTAATTTATCTTCATTTAATTTATTTTCATTTTAGTTTTTGTCTGACCTGAATTGTGTAAGAGGACTCCTCTTAATCTCAGGAATACCCTTTTACGGGAACTTGTTCAGTTCTGCATTTGATTTTGTTCGTATTTGAAGTATTTTTAATTTTCTGGTCACCTGAATATTCCACAGATGATTTCTGATGGAAATACCAGCATGGAGAATTTGTGTTTCTGCATCTGTACACTCTCTAATATTCTAGAATCATGGAACGATTTGAAAAACTTCAAAGCTATTTTATATTTTTTAACATCGAATCAAGCAAGTCTGTGGAAAAATAGGAGTGAAATGAACTGATCTTTCAGGTCTGTATCTTCTGTGTTTTAGCCATGTACCCTTATTTAAATGCTAAGGGGCAGGTGGGGGGCAGGAGGGGGCAGAATGGATGCATCATCATGGACTGTCCCTGCCCCATATTCCAGCTTTCCTGTTAAAATATATAAAAATGTCTGTATAATTTCTTGCAAGTACATCTACAAAACTGAAACAGCCCTGTTTTTGCACAGGCATTCAGTTGAGTGCTACCATCTCCACACACATTCTTCACATATTCAGCCAGTTCACTGAAATTGATGGCACAAATAATTTGGTCAGTCTTGTTTTCTTGGAAAATAATTTTACAGGTCTAGAGGGAATAAAGTGCTTGGTTTAACTGGCATACCAGAAGTTTAAGCAGCTGAAAGCCTGGAGTTCAGAGACAGCATCTGCTTGTAATAAAAAGGTGCAAGGCAAAATCATTTCATGTCTATCACAACATGCAGAACCTAGGAATTAAACCTAAGGAAGACAAGTCACATACCTAAACCTTGAGGTAATTCAGAAAGGACAAATGCAGAACAGTGGGAGAAGCAAAGAACATATTTATGTGTAATGAATCAGGTGCTCAGGTAGTACCTGCATTACGTGTTACTTTGAGTTCTTTGAGCACTTGCCCTGCTACTAGCATCTAATGGTGTTGATGCTAATGCCTAGGAAGAAATCTTTCATGTATGTGCTTGTATAGTTGAAATCTTAAAACCCCTGCAGCCTGCAGAAGAACAAGGGAACTTCTATACTTAGAGCATTTAACTTGAATGTTCTAGTAAGCACCATTTCCTAGTTTGACACCAGTTATATCTGTGACTGGAAACTGATGTTCACAGCTGAATGAAATAGTACATAATACTTGGACAGTTTTGTGGTGCAATATGATCTATTTTTTGAGTTTACTATTTTCCCTCCTTTTCAGTAAGTAAAACCAGGTCTGTTTTTTATCATGGCATAGCTTTGTGTCCACAGTCCTGACTAAATGAAATGTTGATATCAATTATTTTCTTCAAGAAGACTCAGCTCTCTCACAGATAGAGTCATACAGTGTTTACCCTAATGAAGGACAATTTACACAATGAAAAAGTGTTGTTTTAGTTTTGACATGAAAGGCATTTAAAGAAACCAGTCACTTGAAACCACAATAATTGCGAGCCATTATACAGGACAGTTACTGAATGTGTATTGCTAGAATTATTTAAGATCTGGTTAAAGTAATAGTTTTTAAAGAACAGCATAGGTATGCTTGTTCCTGCCTCAGTGAAAGCAGAGAGAATAGGCAAATGTGAAATCATCTGTAGGTAGGTAGCAACCACTCAGCAAATCCCAGCGTTATCACAGTTCTAGCTGTGCACCTGTGATGTCTTAGTAGATTGCCAAAACACGGTATCTAGATACCCAAACTGAAAACACACATACATTTTCAGTTTTCTTTTTAAAAAGGTTTTCAGACATGTGACTTACATTAGAAATGCACGGAAGCAGGACTCAAGGGGGTGCATGCCATCATTTATGCCAGTCTTACCCATACATTAGTGTGAGACAAGAAATACCCAATCAGAAGAAAACGTAGTGCTCTCAAAGGAAAAAACATTACAAAAAGGAGGTTTAAGGCGCTAAAACTGTTTGCTGCCTAAGTGGTGTCAGAAAGGCCTGTTCCTCTTGCCCTTCTGCAGACCTCTGTGAGGAGATAGGCACCCCGTCGAGTCTGAATGAAAGGTCTAACTGCAGTGGGCTGAGGTATAACTCCTAGTTTTGTGAGCTCAGCAATAGGAGGAGACAGCAAAAAAGGCAGCTATGACAATGAAGACCTATCTCCCTTTCAAAAAGATATACTGTATGCAAATGTAGTTGTTTGTCCTAGGAAAAAATCTTGTGTGAAAATGCACTTGACCAGCAAACTACATGCACACACCTATGCAGGTCCATCCAGCTGGTTTTTTTCCTCCCTACTTTGTATCTTACTTAAAAAAAAAAAAAATGTAAAAAAAAGACATCTCAGAGACACTGGATTTCTGCTAGTTTTCTACAATGGGCAATGAGCAGAGGTGAAAGCCCTGCTAACTCCTGTAATGGGGGAAGCAGAAGGAAACCACATGAGACACCTGTCATCAGACACTACAGAGACTTCTTAGAGGTTCATACCTCTGGCATTGATCTTTGGGCCAGTTTTCATATTTGCTGTTAATATTGTTTTTCTCCTACAGACTGGGAGGACAGAAGTTGACCAGTGGTTATCTGCACGTGCACTCGCTGCAAAAGAGTCTTTATCAAACCCACTGTTTCAGCTTTCCATGCAGATGCAAAAGGACACTAGCATATGCAACTCCCACTTTCTCGAAAAAGGATGGGAGCATGATATTCAATTTGTACTCCTCTGTGCTGAGAAGAACAAACCAAAATATTTTCTTCCCACAAATAGCTCAAATTCCTGAGCTTGGTTGCCTGATGCAAGCTACCTTTCAAACATACATTATTATGACTTCTCCAGAGGTTTACAGGATAGGGAAAGAAAAAAAGGGAGGGGATGGGGGGGACAGAGGGAAGGAAAAAAAATAAGAAAAGTAAGGAAAAAGTAGCAAAAAAAATATAAAAGCAAAAAATTCCCTGTGCTGAAGACACATGCAGACCGACTCTATACAACATAAGCTATGCGAAGGAAAATCATGTAACAGTATGGGGGAAAAAGGTAAAGTTGTCAAAGAAGAAAATAAAAGTGTTTAAAAATATTAATTCTTCATCCTGGTAAGTATGTTTAATTGTTGTCTCCAGCTTGTAAACATTCCTTCCCACTGTCCCATGTACATTTCTACACTTTAACACACTGTAAATTTTTTTGTTTGTTTTCATTTAGGTTTGCATAGTATAACTATATAAGTACTAGTCACGGGGAAAAATATTTAAAATTGGTGAAAAAAGTTCAAGCTAGAAGTTTCTGAGTTGGTACAAGATTTAATGCAGCAGCTTTCTGAAACTAAAGCACTTGATTTCTTGCTTACTGAGTGTTATCCATAGTTTCTGTGTGCTTCTGAGGAAGTGGCAGCTTCTGCACTGATGTCCCAGTCTATAAGGACCAATTCCAATAGTCACCTTTCTAACAAATGAGTTGTCTCAAGTTAAAGGCTGACAGAATTTAGGGCTGATCTCAATTTACTCAAACTAATCTATCTTGTTTTAATGGACTTGTATTTAAACTTAGCATTCAAAACATTCTAGTTAACCACTCTGAGGTAAATCACTCTCACTGTGGTTACTCTAAGTAGTCCTTATTAATAATCACAAATAATGAAAACTCAGGAAATCTGTCTTCTTTGTGAGGACTCAAAGGTATGAATAACATTAGCTGATCTTCCTTTCTATTTAGTAAAAAGAGAGGCCGTGTGTGTTCCTAAAATCCAGGTCACTTACAGAATAAACACAAGGTAACTTCTGTTAGCAAAGGCTAAATATAAAGATGATGCAGTTGACAGGATGAGACCTGAGATTGAGATGACCAGAAATCATTTCATCCTCCCACCTACCTTTCTTTTTCCAGGATCAGCTAGGTTACTCAGAGCACTTCAAGCTCAAATTACCATCTGTTAATGGCATCTACATGCATGCCTTTGGGAAAATTATGCTGATAATGTCAGATTTAGTTGTCCTGGAAATGTCCTTCAGTTCCACATTAAATGAGAAACTGTAAAAACTAAACCATAGTACCAGCAAGTTTAAAAGGCAAAACAATGTAGTCTAGCAGAAGGAAAATTTAGGCTTTACAAACATCTGTCTCTCCCTGAAGTTTTTTTAATGGTTTTTCGAGAAGACTAAGTTCTCTCACTAATCAGAAAATCATTCTTTAAGAAGCCATAAAGAGAAAAGGGGGATAATTTGGGCTTAGTTAATTACAAACTCTCCTGGCTGTGTTCAAGATAGGTTTGTGTACAGTTGTATGAATACCTAAGTATTCTGGGGAGGTGGAGGAACTTAGGTCTGCTTAAAATTAAAGATCTTGAAAGGAGGCTATTTAAACCAGGATGGGCAACAAAGTGAGGGGTCTAACTGCTACAAGACAAAAAAGCCTTTGAATAGCAGTATTCTCAGCTTTAATATAGGACATGAATTTGTCCTGTCTGCCATCAGTATGGTGTGATCTCCCTGTTATTCTCTAGAAATAATATGAAAGGACTGAGAAGTTACAGAAAAGCAAAGAATCTACTGAGGTCTATAGGATTTCAGTGCTGTCTAATGGCATCTTAGATGTACTGATGAGTAAACCTCTTCATAAACCTGTGATTAAAACCTTTCAGCTTTCATTTCTTTTAAAATTAGTTAGAAAAAACTTAATTCTGAACAAGCTCTGTTCTCTCAGCCAACAGACACAGATTTTATGTTTGACCTGAGAAACATGCTGGCTCGCCAGTGTAGAATTTTCAGTGAATTATGAGTGCAATTAAAAGCTCATCTCAAATACTGTGAAAACTTTTAGTTTTATGACTGCTCTGTCGTAAAGATATATAAGACCCATCATTACCTATAATATCTGAACCATAAAGACTTCTGTATGAGCAAACCGAGGAGTTTAGCACCTCATAGTTCTTAACTGATCTGGTTGGAAAAGTAAAACACAGTGGATCCAAGTATGAGTATCTAAAGAATACTTTAGTTAAACTTTAGTTAAACTTTTCGGCTCAGGATGAGAATTTCTTAAAGGAATTAAATCTCAGGGATTGATATAAGGTAATGGAGGAGTATTAGAAGGACATCAGTAAAAAATGTTAAAAACTAAGATAGCAGGAAACATTCTTGGTAACAGTCATAAGTCTAGTATTTCACCATACCTGGGACAGATAGAAATGGCAATTTTACTTGTCATTTCCTTCACCAGCCTTTCTTCTTTAATATATGTCAGAATCAAAACCTTAATTTGACTAATGCACTTGTGCCCCATTTACAATAAAGAAGCTGTAATCTTTCCTTGACAGAAAGATGCCTCTAACTGGATCTGTCAAAACACTCCATCTTGAGGACAGGTATTGTTGAGAAGTAGCAATTCAAGGCACACGAAGGACATTTAGTCTCTATGCCTTAAACCAAAGCTAGTGGAGTCAATTGTCATATTCAGTCCTCCACACCAGCAGCAAGTGATTCATTCCTTCTGGAAACAGGACACTGTGGATGCAACTTCAAATGTTCCATCACAGACATTGCAGGTACTAGTCCTTTACCAAGGTTCTTGTGAGAATAGTGAGAAGGCCTTTACTGGCACACTTGCGCTCCCCTTCAATGACTGTGAAGGGACTGTAGTAAAGACAACACAAACAGCTTTATAATGTCATCACTTTCAATGGCATCAAGTTTAGAAACGTTTCTCTAGCTACTCTTTCCTTGACGTCAACATGTTCTCTACTTAGCAGAAAAAGTTTTCTGAAGTGGACACTACTGATTAAACAGGTGAATATACCAGTGATATATCTTTGCTCTGTTGTATCACAGGAAAAAATCTTGCCCTCCCCTCTCAGTTATTCGTAAGTTTATGGAGAAACCCACAACAGTTGATAAATATCTTTACTTGGCAACATGAATTCTCCATAAAGCCTGACTTATTTATCACGAACTTTCCATCAAAGAGATGTTAGTCTTGAGGTGGATTCAGTTCTGAATAGAAAATAGTGGAAATCAGGGTGCAACCTCCCCACACTTTTTTATATAGCATGCTGCTAACAAGTGAAAAGGCTGTCAAGAGAGCAAATTTTCTGTCTCTCTTTCGAATCCTAAGCTTTGAATAATCCACTGCCGATCTTTAAGCAACAGATTGAGACACACTGTGGACAATCAAACTGAGAACAAATAGGAATAGTTAACAGAGGAAGCAGAGCAACTCATACACTGCATAGATTTCTCATAAAATACTCCAAGAACTGTATTCTGATACTGAATCTTGGGTGGATGGTGGCATGGGTATTCTTTCTGGAGGGCAGCAAGCATCATGACTGACCTCCTGTTAGTGAGATCTAACAGTGAGGAAATATCCCAAGACTTTATAGAACTGAAGTTGAAACCTACAAGATAAATTTAAACATTTGTGCGTATTTCTATGGCACCTGCCTTTTATTAGTGCAACCAGTTCCCCTGGTAAGGAAGTGTTTAAGGTTTTCAAGCACAAAATTCAAGCCTCTTAGTTCAAGCTTGACTAGAACTTACACTAATTTCTGGAGTTCAGTCTTTCTGCACTTTGTATTTGGATAGTGGAGTGCCTAACACTCTCTTTGCTTGATAATGAAGGCTTTTCCAAATTTGGCTTTATTTGGATCAGTTAGAGAAATTTGTCAGCAGTAAACTGAAGATGATGTCTGGCATCCATAGTCTCCCAGCAGACATCCAAGTATAGGTCCATCAAATCAATGACCACACTGAAGATGTCCATGCCTCCTTCTCTCCTGCCACATCCTTCCAGCATCTTTCTAGCAACAATTTCTACCACAGCAGAGACAGAACAGAGAGAGCAAAGCAGTGCCTGGATATCCTACTGCATTATCTAAGTCATAATATTCCCTTTAGAAAGCATTTAGGATCCTTCACTACTTCTGGAAAATCTTTGGAGGAGGAGGAGGAAGGAGGCTGGATAACTTCAGCTAATAGCATTTTGGAATTGATAATGTAAAATATTAATCCTTCTCCGTGGAATATCAGCAATCGTTAGAAAGCTAAATGTAAATTGCTGTTTTCTTAGGTTATGCAAAAGTGACTGGTTCATGACTGGTTCAGAACACCTAGAATTTATCTGAAAGATAAATCAATATTTTTATGTAAGGCTTGTTCTTCATGTCTGCAGCCTTAACTCTTATGCTCTGCAGTTGTCACTCATTAAGCTGCAAATACCTGTATGACAACAGCATTTATATAGAGCTTAGCCAGTAGGAGGAAAGACCTTGACTACTCTGCTTCAGCACCTAGGACACAAGTGCATGTAGTTCAAGGAAGATCACGTGCAATTTGTACATGGTTTTTTTCTCTTTACTACAGCTTTTTCAGCATAAAAAGCTTTTATGTGTGCTGCAGTACCTATTTTTGTACTGCCTGGCTAAACAGTCTAAACATTTGCTGTCAGTCAGCACAGCACTAAGTATCCAGAATGAGATTAGTCTAACCTCTTTGTTGCAAATGACCTATTGATCACTTGGAACAGATCCCTGTCTTACCTTAAAGCACACTAATTTTAAAGTGTTCTAGACAAATACCTTACTTTGAAGTAAGTACCTCTTGCCTTCTCAAATGACTGCCTGCAACAGAGCAGTTCCAATAGCTACAACAGGTAGTTCCAGTATCTCTTGGGGCAAGGCTGCAGAGCTTAAAAAACACAGACAAACTTCTGCTGGCTCCTGAGTTAGCTGGATGACCATCATCAGTCTGTCCTTAGTCTCACAGTTCAATAAACTGGGAGCCTTAGTCTGCTTTTCCTGTTATATTATCTTGGTTTAAATCAAAGGCATTCACTAATAACAACCCCTTGCCCTGCTTCGCTCCCAACACCAAGATCAGGACTGAGGAGGGGGTAAGTAAAACTTGTAGCAGGAAAGAGAACAGTGTTTCTACCACTGCCTCCTCTCCTGCCTGCAACTGCAGCTGAGTCAGCAGTATGCATATGAACTTAAATTTTATGTGATTCTCTTCTCTCCATTTATGTTCCTTAGAGCCTTCTATAAACTTTCTTAACAAAGAGATCTCTCTGTATGGTACAATTTATCTAAGACTTGCACTTTCAGGGGGTATATAACCATTTCTCTGCTGAGATAGTGTTCCAGCAAGAGCAGTGGACAGCTATGAGTCCTATATCCCACTGTAGGAGAGGTTTGCATCTCTCCTCCTTAAGGAGTAGAGCTTTCAAAGAATAATGGCTGAGACAAAAGACTGGTGGATCTGTTTATAGTCTCTTTACATTTTTCTTTGAAAAAAAATATTTCATTTTAAAGTGACGTTGATGTTCATTCCACTGTTTGAACCCTGGTCCATTTCTGATTTCTTCTCACTTGTCATTTGTGCTGTTTGACCTTATCTTCTGTGCCCTTCGAAACGACAAGGTTAATGTGATGCATTTCAGTTAATACTTCTGTTACGCTGCCACAGATTCAATGCCTGTCTTCTGCAAAGTCAGTCATACTTCTGAATGTAGTAGCCCCACATGATTGCTTAATACAAAGTATATCTATGCTGAGAACATCTCTTTTCCCAAACAGGCATCCGTAATGGATTATGTTATGTTCTACTTTCAGCTTCCGACAGAGGCTACCCTAGCTGGGCACAGAAATGTTAACTTTGCTGTTCTGAGAGGCTGCTAACTGCTTGAACAGGAATTCTTCTCAGTCAGCTTCTGTGCAATCCCTTTCTGTTGAAAGGGGTCAGTTGTTCTCCCTGTCTTGCCATATATTGTTCCTATGTGCACATATACATATAATATCCCTCAGACTAAATTATAGCACCAAAGTAAAAACAAGCTCTGACCTTGAGAGAAAAGAGATAGTAATAATCTCCTATGTGCCTACCTTCAACATGTGTGCTATGACACATCCTATGACTGAATACAAAAACCCTTCCCCAAATCTGGCTCTTTTTTGCACTCTTTACTGCAGTGCTCATAGCTGCAGTATGTCTAAAGGACACTGAAAAAAAACCAAACACTTTTCTGTTGTGAAAACTGCACACAAAATGCTTTTGTTAACAGAAACAATGTCTTGAAAATAGTTTTCATTCATCATTTTACCATTCCTTTAAGTGCAGTGTACCCATGAAAATGTTATCATTTTCTGATAACTGCACAGGAGTATACAGTCCTGTAATAAAAAGGTCCAGGAATTCATAGGTCAGGAATTCTTAAAAAAAATATATCTTTTATTGTATTATATATAACTTTGCTCCTACATTACTGTCAGTCCTTCTACCTGGATTAGAATTGTTACAGCTGGGTGGGACAGACACACTCTTTAATTAATAGTGAAGCTTGTGCTGTCAGATACTGGTTATGAAGTTTCAGAATGTTAATTTATTCCCTCGACGCGTATGGGAGCTATTCTGGTTTTAACCAGAAGTTCATCATCTTCCTATGAACCCTTCTCTGCCATCTCATCAGTAACTGACTTTCCAGAATTAGGAATAGTAGCAGTGTTACACAAAGCTGGGTGTTTCTTTTGTAGCAGAGGGCAGCATTGAAAGTTATCATAAAACTTTTCCGCATGCTGGTGCGGAACTTCCTATGTTCAAGAAAGCTCTGAATGAAGCTTTGTGACCACCTCTTCCTCAAGCAATTCTACATTTCCCTGAAGAAAGACTTTCCCACCATAACCTGGAGCCTTTAAGAGCATCTGTGTAGGTACTTCAGGAGACCGTGAAAAGTTCTACTAAGTTTACCTCCAAGATCATACAGTCCAACCATCCCGCTACCACCTATATTACTAACTAAACCATGTCTGTAAGTACCTCACCCAACCCTTCCTTGAACACCATGAGGGATGGTGACTCCACCACCTCCATGTGCAACCCATTCCAAGGCCTTACCACTCTTTCTGAGAAGAAATCTCTCTTAATTTCTAGCCTGAAACTTCCCTGGCACAACTTGCAGCCATTCCCTCTTGTCCTATGGCTACTTATCTGTGAGAAGAGACTGACTCCCAGCTCACTACAATCTCCTTTCAGGTAGTTGTTGTAGAGAGCAATAAGGTCTCTTCTCTAGGCTAAACAGTCCCAGTTCCCTCAGCCACTCCTCCTAAGAGCCTTTCCCTTGTTGACCAGGTGGGTCACCTGGTCACAGAAGGAGATGAGTTTGGTCAGGCAGGACTTGCTTTTCATGAACCCATGCTGGCCGGGCCTGATCCCCTGTTTTCATGTTTTTGCTCTGTGATTGCCCACAGGATGACTTGCTCCATACTCTGCCCTGGCACCAAGGTCAGGCTAACAGCCCTGTAATTCCCTGGATCTTCCTTACATCTCTTCTTGTAGATCAGCAAGTCTCCAGTATCTGGTACCTCTCCAGTTGACCATGACCGCTGATAGATGATGGAGAGCGGCTTGGCAATCACATCTGCCATCTCCCTCAGCACCCTCAGGTGTTTAAATATCACCTTGTCAAGCACATGTATGTGAATCCTAACACCTTACATCAAAAAACCCTTGTGTTCTTTGTTTACATCTGCTTCCATGTGTCTAAATGGTGCCAAGCACAGTAGGATTTTGGCAGTGATAACAACATCTGGAAATCATCACATCATGTATATAATATTCATGAAGTCAAAATTTCATCCCAAGGACAGTCAAAGTCCAGAATACATAATGAATGGAAGAAGAGAACAGAATTGTTCCAAATAATGGGCTGGAAAAATGAAGAGCCAGATCTTCAAAAGCACAGAGTCTCCAATAATAAAAGAATGATTTTCTAAAAATACTTATTATTTAAATAGCTGCAGTTTGCAAAAGTTTGGCTCAAACAATTCAGCATATTTTTGGAATGTTACGGAAGACAGTTGGAGTGCAGCAAAACACCTTCGTTCATGGGGAAATCAAGACCTGAGGTAAAAGATAAACCTTTTTTTTTTTTTTAGAAAGAAAGAAAGAAAAAGCATCACCCACAAAATGCTACAAGGCTCATTTAAATTTAAATTAACTATTCCTTTGCAAAAGTTTCTTGATTGAGCATTAATAAGAAAATGTAGGACATAATTTGTTCCACATATTCCTTCCCCCAACTGGCATCTTCCAAGTGACTCATGCCTTCATCTCCCACAGCATTACTTAATGAAGCATGCACTTGCTAATCTATAAATTCATGCTTTAAGATCACGAGCTAATGACTTCAGTGCAACATGTCACTATTCTGGTTAGGGATATCCCTCCACACGGATAGTCTTCAGAGGAAATAGAAGGAACTGACATGAATCAAGGTTTATGGAATATATGCATAGAAGATAATGACAGGGTGAAAGGGAAGGAAGGTTTAGTAATCATGTGGTGGAGAGAAGCAGAACAGGAAGATTTCTGGAAAGAAACAACAGCTCATACTACATGGAGCAGTCTTTATAACAGCCAGATGAGGGCCTCAGTTAAACTGAATGGATGCTGGGAATTATTGGCAGCCCTCTGAAGGTCTTCCAGAGTCCTCAGAGTGAGTTGTCCCACTCTGTGGAGCTCTCCCTATCCTCTGACCTCACTGGATGCCTAAGGAATCAGGCAGCAGGATTAGATTCTGATACGAGATTTGTTGACTATAGTTTCCCCTATTGCATTTCTCTCGAGGCTAGGAAACCATTTCTTTACATATCATAAGTACCTATTTATTACCAGACTTTAAATTATAATGACATAAAAAACTGTTTTGCTCATGTTACAAATAAAACATATATGCTGAAGCTGTATTCTGTAGCAAGTGTAATTTGGATCAACTCCACTGACTTGACTGGCCATGAGTTGGTGGAGAATTTGACAGAAAGCAGTCTCTCTCCCTTCAAACTTTCTGCAGGTCCTTCATGGATGCAGTACACTGGGTTCTTAAAATGGTCTCTAATAAAAACATTCTCAAGATGCCAGGCTGGGATAACAGCCCCTAGAAATGATACAGAAAATGCTGGAGGGACTTTTCTGTTCCTCCTAGTGAGTTCTGTTGCTATCCATTCGTTTTCACTCTTAAAGAGTACAAACACTTTTCACCAATTCGTCTAGGTATAGTAAATGCCCTGGGGATAATCTCGAATCACTAGGATTCTGACTAGAATAGGTGTATTTTCTTTTAACCTAAGCAAATGACTTTGCTATGTGATTGCAAATTAATTAATCTGCATACAAAGGGTTCAATGTGCTCACCCTTCAGCCTAAAATTACTGTGAGGAAAAGAAAAAAGGGGGGAGGGAAGGGTAAATATCTCAACTCTTATCAAAACACTTTACTGTAAAAGAGATGCTAGAGTACAGAAAGCTTCTAGGTGGTGATTCCATGCTGTTCCGATACAGATATGGACCCCGTCTAACTGTTATCCCTGCCCCAGGTACCACTCCTTCGTATCAGCTCATGCTGTTGTAGTACACCCGTCACCCTACAAGCTGGCAGGAAACAGTTTTCTGCTGACATCACTTAAGCACAAAGTAAGTCAGGTCTGCCAGCACAGTTTTAAGAGAGTTGGTAGAGTAAAACTGCACAAAAATTAAAAAAAAAAACCTGAAAAAAACGATAAACACATATAAACTATCAAAACTCAAAAAAAACCCAAAACAAACAAACAAACAAAAATCTCAAAAAAAAAACCCTCACCAGAGCATCCCCCCCCCCGTGACAGCAGAGGAAATTCACTTTAAACTCACCTAGATCATTGCTTCTGAAGTTCCCTCCGTACCCAGTCTCAACACATCTTCCTGAAACTGCTTCAAAAACGACAGGTAACTATGATGAGAGATAAAGAAGCAATTGTCTAAATGTTTGTTTTGATTGTTTTGCTGATTGAAAATGTAGCTGAAAAAAAAATCCACTAAAAACTTGGCCGTCTGAAAACTTCTCTCTATACCCACAATTTTCCTTCTCCCAAGCAATCCCTAATTACTGATGTTCTAGTATTATTTATTGACATTGCTCTGAAAATGGTGACCTCTGGAAGAGGACAGAGGAGACTGCTGGTGAAGAAAACTCTTAATACTGTAAACCTTTGAGGAACCATCTCTTAGAGACTTAAGGATTGTGGTGAGAAGTGCATCAGTGTAACCCAAAAGAAAGGACTGTTTTTCCTCTCCTGCAAGGCTTAGCTTCTTGTCTCAGAAATGCCTTATTTCAAATCCACTCCAACAACAATCTATCTATCAAACCTGGTCTTGGCATCCTAACAGCAAGCAATGCTGGCCTGACCTGTTGTGCTATTTTAGTCAACTTTAGCACTTATTCTCAAGAAATATTTCTACTCTTCAGTTCTGAGGAAGGCATTCACAAACAGTCCAACCACCAGACCATGAATAAATTCAATCAGTACTAAAGTGCCATTCTAACATATATGTGCAATTCATCCTTTTCACAGGTGGTCAAGCCAGGCAATTAGCTTAACAAAGACATCACAGGAAACCAATGAAGAGCTTCATACCAGCTGGATGTAAGCATATCAGGGACTAATTGGGCCCAGCATGCTAAATAACTCCATTGACTTAACAGTGTGACATCAGAGATGAACTTGGTTCATGGCCAAGAAAAGAGAAGGGCAGAAAGGAGAGGAAAGAGGTGTTGGAAGTCATTAGAGAAGTTCAGTGCATTAAACGGGAACATTTTTCTTTGGCAAATAAAAAAGATCTCAGTATGCTGAAGAGCAATTCCATCAGCATCTAGATGCATTGCATGTGACAATTTATAGGTCATCTATTAAAAGAATGTTTTCAAAATCAAATATGAAACAAATATGACCAAGTTTAAAATGGTAAAAAATAACTGTATGTGTAGGGCTATGAAGATGACTAGGGACCTGGAGCATCTCCCCTATGAGGATAGGCTAAGTAAGTTGGGACTCTTCAGCCTTGAGAAGACTAAGGGGGGACCTAATTAAAATCTATAATTATCTGAAGCAGGGGATGCAGGGGGAATTGGCCTGCCCCTTTTCAGTGGTCTGTGGGGATAGGAAAAGGGAAATGGCTGCAAGTTGGAGCACAGGAAGTTCCTCACCAACATGCGGAAGAACTTTTTCACAGTGAAGGTGAGGGAGCCCTGGGACAGGCTGCCCAGGGAGGTGGTGGAGTTTCATTCCCTGGAGATATTTAAGACCCATCTGGACACCTATCTGTGCAGTACTGAGCTAGGGAGCTGCTTTGGCAGGGGGGTTGGACCCGATGATCTCTCGAGGTCCCTTCCAACCCCTACAATTCTATGATTCTATGAAAAAACCGCCAATAAGTCTATTAGAATTTGTTAAAATTATTTTGATGCCATGCCCCATTATATTTCCTAGACCATTAAAAGCATTTCCTACAATACATACTTTTCACAAAAGTCTTTAGGAAATCCTTTTTGCTCAAAATATATTTTCTCACAGAAATCTGCAACGATTCAATTGTTAATTATTGCCTTCTCATTTTTTTCCTTTCATGTCATTCATAAAATTAAAGCTTATAGATTCCAGTTGCTCCTTGCATTTTTATTGAATTTAGACCTACTAAAAGGTTCCAGTGCAGAGAAGATTCCTGTGTTCTTTCCCCTGGGTTCCTGTGTGCAGAAAAAGAGACACAGCAAAGGCAACTAGCTCTGGCAAGACTTCATTCCTTTCTGTGTATAGCAACAAGGTTAGAACTCTTGAACTGAAATGCATACAGCAAAGACAGTGAGATGCTACATTTTTATCTTTGATATATTGTTCCATTATTTGCATGGATGCACAACAACATTCCTTATTTCTGTAATTAACAGACTGCAATGTTTGTTCTATTTAGGACCAGCACATGATGGGTTACTAAGGCAAAATCCCTAGCAAATGAAAAGTTTATGGAGTTACACCACAAAAACTCGATTTCATTTTTACCAGTGAAATATGGTAAAAAACATGTATTGATGCACACTAATGTGCATGCCTTCAACTTTGGGAAGGCCTTAATTTTCTTAAGGAAGTGACTTAAACAGTTTTGGGGTTTTTTTAACTAAGATTTGCTGGATTTCCAAATTTTTGTTTTGATGGAGTCTGTTTGTTTGTTTGCTTGGGTTTTTTCAAAACAAAGAAAGACTCGAGTAAAAAAGTAAATTCAAAAAGTAAATTCAAAAGGTAAATTTCAAAACAAAGAAAGACTCGAGTAAAAAATCAAATTGTTATGGAATATTTTCAGTACAGATAAAAGACTAGATTTATAAAATCAGAGAGAGATGCAATAACCCTCCAATACTCAAGTTTAGCACTAACATGAAAAGCAAAGAAACAAGATCCTTTGACTTGCTACAAAAGAAAAGAATTTCCTTGCAATTGTTTTCCAACATCCTAGAAGAATAACCTTATAAAAATAGCTTACACTACGCTGCAATTAGCACATTTCAGCTTCCACTGTTGATGTATTATATACTCAGTGGAACTCACACTGAAAAATAACCTAGTAGTCAATAGGACACTTTTATGAGGATTGAAAAACTAGTTTGCAATTATACTTCTAATTTCTATTTGACCTATCCTTGTAGAACCACCTTGCCCAGTCTTGTTCCAGACTTCTTCATATACCACTTAAGGCAGTCACTGATGATGTGTGGCACCTTGGATCCAATCCCGCTGAGCCAGACAAAAGAGGATTTGAACCGACTGTCATGTCCCAGGAGATTGTATACCTGTTATGCTGTGACACTTCTGCCTCTGCCTTAAAGCTCACTTAAGCACCTCATTATTCATTTAGTGCAGTGATTTGGGTATTGCTCAAAATTATACAGACTATTATTTTTCCCAAAAATTGTACATGAACCATTCATCTGAATGTTTCTCATGGTTTAGTTTTACTAAAATAAATAATCAAGACCTTCACTAGAAGCATTAGGTTTTACTATTCAGATTCTAATGCTAGCTGATATTAATGCTATGGCAAATAACTAAAAAGGAAGTAAAAGACTAGCCTGAGTTACCCACCTAGAGGTCTGTAAAACCAAGATGCATGGCATATTTCTAAAGTCACTCTCTGGATAAGCAGGTTTCCCCAGCTAAAGATTAAGACAAAAAAACCAAAATTGGGATAAACAATAAAATAATACAGTGTGTTACACAAATACAGAAAAAATGTAACTTGTCTCAGTCCATAAAAGGTTTTGGTTGCCTTTTCCTAAACGTGAGCTTTCCTTTCCGTTAGCACTATTATTCCTTTAACTCTTTTTGACTATGTATGGATTCTTCTGAAAAGGTAATGTCCATTTAATATTATTTACTGGAATTCAATAGCCATTTTAAGATGGCATCTGCAACAAGGACTTTACTAACACTGTTCCAGATATATGCAACTTCTTAGGTACGAAATCAAAATGTGTGTTTGAGCAAGTAGGACAGAGCCCCTAGGGCAGAAAAGTCTCTAACTCCGAGCCCTGTATTCAACCCATAGGCCACAGACTTGTCTCATTAAAAGTTAAAATTACTTGGCATTGTTTCAATTCTTTTCTTGCCAGAAGGCAATACAGCTGGCATCAGTGGTGATACGCTGTGCACACAACTGTTGTCTTCACAGGTCACAGGAGAAAGGCCTTCTGTTAAACCAGTATTAATCTGTACTTTGGCTGAGGTGGAGAACAGACAGAGACAAGGAGAAAATCCTTACTGCCCTGAAGCATTACTATCATACAGGTTGCATTAATAGACATACAGATACTGACATATTAACAGAGATATGAATAGCCTGGATGCTAATTTGAGGGAGAGAAGCCTCTCTTCCTCAAATATTTAGGCATAGACAGTCTACAGTACTCCTTTACTCTTGACCCAGTCCACTACAAGACACTCCATGAAACAGCATGTCCATGAAACAGCAAAGAAAGGAACAATACACATAAAAGAGCAATTGCTGTTGCACTCAAGAGCAAACAGTCTTCTCAGGACAGAAACCCCATCTCTGCCGTTTAGAGCTTAAAATAAAATTAAACTTAAAGGAAAAAGGAAAGACAACTATTGCAATTAAACACGTGATCTTTCTCTGAGCCAAACGTGCTGAAGTATGGCCCCCATAGCAGACATTATGAGAATGTATTGTATACAAGACCTAGCAGTGATAAATATACATTGAAGCACAGTGAGGTCGGAGTGTGAAGAGCACAAATTAGAAAGAACTCTCCAAAAGCAGACTATATACATTACCATGCAGAAAAATCACAGAAGAAATTAATCTAAAGCTCCAACTATTCTAAGTCTCCAGTGCACTGTTGATTTCAGTAATATGAATCTGGTATTTATTGATGGTGGATTGGGTTCAAAGAACAAAATCAGGAAAAGCTTTATGCAGGAAGGGAAATATCTAAGAATAAAGCAGAAACTAGCCATTAAAGAAGAAAGAATGGAGGTGTGAAAAGGAGGCACCCACTATATCAGCAGAGTTTCCCACTGTCCCTCAAAACCACACACAAACTGTAGAGGGTCCATTGCCAGCTTCTGGAGCAGTCACTGGTTTTCCTGATGAAAACATAACATGGGGCTTAATAGAAAAGCCTTGGTTTTAATCCATTGGTTTTAGAAATATCTGATAATGAACAACAGAAAGAAAGGAAGAGAGGAGGGGACAAGGTGGCAAAGGAGGCAAGGAGGAAGGGAGGGAGAGGAGAAGGATGTAAGAAGAGCAAAGGAAGGAAGGAATAAAGAACCAGCATCGAGGGAAAGAGCCAAGGGTCTGGTGCAAAGTGAAAGCACTTTGCAAAGAATGCATTTCCCAAACTAGACCAGAGTATCTAGAAAAGGAAAGCTTGACTCAGTGTATGGAAAAATAATGCCATTTTTATTCATAGAGAATGAAACTGTCTCTGTACAAATATATCACACATTGTCCCATGCTTTTACAACAGATTTCATGACCTGCAAGTTCCATGGGTCTTGAGCAATCGCCACACAGGAAGCAGGAATGGTTATTTCAGAATACATATAGAAAACTGCAGAAGATGAAGAGCTTACCCATCTATACAAAGTATGGGAAATGCTGTCTTATTAAGCATACTACTCAGAGCCCAGGAGAACATGTGCTTCAGTGGAAAGGAAACCTTGTACAAGCACAGCGACTGAAGGAGAGCTCTGCTTCTCTAGCAACATCAGAGAAAGCATTGCATAGATAAGAGCCTTCCCTTCTTCCCTCCTCTTCTTCCTCATATGTGGAGAGCCTGGTTCAGTGCTAGCTATCAGAGAAAGGACACAGCAGTTTGGATTTGCTTGAGATAGTGTAAGTGTTAGCTCTAGGTCAGCTTGACCTAGTAGCCAGCTGTAACTGGATATTGCTGGTGCTCGGACACCTGCAGGATGCGATAAAAGGATGTTTAAACTTCAGTAATGTGAAAACAGAACAAAGAGGGGGCGGGCCAGCATCTATCTGCTTGACCAATAGTGAGCTTGACTTCTGCAATATGTATGAGCTAATTAAGCAGTGTATTTAACCAAGGCTTGCTTGAATAAAAATTGGGACTTGCTGATGAACCATATGGTGGTCGAAGTCTCCCTTCTCCGACACTCATATGCTGAAAAATGTGGCTGTTTATATAACACACAGAATCTTCAAGAAAAAACAAAAGTCGAGACACAGGAATCAACATGGAAAACCCCTATTTCCTCTATTTCATGGACTCAGATTTGATAGGAGTCGGAGCTCTCTTCCACTAAATTCATAGAGCAAGACAAAAACTTTGCTATGTGCATACACGGTAAAAGATAGTAGCATATTCTCTTGCACCTCTTTCTGCCCCAGAAGGGGTATAGATGTCTTATCTGCACTTCCAAAACTGCCAGGAGAAGGATTAGCCAGGGCTGACAGGCACACTGAGTTGTCCAGTGGACTCAGCCCCTCCAGTACCCGCTCTGCACCTGGAGCACAGTGGTGTGTGGAGAAGAGTGACCGACACCAATAGCAGGCACCCTACAGGCTTTCATTCACTGAACCTCTGCTCAGCTGGTGCCTCTCTACAGCATGACATTTGGCAGAGACATAATGTACCCTTCCAGAGCACTCAGAGTGTGCTCCCTTCCTCATCCCCCTTTGGCTTTCAAGAGCCATTATGTAGCTCAAAGTGTTTTGTGAATGCAGCTTCCTTTACATCTGCTGGTGATGCAAAAACATCAACAACACAAAATCCTCTTTAATGTGGATTGCAGCAGCAGCAGCCAGCAACTGTTTCACCCTGTCAGAGCACGGAGCATTTTGGAGATGCAAAACATTAGCAAAAGAAATCAGTTGAGGCGGGAGGGCAGAAGAAGAGAAGAGATCTTGGTTGCCTCAAGGACAAAGGTATCTGAGCTCAGAAGAAAGAAAAAAGAAGTAGTAATGAAGGATTTTTAAACGCTAGACATTAATTTCTCATGATAGAACCATAGCTTAAACTTTTAGTTAATCACTTCCTTGTAGAAAGGTTTTGTGGTTTTTTACACCATCTTCTGAGGCATGCAGTGCTTTGCACAGTGAGACATGGGACACTGGATGGTAGTGTCTTCTGACGGATACCATGTTTGTCTCCTTCTGTGGAAAGGGAACAGCTTTCTGAGGGAGTTCCTCTCTTGTCTGTAGGGAGAAACTTTACATTTTGAAACCTCAGTAAAAAAGGAGAAAATCAGGATACAAAAAATGCCCTTGAAATGAAGTATAAAAAGACACAACAACAAATTCTTCAAGTTACAGATATGGCAAGTGAAAAAAGATAGGATATGTGAGAATAAGCAACACAAAGGAGACTTCATCTCATGAAGCCTGTAGGTGAATGCTGGGTAACTTTCTGCTTCAAAGCAACAACATGCTAAAGATGATGACACAGCAATCACCTTTTTATATATAAAAAAAAAAAGAAAATATTTCAACAGCTATTACATTCTGAAATCGTGTTAGCTGGGCCACTTTATTCTTCAACACATGATAGGTAGAGCATACCAGATGTCTAGTAAGATTTTTGAAAGGTCGAGGGCAAATGATAAATGGTTTATATTTCCATTCTTAACATCTGGAAAGTATAATTCCAGAAACATAAATGATAGAAGCCATTATACCTTGAAAGAACTGCAATTTTATATAGATCTGTGAGCAATTTCATCATTTACTGTTCTTTTATGTATACCTTTTCTTTTATGTATAACTTTCAAATGATCCTCAGTCTCCAGATTGGTTCTGTAAGGTATACTTCTCATCATCTTAGAACTGCTCCACTTGCCATAGATCACAGTCATGCTGGTGTAGGTTTTAGCAAAGCAGAGGTTGCAGTCATGGGGCAGGCCTCAGTGCTGTGAAACCTCCTGATAAAACAAGCTGCCAGTCAAAGTAATGATGGATAACACAAAGACTCCTGAAGATGTCCTTTAACACATAGTGCTGACCCCACTTTCTGCTGATCTAATGCCACACAAAACAAGGAAGATATGTCAGCATTTTTTGATCTTACCCTGGTTTCAGCAGGAAAATAGTCACTGGTTTCATTTTAACCACTGGACCAAAACAAATAGAAATATCACCTGGAGCAGAATGGGTCTGTTTCTTACAGAAATCTTTGTTGTCAGTTAGGTTCCTGGTATTGGTTTCACAAGATGAGTCTGCTATGAAGATTCCCTGAAGAGTTTCCTTGTCACTGTCATTATTCTTTATTATTTTGAAGGCAGATTAGACTAAATCCAGTGCATCTGTTATCTCACCATTTTGATAGTTTAAGATTAATGGCTGTGATAATAGCCTGCAGTGCAAGTCAAGGCAAAAAATTTTTGAGAGTTCAGTGTGTTCCATAAATCCACATACTGCTGCTTTTTTGGTAGAATGAATGCAAATGTTGCACACAGCCAGGATGAAGTTATGGTGACCCTGGAGACCTGTCCATCCTCAGCTTTCAACTGGAATGGCAGCTGGAATGGCAGAAGTGTTGACTCCGCAAAAGGTGAAGGGGAAAAGAAGGAAATGAAGGTTTTGCTCCATTTTTAAGAAACGGAGAGAAGAAAGAGCTCCACCACATCTGTGCCCCATCATGACAGCTGGTTTTTGTGTAGGTAAGAGGCATTCTCAAAAGCTAGTGTACCATAACAGTGCAACAGATGATGGTTAAAGGGATCCAGGTGGACATCATTAGGTGAAAAACAGATAGCTCCCCAAGATGCCAGAGCACAGCGCTATATGCCTTTTGGTGAGGGATGGAGAAAAGGAAACTGGAGTAAGGTTTAATTTTCAGCTCGGACCAGGTAGCACCCTACCAGTCTGAGGTGCAAGATTGGTTAGGCATACAAACCAATTACATCGCTTTGTTCTGCACAAATAAATCAGGAAAATTCAGGGGAGTCAGAGCAGTTTTGTGCCCAGTGATGTTGCATTTTAATCCAGTTTTAAGGCAATGCTTTGTGGAATTATTCAGAAGTTCTGCCCAAAAGCAACCGATCAGCAGGTTTTTTCACAGTAAGGGTGACAGAGCACTGGAATTGGCTGCCCAGGGAGGTGGTGGAGACTCCTTCCCTGGAGATATTCAAGACCCATCTGGACGCCTATCTGTGCAGTATGAACTGGGGAGCTGCTTTGGCAGGGTGGTTGGACCCGATGATCTCTTGAGGTCCCTTCCAACTCCTACAGCTCTGTGATTCTGTGATTCTGTGACACCTACTCCTCACCTGACAGAACACAGGGGCTTCTTCAATTATATTATTACTTGAGACCAAGATGGAAAAAAATTTCTTAACTTCATCACTGAGCAGAGCTTAAGAAATGCATATGGTCTTCACAAGGTGCCTTTTAACATAGTCCTTGACTTTTGTTGTCTGTGTTTCAACACAGTATAAAGTCTGAGATAAAAAGTGGTCAGAAAAATGAGTTATCAATGTAGAAGTAGTTGAATAAAGAATACTACACAACTTTGACATGTCTTCTCAGAATACAGTAGGCAGCTGAACATGAATTCAATACAGAAAGTCTCAGCTGTCCAAGCACACTGTCTCTGAAACCAAAACAACAAAACCAGTGACAAATAGAGAATATTTTGAATGATGGCTCTTACTAAACATATTCCATCAGAATATAAGCAAAAAAGCTCCATAAGCAGCACACCGATTGCAATGTCAGAATTAATAGCATCATAAGGAAATAAGGGCCCATCTGTTAATTTTTTTTTTTAGAGAGAGTTTTTCCCAGGTTTTTCAGGTAGCAAAAGTAATACTCCTTTATTTGCAGACCCTTAACTCAACCCCTTTATCTTATTTTAAGAAGCTAAACCACAAAGCATGCATAGAGTGAGGATAATGATTCCCTGCAGCAGTTCCGGCAAGAGCAGGTTACAAAGTGTTCATTCTGTGTTTGGCCATCTATTCAGTTAGACAGGTAAACAGACTATGAAAATTCTATTACATATACATGCTTATTCTAGTAATTTCCTAGATTAGCTAAATTAGATGTTTTGACATGTGCTTAAAACAACGATCAGATACTACTCATTAGAACCCCGGGGAAGGATCATTTATGGTTAGGCACAGGATTATCTCTTAAGCTTTTTAAGCTTCCCATATAGAAAGAAATAAAATTAAATTACTTAAATTTGTGCCCTTCCAATCTGCCAAGACTGTTACCTTACCCATATGATGAAACTCCTATCTATATGTACTGGAAGAACTAATCTCACAGGATATAAGAGTATGTCTTTTGTAACTGAAAGACAAAAGGCTGCTGTTTCTAAAAACAGTAGCTATAATGTGAAGAAAGAACAGGAATGTAGGAACAGGAAAGCAGCTACCTTGTCCATCATTAATCTTCAAGTCATTAATCTTCATATCCAGAGATTTAAATGTGTTTGCACTTGCACATCCAAGATATCACAGGAAGAACATGATTAGCCCCTATGATCTCAAAGACCAGTAATTACTGTTAAAAAATAAAGGCCCAGGCAGGTTTCCCTTTTTGCAGCATTCAAAAGCTTATGATTTCAAGACAGGAGTAGGGTTTCAGTCCTAAATTTTGGAAGTATTATGTATTCATTTTCCAGACATGACCTGGATCTTCTTGCTTTCGCATGGATGGCTCTCTCTCCAAAAGGAAATCAGAATGAAACCATAAACCATTACCTTAATCTGGTAATTAGGCCAGCTACTGCATGCTTAACCGCCTGTACAAAATTTGCATTGGACTCTGGCACTGAGGACATTGTGCAGGATTTCACAGTGACAGAATGTCAGAGCTTTCGGATGCAGGGGCAGAGACCCTCTTGGCTTTATTTGTCGAATGTGACTGCCAGGGCTGCAATTCTTCCAGTCATACCTGCTGGTATCTTTGAGCCAGCTGCTCTGGGAGCTGGTATCTGCCAGACATGACGGCAGAGATCTGTGTTTCAAAAGCTCAGTTTGTATTTGCTCTCTGGTGTCACAAATAGGTTTTATTGAGCTAGACTTGTAGCAGTACACAGTATTAACTGTTACCAGTACTCAGCAGTACTTTAAGCCAAGCTACAGCTGTGGTCTTGCATTGAAAGTGAAAACATTACTTGTAGGAACTATTCAGCATCTTCCTTATACTGTCAGCAGAGGCTTACAGCTCCTTACAAGATACCTTTTGCAAAACCATAAAAAGTTTTTTCTGCCATTGATTGTCCTGTTTGTGTAGCAGCCCCTGCCTCAGCAGATTTCATTCATAATTTTCTAAACTCTGATCATGGATATCTTTTAAGGCCTTTACAAGCTAAGAAAGGGACAGATTCTTTTCATTATTACAGTAGAGATTTATGGCACCTGATTCTTCAAAAGTATATCTAGGATAAAAAATGGGGATCTGAAGTTGAGTTACAGATTTAAGAATAAGAAAATACCCAGGTGTATCCAAACAGTGAACAGTACTGTACTCCTGAGAACAGTAATTTTCCTTTGATCTCTGAAGCATGGGTCCATGTCCAGCCCTCCACTTTTCCTTATGGCTCTCTACAGCTATATGCCCTTTTTCAAAATTTCTGTTGAATTTGTCATTCAAGGAGATTTGCCACATGAAGAGAGGAGATGGCTTAAAATAGCACCAGGGGAGATTTAGGAATAATTAGACATCAGGAAGAATTTCTTTCCTGAAAGGATTGTCAGGCATTGCAACCGGCTGCCCAGGGATGTGGAGTCACCATCCCTGGAAGTATTTAAAAGGTGTGTAGATGTTCTGCTTATGGATGTGACCTAGAGCTGGACTAGTCAGGGTTAGGCTGTGGTTGGACTCGATGATCTAAAGGGTGTCTTCCAACCCAGGTGATTCTATGATTCTGTGACATATCAGCCATGCTGCGCAGGACCACTGATTGTCCTCTACAGCACCTTGGTCTGCGTTGAAGTAACAGAGCTGCAAAGCCTTTCCTTACCCCTCTCATGACAGAGAGCAGGAGAATTGCTCTTGCACACACAGTTGCACAAGGCTGGAGGCCACATCAAAGGTCTCTTGAGTGTGCAGTGATCCCAGCATATGGATTCCAGTACACAGAAAATGAGGAGAGGCCTCTTCCAGCCCTGTGGTCCTAGCCCCAGGTATAGCCTTTAGCTGACCATCTCTGGCCCTTTCAGGTGTCATTGCAGGACCCAGGTTTCATGGGTGGAAGATGGATTTCATCTGAGTGTCTTTGACCTCCCCAATAGGGACACAGCCTATCTTACTTATGGTATTGACTGACACCCTTCTATCATTACAGGTAAACGAGCCTGGCATTTAATTGACAAGTATAGAGATACTCAAACAAATGGATGTGTGCATAAAGTAATCATATTTACAAAACCATCTTCAGCATGCACCTACTTCAGCATCGACCATGTCAGAACGATCTTTCTCAGATTATTTCAGGCACTGACGTGCTCCGCTCCAGCGTTAATAACCTCAACAGAGGTAGAAGCACATGCATGGGGGACTGGGAGCCTGTATAAGGAATATTTACTTTCAACTGCACCTCCCAACTTGTGCTCAATTTAACCCTCACCTCTCAGCGTTAACTGGGGCAGACGGTATGTCATCACTGCTTCAACCGTCAGTGTTACTAACAGCTGCTTTGTTAAGGCACATCCAGGACTGGCTGTATTCAAGTTCATCTGGGAGAAAAACAAGCAACCAGACTAAAAGACACAAAACAGTCTGCTGTATTAAAAGACCACTTCGAATTCTATTTCTTTCAATGTCAAAACCAGACAGAATTTTATCTCATTTTCTCATAATGATCTCTTTGGATGTTAGATTTCTCAGTCCCACTAAAACGTATTAATTAACCACTGTTATTCTCTTCACTGGAAGTGTATTTGGGAAGAACAAAGAACAACTGCTAAACTTTTGTCTCATGCTTCTTTTTTCTGCCACACCCATCTGAAGTCACTCCCCACTATTTAAACTAGTGAAGAAACATTTGCCTTTTATTAAAATTGTCAAGAAAAGTGCTTGCTTTTCTTTAAAAATTTAAGAGATTGATGGGATGGGTCAACACACACACACCTTTTTTGTTGTTGTGACAAAGAGCTAAGAAAATCAGAAGTTTGATTAAAGCTTCATAGTTTTCACATATGAAAGAAACATAATCTGGGAAGAAAAAAACAGAAAAACTGCTTAAAACCTATCAATGAACCCGCACCCCCAAAAAATACCTAACAAACCAAACAAAAAGCCCCACACAAAAATCCCACAGAAACAAACATGCTACAGATCATCTGGATATGAACTGCAGAAAATAATGAGGATTTGTTCACATGTTCTTTTTTTCTCTCCCTTCCCCCTCAAATACAACTTCATAAACCCTTGAAACTCATGTCACATGTCCCTTGCTGTAGCAATAGACGTCTCTGCATGACCTTGTATTTACAGGAATCATTTATGAAAATGTGTTTCTCTGCTTCTCTGCTACTCTGTAACCCACTTCCTCAGTCTGAGTCATAACAGCAAAGACTGGAATTAATAAATCCTGATCTTTAATACTATTTCATGTTTAAACAGCCTATCTTGCAGACATTGCTGTCTGGATTTGTTGTAAACAGAGGGATTTTGTATTCTTAATTATGTAATTACATTTGCTTTAGCTTCATTGGAATTGAGGAGAGTAACTCAAGAAGACAAGAAAATACTCTGGGGTCTTGGGACATAATATAGCAGGGGACGTGGAAGAAACAAGTGCTTCTCTTATGCAAACCATGAAAGTAGTGGTTAGAATGTAGTCTAGATCAACATCAGCTCAGGATTATGAACTGTAGAAGTGACTGCTGGATAGACGTGCCCTTAGACAAAGGTGAAAATCTGCTACTGTTGATCTAGACAACTGTGTTCTGTTTTTTATGATATATACCCTTTCTGAAGTTAGGCTGTAACCACAGGCAGGGTTTCTCAATTTATGAAAACCTGTAAAACCCACACTAGGGAAGAAAACATCAAACAGTGATCCACAAAATGACCATAAAACAGCAAGATCATACTGACCTGCAATTTTAAAACTTCAGGACCATTTTTTCTTTGCTTGGAAATGAGAACAATTATGGCAGCACCATGCCAATTGCTCCTTATGTATTCAAATAAAAGTTTTATCATCCTAGGAATTTAAAAGATCCACTTCTCTGCAAAATAACAGCACGGGATTGTAACTATTAGCAGGCACAAAATTGAATTCTCATCCTACCATGTAGCTTCCTATACTGTAGAAACCATCCACAGAAGACTTCTGGGTAGGGAAAGGTACAGAAACTGGTGAGATCATTTCACTATTTCTAGACATTGCCATTTTCCTAGTCTGATTCCAGGTACTCTCCCAGAAGGTAAGCAAGATCTTACACATCTGCTATCACAAAGTGTAAAAATGTAAAGATACAGGAGTTCCTCACTGCACTGTTGCTTAACTCCTCAAAACGAACACAGACACAAAAGATTCTGTTTTTTAAGGAGGTTGCCAAGAGAAAAAAACTTGTCTTTTTCACACAATAACAAACCAGAAGAAAGATCTCTTACATCTCTTTTAGAAGAAGATGATAGCAGCAAAATACTGATTTAACTAATAGAAGCTTAAATGCTTCTTCTATCAACGTGGTACACACCTGGAGTTCTCATGAGATCAGAGCTTTAGTCTGGACATTTCAAAGAGGGCACAGTAGAAACCACTTCTGAAACCATATCTCTTCACTGTAACCACCAAATACATTAAGAGGATGGAACAATCTCAAATTTAAAGAGATTCAAACTCTGAAGATTTTTCAACCAGATTAACTAAATAATACTCTTCCACTAAGACAGGAGCCCTACAGTTCATGTTGTTTACCCCTTCTGATTAAATGTTTTAAATTTTTAAAAAATTTTTTTAAAACCTAGAAAACCTTAAAAGGACTACTAGAAGACTCAATGAAAACAGAAAGAGCCTCTCCAGCCTCCTATGTGACCTGATGTATTTCAGGGGAAGCCATTCCCCTGCTCCACTATAGTGATGTGGGGTGACCCATGGTGGAGTGGTTTCTACTCCTTTCCACTCCTTCATTTTCTATGAGGGAGTTATAAACAAAAGAAGAAACACTTCCCCTGCATTTTTCTCTATCTAAGCCTAAAATCCCACCCCACTGTACATTGAAATGCCAGTCCATTTGTACTCTGTACTTCTGACACATGAAAAGATAAGCATAGAATCAGTGAAAAAGTAGGGATTTCCGGGAAGTCACCCAATTACATTCCTTTGCCCCAAGTCAAGAACATCTTTCAGGATTTTTAAACCATGTATTAATTGTCATCTATTAAACTAGACTTGTAAACCACTTGTAAACTGCCATAAAGAAATATAAAGCTTTTTCTGTATCAAAGCCCTGCAGGTATTGCAGTGCTGGGTTCACGAACAGCACAGCTACCAAAAGATTGAATACAGATTGTCTTGACAGGCCATTGGTAAAGAAAAGCAAGAACACCAAAAATTTGATGGGTACTAAACCCTGTTTACATGCTCTCTTGCTTACTCTCCTCATTGTAGACATCAGCAATTTCCTAATGAAAAAAATAATTGATTTTTAAGGCTATAATCATCTTTATCTGTCTATATTTTCATTACATTATTACTTCTGTGCACCTCTTCTACCTGTTTCTAGTTCCCTGTATAGGCACTAGGTACAGGAAAATATTCCTCAGCATATAACTGATACAGTCTATCTCCAGAAAAACTAAATGATCTCTCCAAGTCAATTACTTTTAAAAGGATAGGGGCTATGGATCTGTACACTCAGCTTCTATTTCTCTGATCCCTAGAAGCCCACAGGACAGGATTATTATTTTAGGGTAGTCCCTCCTTTCTCTCTCCTGAGGAACAATTTGGTGCATCCTAAATCACCTCTAAAATATATAATTTCTTCTTAAAGCATTCAGAAAACTACTTCCTCAAGTTCCCTAGGTAGCTTCTTTTATTGGCCATCTACCCTTATTGTAACAAGTTTTACCCAATGTCTCACCAGGTATTTTTTCTTCTCTTTGGAAATGACTTTTAACATTTCCCCTGTAGAGGCCACACAGAACGGTTTACTGCCATCCCATATGCAAGTATTTTACTTCTGAAAAACAGCTACTGTTCATTTTCCTTCAGCGTTGTATGTCTAAAATGAACACAGCTAATTCATTCAACCCTCCCCCAGAGGCCCTGTGTCACAAATCTCTTATCGTTCCTGATGTTCCCTCCTGCTCTTTCTCCAGCGTGTAACCAATGTTCCTCCAATCTTCTTCTTACAGTGGGACACAATGCCCCCACCCTGGCCTCACCAGTGCCCAGGAAGTAGGGAATCATTCCCTCCCACATCCAACATTTGATGTTCCTTTTAATAGATACTTTTATTGTAAGTGCCTTCGCCTCCTCCCTCCTTCCAACAGCTCAGCTGATGCACACTCAGACTGTGATCTACTGCATCTCTGCTACATACCTTCTCTTTGTTCACTGGATTTTTATTTTTTTCCTCTTTTTTTCCTTAAACATAGTACATTTGCACTTTCTGGGTTTCATCTTGCTGTTACTGTGCACAGTCTCCAATTTTTCAAAATCATATCTAATTTCAAATCCATCACCCATCATGCGATCAGCCCTTCCCAGCTCCACACCATCTGGATTAGCACAACATTTCTATTTTATCATTTCAGTCATTAAACAAGATATTATCTCTCTGCTACAATTAACCCTCAGGACATAACTTGCAACCTCTTCCCAATACAAGGCAGCGAATAGGCCCACAGGCCTTAGGTCTGTAACATGTTATGTTCTTCTCTGCAGCTCATGTGCATCTCATAGCACTGCGTCAGGGATCAATACACCATCTCCTATGTCTCCTGTGCACAGCAAATCAGGTACCCAGTGAGGAAAAAGCTTTAGATTGGACCTCATAATGTGGCTATCAAGAAAATTTGAGAGCTTCAGCCACAGACAATTGATGTCTGCAGAGAGTTTGGGAGTGAACACGTCACCAGGTACTTCTGCTACTGTTTTGCTTGCTAGAGTGGTTTTGGTTCATGTGTAACAAACTCATATTCTGCTGTTTAATTCATAAAAATGAAACATTCTTCTCTGCTGGGACTCAAAAGGAAAGCTCAAGACAAAACTGCAGATTGGTCCCCAGGAGCTGGAACGCCAAAAATTTGATGGATACTAAACCCTGTTTACTTGCTCTCTTGCTATACTCTCCACATTGTAGACATCAGCAATTTCCTAATGAAAAAATATATTGATTTTTAAGGCTATAATAATTTTTATCTGTCTACATTTTCATTACATTATTATTTTCTCATGTCCTTCCCACTCAGATGACAGTGAAACTCTTTCCACTCACACTTACCGTGTGAGTGCACACAGACAACCATGCATGTAAAATCAGAAAGTGAAGACAAAGTAGACATAGGGAGAAAATGATCACAGATACTCTTAAGTAGTACAGCTTCCTGAATTGTACAACTGAGAGTAAAAGCTGCCTTGCAAATATCCAGCCATTGTTTCTGAAACACCCTGTGGCTTGTAAATTTGCCTAGAATACTCCAGGTACCAGAATTTAGAAATCCACAGCAATAACAGCCTGGTCTTCCATTACCAAGCTCAGCGAAAGAAAAGACATGTCTGGAGTATACTGGTTGGGTTGATGTCACTTTCAGAGGCAAGTAGTCAAACACTCATCCTGCAGCCTCTGTACACAGCTCAAAGTGCAGGACAAGATGGCAAATAGCCATCCAACCCAGTAACTACTAGGCATCTGTGGTCTCTTACAGAATGCATGCTCCTGCATTACAGGAACATAATGATACTTGGTCTCCATCCGATATCTGCCTGAGAGGAAGTTCAGCCCTGTGTCCTCACAATTGTGGTTATTTTCTCCCAGCCCCACCAGCTTCAGCACTCTCAGAGCACAGAAACAGGGTTGTCACAGAAGTGTGTTTCTGTGCTTCTCTGTGGCTCCCATCATTTTGATTCAATTATACTTCGGTGCACAGATAAGAAGTATCAGCAGGAATTGGCTTCTAATTCTGTCACTTATGACAGAACTGCTATTTGCTGCATTGTGTGCACCAAGCAGCCCTGCTTTATTGCAGCTCTTTTTTATGATGATCTAGGACAAGCTTTATCAACAAAACAACTAAATTCCTGTTCTCTCATCTTTCTTTATGATCTGAAAGAAAATTGGCACTTGATATGTCTAAAATAAGTTCCATAATGGCAGTAAAACTGCTTAAATACATTCAGTGTGCTGAAAATATCAGATAAATGGCAGGCTTGGCTCATGTTAACAAGCTTTGCACTTTTTGTGTTCTTTTCATTTGTGACAAAATTCAGCACTTACCAGCCATTAAGGTTGCATTGTGCAAGTCAAAAATGCAGACAGATATTCTGAGAGAATTTTAATCATATAATCACTGTACAAGACATTCAGATACTGTATGCTCAGAGGGTTGGTTGGTTGTTTTTTTCTTTTCTCCTCTTAACAAAATATGCACATAGACAAAATCAAGAATTCTGAGAGACAAGATTTTATTTATGTTCCTCAAAACAGCTGGTTTGGAGATGACAGGATTGACGGCGTTATCAGGAGCCACACCAACCAGGAAGGTCATATCCCAAAGCAGTGAGAAAAGATACACGTGATGGGATGTTTTTAAACTCCAGAAATCTGCAAATTGTGCCAGGGGTGATTAGAGTAACTGCATTACAGCAGTCTGTACAAGCAGCCACTGGATATGTCACTCTCAAATTGCTGACATTCAGAACAAAGTCTGTCTGAAATGAGCATGGCAATTGCCCCCTCTTGCAGTTATTTTTTCTGATTACCTGCTTGTTCACACAGTCAGAATGATGATATATCAGCACCTCCTTCCCAAGGACCTGGGTTAGGGGGCAGCAATTCACTCTTCCAGGGCACTGCACAAGGCGAACGACAAAACAGGACCTTCAAAAGAGCTCACACAGTCTAAGGAAAACAACAGGAGGGGGAGCTGCAGGGGGAGGGATGAATGTGGTTGCTCAGCATAGCTCCTCAGCCTCCTGGCCACCTGCCATTCTGCAAATTATTAGATTTGTTAATACAGCACTCATAAAAACCAGAAGAAAGCAGAGAGGAGTGCAAGGTGAGTAGAAAGCTGCCATGTGTGTTGCAACTGCCCTGTTCACTCATTTCATCTTTTTGACGAGCAAAGCTTCATAAAACTTCATCTCTGTATTAATCAATTCATTGCCCTATGGAAAATATGAGAGTGACATCCTTGGATGCATAGCCAAGGGCTGTAAATATATATATATATATATATATACATATAAAAGCCCATTGCTTCATGCTGGTTTCTGTTTTGGCTTTCCCACTTCAAGTTATCTGTGGATCTCTTGGCCTGCCTGTTCTAAATGGAGTTATTTCTGAAGATTTTATTTTTGAAAATCTGAAACTAGAGCACTTTTCTCTTGCTAGCCATATCTGAAACTCAAACAAAATTAGAGTAATTTTAGGTGTGCCTAAATCTAAGAGCTAAAAAAGAGCATCTTCCTCTGGAATGAATTTTCCGGCTTCAGGAATGGAAAGGGAAAGAAATCTACAACTAACAGTTCTTTTCAATAAGCAAAACAGCCACTACAAGAAAATTCACAGAAGTAGTCTATCTTCATATCCTTTTAAGGAAAATTTAAAAAAATAGATAGGCTTCAGAAAAGTCTTGATTTCCAGAGCGCTCAGTCTATACCCTTAAAGGAAGGAGCCCAGACATTAAAAAATTCTCAGGTAATAGGTAACTCTTACAGCTCTTCTTCAGACCAGTTAAAAGACCAGTCACTTCATCTAAATCAGAAGCAGAGCTCCTTAGGCTTCCTAGCAAAGCTTTGACTGTGCTGATCCCAAATATCTGCCTTTTACAACCTGGCAGCTGCAACAAAAGCCATCTCGTGTTATCAAAACAACGTTCATGAGACAAGTATCTTCAGGAGATCAGAGGGACAGAAAACAAGAACCATTGGACCCCAGTTCTGGCTGAGTTTGCTGAATTTCAGGATTATTCTGTGATCGTGCTTTTCATCCTGAGATGTGACTATTTATTAATCCTAACTGATCAATCACTACAACATCCTAATACTATGACAGGCAAGTATTATGAGACTCTGAAAAATTACAAGTGAAGTAGAAGTGATGAGAAATTCCTTTTCTGCTATGTTTTCAGAAATCATCTTTGTTTCCTGGGTTGACACTAGCAGTAAGACAAAGAGACACCCTTTGTCTTTCTTGAAAGTACATTTTTTGGATCCCTGTCATAGCACTGCAGCATATCTTTGTAAGACTGTTTCCAGCCAATGGCATGGGTTATATCAGGTGTTAGTTTCATCTTCATTTTCTTTAAACTGGATGATTTTTTACCATAAGGATTCTTAAGTCTGTTCACATTATAACAAATGTCAGTGAACATCCATGAGTCAGTGCTCATTTGCTCAGGCTATTGGCCTCTGGCTATCTCAGCTCTTGACATATTAGCCACATGAAAATATATGGTCCTGTTCCTAATACATTTCTAGAAATAAGTCTCTCTCTGACGCTTCTGGTTAACAATTTCATGTCTCATTCAGTAGCTTCGTGAAAACCATAGGAGTTACAGAAGGAAGGTTTTTCTTCTGGGGGTATATTTAAACCCTCCTACTTCAATCTAGAACAAGCCCAGAGAAAGACAAAACTAGCCAAGATTTATCAAGGCAGACCTGAAAGGAACACTCTGTCTTTTTTGGTGTCTGCAGTCAGAAAGGTAAGAAGACAGATGGGATAAACCTATGTGTTAACTTCTAATTTCATTCAAGATTCAAGGTACTCCAAAACAGGGGAAACAAACTTTACCATATTTGTTTAATTCCTGTAATGTCTGAAATTCCTGGTTTAAGAGCCAGGTTGAAAGATTACATGAAATTCTAACTTGCATGAAAAGCTGTGTTGTAAATTCACTGTCCAGCTTTACCACTTGAGCCAGGCATACATGGGCATTTATTTAAAGTAGACTTCAAAAATGGAGATTCTCTTACTCTCTCTTTGCCTCAGCGTGAGATCTGAATGAACTGGCACATCAGTGGTCAGAAGTCAGCAAACCTAATCAAAGAATCTGCCCTGAAACACTTCCAGCAGATACTGTCAGAAAGCTTCCTAAATCACCACAGCCTTAATAAGTTTTGCCAGTGGACATGGGAAGAGCAGGTCAATCACACTCTTCTCTTTTCTTGACACTTCAGCGTGTTTATTTTTCTTGTCACTACGGCTTGTGGTCACGCTGTTCTCTAGGTTTCCTTCACACAATGGTGTTGACTACAAACCCTGGCTCCCAACCAGTCTAAAATTTGACCTTTCACAGCATGCAAAATGGAACACATAACACATATTTGCACTCTGAATGCCATAATTTCATGTTTTCTGTTGTGCTCTTTCAACTATTGCCATCACACTGTATTTCAACTGATCATGACTGAGTATACTGAGTTGCTGTTTTCCCATTAGATTTGTCATGAACACAGGAAAGTCTTCTTCAGTCCTAGTTCATGCAGATAGCCTGGTTGTAGGAAAGTATTTTCCTTTCCTTTCCTTTCCTTTCCTTTCCTTTCCTTTCCTTTCCTTTCCTTTCCTTTCCTTTCCTTTCCTTTCCTTTCCTTTCCTTTCCTTTCCTCTCCTCTCCTCTCCTCTCCTCTCCTCTCCTCTCCTCTCCTCTCCTCTCCTCTCCTCTCCTCTCCTCTCCTCTCCTCTCCTCTCCTCTCCTCTCCTCTCCTCTCCTCTCCTCTCCTCTTCCCTTCCCTTCCCTTCCCTTCCCTTCCCTTCCCTTCCCTTCCCTTCCCTTCCCTTCCCTTCCCTTCCCTTCCCTTCCCTTCCCTTCCCTTCCCTTCCCTTCCCTTCCCTTCCCTTCCCTTCCCTTCCCTTCCCTTCCCTTCCCTTCCCTTCCCTTCCCTTCCCTTCCCTTCCCTTCCCTTCCCTTCCCTTCCCTTCCCACTTCCTTTTGCAAAGTCATACTTTCACTTGTCCTTTCTAAAACCAAATTGTGGCCATCATTTCTCAGTCAGTGAACAGCAATCTTTTTCATGGACAGAAGAAAAGACAGATCCATATGCTTAAAATATTACATAAGAACTGGATTTCACATTGGGCGCTTGGCTTTCCTGTAGATTTTCCGTGTAACTGAGAGAAATTCACTTATTTATAATCATGAAGTTCTCATCTACTAGACACATCAGAAACAAATATGTAACAGGTTATTTTGGGCCCCACATGTTTGTATTTTACAAAATCTAAACGGCATAATGTTATGTTATTCAAGCAAGGACCATAATTTGGACAGGAAGAAAAGAAATGCACATTTTTTTATTTTAATAATAAAGCTGTTTTGTCCCTGGAACTGTGCAAGATGCAAGCAATATTGAATTACTGTGGGTCCAAAGGTACACTTTTTCTGTGAGAGAAAATGGAATTATTAGGTTAGCTTCACTATTCAAGAGTGAAGAAGAAACAAACACTGCGAAGTATGAGAAAAAATTCGAAGCAATTGCTGTTTTACCAGTGGAATGTCATTAACTTACAAAGCCATATTTTTTACCTGGCATGAAGGGTGTGCCAGTGGAATGATACCTCAGTTAAAATGGAGTGGTATGGCAGTTACTTAATTATCTGGTATTCCATGCTTTCCTTACCACACTGCTGGTGTTGACAGTGACAAAATCTGAACTCTCTTGCTCTACCCATTCAGGGATCAGTACAGAGCTGCTAGAAGTAGTCTTGGCAGCTCCTCACTAAAGCCACTTTTGTCCTTTTCTTTATGAATTCCCTTATCTGGCCTGTCTGGTTCCACTGATGCCCCAGAACCTAGGGAAGCTCTGCCACCACAGTGAGTCTTTCCCCTTGCAGCCTTCTTGTCCTCTCCATGCCGCAGCGAAGAACAACACTCAGTCGCAGCACCCCTGCTGAGTTTTGAGAAGATGGGGCAGAGTGAAATGATTTTGTCCTGTGGCAGGTTGCTTGCATGGCAGGTAAGCTTCAGAACACTCAGTCTCCAGGACCATCTTCTCCAGCTGCCAGCATCAAAGACAGGTTTTATGCAGCTCACCTCTTCACTCTTCTCACTTGCTGACTGTTCCTGTCTTCTGCAGGGCGCGTGGCTGCAGCACTAACAAGCACTCATGTGGTTATGCCTTTCTCATCTCAAAAATCCTTCCTTACCCTGTGTGCTGCAGACAAAGTACCTTGTGACTGAGAGCTTTTGTGTATGCTTGTTAGCAAGGCTGCTGCTTGTTAAGAGCTGATTAGACAAGAGTTTGGCTTTAAAATAGTACATTGAAGACAGCAGAGACTTTCTTAGAGGGGCTAATGTTTGTCTCCTTTGCAAATCATCATCCTGGTAAATTGCCCCTAGCTCAGGACAGGAATATTTAGTATCATTTTTACTAAGCCTGGAGTATCTGGGGTGGTTTAAAATACATTTGGCTGGCTATTGGTTGCCTTGCCCACCCAGCAGCTAAGGAAAAAAATATAGTGGATCTTCATTTAAGTCAGGCATCATCTTATTCTGCAATGTTTTTCTGTGTTTACCAAGCACAACCTAATGAATTTTAGACTTCTGCTATGAAAATATGTGGAATTGTCAAATCACATTCAAGACAGTTTTAATTACTAATAATTACATCTCTTCCCCCAAATCACTACAAGCCCTGTCATAAACTACTGCAATTCACTAACCTTTGCACCACTTTAATATCCTGACTTTTGTAGGCATAACCGAGGTCCAGGCAGCACTGGGCTGCTGTAGCCAGAGTGCCCAACTCACAGGCCAGTGCCCACTTGCCACCACTATGAGTTCATGTTAGAAAGCCTCCAGTTAGCCCATAAAGCTGTTCTGTTTTCACAGCACTCTGAAGTAATAAGGGGCAAGAAACCTGTGTGTAAGGGAGAAATTACAGGGGTGGTCAATGTTCCCAAAAATAATTAGATGACCCCGGGCAGTGCTGGAAGATTAAGAGGGAAACAGGCGAAACCAATTACAATAATTTACTGTTGGTTTTTAATACAAAAGATGTTTATCTTATAATGATGTTTAGTCCTCTGAAACAAGCTGCTCTGAGTCCCTCCCAAATTGAATGTGTTATGGTGGCAATCATTACCATTACATTAATAAAGTTTTTCAACCCCTTTGCTCATCTTTGTTTAAATATTTTAATTCTTTTGAACCTCGAGCAAAGCACAAAATACCCAGTTTCTCCCATGAAATATTCACGTTAGGGGTTAGAAGAGACAAAACCACTAAACAATTACAGAAGAGATATTACAAACCTGGATTATAGGTGCATTCTGACACAAGAAAAAAAAATTTAAAATTTAAAAAGAAACAACAACAAAACCTCTCAAAGAAAAGGGGCCAAATCTTCAGTTAATGTAAACTGCAGCTTCATTAGGGTCAATGGAGCTATGCTTGTGTACACCAGCAAAAAATATGGGTCTGGATTTCTGCTTCTACTAGTGGGGGCCATATGGTACGACTTCACATGACTGAATCCTCTTCATAAATGAACGATTGTGTTTAGCTAACTTTGTACGTATGAGTTTCCTGTTTGTGACTTGAGTGACTGCCATGAATAATTCATTATGGAAAATTACAGATTTACAGTGCTTTTCCATCATTTACCATCAGGTTTATACTCGGCACGCTCAGATAGTATTGTTTCTAGAGACCTAAGTTAGGCAGGGCAACATACTTCTCATGTAAGAAGTAATTGGGTAACACCAATGTCTGCATTGCCTTTCGCACAAACGTGCTTGTATTTATGTGAATTTTGGCAACACACTAAAGGATGAAAAACCAAGAATTAAAATGCTAGACACAGCTGACTTTCATAAAACCATTTGTGTGCAGAGATATTCAGAAAAATATCTGCAGAGCCTTCAGTTGCAGCAGCAATGCAGAGAGGTGTGAAGGAGACCAGTGTGTGACCCTTTGCCCAGATATCTACCAGCCTTCATGGAATTTGAAATAACAAAGTCCAGAGCCTGGACAGTTCATGATCCCCTTCCTAGCATGCAGAGACATGGCATGTCAGAAGCAGACACGCAGGACAAGATCCAGCGCTCCATCCTCATTCTTTATTCTGTTCCATTGGCACATGGAAGCCATTAAATCCACTGCAGGTGCAATTTAATTCACATGCAGTTTTTAGCATGGTAAATACAATATATTATCATCTAAATTATCTGAGAGAGGTTTTTCATCTGTCCAGTCTTGCATTCAAGATCACCTGTGATGCCGGGCAAACCACAGCAGCACCCAGAGAGCTTCCTCTTCGCAACAGAACCACTTATTTCACTTGGGTAATTACAGCACACAATGTGATTCTTAATGCAGAGGCTTTTTGACAAAATGCATAAGTGCTCTTCCTCCCTCTCTAATTGCAGACCATGCCACCCTTTAGGGTTTCCATGACTTTTCCCTCTTTTATGTTGTTACAAGGAGTAGCCATGAAAAAGTCATTATGAATATTCTGGATTTTCAATTGCAGCCATTTTTCTGTTGGTAAAAATCTACATTTACAAGTATGCTATATGCCTTGAAAGTGTTAATCCTACAACTAGTTTGGTTGTTTATTTTGTTGGGGTTTTTCCTTTTCTCTCTCCAGAGAGAACTCTTCAGAGGTCCAATTCTTCAAAATCAATTAGTAATTTTAAACTCTCCATTTTACTGCTTCCCACATCAGATCTATCAATATCACCTAATTTTTTAACAGACATCAGTATTCAGTCTTGGAAAACTGGATCTTCACTATAACAATTCATGAGTCATAGAATCATAGAATGCTTTAGGTTAGAAGATCATGTAGGTCCAACCACCTGCAAGGAGCAGGAAAATCCTCCACTAGACCAGGTTGCTCAAAGCCCCATCCAGCCTGGTCTTAAACACTTCCAGGGATGGGGCATCCAAAGCTTCTCTGGACAACCTGTGCCAGGGCCTCAGCTCCCTCATTGTAATTTTTTTTTCTTATATTTGACCTAAATCTACCCTCTTTTTGTTTAAAATTAAGCTATTGCTGTCATGCCCTTGAAAACAGTCCCTCTCCATCATTCCTGTAGGCCCCTTCAGGTACTGGAAGGTCTCCCCAGAGCATTCCCTTCTCCAGGCTGAACAAGCCCAACTCTCTTAGCCTGTCTTTGCCAGAGAGGTGCTCCAGTCCCCTGGTCATCTTCATGGCCCTCATCTGGACTCACTCCAACAGCTCCATGTCTTTCTTGTACTGAGTACCCCAGAGCTGGAAGCACAGGTGGGGTCTCACCAGAGCAGAGGGGCATAATCTCTTCTCTTGACCTGCTGGTCATGCTGCTTTTGATGCAGTCCAAGATATGGTTGGCTTTCTGGTCTACAGGCATGTATTGCCAGGTCATGTTAAGCTTATGATCAATCAGCAATTGATGAGATCAGTCAACATTAGTTCTTATTTACTAACTAGATCCTCAGTCCCAAATCTCTTAATGGGGTGCAGAGAGGAGCAGGGAGAGAAAAAAGAGAGAGAGAGAGAGAGAGGATTTGTTGCTTTAATGATATATTCATTTACCCATCAATGAAAAAAAAGAGGTCAACAAAAACACAGGAGAAAAATCAAGTAGCAGCAATGAACCATGAGTCAGACCATACTGAGCCTGTGAGGAATGTTTGTCTGGAATTGGGGTCTACTAAATCTAACCCATCACAGACTGATGAACACCCTCATTATTGCCTACAGGAACTTTTCTGAAAGGATTTCAATCCAAAATGGAAGTTTGAAAAGGAGTAGGAAGTTGGTGAGTCATAAAGTTTTAATAAATCAACTTTGGCTGTGTATTTGAAAGATGATCTTACTTTCTCTGGACCTGAATTAATGAAAGGAACTGAACTGTCCTTCACAACAGCCTGTTAGGATTCAAAGATACACCTTTTTTATTTAAGATCTTTAAAAATTGACATCTATTATTCATTATTTAGACAAATAGAACTAATGTAGACTATTCCTTTTCAAAAATAACCTGCAGAGACTTTTTTATGTCTTGGTCTGTATACTGGATAGTCTGGACTACCAAACATGAGGATAAGAGTGTCTAGCTTCAAGGAGGAGCTGATAGTAAGAGATCGCCATCAAAAGTCAGTATCAAATGTCAAGGGTCTTACCTTCAAGGAGGTAAGATAGTAAGAGATCACCATCCTTTTCCTCCTTTTGTAAATATTTCACAAGGCAAAATACTAGAAACAGATGTTATGAGAAAAATGGGTATTAGAAAAATTCTGTGCAGTAGCTGGGGGGATTTCATGCCCAGCAAACTGACCTGGGAAATCACCAAAGAATTAGTGGGAAACTGAGAATGTATTTGAAACTGATACTCTGAACAGACAGACTCCTACTTTCAACTGTCAAATCAGGACCCAACATGATGGAAAGAGGATCCCCACAAGAAACTCAAATGAGACCTTTTCAGAACAGGACAAAGGGCCTATGAAGAAAGTGGAAAATAAGAAGAAGTGGAAGAGATATGAGGTTTGTCCTGAAAGCCGGAGTTGTGATAAGAGTGTCTAACTTCAAGGAGGAGCTGATAGTAAGAGATCACCATCAAAAGTCAGTATCAAATGTCAAGGGTCTTACCTTCAAGGAGGTAAGATAGTAAGAGATCACCATCCTTTTCCTCCTTTTGTAAATATTTCACAAGGCAAAATACTAGAAAAGGAGCTTCATGTTAATGAGATCCAGGTAAACCACAGCTACAGTTACAAGACCCTTACACATTTTATTTGCATCTTAGAATCGTAGAATCATTAAGATTGGAAAAGATCTCCAAGATATCTAGTCCAACTGCCCCCCTACCTCCTATATTACAAACTAAACCATGTCCCTAAGTACCTCATCCAACCTTATCTGCAAGAAGAGTCTGACCCCCAGCTCACCACAACCTCCTTTCAGGTAGTTGTAGAGAGTGATAAGGTCCCCCTCAGCCTCCTCTTATCCAGGCTAAACAGTCCCAGTTCTCTCAGCTGCTCCTTATAGAACTTGTGTTCCAGTACTACTCTGATGCATTCAGGTCAAAAATCTCAAGGCTTTTACAAATCCTTCCTTTGAATATTCCCCCCCCACTAGGTGGAATAGAAGGATGGTTTGATTGAAGTAACATGACAACTAATTTTCCCAGCTATGTACATGGATAAGCACCCGAGTGAACTGAGAATTCACAGTGTAGCCATGATGAAATCAGCTCTGATTGACATTTCTTGTCTATGAAATAGAAAAAACCCTCTCTAATTGAGGTCCTGTGACAGCTAAATTTACTCAAATAACAAGTGTGAACCTAGCTCAAAAAAGAAGTCAAACTTTCTACAATATGTATGTTTAGACTTGCATTTCCAGTACTGAGTGAATCTAATCCACCTGTCAAACAGTACTTCTTCTAGGACTAGCTTAGATGAGCAAGCTCATTTAAGCTAGGCAGAAAAAAAAATAAGCAAATGTTTAGGTTTCTTGTAAAAAACATGTCTTTGGGGTTTGCAGATTTTCTCTTTTTTCTTTGAAAGTGGAATCAGACATGCTGTCAGAGAGTCAGATGGGTAACATCTGCCCATCATTTCCCAGGAACTTGCTTCAAGCTACCAGGGTCTTCCCAATCCAACAGAGCACTGCACAAGGGTATGGGCCAGCTATCTCAGTGCCTCCACATGCATCCTTCTGCTCTCACAGGCCAAGGGACTCATTCATCACTTGGTTTTCCTGTCCTTCCCCAGGACCTAAAAAACACGGTCTTCTCATGACCATTATCATCAAGGCTGCCCTCCACCCACGCTTCCTTGCCTTGCTGAGGTCTGCTGCTCTTTCCTTGGCACTAGAGCCAAACAGCTCAGGAAAAACTAGGTAGTCAGGGTCATCGGGCACAATTTGCTTGGTATTTCTTAGCTTGCTGTTGCCCACAAGTATTTTTTTTCCTCAAGCTTGGGGAAAAAATATCACTATTCCAGGTTTTTGGATAGTAATTTTCTTGATTTTTATTCTCATATCTTTGTCTTTAATTTCCTTTTTGTTTATAAGCCAGTGACTTGTCAGTATCTAACCTTGATTCTTGAACTTGTGTGAGGAATTCCATGTTTAGATTTGGTGCTGAATGCCATCCCTCAGCTAAACTGAAGGTAACGCCAAGAGAATGCCCAGGTCTGCTTTCAATGTTCAGGTCTGGAAAATAAAAAGGTAAAAAACCCTTGTAATGTAAGAGTACTGCAGACTTTTCAGAGGTGGGAATTCCTTACATAAAGTGGCAGAAATGAAATAGAAAACATTTTACTAAAAAAATCCCAAACAAACCCAAGCCAAAAGTAAAGCCCAAAGTCTTTCTAGGCCAAACACACACACACAAACAGAAACACACATATTCACACACACACACATTTCTCAATACTAAGTCCCAGAAGCTCTGATGTTTTAAAATCTGTAATGAAATTCCAGAAGTTAATATTGACATTCTTTATCTGGATGTCTGAAAGTTGACTTTTAAGTAAAAATCTTAACCGTTGGAAGGGATGTCATCAGCTTTAGAAGTTGCTGTGGAAAGAGGTAAAGTTCCCTCAGGGTTTAAGTACTTACCAGTAAATTCAAAGTGCTGCCTCTTCACACTCTCAGGAGTGTAAATTTTGATCCTAATCTCAAGCTCAAGGTTTTCTGGTATTATGAAAAACCCTAAATGCATAAAGTGTAATATGTAGATCAGTGTAACGTTAACATTTGCAGCTCTTCAGTTGCTACTAAAGCACTGTTCTCATAAATTATAGTACTGCAGAATCATCATTTCTCTAATTGGCCTATAAAATAGGCCTGCACAGATTGAACAACAGAATTTCCAATGTTGTCTCTCTACAGTGAGGGAGAATGTCTTGGTAATGCTAATACTAATGCATGTCTGGCATTGGTCAGTATCATGAAACTGAAGGGGGAAAAAGAATGTCTATTTGGGATAGCGGAAAACTTGTGCAGAATCTCAGTTCAGCCTTTGTAAACTCCCATGGATGATAGTCACTCAGGGTGTAAGAGGCACATAAGCACCTCAGCCACCGTTGGGAATTCGGTCCTCAGTCCCTTGAAAGACCCAGCACGAGGAATTCTACTTGTAGCCATCTCACCTCAAAACTAACAAGGAGTGGAAAAAATGCATTCAACCCACAGAATTTTTCCACTGCAGAAAGGCTGCTGTAATGTGATGATTGTTAAACAAAAAGAGAAGCAGAGAGGCAAGGAGCAAAAGAGGAAAACTACTGGAGTCTTAAAGAAGACTTCAAGATAGTGTGGTGAAAATTGCTTAGATAAGCCTAACCATGGCCCTGAATAGGCTAGAAATAAATAATATTTACATCAGGAATCCATTCTTTGCCATTTCTAAGTCAATAGGCTTGGGATTGATTTTGCTCATGTGCCTTTTATGTCTAACACAATCTGTTAGTAGACTAAAAATATATTTTGTATGGTGTATTTCAGACACAAAAATACTTCAGAACTTTTCAGGCATACTTCAAACAGCTGCAAAAATTCAGTGAGCACATACTCATTTGTGCAACTTCACTCTCGTGTCACTTGGAGTAGCACTACTAACTTGATTAAGGTTTGCAGAGTGGCAGAAAGTTGAAACAAGTGTTCCAGGCAAGACAGAAAAAGACAAATCACATTCTGAGGGGTGACTACTTAGAGGGGGCAAAAAATTTTAAGGCAAAGTGCTGAAAATAACAGAACAAGAGCAGAGAGAGAAAGATGGAAACAACAGGGTGACAAGCTCAGCTACAGCAAGTCTTTATTCTGTTTTGAAAATGCATGAAAACACTCTTCTGTGAGAAAACATTTGATCACCACCACCACCCACCAAGGGTAGAAGTAAGGTGATGTTCTGAAACGCCTACGAAACCAGTGTACTACGAGTGGTTGACTGGCTGACTGACTTAATTTGGTTATATCACTGATGTTATTTGTGTCAATGAACTATGAAATCTACTTGTTATGTTCAGGTACCTAGATGAAAAGAACTCTGTGAAACCAGCCAAAGACAAAAACATAACCACCAGCAGAGAGACAAACTGATCTATCATGTTTCTTTGTGAAGGATACAGAAAAATATGGATCAGGAGGAGGAGTAAGATTTTCATTGTTTCGGGTTTTTGTCTTGCCTTTCTTTGAGGAAATGTCAAGTAGAACTTAGTAAGGGTTAAACCAGAAAGATTCTGTGAAAATTAAGCAAGTACTATAAAAGTGGCTTTAGATATATTTGTGGGATTTTAGCATAACCTTTCGTTGGGCCAGTTGAGCTCATATCAAGGCACCAGACTGATTCGATCAGACAACTGTGCATTCACCAGGAAGTCAACACCATGTCACTCTGTTAAGTAAGCCATTCCAATTAGAAAACTGATGGTCTAAGAGAAGTTGCCTTAAGTACCATAACAGGTTTGGTTCAAGGCTGTAAGGGTTTACACCATTCCCAAACTTTTGCCTTTCAAAATCTTCATCTGCACCAAGGTGAATCTCCAGATGTGGTAGCACTCTTCAGCAGAGTCAATGAATGTTTAACCCTGCAAGTCAACAAAAAGTCATGGCAGCTCTTTGTAGTTCTGCTTCCTGCCATCACTCAGGCCAGGCAGTCTCCCTCCTCACACCTCATGCCTTCTCCTTCCCTCATTCCAGGGTTTTTTCCGGATGAAGCACAGTGAGCACTCATCTCATACTGTGCTACAAGAGCCTTGTCTTTCCCCAAAATACCACCTAGTATCCATTATGTTACTATCTGCCCTATGAAAACCTGCTGTAAGAATACTATTTGCTTCTAAAGCTTTGAAGAGTCTTCTGAATACCTAACTAAATACTATTATCTTTTCTAAACTTCTGCACTTCAGATGGACATAAAATATATTCGCACTTTACATATAACTGTTGATTTAGTTAGAAAGCTGTTGTTTATCTAACACAGAGAAAAATAGCAGTTAAAGCATTTCTAACTCATTCGGCTTTCTGTTCACTCATTAGCTGTACACATTTTTCACCTGTATTTTTCATTATTCACAGTAAGTCTATTTTTACAGGAGTATTTTGACAACTTTTTAACTGCAAATGCTTGCTGATTTTCTGGCAGTCCTCTGCAGAATTTTTAGCAGGATATGCTTCCCTGGCATGGTACCAGCAGAATTCGATGTTTGCTCTTCCAGCAGTTTATCTCAGTGTATGAATATGGAGTGGAGGGGACAGCTCTAATCTTTTTAATTACCCAGTCCTCCTCAGGTGCTGTTAACTTACTCCCTTTGACCTCAGTGGTGTAACATGGTGGACTTTTCCCACTTTGCTTACCATTCTACCAGGACTCTGCTGTTATTACTAGTTAGTCAGTTTAATCAAAAGGCCTTCTGCTGAGATAATACGATGTGTTTGGTGTGATTAAATCGTTAGTACACTCATATGCTTATTCATCCTACAGCTGATGACTTGTTGCTGAAATAGTCAAAGGGAGACCAATTTCTACTAAATGCCTATTGGCTTCATACTCATAAACTCATAACACATGATTCATCTGTATCCGAGCTCACTTCAAACGCCAGTTAATGAACTCAACTGGAGCATCTGCCCTGAAAAGCTTCCAGCAGATACTGTCAGAAAGCTTCCTATATCACCACGACCTTAATAAGTTTTGCCCATTGACCTAGGAAGACCAGGTTAATTACACACTTTGCGTTCCTTGGCTCTTGAGTGTGTTTATTTTTCTAGAGGCAAAGGCACGTGGTCACACTGTCCTCTTTGTTTCCTTCAAGTAATGCCACTGACTGCAGTCTCTGGCTTGTGACCAGTCTGTAATGTGACCTTTCACAACACAACTTGTTCTACAAATGTATCTCTTGGGTGCAAGCTGGAGCACAGGAAATTCCATGTGAATGTAAGGAGGAACTTTTTCACAGTGAGGGTGATGGAGTCCGGAGAGGTTGTGGAGTCTCCTTCTCTGGAGACATTCAAACCTCACCTGGACACGTTCCTGTGTGATTTAGTCTGGATGATCCTGCTCTGGCAGGGGGGTTGGACTACATGATCTTTCGAGGTCCCTTCCAACTCCTAATGTTCTGTGATTCTGTGATTCCTTTACTTAAAATGCCATCAACATACACGCTATTCTGACTACTCACAAATTATTATTGTTATGGTTCCACTGTTTAATGCAAAAGTAGTAACACAGACATCTCAATCTCAAATCATGTGTATTAGCCCCTATTCAAAATTCGCTACAGGTTTCAAGAAAAATAAAAGGATTCATCAAGGAACATATCGCACTAGGGAACTGCATAAAAGCACACATATTGTAGTATGGGTAGTGCTTATTTTAGATGAAGATTGCTTCCTTGGGTGTCTGGCACGACTGTAACTAAACCAGTTGCTATATTAGGCTAAAGAAATTCAAGTTTTTCCTGTAGATAGGTTTAGCCCCTTGACAAACTTGCAGCGCTCCATATCAGCTGTGGGATGTTAACAAGGACAAGGATAGCACATACAGCCCAATAATTTTGAGGGGTTTTTAATTTATTAGTCATCAGTGAGTAATTCACAGGAGCCTTAGTGAATCTCATTTGCTTTTCTGTTCTGCGATCAGGCTGTGTTTCTTTCTGGAATATTTGTTGTTCTCCAAATTATTTGTCAAAGGCAGTCTCAGCTTGTAGATTTTATCAAAAGCAGCCTTCTGCAAGTAGTTAATAGGCACAATTCAAATGCTTGTTATGTTTCTTCAGGCACACAGTGCTCAGGATGACTTTCTTATTCTATTACTTGCAAAATTATATCTGTAAGACACGGATTGGAGTTAGAACTCATTCATTTAATTAATCAGGAGGGGATTTATGTGGGGGGCTAGGGGGATTTTAGCTTCTTTATTCTCCTCACTTTAACAACACGTGATGCATTCCTGCAGCTTCTGACCAATCACTATAGTGTAGGACTCTACCAGCCATGAAGTTATGAAATATTTATTCTTTACAAATATATTCAAAGAAGTCCATTCTCCTTATTGAATTTCCTTTTCTTAATTTGTTAGGATATCTACAGAAACAAAGAAAAGACAGTACAAAAATGTTACATTTGTATGTGTAATTTTAAGGGACAAAAGATACAGAAATCACTCATTTGGAGTGGTTGAACTCTCTTACACACAACTGAATCCACTCCCAAAAACAAACCAGTGGCTTAACAAGAACGGTTTCCTCACAATACCATCTACAGTAACCATCTACCATTTTTGGTAGACTCAAACCATGTCAATTTGCCATTAGGCTGTTCAGTATCAGAATTCCTTTGCTAACTTTTGTCTACTCCAAAATACTTACAGTCCCTTATTAGAGGGAAATTTTCTCTAAGTCACTTCAGATACTTGTGGGCTTTTTTTTTAGGTCAGTAGGTGCATTTTTGGTTTTGTCTCCTCTTTTTTGCCACTCCTAGCCAAATCAAGTAGTTATATACACCCAACTTACAGTTCCACATGTGATATCCCCCATGTCTGGGTGATGCCTTAGGGCATTGTGGGGCTAAGTTACTGTTCCGCTTTCCTACCTACGTGTTTATTCAGGTTTAGTTTATGAATATTTTGTGTGTGTGTGGCAAACAATTCAGTTCGCTACTGAAGAAAAACCCTCCATGGCAAAAATTACTCTGAGACTCTAGAGCATCTTCCCTATTTATACTGGAATTTGTCAGCTAAAATAGTATCTTCCCAAGTGATGTTCCCAAGGAGTTTCCTGTTGTCTGCAGAAATAGTCTGAGGTAGGAGACAACGAGCACTTTAAATCTGATCTGCATTCCAAACAGCATCCAAAATTTCAATTTCTCATCAGCTTTTGTCAGCCCTAAAAATACTGCTGCCATTAAAGTTAGGAGCAGTCAATGCCCAGGTTGCCAGCTGTTAATGTCATTGACATGCCATCAGAAATGCCCACTTGCTCCCTCTGTGCAGTGCCAAACTCCACCAGTACTCTCACTCAGGTCTGTTTGCCACGGTCAAGCAGGGCACAGATTCACCAGTGACAGCATCTCACCTTCAGTGGTGGGTCTGAATCTTGTTATAAAATCTGAGTAAAGGACAGAGCACAGGGGGTTTTTTCTCTAGAAGCAAATGAGATAAGCACCTATGTTCAGGGTGCCAGTACACTCTGTGATTTCTTCTTAACTGGTAGAGGCATGTGTTGTCTACAGCAAATTCCCTCTATCTCCCCACTTACAGAAGGTGCTCCACTGTGGAGATAACCAGATCAAGACAACTACCTTTCATATAAACTGTCTATGGCCATATTAAGCCAACCTACCAGTATCATAAAAATCTTTTTAAAATACAGAATGCATACTTAAGTCACATTCTACATGTTATAATTATGGGTCCATTTTTGACGCTTTGGTGTCCTGTAAGGGTTACAGCTGACATTTGCTTATTGCCCAAGCTTGCAAACAAGAGAGAAAAATCTTGACTTTCTTCCTCTTCATCACAGAGCTCTTCAGTGTTTAAAGCAGCTTGTCAAAAGGATGTTTCACGACTTTCTGGTGGTGCAAAAGTGGTGCTCTCTTTTCTCAGAGATCTTTCCTTGCCAGTAACACCCTTCTATCTCCCTGTGATGTGATAGAGCAGTTCTGGAGTTTGTATTTGATAGCAAGAAATTGAAACGTAGCAAGGACTCGTGGAGTGCGTAACAGAGCTGGAAAGCACATCACAATTTCAAAACCCAGCACTACATCATAAACGCTGAGCTATCTTTCATCTTTCTTTTCATAGGATATACCTATCCACTGCTACCCAGCACCATGTTAAAAATACTTAAGCTTGCTCCAAGACAGACCATTTCTACAATAGGAATAATTTGACACTGGTATTAACTCTTGGGAATTTCATGAGTATGTTGGTAAAGAGGACTTGTGGGTTTAAAAATAGACTTTATAAATATCAGACTTTATTTTTACTGAGCAGATGTGTAAATTCTTCAATTTGTGGGTTTTTTCTGGAGCATGAAAAAAAGCATTTGTCATATGTACATGTCTGATTTAACTGTTGCTTTCTCCGTACTACCTTACGAAGACAGCATCTAGCATCACATTATTTAAAGGCTCCCTGGAACAAAAGGCACACATCCAGTTCATCTATTTCCTTCTAAAACCATGACCTTGGGTGAATGCCATTCTCACTTGTACTTTATCTCATGTGTCAGCATTTTACAGGCATTTCCCCCCTGCCAACATAATCTCCTATGTGAGCCTAATTCTGCCAAATTTCAGCATTATTTAGCCTTCTAAGACATTCCCCTGTATCACACATTTTCTCTGATATAATTTTGAGGGGGGCTTAGTTGTAATTTAGACAATATTGCAGCTTATACCCCTGCCGGTTAGCCTATTCCTGAGCTCAGATGCTAAGAAAAAAATGCTGAATACCTCCTTGATACAGAAGAGTCTTATCTCCATGCATGCACATGCCCTTATCAGGGTATTTGACTCAGAAAGATAGATTTGATCGCACGGCTGACACCCAGGACATCTCCTACTGAGGCAAAGAGTGAGCAAGGTGTGTGATCCCTTTGAGTAAGAAATCGGGAAAGAGAGGTAGAAGACCTGCGTGGATAAGCAGGGAACTTATGAGTAAACTCAAAGGGAAGCAGAAAACCTATAAACTGTGGAAACAGGGTCTGAGATCATGGGATGAATATAAGGATGTTGCCAGGGCCTGTAGGGATGCAACTAGGAGGGCTAAGGCCTGCTTAGAAATTAAGCTGGCAAGGGACATAAAGGACAACAAAAAGAGCTTTTTCAGGTATGTAAATAGTAAAAGGATGACCAGGGATAATGTAGGTCCCTTGTTGAATGAGGCGGGTGTCTTGGTGACGGGAGATGATGAGAAGGTGGAGATACTTAATGCCTTCTTTGCCTCGGTCTTTACTCCGAAGGCTTCTCAGGACTCACAGATCCCAGATGAAAGAAGGAGTGGTTGGGGAACGAATGGCTCCCCTCTAGTAGAGGTAGGGGTGGTCCAGGAGCGACTCAAAGGAATGGATGCACACAAATCCATGGGCCCGGATGGGATACACCCACGTGTGCTGAGAGAGCTGGCGGAGGTGATTGCGGAGCCGCTCTCTATCATCTTTGACAGATCCTGGACTACAGGAGAAGTGCCTGAAGATTGGAGGATAGCCAATGTCACTCCAGTCTTTAAAAAAGGCAAGAAGGAGGATCCCAGTAACTATAGGCCAGTCAGCCTCACCTCTGTCCCTGGAAAGGTGATGGAACAGCTTGTTTTGGATGCCATCTCCAAACAACTGGAAGAGAAGAAGGTCATGAGGAATAGTCAGCATGGATTCACCAAGGGGAGATCGTGCTCGACCAATCTCATAGCCTTCTATGATGTTATTACCAACTGGGTGGATGGAGGGAGAGCAGTGGATGTCATCTACCTCGACTTTAGCAAGGCTTTCGATACTGTCTCCCACAACATCCTGATAGAGAAGCTGAGGAAACAAGGGATAGACGAGTGGACAGTGAGGTGGGTTGAGAACTGGCTGTCAGACCGGGCTCAGAGGGTCGTGATCAGTGGAGTAGAATCTGAATGGAGGCCTGTGACTAGCGGTGTTCCCCAGGGCTCAGTGTTGGGTCCAGTCCTGTTTAATATCTTCATTGACGACCTTGATGAGGGAATAGCATCCACCCTCAGCAAGTATGCCGATGATACAAAACTGGGAGGAGTGGCTGACACGCAGGAACACTGCGCTGCCATCCAGCGAGACCTGGACAGACTGGAGAGCTGGGCAGGGAGAAATCTAATGAAATTCAACAAAAGCAAGTGTAAAGTCTTGCACCTGGGGAGGAATAACCGACTGTATCAGTACAGGCTGGGGGATGACCTGTTGGAGAAGAGCTCTATGGAGAAGGACCTAGGGGTCCTGGTTGATGACAGGTTGGCTATGAGCCAGCAGTGTGCCCTGGTGGCCAAGAGAGCCAATGGGATCCTGGGATGCATCAGGAAGAGTGTGTCCAGCAGGTCGAAGGAAGTGATCCTCCCCCTCTACTCTGCATTGGTCAGGCCCCACCTGGAATACTGTGTCCAGTTCTGGGCTCCCTGGTATAGAAAAGACAGGGACCTTCTGGAGAGAGTCCAGAGAAGGGTGACAAAGATGATTAGGGGTCTGGAACATCTCCCCTATGAGGAAAGGTTGAGTGAGCTGGGTCTGTTCAGCCTGGAAAAAAGAAGACTTAGGGGGGACCTAATTAGTGTTTACAAGTATCTTAGACATGGGTGGCAGGGGGAATTGGCCAGCCCCTTTTCAGTGGTCAGTGGGGACAGGACTAGGGGCAATGGCTGTAAGCTGGAGCACAGGAAGTTCCGCACCAACATGCGGAAGAACTTTTTCACAGTGAGGGTGACAGAGCAGTGGAATAGGCTGCCCAGGGAGGTGGTGGAGTCTCCTTCTCTGGAGATATTCAAGTCTCGTCTGGACGCCTATCTATGTAATATGAGATAGGGAGCCTGCTTTGGCAGGGGGGTTGGACCCGAAGATCTCTTGAGGTCCCTTCCAACCCCTAAGATTCTGTGATTCTGTGATTCTGTGATTGATCTCTCCCAAGGCTTCCTCAAGCCATTAGCTCAGCACCGTGCCTAGACAGAGTGGGTTTTCATTTGGGAATTTTTTGTCAGTGTGGCATGTCTTAAGGGACATTTCAACAAGAATCATCTTTAAAAGAAGCAATTATTTGTTACATACACGCACCCCCACACCCCCACTTTCCAGTGAGCTAATACTGTGCAGAAAAAGCAAGCTATTTGAGAGACCAACAGCCTGCTCACAGCTACACAAGGGCTCCATCAACAGGTGTGGGTACCACTCCTGCCCCAGGGTTACAGACACAGTGTGCAGATAGAGACCGTGAGAAGGTTCTTCCTACTGATGAAAGCTTAGAAGGGAGTTCTGCATGAGGCCTGGATCCTCAGAGGAGTTCATGTCTCTTTCAGGGTGGCATCCCTGAGGTGCATCCCTGACAAGCTGCATCTTCTGTGCAGCTTCAGGCAGTGCCCAAAGGCATGAGTTAGCCCACATATTTTCAGGAATGCAGTTGTCATGACTGTAGCTGGCAAGCCTACCCAACTCCATTTTGCTTGTACCAGAAATGCTTATTAAAGGAAATAATTTGGGAAAGGCCAACCTTTGATGAGTAAGGGTTTGCAAAACCAGTTCTTTAAACAGCAAACAGAAGGGTTAAGCCCACGTTGCCTCTGCACTTCTCAGAGGAGATCAGGCAGTTTGCCAATTTTGCAGCCCTCAGTAAACTCAGAACTGTTTAGCTGGACAAATTGGGTGAATTATCTCTTACACAGATGCTGTTGTGGCCCTTCCTTAGTTTGCTTATTCAGTCTTTTCCTGTTGGGTTCTTTTTTTTTACATGACTCTTATAATTTAAGTTTGATAAGCACCCATGATTTCTCACTCTTCTTCCTCCCCTTCCCTCCCCCACACACCTGTAAGTCAGAGGGAGCAGGAGGAAATGAACAGCAAAATGCATGTGATCTGGCCAGGATCATATGGTGTGGGGGTGCTCTCCTAACCTTGTGGTAATAGAAGACTTCGCCTGAAAGTTAAACCGTCTTTATTCATCTTTATTGAGCATTTACACCAAGTTGCCTTTCGAAGCCAACCAAAACAGTGCAAAGGTTGCACACAACCTATGATAATTTTATATTTGCTGCAGAAGCATGGGAGAAATTATATAATGCAGAGGGCACAACAATGCTAGTAAAACACTATCGATTTTTTTTTCTTTTTTTCAAAACTATGGGTTTGCTGTATGACAAGATGCTTGTCTGATCTCACCATTCAAATGACAGTGATGCTGGTAAAAATTCTGATGATGACTTCAAAGAGTTCTTTCCTCTTTGTTTCTTTTCCTCCCTCGCAAAATTTTCACAAGCACTAAACTGTCATCCAGAATGAAGAGGCAAATGTGTACAGGGAAGCCTGCATTAAATCAAACCTGGTCCTACAAAAGTCCGTGGAATGGCATCCTGTTTTCATGGGGGACGTCCTGAGCAGAGTTATGATAAAGGATCTCCCACTGCCTAGGAGAGAAATTGTGAAGAGTTCCTGCCTGCATTCGGACAAGTCAGAAGGAAAAAAATATTAACATACTTGCAAAAATGACATTTAAACACACGTCGATACCATCCTCAGAACCAATTCCATGTTCTCTGCTGTCCTGGTTTCATCTTAGCAGCTTCCCGCTCGCCAGCCCTCTCGCCCTTAAAGGAATAGATGATTGTGTGGGATCCAGCTCTCAGCTGAGGTTAAACCACCATGTCTGCTCAGGGTCTGCCAGCTCAGGGAAGCTGGCCTGCAGTGGGTATGACTTTTCTTCCTCAACAACTGTATAAGGATACTGGGATAAAACATTCCTGGCACATAACTAGGCCCCTGGATTCACAGCCACCTAAAGAGAGGGTCCTCTAAAGCCTCTCCTCCTCATGATGCTGTAAATAGTGCTGGGCTCACTCTTAGCAACGGGAATTGTTTTTATCACTGTTATATTAACTATGAGGGATCAATACAGAAGATGTGACCACAGAACAGAAAAGAATAAAAAGTACTACAGGCATTGGCAGAAACTTCAGGTAGTTATAGCTAGAGGCTTAGCAGTCAATTGGGCCATTATGGGACTTCTCTACTAGTTGTATCTCTGCCTGGGATTAATGTATCTCAAAGGCAAGAAGAATAGGGAGTGCTATAAAAGGACCAGGAATGAGAAAAAACATGACCAAGTGTCAAACTCAAAATATATGGCATGGACAAAATATGTAGTAAGTAGGGATCTCATAAAGGCTTCATAGCTACTTGTTTGGGAAGATAAACACTACCATGTCGGACATGGAGCAATAAAAGCGATTGCTCATATCTCTCACATTAACAGAGAGTGCTTTCACCTGCAACTATACTCAGGTCTCACTGTGAGAGTATATTCATTCCTAATTTAGGAAGCTTCATACACTTTCAATAGTGGAAAGAAACTGTGATTGAATACTAGTAATAATTGTTTTTCCATTTGTAGGTACCTGGAATGTCTTGAGATCTCCTCATGGTAGCTTGAGTTTCAGAGAAGTGACTACCAAAACCAGAGGGCCTGGTAGCTGTGTGCCACTCTCTTGGCAGTATTACTGATCTCCCGCCTGCTCTCTCCAAAAGCAGCCAAAGTTATTAAACAGTTCACAGCACGTTCCCCTCGTCGACTCTCTGATGGTCCTCTGACACTATCAGAGTTTGGCTGGATTTCTGTCTCCAGAAGAAACAAAATGGGAGTTCTGTTTAGGGAGTAGGAAATGTCTTGGCCTCTTTTCTGAGGCAGTCAAGTAGCGCGTAGGCCTCACTGGTGAAAATCAATTTGACTTCAAAGCAGTTCTCTGCATTTGACACCAGGCCTGCCCACAGGAGGATATTTGCAGGCAGTAAGTCTGAAGTAGCCGATGCACTGTCGATTCACACCAGACAAGCTCTACAGCAATGTGAAATTTTTCAAACACAGTACCCTACTTAACATTCTTAATGCAGTTTTATGTATCTGAAAGTATCTGCACATTTCTTCTGGCTAGAAAAAGAGTGTGGAGGACAGAAAGTAAGGAAGAACCAGATGAATTCTTTTTCCTTGAAATCGAAATTAAAAACACAGCATTTTGAAATATTTGAAAGTGCATTTAGATAAACTGGGGAATTAAAATATAACCAAAAGTTTATTCCTATTCCATCATTCCTAAATCATTATTCCCAAATGGTTGGTTTTCCTTAATTCTAATTTTTCAATGATTATGAAAGGAAAAAAAATTTTCATTCCAGGCTGACCCAAAATAAATCCTTCACCCTCTCCAAGGCTAAAGAGCTAGTAGGTTCTACCCTGCATCTCAGCTAGTGACTCAGGCATTTTGAAAACTGTGAGAGGCTAAAAAAGGGGCAGATGAACATGATTTTAAGTGATCACGCTCTGGCAAGCCCAAGGAGCTTCTCCCTCGCAGCAAAGGGAGCAAAGCAACACAGACAATAGCGTAAGGATGGTGATAACCTACTTCCAAATGAGCTGAGTTGCTCAGAGGGAACAAGCCTTGCAGAAGGTCTCTGTGAAATACACAGCACGGTTGTTCTGCAGCCCAGAAAGGAAACAAACCAACCTTACTTCAAAGAAATTACAATGAGCCAAGCAAGTGGGAAGAGAAGCAAGAGAAATGTGAGTGGTGATTTTAATCACATTTCCCTACTGCATTTTTCATTGATGAAGGGTTTCACCGGCTTTAACTGTGACTCTCAGCCACCCATCAAGGATTAACAGTTTCTGTGGTCACCATTCCCCAGCAATCAATGTCACCACCATTGCTGTATTCATGGCAACCCAAGCTGATTCAGACGAAGTCCATTCACTTTGCCCATATTTGCCTGGTCTTATTTCAGCTGAGTATCTAACTCAGAGGAGCAGTGGACATTACTACTCATGAGAAAAGGAAAAGGAGGGAGGAGACTAGAAGGCTGCCAGACTTCTGAAGGTGAAGAAGTCAAGAATCTGTCAAAAAGTTTATTCAGCAGGCAGACTTGGAAGAGGGACAGCAGTGTTACTAAAAAGCAGGGTGCTCAGCAGTCTCCAATTCCTTTATTAGACTAAACCAGTCATGCTATTTTCTGCATGCATATTTATGCAAATAAAGCAGAAAAATTACTGGCACAACTTTCCAAATGTTACATCTATAAACTTTGGTGGGGTTTATATCCTTTTTCCGGTCACTTTTCTGAAAATATTCTAGCCTTTCACAGACCAAGCTTTAAGGATTTAAATCAATAGAGATACTAAATTATTTCCCTTTCTTCTGTGCAATTTTCAGAGCTGTTTTAATAATAAGTTTGATTACATTTTCTGAAACACTTGCTTTTTTAAAACTAGTGTCACCTGTGCCCTAAAGCCAGAGAAATCCACTCCTATAATGAAGCTTCAAATAAATGACAATTTAGAGCTGTGTGTTAAGACATGGAAGAGTAGCTGTTTCTTGTAAAAATAAATCCCACACGAAAACCAGCAATTACTTAACTGCACAGCAGAGAAGTTAGGAGCTTACCATTTATTTTTTTTCCAAAACCTGACAAAAAAGAATGCAAATACAGAAAATGCCTCTGGAGTTGTACAGATCCCAAGTGAGCTCTTTCTCACAACCTGAAAGATAATTCCTGTGGTTTTGGGAAGCAAAAAATATTTTTCTTCTCTGCACTGTGTGAAATTTACCATGTTCAAAGCCAGTTCTCCCAGGCAAACATTCTTTGTTGCTAATAGAGGAGACTTTGAAAATCTGCGTTAATATGACCCATTCCTTCCCACCCTCCCTCCCTATCCCCTCAAAAAAAAAGAGGCAAAGGGACAGGAGGAAACTGGATTAATCAGAGAGGAAGATACCAAGAAATAAAAATGTAGTTAAAAGATAAGGGGAAAAAAAGGAGAATAAAAGGGAATATAGTAAATTGTTATTAACTTTTAAATATATTAGTTTACCTTTCCACACAGGAACTGGAAGAGTCAGTTTTGGCCTACAGACCACCACTCTGCCATTCCTAATTTTCCACCTAGGAAGCAATTTTGCAATCACATATCAATTTTGAGAGAGCAATATGAGAGAAGCACTAGCTTTGCAGGTGGTTTGCAAGATGGTGGGTATGTGCTAACCTGATGGAGGTAAGGGCATGAGAGACAGAGAAATACCAGCACAGCTGCACAAGACCTTGTAACACCTTGCTTTGAAGATGGTACACCTCTGGTGACCTCTCCTCAAGAATGATGAATTTAAATCAGCAAACACACAGGTCAGACCTGTTGGAGGGTAGTGATGGCCTCTTTTGTACAGCTTGAAGAAAAGTGTTTCCTTCTGCACGAATTTTGTGCATACTGAATGAAGCAAAGGGATACGATGTTTATTCATAAATACCTCTGAAGATAAGCCTCAGAGAAAGAGGAGGGATGTTTAATGTTCAGAGGAGAAGAGCTCTTTAAGTTAAAGCATGAGGCTAGCACTGGGTCAGGGTAAACTGCTCAAGAAATTACCAAAAGATTTCTATCCGCTCCTCAAACCGTTCTTCCAGTGGGTCAGCAGACAGCAGAAAACCTTGGCACTACATTCGAACGGGGTGAGTGAGCCAGGGAAAGATGACAGGGTCTACTTGACACAAGTAGAAAACACGTTCAAGTCGCTTGGTGTCCCCTGTGCCTGCGGGCAGCCTGCACCTCCCTGCCAGGGAGAGCCATGACTTTGTTTCCCCTCTGGTGGAGAAGGTGGCTGTGGGAGGGAGAGGGCTTCCTCTAAGATCCTGGAGCTCAATCACTGAGCAGAGAATCACAACGCTGAGTGTGTCTGGGTGCTGAAGCCTCAGACCCAGGGTTACCGCGGCTCCCGATCGCCCAGGATTAAACCCAGTACAGGAACCGAGACGAGGATAGGCCAGCCCGTTGCAGACCGGCACACGAATGCAGGCGTCTGCTCTACCCCATTTTCTCTTAGGATAAGGGTGTTCCATCATGAAAGCAATTTCAGGAAGTGTCCATGGCTTGCTGAGCAGGGACTTCAGGTCCCATAGGTCGAAAAATGACTCGGTTTGAAGCAATAGAGCATGAGAAAGGCATCGAGCGAGGGCAGCGCTGGCTTTACCGCCGAGCAGGCTGCGGCGGCGGTGGGGACGCAGCCCCCACCCCCCCAGCCGAGGGGACCCCCGGCACGCAGCCCCTCTGGGAACGGAGCGGCCCCGTGTCTCTTCCTGCAATCGGAAAACTGCTTCGCTTCTCTTCACTTCACTGGGGGAAGAGCCCCACGACAACCCCCAGGCAGCGGTTTCCGTCGAGGCTGTCCCGGGACGCTTCCTCAGAGGGCGCGGGGGGAGCGGACGATGCCCCTCGTAAACCCTCCTTCCTCCCCGGGGCGGCCCGCGGGGGCGGCGGCGACTACAAGTCCCGGCTGCCCGGGGAGGAGCCCGCGTGGGGCTGCCGCTCGCCGTCCCTCCCGGTGGGAGCGCAGCGCAGCCCAGCGACAGCCCGCAGCCCCGTGGCGACCGCTCGGCAACTTTTCTCGCCTCCGGAGCCGGGCAGAGGAGCGCACCGAAGGCTGCGGCGGGGAGGCGGGCTGGGAGAGCTGGAAAAGGGAGCCTTGCAGGGCAGTCGGGCAGGGTGCTGCAGGGTTGGGGGGGAGCCTCGCGTGGGAGACAGGGACGGGACTACGGCGCAGCGGGGTGCTGAGAAGGGAAGCCGGGCAGGGGAGTCCTGCAAAAGGAGCCGGGCAGAGGAGCGGACGGTTGGGCTTGGAAAGGGGAGCCGGGGAGAACGGCTTTGCAAGGGAGGAGCCGGGCGGGGAAGCCTGGCAGTGGGGCTTCTCGCTCCGCGTAGCGCAGCCGGGCAGAGCGAGCGCCCGGGCGCAGGATCCAGGCAGGGGCGCTTTGCCGGCGGCTGCGGGGCCGGGCGGAGGGCGGTGCAGGGTGCCGCCCCGGGGCCGGGCCGCTCCAGCCCCGCGGGTCCGTGGGGGGCGGGCCGGGGGCCGAGGCCCCCTCCAGCCCCGGGGCGTGGGCGCGGTAGCGGCGGCCCCATGGGCGGTAGCGGGGGCGGCTCTGCGCGGGGGCCGTCCGCCGCGGCTGATGCCGCTGCCGGCCGCCCGCGGGGCGGCTGAGGCGGGCGGCGGAGCCGGGGGAGGCGGCGGGCGGCTCCCGGCCATGTGGCGGCCGGGGGTGCGCGGGCTCCTGGGCCGGGCGTGCCTGCTGCTGCTGCCGCCCTGCGCCCTGGTGCTGGCGGCGGTGCCCGGCTCCGCGTCCCACCCGCAGCCCTGTCAGATCCTGCGGCGCATCGGGCACACCGTCAGGGTGGGGGCCACCCACCTGCAGCCTCGCGCCGCCGCCTGGCCCGGGGAGGCGGCGGGCGGGCAGCGGGCAGCCGGTAGCCCCCAGGAGGGGAGCGCCCCGCGGCCTCCCCCCTCGCCCTCGCCGCGGGACGCGCTGCTGCTGGCCGTGGCGAACCTCAACGGCATGGCCGGGCTGCTCCCCTACAACCTGTCCCTGGAGGTGGTGATGGCGATCGAGGCGGGGTTGGGCGACCTGCCCCTCTTCCCCTTCTCTTCCCCCAGCGCCTCCTGGAGCAACGACCCCGTCTCCTTCCTGCAGAGCCTCTGCCACACCGTGGTGGTGCAGGGGGTCTCCGCCATCCTCGCCTTTCCGCAGAACCGCGGGGAGATGTTGGAGCTGGACTTCATCTCGTCGGCGCTGCGCATCCCCGTGGTCAGCATCGTGCTGGGCGAGTTCCCCCGGCGGAGCCCGGTAAGGCTTCGGGGGGCGCGGAGCGACGGGCAGGGGTCCCCCCCGCCCGGGGGCAGAGCAGCGCGGTGCACCTCCGCGCGGGTGCAGCCGCCCCCGCGTACCCCGTGCGGAAGGGTCGGGGTCGGGCAGGGGTCCGGCTGGCGGCTGGTCACGGGCGTGAGAGCCGGGCATCGGTCGGGGTTGCGAGGGACACTGCCCGAGCCCTGCCCGGGAACAAGCTTTAGGACTCTCTGGCCGCCGGAATCACTTTCTTGGTCCTTCGCTCCTCTTCTTGCATCCTCTCCCGCGCTGGCCCTTGCTCGCAGCTCCGGGATGGAGTGGGACGAGCATCCTCTCTATAGAAGGGCAGAGCTTGGTGGCAAAAGCGGAGTTGTGAGCCTGAAGTCAAATGCCGCGTTAAGTTGTGGAGTTGAGAGGAGAAAGGGGATCCAGGACGTGTTCTGGTGAGAAGCTTCTCTTCTGCAGGTCCTTACCTTGGCTGCTGTAGAAGGACACGCTTCCCAAACCAAAATAAGGTTGTTGGAAGGGGGAAGAGAAACCAAACCACAACAAGCTAAAAACCATTATTGCTGGTCTTGATGCTGTGCTTTCGTTGTGTGGGGACACTAAGTTGTTGACCAGGTGACACTTCTCAGGAAGTTGTTCACTGTTAGTTGACTTGGCATGGAGTATCAGAACCATGAGGATTTTCTTTACTCATAGCTCATGCATTGCAGCTAGATCATATTTTTGCTAAATCTAATTGCTCAACTAAAGATGCAAAAAATAAAGCCTGTGTCTGTGCTTGTTTAGCTAAAATGGAAACAAAATTTGCTGTGTTTGGCTGTCTGAGGCACAAATAGTGGTGTCCAAAGGGAGCTAAACTTCCCATCATCAGAGATGGCAACTGAGTGTTACACAGTCTGGAAAAAGGTGTTTAAGATTTTGTAAATGCATGTGTGATGCCAGTAATAAGAGTTGGAGGAGAAGGCTCTGTTCTGTGTGGCCCATGCAAGGCAAGTCATGAGTAAAATGGCAGAAGCTGCCATTTAAGTAGCCAGAAGAAATAGTTGTTTAATATAAAAAGAGATAATTAACTTTGCTCTCAAAATGTAATTTGAAAAAAAAAAAGATTACAAACGGAATTTGATTTGCAAAAGCAAATACAAAATGTAGCCTGGCTCACTGTTAGACTTGTGGTTTTTTTCTGTTAGATTGCAACAGAAAAGCTGGGAAAAGAAAGTCTGTGCTAGCCAGCTCCTAGGCTGTAATTGAAGATGTGACATCTGTATGCTGGTCTGAACTCGGATAGTTTTCTCTGCCACAGCAAAACCTATGTAACTCAGGTTTCTTTAAATTTATACAGTAACTCGAGAGTAACCAGTGCCACTGAATGCCACTATTGATGCATGTTGGGTGCCAGTAGCACTCCAGTTTGCGCAGTTATATCTTCCAGCCTTACTGCTACAGTCGCAAGTGTGCTGGATTCAATAGCCAAAGCTCCCTGAAGACCAGATCCCGAACCCAGCACCTCCTTGCTGTCTGTTAAAATCAGGATTACTTTCTTTTTTACCTCAGAGATGGGTCTAAGTTCATTCAAAGCTGCCCGAGGCCACAAGAGGTGTTAAATGCATACAGCATAGGGTTAGAGTATTGCTCCTTTCCACAGACTTCAAAGCTCCTGCTTAACTTTTAAATTGTTCTCAGGGGGGAGCCAACTGGATCAGTCTCGCCAAATCAGGACTTTGTTCTTAAGCAGACATATGTCGTTGTCTTCAGTGACAGTGAAGCCAGTGCCTGACATTGAACTTGTGCTGAATAGAGTCCCTTTTTTTTTTCTTTTCAGCTGAGCTGAAAAAGTCACTCTTCAAGGCTCTGTGGATTTTGAAAAACCCCTCAGCCTTACTCAAAGGCCAGCAAGTAATACAAGTGTATTAGTCTTTCAAGATTGGCTTGGAGGGCTGACATCTTCCTGAACACTCTTTTTCCATACTTTCACATAATAAATACCATTCTAAGGCTAGCTCAGGAAGCAATGCTCCAGCAGTCTTACCTCCCATTCTTCCCAGCTACAGGATGTCCAACAGCATCTTGTGCCCAGGAGACCCCTGAAATATTTGTCTCAGCAGCGTATGGTGTCCTACTGTGTGCTGCTGGCAGGGGATTTTTTTTGACACTTTCAGCCCCATGTCCACTGACACGAAATGAACATATTGTGGAAATCCCACCCTCCTGGCTTAGCAGCCCCAGAGCCACAGACTGGGTGCTTCTGTTGGCTGGCAGTTTTAGAGGGTGCAAGTAGAAATGACATCTTTGTAGGCGAGGCAGGTTTTGCTAATAAGCCCAGCATGCGGGTTTTTTTCAGAGAAGAAAAGTCAAGAAGAAAAGGCTGAGATCTAACCCTGCTTCTGAAGTGTGAAGCATCAGCCTCCCTGGAGCTGCCCTTCCTGCTGATGCTTTGGCAGAAATGTACACATACCGTGCTTGCACCACTGCTGAATGTTAGCATTTATTACTTCATACAAAAGTTTACAAAAACCAGATCTTCACTGTAATTGAAAAGTCTGTTGATGTTTGAGAAGATCTTCCCTAATGTGGTGAAAGGCAAAACTTCAAATTAAAAAGAAGATAAGGATCCTGAAGACACTGTGATTATACTACTGACTGTTGCCTCTGTGAATCTGATGATAACAGTTCAAACATGGGGGGAACATCCACAGTGTCACAGCTGGGTAGCTAGTCAGCTGGATACCTGGGGTGTTTTCAAAAGTTTTGTGGCTGCTCGAGCATCTTCAAAAGTCCATTTGTCATTAAATTCTGCTGAAGTGTTAAAAAAAAAAAAAAAAAGGAAAGAAAGAAGTTGTCTTCCCTTGTGAGAATTAATAATCACAAGACAACAACCATCACATGCTGCGGTACAGCATTCACTCTCTCACAAGCAACAGCTTTGCTGGAGGCTCAGCACATGTGGCTTCAAGGGATTCTACACAGAGTAGTGCGACATACATCTTTCATTTTAATTTGTACGTGTGATTTAATGACTAACAGGTACCAACAATAAATCTAGACATGGTTGTGACCCGTAAAAAGCTGTTTACTTTTCTGAGTTTACAGGCACTCCTGTAAATTTTTCAGAGTCTGGGTAAGCAAAAGTAACAATGTACCCCTATATTTCATAGAGCAGAAAAAAACACTGGGCTGTTTTACTACTAACATGGACGCAGATTGCACTGCAGCTTTGACAGGTCATTATTTTGGAGGCAGCAGCTCACAAACACTGATACCACTGAGGCAAGGCTTGTCACGTTGCATATGTTTGTATGAAGAAACAGACTTTACTTCTTCATTCCAAGACTACCAACATCCTTACCCAAGAATGGAGCAGGGATCTGATCCAGGGAACATGAATGATAAATAAAAATGATGTCACTTCTAGTACTACAGTTCAGAGCCCGAAGTTTGTAAAGTATAGTCCATAATACCCATTTTATAGGTGATACTATCAGAAACACAGGGGAGATTTGCCGAAGTGTTCTCTGAACTTCAGAACTCGGGGAGTATTTTCAGTGGGTTTCAGATAAATTGGTAGCTCTGATTTCCTTTAACATGAGACGGAATCTTCTCCAGAGCAGTGAAACAGAATAAAGTGAATCTGAATCATCAGTCCCTGCATAGCCAGTCTGTGCTTTATCTGGTTTCCTGAGGAACTGGAATTGCTGGCACTGCCGATTACTGCTGTGACTTAAGAGAGGGTCAGAAGAATAAATAAGTCAGGTTTTTAGGTTAAACAGTGTACTTCCTAGTGAAGGAGCAAGTTCAGCCTCAGAACAGATGCTGTAGAGACGACCGTTAACATTTAATTTTTTAATTTGTTTTAAAAGGAATTAAGGTTTCTTCTAAAACCAGCTGTATAGTTTATACATCTCAAACCACCCTGGATGGAGAATTACATATCTTTCCCTTTTGTAAATAGTCAGATATACCACTGCATCCTCAGAAGTTATTCTGACTGGCTAGACACCGGCTATGCAGAGCACCAGCAAAGGCAGGTAGAAATTCCAGCAAGGGAATGGAGATGTGGAAAAACTGCTGTCCAACTAAACACCTAAAGACATCTTCTTTTCCCTCCTGCAAGCCAAAAATTGCATTTTTTGCAGAAAAGCATTTTTGATTTAAAAAAAAAGAAAAATAAAAAATTTGAAAATGTCATTTTCCAGGAGAGACTGCAAAACACATCCTTAGCTGCAGGCTCCAGTAATTCAGACTATCATTCCTAATCTGATTTAGTCCAAATGCAGAAGTTTGTACTAATTACTGTGCAGATGAGGAATACGTGTTCAGTCTTTTCCTGTGACCACCAGCACTCCTCACCTCATGCTGCATGAATGCTATGGCATATATCTTTTGTGCACTTCAAGAGGGTTTATGAGAGGTACCTCAAGGAAAAAAGCGTGGCAATTGAAAGGACATGCAAACAAAAGTTCAGCTGCTTCTCTTTCAGACAAAGGTCCCTGTGCAGTTTTGCTCGAAGTGTGCTTTTGAAACTTGGAACAAATTAGGCCACACAACTACAATGCAGCAGGAGCAGGGAAGTGGTAGTTCATTGTGCTCAGCTCTGGTGTGGCCACATCTTGAATTGTGTGTTCAGTTTTGGGCCCCTCACTACATCAAGATGCTGGAGAACATCCAGAGAAGGGCAACAAAGCTGGTGAAGGGTCTGGAGCACAAGTCCTGTGAGGAACGGCTGAAGGAGCTGGGGCTTTTTAGTCTTGAGAAAAGGAGGCTGAGGGGAGACCTCATCGCTCTCTACAGCTACCTGCAAGGCAGTTGCAGAGATATCGGGGTTGATCTCTGTAGTGACAAGCGATAGGACGAGAGGGAATGGCTTGAAAGTGCACCAAGGGAGATTTAGGTCAGGTACCAGGAAGAATTTCTTTCCTGAAAGGATTGTCAGGCACTGGAACAGGCTGCCCAGGGAGGTGGTGGAGTCATCATCCCTGTGGGTATTTAGAAGTTGTGTAGATGAAGTGCTTAAGGACATGGTCTAGAGCTGGTCTAGTCAGGGTTGGATTCAATGATCTTAAAGGTCTCTTCCAACCCAAGTGGTTCTATGACAAAGTGAGAGTCCTTTTACATTGTCAGCTGTAAAAAAGCTGTGTTAACAGTTTTGCTCTATAGTCAGGTATACTGAAGAGTCATTAATTCTTATAAACACAGATTTCAGATGTATAACTGATGTTTTGCTGGGAGCGTTGTGGTCCTAGATGAAAGAAGCCTTCTTGTGGTAACAGTCCTCTATTGCACTATTTACAACCTGATCCAGCCTCCTGCCTCTCATATGCTTCTCCCCAAGATTGTAAGTTGTCCCCAAGTTATTACTTTGAGAATGGCACCACTTGTGCTCCCACACCATGTTGGACATTGTCAGCTATGACAGTAGCACAGTTTTCATAGTTCACTGTGTTGTCAGCTGGAGCCAGTCTGTTACCTGTAAGTTGATAAATGATGTGTGTTGAAGGGAAAGCCTGTGTTTATATTCTTGTCCATAGTCAGAAAGCCATCAAGTTGTGTGAAAGTGATGTTGGCATAATGTTTGGGAGTTGTATTGCCACCTCTTTGTTTTGTGGGAGTTTTTTTCACCTTGTTTAATGCTCAGGATCTGTTTTGTGTATGTGTTGCACACTTGATAGTACAAGAAGTTATCCTTGTCCCCTAACCTGTCAGAGTCATAATAAACACCATGTAAAACACCACTAGAGAAGCATCCAGTCACATAAAACAACACTGCAGCCAACCTACCCATGGGGACTTCTTCAGTTCCTCTGTCAACAAGGTTTGCATTATCAGAAGCATGGGATAATGAAAAGAAAGTAAAGGGCTTGTCTCTTTATTCCAGTTACATTGTTTAAGGAGAATTCAGTTCATCATGACTGTAAAGGATCCTTTTTTTCAGAATGCATGAAAGGGGTGAAAGTATGTTTACTTTCAGTTCTCTCCTCTGGATCCTTAACTTTAACATCACTTTGAGACAGAAGGGCTGTAGCTCTGCTGAGGTGAGCTTTCAGTGCCATCTGCAACTCCTCTCCCTGGGGAAAGGCCACTCAGAAACACACTGAATTCACTGAATTCACTGCTACTGGGCAGGATATTAAGGGGCCTTGTAGCTTACAATATTTTAGCATGGTATGTGATAATGTATATGACACTTTGAGGTATGAGAACATTGCTATTTTTCAAGGTGGTTTTCTGCTTACGGAGGAGCAAATTTTTGGGGTGAAAAAGTGTTTTCAAGCATATTGATCTAAGACTTTGAAAAGTGGGTAGTGCAGCATTATTTGAAATACATACACCAGAGATTGTTCGTTTGAGTGGCTTCAAGTCAACAGTGAGAAATCTATTTCAAATACAGCAAGGGGTTATTACCCAGATTTAGAATGTGCACTGAGTCTATAATTATTTAAGGTATCTGACTCTGGGAATCCTTAGATAAAATTATGCCAATGATCACTTTGTTCTTGAAGTACATCCAGTTCTGTCCAGTTTTATCAAATCACTTAGTCAAATTTATAAATTCTGTTATATGTTCAGTTACATCAATTCCATTTGAAGAGGCTGGTGAAGAGTTAAGATTCAGGAAAAGAGTGAAAGGAAGGTGATTCTTGTAGTTAAATACTATGCCAGTGGATGTTCCCTACATGAATGAAAACCAAATGCATATTTTGAATTGGTATGAAAACTCAAAAGCAAAGATCACAGAATCACAGAATTGTCAGGGTTGGAAGGGACCTCAAGAGATTATCGGGTCCAACCCCCCTGCCAAAGCCTGCTTTGTGGTTTGATATGCATTTCATTAATAGTCTATTTCCTCTCTGTTCTCACGATATCATACTAGATTCTGGAGAAAGTATCTGAGCTGGCTAGTAACAAGATTTTCTCATTCCTCATTGTGTGTGGCTTCTCTGATGCAGAAAAGGAGGCTGAGAGGAGACCTCATAATGGTCTGTGGATTCCTTACAAGGGGGAGCAAAGGGGCAGGTGTTGATCTCCTCTGTGGTGCCCAGGGATAGAAGGCAAGCATGAAGCTGCGATGGTGGAGGTTTCACTTGGATGCTAGGAAGAGGTTCTTTACTGAGAGGGTGGTTTGGCACTGGAACAGGCTCCCCAGGGAAGTGGTCACAGCACGGAGCTTGGTTGAGTTCAAGAAGTGCCTGTACAATGTACTTAGTCCCATGCTCTGGCTTAGCTGGTCCTGTGTGGAGCCAGGATTTGGACTCTCTGATCCTTATGGGTCCCTTCCAACTTCTATGATTCTATTCTAAAAAGCTGAGTTAACATCAAATTCGATACCATGAATTATGTTTTCTTCTTGGTCTTTTGCTACTCTGGGTATTCACTATGTCTTCCTTGCATAGCCTAGAAAAGATCTTTCGCAATACACTGCACAAACTTAGGTTAACAGGGTTAAATTGTTAATTATTACTTTACTGAAAGACATGTATTATTAGATGAAACACCAAAGAATACACAGCTGTATTCACCAAGTAAAAATGAAAAATTTGGCCCAAAAAAACAAATTCAAAGACAATTTGCTAGCAGATGCTATATGAACACAAAAATTATGGTACCAAACAGATTATTAACAAAGAAACACTTTCTATAAATGTAAGCTGGGGTGTTCAGTATGACTTGCCCCAAGAATTTTTCCACAAGAGTCAGAGAAGGCACCCCATCTTTCTACTAAAATACATGGCAGACCTAGATAAATAGGGCTGTGGAAATTAAAAAACTGTCAAGGATCCTGTCATGCTACATATTATTCAATTCAGGGCTCAAGTTAGGTTCAAAGACTACTTAAAATGTTGTAATCTAGGGTATATTTAATGAGTTCCTTATTAGCTGTAACCTGTGAAAACTTATTTAAGTAGAACTTCATGTTGGATTTAGCTGCAGTTTTAAGTGATCAACTAAAATGTTTATATTGTGTTCCATTCTTTTCCTTTGTGGATTTCCATGTGTTTAGGGTTTGCTTTTTTTAATGTGAAAGAAATCCAGACACAGCATGGCTAGAATTTATGTACTTCCTATAATTAGCAGAAAAGAGGGAAAAGCACGGTTTCTTTTTAAATTCTAGATCTGTCTTTCAAAGAAGAATCACACAAATACATGTTTCTAGGAAGGGGAAGGGAGGGGAAAGGATCAAGAGTACCCTGCATCTCACTGCAATACTAAGCATTGCAGAATTTATTCTCAATAGCTGAAAGCCAGGGAAAAGAGAGGAAAGAAAACAAGGAAGCAAGAAAACTAGATACATAAATGTCAGTGACACAGGGAGAGAGAAGGAGGAAAAAAAATGAGAGGAAACAAATAATGAAGTGCTCTTCTTTGTCTCTTTACTTTTTTGTAATTCCAGAAGCGTAAAAACAAGGGAACTGAATTTTACATGAGTGCACTGTATAAAGAGCTGGGATCACCAAGCACAAAGCAGAGCAGCTTGCCCAAGTCAGCATTGGATCAGCAGGGCTATCTTGATCCTTGGCTAAGGACAATTACTTCCAGGGTGTAATGCTTCCCCAACACACTGTGCAGACCTCCCAGGGAGATGCAAACCAACATCTGGGAACCTGTGAAAGGAACAGGGAATAGATGGCCTAGCAGAATGTGTGAAAAGTCAGTGTGGGTGGAATTAGTAGAGGCCTTTTAGAGCGAGACATCTGGTTGTCTCAGGATGCAGTCCCACTTGATGCTGTGGCACTGAGTGTCAGATGTCTTCCGGTCAGCATTTTAGAGTGTTTGGAGTTCACCTGGTTACATGCAGTAGGGGTCCAAAAGGGATTTCCTAAGGAGTGGGAGCCTGTTCAGACATGAAATCTTTGAAATTGCAGCACTGAACAGCGACTGTTCCTTACTCCTAGCCCGGCCCTGAAGGTCTACCCGTTTTCCCAAACACCTCATCAATCAGCTGAATCAGTTTTTACCACCATGGGAGGAGGATGTGCAGATGGTGGAAGTAACAGCAGATCTGAAAGAAAGATTTAAGCTTGAGTAGGCAGCAATGATAGATGATTCATTTATTAAGGGAGTCACACTCGAGCAAAGCCATTTGTGCAAGGGACTCCTTGTCAGTGTGACTAAGAAGTTCACAATCTGGCCCTGAGTGCTTCACAGCTGTCACATCAAAAGCTACTAACATTACTCTTGGTAACTATGGACAACTGCATGAAGAAGAAGGGGCTTGACAATGCAGTATACCACAAACCACAATAAGCCGCAGTAATTGTCACATGCTGCCTTTGCAGGGCATGGCAACCTAACATTTATGTGCACCTGGCCTTGGGACTTGGTTTGGGCTGTACATAAGGTTTCAAAACATCTCCCTGTGCAGGTTTGATGTTCACCACTCACTCCTAAGCTTATTGTATCCTTCCCCCACAGAATAGTACAGTGCAGCCACTCACAAGGGTCTTACATCCCTGTAGCATGTGTGTACTGTGTTGGTACAAGTGCAGAGCAAGTGTCTACCACTGCCGTGCAAAGCAGTCGTCCCCATCTCTGTGAGCTGTGTGAGTGTGTTATCAGCAGTTTGAGAGATGATGCTCAACCTCTCAGATGTGCCCTGCTGCACGGAGTCTCCTTTGCAATGGACTGCATCTTTGCAGGCGTGGTGAGCTGGGAGAACCCTCAGGAGCTGCCTGGAAGGTTTCCACTTGGCATGGGTTTGAAAAGATCCAGTGTGCAGCATGCTGGCTAATTAACTTTTATCTGAAATGTTTCAGTCACCTGAATTTGCATAGCTGCAGGCAGCAGATGGGGAGGTGGAGAAGGAGGGGGAGAAGAGCGAACGTGAATACAGGTGCACCCTCGGCTGCCAATAAAGCACAGTAATCGGCAAAATTACTGGATCGTTTGATTGTTGTTATTATATAGGAGAAATCAAATGCTAGGGAATTCAGAAGCAGGCACCATTTTTCCTTTGCTTGCTACAGTATTTTTATTACTTTTCCTTCATCAGCTTTCATCTGTGATGATAGTTTCCAAAGCCTGTTTTACAATGTGGAAAGTATCTGAAACACTTACAAAAATCTATGAATATGCTGCACAGGCATATTTTAAACTCTTAGTATTTCCCTAAAGGCATAGTATCCTGCTTCCAGCTTTCTTTAAGACTGTGAAGGAAATGATTGCCCGTGCTGTTCATAAGATGTTTCACAAGGCTTTCTAACTCCAGACTGAGTTAAAAGGTAGATCTTCAAGCATAAACTGAGATTTTAAAGATGAAATTTTGCATTTGTTGCAAGGGAAGAACTATTAGACATAGCAATTAATAGCTAGAAAGAGCAGCTGTATTATGCAGCAGGCTCTCTCAATGATGTTACTGATAAAGCAGTTACATTACACTCATCTTAATAGCATACTCACTCAAACCGGCTTAACAAGAAGGTTTTTTTGCAAATCAGATGAAAAGTCACAGTTTGATAATTTTCCGGTGCTATTTTAGATGAAAGCATAATTATTTCTCACTTTCTCAGCATTTAAAACTCATATATATATCAGTGAAACAGCTCTCAAGGAGACCAGTTGTTTTTAAGAATGTACAGTACTTGACGTAAGCATCAGTATATGGGAAAAATAGATGTAGCCTTTACATGGAGATGGCAGCTGCCCTTTTTTGAGTGTGTACTGGAAGTTTTATCTGTGATTTACGTCTTCTTAGTACTCTAATACTGTGGAGTTGATTTTATTCCCCCATTAGAAGGGCAACAAGGTGAGAGAGTTATGTGCCTGGGTTTCCTCTGGTTAAATTGCATGTGGTAGGTGATAAACTATAGAGCTCCAGGGAGACAAATATAAACCCAGTAACACCCTTCAAGCAAATGTGGGTAAATAAAGGGGAAAAATTGATTATTTTTGGTTTAAGCTTTGAGACATGCGAACATCATGTTGCACTTGCTGAACAGGAGTTTCCAGGACCTTATTCTTGTTTACAGAGTACAAAATCAAGAGACCCTTTGAAGCAAGGCTCCGCTCTTCTGCTATCTCTCTCTCCCAAGTCTCCTGGCAAGCACACAAGCTGCATCAGTAACATTCAGTGTCGTTTCCTTGCTCCAGTACTGCAGAAGAAGGTGACATGGTGCTGTGAGACTCCCCCTCCCCTCCCACCCCGGCCCAACCCCACTGCCATTTCTGCAAAACCAATTGCACTGCCTGGTGTGGCAGGCAGATGATCTGCGGTACTACCAGCTACCTTCTGACTGCATAGAACGGCAGCTCATCTCAGACTCCCACTGGCATCTATAAAGCTGTCGACTGCAGAGCTAATGGCAGGGAAACAGTAAAACATGGAATCAGTGTTTGGTCCTCAGAGATTTGGGGCGGGGTGGAGGGGAACCTACCTGTTAATTACCTCTTTAAAAGTTCATCTCACAAGCTATCAGTATAGACATACGCTGGGTAGGCTGATATGGTTAACAGTACTCTTGTGGCCTCTGATGAGGAATCTTGCATCAGCAGTCAACACAGGGAAGCCAAAATGTTGATTATTCAGTCACCCTTATGATCATCTTTATACACATTAATTATTTACGTAGGGCAGGGCACTTAACACGCTTGTTAATTAAAACCTCCTTTTTTCATTCTGCTATACCCCTAAGATCTCTGTAAATGTAATCCTTCTGACAGAATTTATTTCACATTCATTGTGCCATATTCTGTTTAAGACTATCTTTCATTGTATAAATAGAAAATCCTTCAGTGTAGAATACTTCTGCGAAAGGATTCCTTCACACTGAGAATTTCTTTTGAGAAAAAGAGATGGGTGATTGGTCTGTTTTGAATATTGATGCTGAGAATCCCAAGGAATCCTCCAATTTTATTCAGCTACACCATTTTCTACCTACTCTTCCATTTTTAGTGTGGCACGTTCATTTCACCCATTCTTAATCTTGCCCATTGGTCTTTGTTCTGAGGGCCTGTCTTCCACTGTAGGGTAATACAGATCCTAAATTAACTAAGTCTTGACTCCAGAAAAAGACCGCAAGGCTCTATTGTGATACAAATGATCAGCAACATAAATTGCTCGTCACTCACTGCTCATCACATTCTCTGAAGAGTACCAAAAATAAGACACTTATTTATAAATAGCCCGGCCTGCTAGATTCCAGTGAAACTGAATTTTCTATCTTCCCACCATTTTGACAGTGCATATAAATATGTAACATGTAGTTATGAGAAAGTTAGATGTGCTGTGATGTCCTCCTTGGGCATTCACAACCCTTACTGGTTTACAACAAAAGAATAAATTGCAAATTGAGACCTGTGTTGGGATGCAGCATGCCACATGATTAGGAGAAGAAAGATGCTTTGCTTGATGGAGAATGGGAGCTTGCTGCCCAGATCATACTGCTCTTGTATTTCTCCCCAGAACTGTATTTTGAGAGGAAAACAAAGTGAGAATTCACAGTGAATGGTGCATCTGATAATCAAAAGACATTTTTTTCCAACTGAAAAACCACCTGAAATTTCTGGAACAAGCATGAACAATGTAAGCATTACAGGAATAACTGCATCCCAGAGCCTTCCAAAAAATGTATGAAAGTGTTTCCTTTTTTCTTCACTGGCTTTGAATAGAGACCAGCTTGAGATGTAGTTTTGGTTTTTGGCTGAGCCACATGCTTTTATTTTTTTCTTCCAATCTGATAAAGACAGGAATTGGAGATAGACATGAAAGCTGGAACTTGCAAATACTGCAAGTGTTCGGTTTTGCTATTCATTTTATATAAGCATTTGTCCTAGTGTAATTTGATTACTGAACCGTTCCTGAAAAGCAAATGTTGAGGAGAACAAAACAGCTGAAACGAATCCTTTCATTCATGTGAGTATCTACGTGTTGTTTCTGATGCAGTTGCCATCATTAAAAGAAAAAAACAACCAAAAAACAAATAAACCAAACCAATATATTCACACTTCCTCTTCATTTAAGCGTGGTGTGGATTTGCTTAGGATGAGGAACTAGTCCAGCAGGATCTCTGGCTTGTTGCTGCAATATAAAAATAAACTCATAAGGGAACTTAATACCTCTATCAGCTTTAACATTTAATTTTACCTGACTTTGCCTTATTTTCACCTGAGAGTTCCCTTCACTTAAAAATCTATAGAAAGCCATTCACTACGATCAAGGATAATGCAGACAATTCATCTTTTTGTGGGTCTGCATTATGCTAGCACTATGAGAGCAAATGCATGTCTTCTGAGAGTCATGCAAAATTATTACCAACTTATTAGAGAATAATAAGCAGCAAAATGGCTTATTACTGTCAATAAGAAGGGGAGAAATGAGCATGGAGTCTGACCATTGAACAGGGGACTCAAATGGGAAAATAAGTCTTGTTCAACACTAAAATCATATGGGAAAATAGGTATGAGCTGAGTATGGGAACAGTTTCTGACCTATCGATCCAGGTGTGGACAAATCCAGCTGAATTTCCTTCTTTTGTTAGAATTTTCCTCTGAAAGGTTAATAGTTGTCCAAGGATGTCAAAATCATCAGCAAACCATCACCTGTCTGTAAATCATGTGCTGAGTCTGTGCGCCTGTTTGACCACTGCCCAGCACAACAACAAGGTGGTCACTGTTGGAGCTGTGGTGTGGTGCTGCAGCATCCATTGTTCCTTAGAGTATTGGCTTTGGGATGAAGAGACAGCCAACCCAGAGAGTATGTTTGCTGCTGCTGTGCACGAAACCTTTTCTTGAGGAGGACTTTATTTAACCTGAGCAGTGTTCCTAGTCACAGCATATGTGCCAGGAGATCGATGCGGCCCTCACAGTGGGGTGATTCCCCATGCTTTGACTGCGAAGTTGAAGGATATTCCAGCAACCTTCACACCTCTTTGCCTGATCCTCTCTGCCCCAGTTTAAGAGTCTGCATGTGTGTCAGTCCATATGCTCAAACGTGTAAAATTTTCAGAGATTTTTAAGAGTGGTCTCCAAACAAATGTTGCTTACCTTTCAGAAAAGAAAAGCAAGCCTTTCACACAAGCTTTCTGCATGTGTCTCCTTGTCTCTTTCATTCACACATCTGGCTAGCTGTTTCATTCCAATTTATTAAGAATATATCCTGGTGGATATAGCCACCACCAAGGATTTTAAGCCGGGAATTTTTGGGACTATTTCTGATCCCTTGCTCAGGCGGCACAGCACAGCTTCCATGTTGATGCAGAATTCAGAGCTTATGGCTTTTCACCTCGCTTAGTTTCATCCCAGGTCACTGACATGCCCAGAAGTTAATTTGTCTTTTGGAAGACTGACGAAGACTTACATTCAAGTGCATCATGCAGTCAGAGAAAACTGGAATGGGGAATGAAAAGTAAAAGTAGTTCTTATTTCTTCAGGATACATACTGATTTGGTGAATTTATTTTTTGTAGGTTCTCTCTCTCCCTGAAGCAGAGAGAGACAGCAGCTTTGATAGTATGTTCTCGCCAAACTCGTAAGAGCGGTGGTCTGTCATCCTTTCCTTTCAGGTTGTCTGGGGGAATTAGATACTCCTCTGCAACACTTTCCCTTGTTCAGAGAGTTAAAAAGAATCACTGCACCAAAAATAGTCGCTGCGAATTCCTCGTCCCCAGGCTTGGTTCACCAGACTCTGCAGAGTCACCGCGGATTATTTGCATGGAGATGGATAGACGCAAACATCTTGCTGAGATTAGTGAGACATGACGCTTTCGTATTTTATCACAAGCGCTTATCCATGTTAAACTCCCAGGGCGTGCTTCATTTTCGCTGGTTCTTACCCTCTCCTTTAGGAGGATACAATCACCCACTCAAGAAGCAGAAATAGTGCATGACTAACTATGTCACGGAACAAATGATTAACACTAAGTAGTTTGTGCTAGCTGTTTGCAAACAATCCACGTGCCGACAATTATGCTGAGGCAATTTTGTGAATACCTAACTCAGTGTATTTTGCATAACTCAAGACTGGCTCCGAATCATTAAATTGATAACTTCTCTCTTGTTTGTTAAATTCATAAATGTCATTATTTCTTCTGGTCCGTGGAACTGGTACTGCTAGGCTCAACTGTGGTACTGATCTGTAACGCTGTACTGGCAAAGGCTGTAGGAGGGATGGTGGCTCCGATGAACGAGGTGCCATCGAAAACGAGTTACAGCTGCTGTGCTCTAAGAGTTTGTAAGCCATGAAGTGCAGAGGAGGGCAGTCATGCGCAGGCAGATCCATTAATACATCTGATGCTTTTGGATTTGCAGCTACATAAATAGTGATGCTTTTTCCTCCAGCTGCATCCAGCCCACCCACAGAGGTTTTGGTCTGGCTGCCTAAGTGCCTCAAAATGCTCAGAGAGTTCATTATCATGAGCTGAGGGTCTCTTCGTCAGCTGCAATCACTCATCACCTGTCTGCTGACGTCATGGTTAAAGAGCTGATCTTTAGAGAGACAATAGCATGCATACATGTCATCACATGGGCTGAGGTGGGAAGACCTGAGCTGTGAGGAAAAAGATGTCTCGTGTGTGTCAGTAGGAAGCTCAAGCACAAGACAAGTGTTAATATTGATACCTTTGGAGTATTTGAGAGTCTTTTGACTTGGCAGACATGTGCATGCCTACCAGATCGTAAAGCACAGAGCTCTTAAAAAAATAAAAACCCAGCATACTTTGGGTGATCGGTTCTTTGCGATGAGTGTAGTGGTTTTCAGCTGTCACAGATTTGCACAAATGCTGCATAACTTTTAGGAGGAGATACATTATTTTATAAGAGGGGGATAGTGAAGTAATGGAAATTCAAGAGTTGCAACAGAGAAGGTAGAACCAGTGTTTAAAACAAAACTGGTTTTGTAAAGGCCTTCCCCTTCATTTCCATGCTGCAAAGCATTCTTCCCATCAATAACATCCAGCCTGTTAAATTGTTGCTGTTACTTTCATTACCTTCTCATAAACGAAGCCAACCCCTATTAACCTGCCACAACATCTCTTTCCCTCTCCCCCTCAAGAAAAATAAAGTAGGAGTATAAAAAAGTTTTTGCATAAATAAGTAGGATGAAGAACTTTATTTACAATGAAGTGAATTTGTTACTTAATTCCATCATAACTGTTTGTTCAGCTGTTCCTCATTAGTTTTTCGACAAGGGTGAGAAGTGCATTAAACCTGCACACCACCAAATTCTTGCTAGTGGAGCACTATGGTGGAGGGTTTATGTCGCTCTTCATCCTCACCAACAGCGGCTGGCCTGTGCCATGGAACTTGCCCCTGGGAAGGGCATTGAGCACCAGCAGCACAACAAAAAGGGAGGGGAGGCTGTAAGGCAAAAAATACTCTATCATTACTGTAGAGCTGCTGCACCAGGGCAGTCATCAGGGATCATTGCCTCCAGCAGTTATTTGTCCATATGGTGCTTTTATGTAACCGCAGCAGGAAAGGGACCTGCAGGGAAAGGCGGACGAGCCTCTTCTCATGGTGTGATAGTGGGACCAACTGCACTTGCCACAGGCAGAGCCAGAGGAAGGGAGAATTACATCTATTTGGACAGAGCCAGTGTCTTGTGATTAGTGCTAGCTTCTGGCAAGTGATTGTGTCAGGCAACAACACGGATCTTCAGTACAGCCAGATGGTCCCATCAAACATGGCATGCTGTTTTCTTGAGTGTACATGGTCACATATTTATCCTCATTCTGCGCCCACCATCACATAATATATCCATTCAGGTGGACACATTGCTTAAAGCCCATAAAATGCCAGCTACCACAGCTCCACTGAGTCCACACTCATTACAAAGAGGACATTAATAAGTATCATTCATACTTTATGCTAGTTTAGAATGTTGGTCTAAATGTCTAGTGCTAGGTCCAGAATAAAAGAAATCCTGGTAGCAGTGATCTATGCAAATATTTGTGCATAGCAGTGAGGTAGTGGTATTGTGTCAAGCATATTTTCTGTCAGGCTTTGAGATGAGAATATTGAGTCATAACTACAAGCCCTAAATGTTTATCTGATGATCTACCACGTTATAAATCAAAGGATGACATAGGCCGGGGTGGTAATATGGTCTCCCAGCCCTCAAGGCAGTATTTGCTGTCACCTGCTTTCTACTTTGTGAAGTGCTGAATATGAAGTCTCTGTACACAGAGCCATTGGAATACTATGGGTGATTAGTAGGTTTCTTATCAACTTAAGCCCAGAAAACCAACCACGTCCCAGGCTGCATCAAAACCAGTATGACCAGCAGGTCAAGGGAGGTGACTCTGTCCCTCTACTCCACTCTCATGATACCCCACCTGGAGTACTGTGTCCAGCTCTGGAGTCCCTAGTACAAGAAAGACATATTGCTATTGAAGGGAGTCTAGAGGAGACCACAAAGATGATCAGGGGGCTGGAGCACCTCTCCAGTGAAGACAGGCTGAGAGAGTTGGGGTTGTTCAGCCTGGAGAAAGCTCTGGGGAGACCTTATTGCAGCCTTCCAGTACTTGAAGGAGCCTACAGGAAAGCTGGAGAGGAACTGTTTATTAGTGAGTGTAGTAGCAGGACAAGGGGCAATGGTTTAAACTGAAGGAAGGGAGATTTGGGTTAGAAGTTGGGAAGAAATCCCTCCCTGTGAGGGCAGTGAGGCCCTGTCACAGGTTACCCAGAGAAGCTGTGGATGCCACTGAATCCCTGACTGTGTTCAGGGTCAGGCTGGATGGGGCTTTCAGCAACCTGGTCTAGTGGAAGGTGTCCCTGCCCATGGCAGATGGGTTGGAATGAGATGAACTTTGAGGTTCCTTCCAACCCAAACCAGTCTGTAATTCTGTGAGTCTGTGATTAATAAGGAAATCACAATATCTAAATGCTTGCAGACATGGGGTCCTGATGAGACAAACATCAATGGGATGAGTAATACTAGTATGGAAGGGCAAACCAGTGCACTGTTAGTAGTATAATAGTACAAATGCCCCAATTATGTAACAATAAGTGATAAATGGTTGGCAGTTACTCTGCACATTCTTTTATCTATTGAGACAGCTGTGCCTAGCGCTTGAAGGAGCAGGAGATTTGAGCCCTAGATTTTCTGGCAAAATGTTGGTATATTCTCTAAGACATGTGACTTAACCATTTTTTTTCCTTTTTTCCTCCTGATCCCTCCCTGTCTAAAAGGGTGTGAAATACTTGTATTGCTGTAAGCCTTAAGATGAGCAGAGAGCCAGTCTTCCCCAAGCCTGTAGCACTGCATGAGGTTGGTATATTCCAAGTACAGGATTCTGCACTTGACCTTGTTGAACTCCATCCCATTGGTCTCAGCCCATGGGTCCAGTCTGTTCAGGTCTCTTTGAAGAGCCTCCCTACCCTCAGGCAGATCAGCACTTCCTCCCAGCTTAGTGTCAGTTTACTGAAGGAACATTCAATCCTTTCATCCAGATAATTGATAAAAGTACTGAATAAAATGGGACCCAGGACTGAGCCCTGGGGGATGCCACTCGTAACCGGCCTCCAGCTGGATTTGACTCCATTCACCACCATCCTTTGGGCCCGGCCATTCAGCCAGTTTTTAACCCAGCTGAGGGTCCACCTGTCCAGGCCAGTGGCAACCAGTTTCTCAATCAGAATGCTGTGAGAAACCATGTCAAAGGATTTGCTGAAGTCAAGATACACTACATCCACAGCCTCTCCCTCATGTACTAAGCAGATCACCTCGTCATAGACGGCAGTCAGGTTTGGCAGGATCTGCCTTTCATAAACCCATGTTGACTGGGCCTGATCACTCAGTTGTCATGCATATGCGGTGTGATAGGACTCAAGATGACCTGTTCCATGATCTTCCCTGGCACTGAGGTCAGACAGCAGGCCTGCCATTTCCTGGATCTTCCCTCCAACCCTTCTTGTAAATAGGTACAACATCTGCCAGCTGCTGGTAGATGATGGAAAGGGAGCATGTCAAACATGCCTGCCAGCTCCCTCCATACCCTTGGGTGGAACCCCTCCTGCCCCATAGACTTGTGAATGTCTAATTGGCCAAGCAGGTCTCTTAAGCATTTCCTCCTGGACCATGGGAGTTTTGTTCTGCTCTCCCTCCCTGTCTTCTGGCTCATGAAGCTGAATATCCAGGGAACATCCCACCTTGCTATTAAAGACTGAGGCAAAGAAGGAATTAAGTACCTCAGCCTTGTCCTCATCCTTTGTCACTAATGTTCCCCCTGCATCCAGTAAGGGAAGGAGATTGTCCTTAGCCCTCCTTTTGCTGTTGATGTATCTGTAGAATGATTTTTTGTTATCTCGCAGAATTGGCCAATCTGAGTTCTAGTTGGGCTTTAGCCCTTCTGATTTTCTCTCTACATGATCTTACTTCATCCCTGTAGTCTTCCCGAGATGACTGCCCCTTCTTTCATAGATTTTCCTTTTTATTGTGATGTCCACCCAGATCCCTCTGCTCAGCCAATCTGGTTTACTCTCTCTCTCAGGCTCCTTTTCTGGCACATGGGGACAACCTGGTTTTGTGCTGCCAAGATTTCCTTCTTGAAGAGAGTCCATTCCCTTCTGGGCACCTTTGCCCATAAGGACTATCTCCCATGCAACTTTATCAACCAGCCTTCTGAGCTGTCCAAAGTCCTACAGAAGTCCAAGGTGACCATTCTACTTACCCCCCTCATTTCTCCTAGAACTGAGAATTCTATCATCTCGTGATCACTATGCCCCAGGCGTCCTCTAACCTTCACATCTCCCACTAGGCCTCCTCTGTGCACAAACAACAGGTCCAGTGAGGTGCCTTCCCTAGTCAGTTCACTCACCAGTTGTGTCAGGAAGTTGTCTTCCACACACTCCAGAAAACAACTGGACTGTTTCCTCTCTGCTGTATTATACTTCCAGCAGACATCTGGTAAGTTAAAGTCTTCCACAAGAACAAGGGCTAGCAATCATGAGCCTTCCCGCAGTCGTTTGTTAAATAACTCATTTGCTTCATAGTCATTGAAACCTGTCATCACCATCTTCAAGCTCAAGCCTATCAAAACACTCCCTAACAGTCCCTCCCCTAGAGGAGGGGCTAGCCCATCTCCTCTCCTTCCTCACCTGTCCTGCCTGAAGTGTTTGTAGCGGGCCATAGCAGCACTCCAGTTATGTGAGTCATCCCATCACAGTTCCATGATGGAGATTATGGCATAGTCTCCTTGTTTTACAATAACCTCTAGTTCCTCTTGTTTCTTGCCCATGCTGCATGCACTGGTGTAGATGCACTTCAGCTGGGCTGCTGATCCTGCTGAACTCCTAAAGGGAATAGTCTCACTTCCCTAGTGACCGCCTCCTAAATCTTCTAACTCATCAGTGGTCTCTGCATCTTTGCTACCACTGCCTCTAAGGTGGCAGACCAAGGGTCACTGCTGGCAAGCCATCCCTCAGGCACTGGAGTGCCATTTCCAGGCTTTTCCCTGAAAAGCCTGGTTCTGTCCCTCTCCCCCCACCCCTCATCTAGTTTAAAGCTCTAATAATGAGCCCCGCTGGACTCTTGGACAGTAGGCCTTGCTCTAGTGGGGCAGTGATCTGTACCCTGGGGCACTGTGGAGGGGGTTCTTCCCATTTTACAGAGAGGGGTTTGCTCACAAAAGGAGCATGAGATGAGGCAGGGATTTCAAACCAGATCACTGTTTCTATATTCGACAGCCAGCTAGGGCTTGTTCCTCCTCCTCCTCCTCCTCTCCCTGCATGCCTTGGTAACAGGCTCTGCATAGTCACACACTTTTGTGGGTAGTTGCTATATGCTTTATTGGAAACTCAAATGCTTCTGCCTTTGGGGGTGGGGGGTAGGCGCCTCCTGGTTACAGGATCATGCCTTATTCGGTGTTTTGCATGCCTAGAAAAGCAATTTGCAAACACTGCCACAAAACTTATAAATGGTACAGTTGCCTTTTGGGTTTTGTGTTGTTTTGGGGAGATTTTTAAATTTTTTTTTTAATGACAATTCAGGACTGAGAAGAAAAATAGGGAGTAGTGATTAAAAAATGTACAGTGAATATAAGTCACTAGGCTTCACTGCTTTTTCCAAAGACAGATTCTTGTCTTCTGTTGAAAGTCAGTAGCTCTGCAGCCAAGGAGCTAACAAGCATTACACTTCCCAATTTACTTTTTTCCTCCTGCAGCAACTGTTGATGTTGAACAGCACTTATGCTCAAACTATTTCTTAGCCAAACAACTGCCTCCTGCTGAGGAAAGTAGCTTCACTGCATGGCATAATTAATGAAAGTTGCCCAGAGAGGCAAGGATGCCTGTGCAGGATGAGATCCTTCTACCCCAACCAGTGGGGCAGTACCATGGACTTTGGGTGGGCAGCAAGTGGCATTTTGTGGCCCCCTGGTGTGTCATGTCGCAGTGGCTGGTTCACATCAGCTCACTCCCCACAACACACTAAGTGTGTTTGTTTTTAAAAGAGATGTTTGATATTTAATTTCTATTTCCCCTGCTCACCCCCTGCCCTGAGAGCAAATTATAACTCTTCTTTCTAATTTCCCATCTTCCTAATTAAATCCTTGGTGTATTAAATAAGGAACCTCAAGTGGAGATGTTTAAATGCTGTTCCTGATTTTAAGCCAAGCAAGTACACACAAGAATTCACCTTAGAGTCATGATTTTAATGTTTAGCTTCTAAAAGATGAACTAGTAACTTAATCTACCTTGGCCTTACTTAATAGAGTTAAGAGATCAGTCTTTGCAAGCTTAATTCTCAGCTTTCTTTCATATGAAAAATCAATATAGAAAAAGATGCACCTGTAGGTAAAATTAATCCTGTGAAACATGCCTGGAGCAAGGCCCAGAAGAAGGGGATGTGATGATGAGCTGGTACTGCCTTTCTGAGGAGCAGAACAGAACACAGGTCAGAATTAATTTCTCCCACTGTATTTTGCCACATGCAGCTATCATTTCAGTGGCTGCTCTGTGCATAACTGCGTGCAGCACACCCCGTGGTATTTCTTTGTCAGGCAGTGATGCAGAGAGGCGAAAAGGCTAATTTGTTTGCCGGTTGTTGAATTTAAGGAGCAGAACCTAGTACCCTGCAAGGAGTGTAGGGGGGCCCACAGCAGCCAGGGCTGTCCTTTGTCTGGAGGTGCTGCCAGCAGCAGGACAACCCTGCGGGGCACATCCTGAACTGTTGTTTTACAGCATCCGGCTCAGGATGGACAGGGAAGGTTTCTTTGTTGAATTGCTGCTTCCTTCCCCGTTTGTCTACAAGATCAAATGACCTAGTTTCATTCTGCGGAGCTGCGAACACCAGATAGGGTTGCACAGCCTGTTGGTAGGCACACAGTCGTTTGTAAAAATAATGAGAACGCAGGGGCACAGCTACCGAGGGTATGGGGAATGCAAATGCTCAGGAGGAGCTGGAGATGCTTTCAAACCATGCTGGAATTGGACGAGTGAGTGAAAATGGTGCTCCAGATTTTACCCCTTACTGCAGGTGTTAATAGTGAATACAATCTAATTGGATTAAGTGCCGTGTGGTACACTGAGTGCATATCAGAGAGGACAATAGCTGCTTTTGTAAAATGGGATCAAACTTCTTTTACCTAGATAATATCAATCAGCCTTCTCCATACCCCCCTCTCCTTATATTCTACATTTTCTTCCTTAAAAACTAGAAGAATTAAGTTCTTCTCATTTGGCCAGAATTTTGCTCATGACTAAAAAGCCAGGTAATACAGAAAGTGTACTCATAGCCTGTTGTGCTTGCGAAAAAGTAGCATTTTCTGGTGATACGTTACCACATGTGCACCTTGCTGATGGGAAGGAGGAAGCTGCTGTAACAGGACAAGGATGTAAATTCTGTTGCAAGAGCCCTTTACGCTGAGCCTGGCAGTGGTAACATGCCAAACAGCACGGTGTGGTGCAGTTCTTGGCAATATGCATTGGAATTACAGCCTCAGTGGTCAAATTCTCTGTCAACTCTTGCACTGTGTTAATGGTAGTCTTGAAGAGCAAACCGTCAGAGCAAACACCACGTGCAATTAACACAAGCTTTAGAAACCCATTTTATATGCGAAGCCAAGAATTTATTGTTAGTCTGAATTCCTGACAGTCTAAGTGAAGGAGTATTATTGTTCCCAATGATGCTTACACTTACAGGAAAGTTATCCAAGCTACTACTGTTCTTGGTCATGATGCAGTTCAAATTGTCATCCGTGCAATTCCAGTATCTTTTTTTCTCAGGTGCTGGGCTGACCCTTCTGTGCACTTCTGAATCTCAAGGTTGGCATCACAAATCTTCAGAGAGATAGTTCAAGTACATGTGTGTTTTCAGGGGTGGATGTTGTTAGTGGCAAATCATCTGTGTCCCAAGATCTCTAAAGGGAGCAATATTACGTCGATGGCAGGAATTTCTTCCTCCTCTGGGTTTGCTTTTGGTGACTTATTTATATATTTGTTAGTACTGTCTGCATGTCTGCTGTATTTACTTGCCCATTCCTCATTGTTTGCAGTTCCACCTTATATCCACGTTTCCTGTTTCTGGTACATATACTGGATGCTGGAACAGGCTGCCCAGAGAGATGGTGGATGCCCCATCCCTGGAAGTGTTCAAGGCCAGGTTGGATGGGGCCCTGGGCAACCTTGTGTAGATCCAGGCCTGAGGTTGGTGGCCCTGCCTGTGGCAGGGGGGTTGGAGCTTTATGATGCTTGGGGTCCCTTCCAACCCTTGCCATTCTATGATTCTATGATTCTATGATTCTATGATGCTTGTTTTTTTGCTCCCTCTAAAACGTTTTACTAAGCTCTCAAGGTTGCAGTCTCCTAGTGACCAGTATCTGGCCATGGTGAGTTGACTTCTGTTGCCATCCTGTGCTTGCAGTGTTAAGGCTTCTGCTGTCATCTTGTGATAGCACTTCTGGGGATCCTTGATACAATCCCATTTGATTTTTCAGCAGCCTTTGAACTGTGATTTCTTGGTCTTCCAAGTAACATGTTGTTACTGCAGCCTGATCATACCTATATTCTTCATCTAGGGCTGTTATTAATTGCTTTAGAAGACTATGAGTTAAGTTATTCCATTAGCAGATACACAGAGTGCTCTTGTAGCTACCTAAATAATTTTCTTCATGTTAAAACCCCACCACTGGTGTCTTACCAGAATTTCTTTTCAACAGGATCTTCCAAAATTGCACCACAGACATTAGGAGGGTGAGAAATAAGGAGACTGATCTCAGTAAGCCCAAAGGGCATGCACTGTCTGCTCCCAGGTGCTGCCACAGTTTTGGGAGTTGAATTGCTACCTCGCCTCATGAGCCAAAAACTGAAGGGAAAAAACCCTTCCCCTGTGCACTGACTGAATAACGTGCATGGAAAAACTCAGGCTGCCAGATCTGGAGTCACTTTAAACCAGCACCCTTCTGTCTGATGGATGTGAAAAGTACCAATGTTTGGAAGGGCCTTCTCAACAGGAAAGCATACAAAAACTCCTTAGGCAGTCTGCTGAAGAGCTTTTGGTTAGTCAAATGCCACATGCTATTTTCTAATCATTCAAGCTTACAGTGGCATTCAGAAGAACCCCAAAAAGGTACAGCCACTGTGCAACGGCCACGGTCTTTTAAGTGTATTAAAAACATGGGACAAGCTGTAATGGTGTAGCTACAGCATGACTGCCAAATCCTGGCACAGGCATGACAGTCTAGATGAGGCTAGCCGTAAGGGAATGTGTTACTGGGAAATGGCATTAGAAAGAAAGCCTGGGATAGAGCTATCCAAAAATCTCCTTGCTCTATCTGGCAAGTGCTGACTTTCTTGTGACAACCTGATTCTGTAACAGTCTTGAGCTTCTCAAAAATAGTACTGCGCAGTAACAACTTGTCCATTGCGGCTGATATTCACACACAGAGTCTTATGGCATCTTTTATTCAAACATTTGCAGGGGATTTACAGGTATTGGTTACAGTGCTCTGGCACTTGAAAGCAAGAGTCACAGACGTGGACCCGGCTACCTCCTTCTTCCATATGAAGTGTACCACAGAACAGAGGGGGTTCTCTAGTTTTGCATTGCCATTTTAATGATGGAGAAAAACCTGTTATGGAGAATTAATACATCTCCCTTGATGTAGTTGTATTAACAGCCATTTTTTAAACTATAACAGAAAATTTTACAGAAGGGTAAAATATTTTGGCTCTTGGCATCTGTATGAAATATTTTTTACCAACCTTTAAAATCAGAGAATCACAGAATCAAAGAATATCAGGTTGGAAGGCACCTCAAAGATAATTTAGTCCAACCTTTCTTGGCAAAAGCTCAATCTAGACAAAAGCACCATCTAGACCAGATGGCTCTGCACCCAGTCCAGGTGAATCTTACTGGTGCCCAATATTGGGGGGATCCACCACTTACCCAGGAAGATTGTGCCAATGGCTGCTTGTTCTCATTGGGAAAAATTTTCCTCTGGAGTCCAGTCAGAACCTCCCCATGAGTAATTGGCGCCTGTTACCTCTCATCTTTTCTAGGTGACTCCTTGTAAAAAGAGAGTCTCCATCTTCTTTGTAGACACCCTCTAAGTACAGGAACATGGTCATGAGGTTCCCCGTAAGCCTTCTTTTCTCAAGGCTGAAGGAATCAAATTCTCTCAGCCTGTCCTCATACACCAAGCTTCCCAGGCCTTTGATCATCTTCATGGCCCTCCTCTGGACCCTCTCCAACCTGTCCACATCTTTTTTGTATAGTGGGGACTAAAACTGAATAGAGTATTCCAGGTGTGACCTGACAAGTGCTGTGGATTTTTTTTCCTCCTGAAGTAAAGAACACCTTGAAGTTTTTGTATTACTTCATACTCCTTATGAAGATAAATAATGGTTCTTACTTTCCAAGAATAACTAAAATTGCTTATTATATATTCCCTCTTTGACCCTGTAGAGGGCTGTTCTTATTCAGATTGATTTGGAGCATTTGTATGTGGGCATTAGAGATGCGGAGTCACCTCATGTCAAGACTGACTGGTCTAATGAGAGAAATAATTTTCAGGACAAACTTAGTGAAAACTTAAATTAATGCAACTCTTGTGATGGGGCCTGGACAGATGCCTGGGTTCTTTTGCTGTAGGAATCAGGACAGCTCTGGTTAGTTGAAGGTAGCTTTTCTCTCTCAGAAGCTTTTAAACTGTTTGAAAAAAAAAGTAGCCTTTAATGTGGTGACCTACCTGTTTTCAAATTAGAGTCAAATGGGGTGTCTGTGGAGACAAATGCGCAAGACAAGAAAAAGGTGAATTCATTAAGTCATCCTCTTTTGGGGCCAAAGCAAGTCTGGTATTTTCTTCACCAGAGAACCAAAAGACAGGATTATTCTCCTGTCTAAATAGCAAAGGAAAAATACAAGTGGTATTCTTAATCACACTGATTCTGCTGCTTACACAGATGCTTCAATGTTTTGCTGGGTGAAAGTCTAGAAGCCAAATCTGGTGCTTACTGGATGTCCATGAAGTCTCTTGGGATTTAACTAGGACCAGGAGAGAGCTCAGGAACAGCATAACCCCCCAGCCCAGCTCCTAGTGCTCTTCCCAGGGGAATGGATGGATGTGTGCCCGACCTGTGCACTGTTTGTATCTCTGCACAAGCTGCAGAATGGATTTTTGAGAGAAAACATGGGTGCTTCACCCTCTGCTGTGGGAACTGCTGCCATGGGTGTGTGGTCTCTTGGCCACAGTCTCCCACACAGGCAGAACAAGTTTCTCAGTGCTGCTTGAAGGTGGACACGCTGAGGCCCACCTTCCCTCGATGGCTGCTGGGTGGACTGTGCAGTGGCTGGAGTGCAGGACAGTGAGCAGCTCAGTGGCTCGTCAGGCAGGGCGGTAGGACCTCTCCATCCGAAGCTTTCCACAGTCTCTCAGCTGACAACGCATGCTCCTTGGACAGCTGCAGTTTCAGCAGCAAGGCAGATATTAAAAGTATAAAATCACATTTCATAGCATCTTTTCTCATGGCATGAAAAGAAAAAGCACTAGGTGTGCCTGTATCCTTTAGGTAACTGGGTTTTAAGCCTTTTTTTTTGGTTGGTTGAGTTTTTTTATTTCAACCATGGAAGAAAGAGCTTCACAGTTCTTGAGGCTGCAGCATCAGCTTGCTGACAGCTGCCATTTAACTCTGTTTGTAAAGCTGTGAGTCCCCACAGTTGCGCTGTAAGCCAGGAGACTTTTTTTTTCCCTTCAGCAGAGCTTTCTCTGATGTAATTAAACAGCCTGTTTTCTCTTTCGTGTTTCTTATTGTAAATATAATTTAAACGCTGCCTTTGCCCCCAAGAGGCAGAGGGAAAGATTTTCCGTGTATTATTTACTTTTACAGAGTTATCAAAGGAATATTCATATATGTGCTTTTAAGTCTGCTAATGAAGCTATAATAATGTCAAATAAAATGTCACTGTGACCATGCCTAATTAGCATTACAAATTTGGTTGAAGAGATAAACGGCCAGATCCTTTAGGGTGAAAGTCAGTGCAGCTCCTGGCATTCGTGCTTGCACGATTTTACAATGGGTCTACAGAAATGGAGTCTTGAAAAATATTGCATTAATGAAATGCAAATCATGTTTCAGTTGTTAAATGAACCCGCTATCTCAGGTGTCTCAGGCAATGAAACTGTAAAACTGCTGTGGTTGGGATACAAAAAGGAAATAGGTAGTTACAGTCTCTGCTGATGTGCGGGAGCGAAACACATTGGACCATGTAAAGCTTAATATTCCACGAATGGCTTGGTCCAGAGCCCACTGAAAGTCAGTGGAAAGACTGTTGGTATCTGATCCGAAGGCGATTAGTCAGAAATTAAGGATTCTAGGCCCGTTCTTTACTCAGTAAAAACTGGTCAGTTGATCATGGCTGGTTTATAAATAGGAGCTAATGATGTGTGAAAAAAAAAAAAAATTAAGCTCTCATAGACATAGAAAACGTTTTTGCTAGTGACACTGTGTAAATGCAAACACATTATTAAAAATAGATCACAATTAACGTTATTCAAATGAGTTTTAATTCTCTGTTTGTGTAATTTGAAGATAAACTGATGCAGATCATATCATCTTTCATGATAGCCTAAAGTCAAATTTAAACAAAGTAATTGAATATCCATATGACCTTTAATTGACAGTTTAATTGAAATAGTCAGACTTTGCTAATTTCCAGAGTGAGGTAATGAAGTAGTTTGCCGAAGATCTTTAATGAGGATGGATGGGCACAGTTCAATACACTGACACTATCTCATACATATTCTGTGCCATGATAAGTACAAAGTTATACACATCTAAACTATTATTTAAGTTGTCAGAAACCTTTGCTATGAAATTAATGCAGTTTCACTGATTGCTACTAAGTGACTGACTTTTTTTTAAAGGTCCTTATTAAAAAAACAGTATTTTTTTATTTTAAAGAAAAGCAAATAAATAAACATACATAAAAGGATTGAGATCAGGGGCTGCATTCAGGGCCGATATATATTTCACTGCATCCTAAAAATTATAAGTAAATCTTTCAAAATAAAATTAAAGTATTCAGTCCAAACATCTCCAAGTATTTCTACATCCTTTCCTAAAAGAACAGATCACATTGGAATAGAGTAGTGTCAAGTATGTGACTAAGGGCACTGCCCAAGTGCTTCTTCAACACTGACAGTCACATAAAGCCAGTAAAGTCAACCAACCACTCAACAGATGAGGCCAGAGAGAATTCTTGCTTGAGCCGTTCAACAATGTGGACCATCAAATATCCCCTTCCATGAGTCCCAGTAAAAAACTGTTCCTCCCCAATGTCTACAGGAGTGTTTGCAGCATGGGCTGATAGTTAACTGAAAGTCAAGCAGGAGGCAAACACCTAATAACTGAACTTTATATATGTTATTGAATCAGAAAAATTGTGTAAAGAGTTTTGCAGTCCCAACACGCTTAATAGATTGAGACGGTGTGTACTGCTTTTTCAGGGCTGAACGTTAATGTTTCAAGCACATTAACAGGGAATTTAGCAAGTAATAAATCACAGTGGTGTTAAGTGCTCACGTAGGTGCACCTGTGGGCTTTTAAAAGTGACAGCTGAAGCACAGATGGTTTCACACCATCACACATGAAGCACTTTTAAATGCAGGCTCAGTCGATGCCAGGTTATCCTGAATTCATTCAGTGAAGGATCAATGTTTCAATACAAGAGCAGTCTGTTGAACCACACTGACACGTCCCAGTACTCTGCACATAAGACAGTGACCAGTGCTTCAGCTCCTGAGGACGTAGCCTGTAGCTGCAGTGCTGTAGAAAAATCTAGCCCCACGCCTGAGAATACCATGTCAGATGGACTGCCATCATCTCCGCTGCAGAGTGAAAGTATGGTTTTCTGGCCCTGAGGCAGAGTTTTACTTTCTCTGGACTATGTCTGCTGGGTGCTGTGCTTGCTCCAGCCTCAGTGTAATGTCCAGTGACCCTAAGGTGCAATTTTTACCTTTTCTGTAGGTTTATCAATTCAGAGTGTTTTAATATTGGAGGAACCATGCTGTAGAGAAGCAGAAGCAGCCTTGCATATGTGAAACTGAACTTGCACTGGGTTTAGCATGAGGACATAGAGATCTTCAAAGGTGAGATCAAGACCCAGCTCTCAGGCAGTCCTTTCATACTACCTACTGAGGGTGATCCCCAAAATGTGCTAGGACTCAAAATTTCAGTGCATGGTGTAAAAAAGTTAATTGGCTTGTGCCAAAACCAGACCAGAGACATAGTAAGCAGTACAAATGCTTGAGTTTATTTCCTGAGGCTGGTTTTTTTGACAGTATGGACACAGCTGTTACTGTCAACCTCTGTCACTCATCAGCACATGGTGGTTTTTCTGTATCATATCTGTTATCTGCATTTTTTTTTAAAATATATGGGCCTATACCTTAATACCTATAGTACAATGCTTGGCATGTTGTGCTTCTGAACATACTGAAGGCATTTGTTCTTCCTCATACGGAATCACAGAATTGTAGGGGTTGGAAGGGACCTCAAGAGATCATCAGGTCCCACCCCCCTGCCAAAGCAGCTCCTCAGCTCATACTGCACAGATAGGCGTCCAGATGGGTCTGGAATCTCTCCAGAGAAGGAGACTCCACCACCTCCCTGGGCAGCCTGTCCCAGGGCTCTGTCACCCTCACTGGGAAAAAGTTTTTCCCCATGTTGGTGCAGAACTTCCTGTGCTCCAATTTGCAGCCATTGCCCCTTGTCCTGTCTCCACTGACCACTGAGAAGGAGCTGGCTAATTCCCTCTACGTCCAATGCTTAAGATAATTATAAACACCAATTAGGTCCCCCCCTTAGTCTTCTTTTCTCTAGACTGAACAGTCCCAGCTTATTCAGCCTCTCCTCATAGGGGAGATGCTCCAGGCCCTTAATCATCTTCATTTTGCTGATTAGAGGCAGATCGTTGTGTAAGAGGAGTTCATACTTTGACTTGATCTCGGACAGAGAGGACACAAGCAAAACCCTGTCTAGTCCCTTCTATTTGCAGTAAGAGACAAACTAATTTACCTGATCACCTCATAACCTCAGAATAAAAAGGGTGTGGTTACACCGTCTGCAGAGACAAATTTATTCAAATCATCTTCCCAAAGCCAGATACTATGCACAATGTTGTGGGGCTTTTTCCTGAACTAATCAAATGTTTTAATTAGTGGGCAATGTTTTCCAGCATTTGCAGAGTTGGCAGAGATTAGCTTCTTGTGTGTTCAGTAACTTGTCCTTTATCAGAGAGTCAATCCTCTTGTGTCTTATTGGCAGGACATAATGTGCATCGATCGTGGACAGTGATCTGTTTAATTACCTTGTTTGTGTATCTGTGTAAAAAAAAAAAGCCACAAGTACCAAAACCCAGAGATAACAAAAAAAGCTGAGAGCATCTTCAATTACAGAATTCTTTTTATCAAGCTCTGAATTTAAATGATCTGCTCTGGAAAACAGATGATGAGTTCATATAACTGCAGATTGACAAGATGAAAGCATGCTGCTTATAAATGGTATTTAGCTCTTCAGGTTTTGGTGGTTTGTTGGTTGTTTTTTGGGGTTTTTTTTCCTCATTCCAGCCCTTAAATCTGATTGGAGAACCCAGGGGTTTATTTTAGTAAAAACAGAGCAAATTGGGTGATGATCATGCTATTCTAAATTCACAGTTACAGTTCTAATATCCATACAAATTGGAGCCTATAATGAAAAGAAAAATACTATTAAAATCAAAATGACAGCATTTTATGCCAACTTTGAAGATGGTAGATGTTTGATTCCTCCTATATATAATATGTGTTAACTACTGAAAATTTTAGAGAACGAACAACAGGCTTTAAAAGTTTAGTAACTTACTGGATAGAAAGATAAAATTCAGGTACCCTGTGTAGGAAAGATATAATTTGAGGAGGCATGAATACAGACAAACATTGACATAAAGTCACAATAAAGATCTCACAAACCAAAAGGTGCACTGAAATAGGCATCATAACTCACGTTTTTTAACAGTCTGATGGCTGGAATCAAATGCCAGTGTAAAGTAAAACAACTTTATTAGCAAAGCTACACTGAAGATGTAAGTTCTCGCCTGAAACCAGAAGTGGGAACAGGATGTAGTGTGCTACCTGAAGGCCTGATAGAAACATTTTGTTAAAGCAGAGAGTTATTTTATAACAACATGCCAGAAATTGCTTGGAATCTTTTTTTTTTTTTTTCTCCTTCCTTATTAAATCTGTAGATTAAGTTTCCATTTTCAGGACCAGAGAAGGGGGAAGAATAAAAGTAAGGCATAAGTATGGAACAAAGTATAAGTACGGAGAAGAGAAGAAATATTTACCTTAAGAGACCAAATGAATTACCCTCATATCCTTCTTCCATTTCTGGAAAAGATAAGGACAAAGGCAACAGTATTGGGAAATGTTATGGGTTAAGTTCTATCATCACTGACATGGTAAAAATTAATATGGAATGCTTATTTATCAAATATTTTCCAGTTCAGAAATCAGAGTCTGCATATATAAGCCTCTTGTGTGTTCAGTACCTTGCCCTTTACCACAGCATCAACCTTCTCGTGGTTTACTGGCAGTACATGCTGTGCATGACATTCCTGTGTCTGCAGAAAATAACCCCCAACTCCCAAACACCCCACCCCCCAAACAAAAACAAACAAACAAAAAAAAAACCCTACCCCAAAACAATTGAGGGCTCTTCTTTATTTTTCTAACTGTTTACCAAAGAACTTGCCAGCATCCATTGAACAGGAATACTAACACCAGAGTTGAACCTTGAACCTGAAATAAGGGCATACATTCTTATACCCCTGTTGGGTAGGAGAGCATGGAAATCTCTGCTTGGAAACGCCAAGAAACCCAAAACTACAAATGGATTTAAATAAATTCATATTTCTTGGAAACAAACTCATTAGTGACTACTGCAGTTGACTCAAGCCCATGAATCACAGTCCATTTAGGCTGGTATAAGTTTCTGTGTTTCTCACACAGTTTTCTTGGTGACAGGTGATTACTTGGAACTGAGTGAGTGAATAAAAATCAAGCAAGCTCATTAACTATTGGTCCAGCATATTTCTGATCAGTATCCTTTTTATGTTTTTAACTACAGAATCCCCTTCATCTCCAGATGAGTTTAGAAAACTCACTGAGTTCTGATGCTGATGTCACTTTCGCAATCCTTGCAATGAACAACTGGTATAATTTCAGCCTGATGCTGTGCCAGGAGGAGTGGAACATCACAGATTTTCTCTTCCTCACACAACAGAGCTCCAAGTTCCACCTGGGATCCATTATAAACATCACAGCAAACCTCACTTCTGCCAGTGACCTTCTTAACTACTTGCAATTTTACCTGGAGAGCATCAAAGACACAACATCTACCATGGTGATGTTTGGATGCGACATGGAAAAAACACAGAGGATTTTTGAAATAACCACACAGTTTGGTGTGATGCCTCCAGAACTTCACTGGATTATTGGGGATTCACAGAACGTGGAAGAGCTGAAGACAGAAGGTTTGCCGCTTGGTCTCATTGCTCATGGCAAGACAACACAGTCAGTCTTTGAGCATTACGTACAGGATGCAATGGAGCTGGTCGCAAGAGCTGTAGCAGCAGCCACCATGATTCAGCCAGAACTAGCTCTCATTCCAAGTACAACGAACTGCATGGACACAGATGACAGGAATATCACTTCAGGGCAGTATTTGTCAAAGTAAGTAAGTTTTTCCAGGTTTTCCTTTTTATAGCTAACATGCAAGGAAAAAAAATCTTTACTCTTCCCTATCATTCTCAATGTCTTAGCTATCATACTGTTAAAAATACCTAATGTACACATCTGTTTCAGTATTTCCCCCTGATGCACTAAGGTTGGATGGGGTTTGGGGCAACCTGAGCTATTGAAGGCTGTCCCTGCCCATGCAGGGGGTTAGAACTAGATGGGTTTTGAGGTCCCATGCTATGATTCTATGATTACTTTGAGGCAAATAATGAAACTTTAACTTAGCCACAGAGGGAGATTAAGCCAGTTGCAGGAGAAGACTTACCACAAAAGTAGAGATCACATAGTAAACATAGACTATGATACAAAAGTACCTCGTATTTATGCATAAAAGAGGGGAAAGACACGGCTAGTGTCAAATCTTCTAAGGCTTTCAGACAAGATTATTTGTGCTACCAAATTGGTCAGAGCTTATAAAAGCAGATACGTGCCCCTTGCTAGTATGCTTCCATGGAAAAGAAACAAAAAAGATTCATCTTAACCACCTCAGAGGCCACTGCTGCTGGTGAGAGTGCTCAAAACTACGAAGTTCTCTCTCTGCTACTTGGTGAAGGCTTGCTCTTTCAGCTTCTGCTGAGACTGTTCGTGTTGACCGCTGCACATCACTATACTGAAGTTATTCCTGAAATCACTTGGGAATTCATGTGTAGAAATATTCTAGACATGAATGTTTCTAGATGAGAGAAAAATCCTATTGTTCCTTTTGTAAACAAGCGAAAAGGTCCATGGTAGGTATTTTAATATATCAGCCTGATTCCATCCAGTGACTGCAGAATGTTTTTTTCCCATGATACCTGGTTTTCAGCTACAGATTTTGTTGGATGCATGAAAATTTTTGGAGCAACTGAGATTTCATCACAGTAATGAGGTAAAAGCACTGCTCAAAACAAAACAAAACAAGGAGTTCTTTAATCAACACTTGTCCACATCTTATGGGTCAAAGTACCCCATTTCCAAAGTGTGAAAAAAGGCTTGGGAATAAATACTTCAAGGGCTTGAAGTGCAATATCCCCCCTGACCTCTGATACTTCCTTTGTCTCATTATTCTGGATATTTTAACTAGATCATACCTATTCCCTGAGAAGTAAAGCTCAGCATGAGGCTTCTTAAAGTAACAAAAATTCGAGGACAGTAGTTTCATAAACAGACTTAATTGATGGTTAAGGAAGGGACAAAGAAGGAGGAAAGCAAAACTGAAGCTCTTAAGTGTATTCCTGAAAAATACTTCTTTGTCATAGCTTTCTACAGAAGACTATTAGCTCTCTCACGAACAGTGACTTCTGTAGCTTTTGTTGTATTTTGTGAGACAATATGCAATTTCACATCCATGAAATTTCTTGTTCCTGCATCTTTTTAAAGGTACTGTGGAATAGGAAAAAAGGATCATATGCTTATCCTGTTTTTCCCTAGGCACCTGTTTGTCAGTCCTATTAAAGGCAGAATTACAGGTTAGATAAACTCTTGCCCTGAATCACTGCAGCTGTTTGCGTAGTGTATGAGACAGTTAGTTACCTGATGGCCAATACTGACGTATTTGAGTTAGCACTGTAATTATTAACTCTGAGTAGTACCAGTAATTTCTCATGCATGAAGCCCTGATGAGTGGCTTAAATGTGACCAGACACGCATGGCACCACGCTTTCAGGCAAGTGGTGCGCCTCCAAAGATGAAACTTTTATCTGATCCTTAATTGAGTGTTTACTAATGTGGGCGTTTTTCTGCCTGAATGAACCCATCTGTCTTGATATTTAGCCCTGGAGCTCTGGTTGATGTGAGAGGTAAAGGCACAATGGCATAGAGCTTTGCCTCCCTTAACTGCAGCCTGCAGTTCAACAGCAGTTCTCCAGGCTGCCACAGCTGACACCTGGGCTTTCATTGCCAGCACTGTACTCGTACATTGTCTGTGCAGGCATTTAAATGCCACCTAGGAGCAGTATAATGATTGTGAACAAGATCTGGTCCATGGCGAGGCATGCTTTTATCTATATGGTTATGAATATGGATATGGATGTAGATGTACAAACCCCTGGAGATTTTACTGTTGTAACTCTCCATCTTTTTATTCCTCGTACAATGAGATCAACTCCCTGATCTGTTCCTGCCTGCACATGGGACCATCATTGTTGATGGAACAAGGCATTAAAATTTCAAAGCCTCATCCTGTCTTATAGCTTTAATTAGTCTTAGAGGTTTAACTAGTCTTACAGTTTTAATTCTACTTTTTGGGTAATTTCAGCAGTCTGCTATTTGCTTGCCCATTCTAGTTCTTGCCTCCAGTAAACTTCCCATGAAATATGTGGACTCACCAAGCCATCAAGCTTGAAAGAAAATGAAATCATTTAATTAAATTATTCTTAAAGGTACTACAAAGATATCTCTGACGGACTATGGTAGTACTGCTAAAGCTCTAAGGAGCAGTTCTTAGAACAAAGCACATGAAAAACAAATAAAGCAGAAATGATCAAAGGACACACTTTGTACTCTTTGGTCAAACTGGAGTAAAGTTTTGGTAGAGCTACCACAGCCAGTCAGTGTGATCATCAACTCACACATATTGATGTAACATCAAGGAAATGCATTCAGCTGTCAAATTTGAGAGTCTGGCCCTTCACCTTCCAAAATTTGTGCACATCATCTTTCCGTACATATCTGCCAGTAGCCCTACTGAGAAGATACTCCTCAGTTATTGCCAGCATGTCAATGCAATACTCAGCATCTGTAATTCACAGAGATTCACACTAGGGATTGCTGCCTTAAATAATGTAGTCAGATGCTGTTATCTATTTCCTAAAATTATGGAGCAAGGAAGTCTTTGCGTTGAAGTCCCTGGCATGAATTTCACTCGTGCTGCATACAGCGTATGTGAATGATTAGCAGCCATAGCCACTCGCGTATAAAACAAAGTGTTGTTAAAATCTATCTCCCACATGGTTCCCCTCATTTATTTTGATTAATGTCCTGTCACTACCAAAAATACAGAACATGCAAATCAGCTGCAAAAGTAAGCCACTAACTCCATAAGGTAGCAAAGTCATACATTTAAATGCTACTAAATCTCTCAGGTAACTGCTTCACAATTCAACCACAGGACAGGTATGGAGGGCTCGATTCACCCTCATGGGCACGCTTATTCCAACAGTGAAAGTCAGAGAACACAGTGCATAAATTCCACTGTTCTCATTCTACCTGCAGAAAATAAATCTAGTGCATTATTCCATAGCTTCATCTACTCCCAAAGCATCTGGTCTGCAGCATTCTGATATCCAGGTGTTGCTGTAGTAACGGTGTGGGCCCAAATTCATCAAAAGTTTGCTAGCTTATTCCACCTGAGGACTTTCCTGCCTCAATTTTGGCATGTTTTGAACTGTTAACACTATTTGCCACGCTTTAACCATTCTTTCAAAACTTTACATACAGATCCATCTAAGCAGGCAGTGGGTTTACTCTTACTGCCGTAGCGGTGGCTTCAGCTTATAAGCCCAGCAAGACTTGTAAAGAAGAAGTTGCATGGTTTTTTACAAGGACTGAGGAGAAGAGATAAAAAGCAGATAAGTTCATAGTCACATAAACCATTCTTTAGGGCTTAAGATTGACCTACCCTATAAACTTTGCCTTGATAATGTTTACATACACAAACACACAAGTACACTGTCAAATATGAAACACAGGGTAGGAGGAAAGGACTAGTCAAACAATGTCAGACACCACTGACTATTGAAGTTACGGGATAATTTCACTAACACTAGATGAAGTAGACTAAAAATGAGAACCACGTTTATGCATCTGTCCCATCTATAAACACCTATGTGCATTTTTAGGTATACTTTTCAGTCCCAAGCTAACACATATACAAACCAATTGCTTTTGACAGTATTGGCTGTACCATCTTTCTCCAAATTAAACCTACTCAAAATAAACTGCATGAGAACAGTTTTGAAGCAATCTCAGAGAAGGCTGTTGCACACACAACCACACTCAAACTTTGCTGAGGACAAAAGCTTATATGATCTTGAGACATTTCAGCATTTTAACTGCTCAAATGCCATCAAAAGTCATCAAAACAAAGGGCTAAAGTCTGGGCAAAAGTGTGTGCACACACAGCCTTGCTATGGAGTTATTATTTTCAAATCAATTTAAGGTTATTTTGTATCCAGTCTAATATTGATAAACAATTAACACTGCTTAAAGTTTATGTCTTGCTTATTGAGGTTGGAATGACAGCTATATAGCCTTTATACTTCTTTCAATACTTGCTTTCATCCAATTTCCAGAACTAATGTGAGGTGTTATATTCTACTACGACAGCAAAAATAGTCTGTCTTCTGAATATCTCCTACTGAAAAAATATGTGCCTGGCTTACCTTATCCCATATTAGCAGCAATTTAACTCAGTTGTTTTCAGTGGAATCGCCATACTTGGACATACAGAGCCTTAGAAGAGTCCCTCAAAACCCCCTGAAAAATGCATATCTGCTTTCTTATTAACAGGGTGTAGTTCAGCTGGTCATGGTGTTTACATTAAAGAGGATTTTCTCTTTACATTTATTTCCTGATCAATTCCCTGCTACTTTTTCCATGTCATTTTGTCTTCTTCGATAGTGACCCTCCATGAATTGACTCACCTCAGCTAATGGCTTAGCAGAATTAAACATATAAGGAGGACAACTGCTAGCAAACATGGCCAGCCAATACAAAGGAAGTTCTTCACTGTATTGTGAATATAGTAAAAGCCCCAAAATCTCAGTGCAAAATACACAGTGCAGAAGTCACACACTTCATAAGATCTGCTACAGTGTCAAAATTGCACATTTAAGAACATTACTTTTTCAGACATTTTGAGAACTAGGGGTTTTTTTCCCCTAAGAATTAAAAGTGACACTCCTCTAGGACAACCATCTTTCAATGAGTCCTCTTCTTCATTCTGAAGTGGCTAGCAGTGATTTAACAATGCCAAATTTGCATGCTTGAGTCTGGATTGGTTCACTTCACAGTGCTTGAAAGCTGTTGACAGCACTTCAGTAGCCTCTCTTACGTAAGCTAGATCTTAGTGAGATTGTATGATTTTTCTTGGAAGGACATTTAATACATAATTTCCACTCTTCCAATTTCATACCTATTTTTATCTAGGAAACTGACAACAAATGTGGTGAGTTCATCTTAGAACTAACCTATGTTTCATTAACTTAGGAGGAAAGGGTATCTGAAAAAATAGTTTTCTCACAACTGTTTTCTGGTAAGTAAAAAGAGTATCTATCCTGAAGAGTTTTCACTTACATTAGATAGGATATATAGGAGAGCATTTCCAAATAGTTGAATAATGAATTAAGTAAGCAAAGTGGCTTGTTTATTGTGCCACAGGAAAGCTATTAATGATCCAGGTGTTCAACAACATCCACAATCTCTTAAACATAAGTTCATGGTGCCTGCATACGCTTTAGCATGATGACTTCAGTTGTCTCATAGTTATTACTCTGCTTTCTCCCTCCAACAGGTTTTTAGCCAACACAACTTTTGATGGTCTCAGCGGCCACATTAAGGTGAAAGGGTCCTCCATCATCAGCTCAGAAAACAACTTTTTCATCTGGAATCTGCAGCATGACCCTGTTGGGAACCCAATGTGGACTCGCCTGGGAAGCTGGCAAGAAGGGAAGATAATCATGGACTATGGGATATGGCCAGAACAGGCACAGAGACATAAAAATCACATGCAACACCCCACCCGCCTGCACCTCAGAGTGGTAACACTCATTGAGCATCCATTTGTCTTTACAAGAGATGTGGATGATGAAGGTCTTTGCCCAGCAGGGCAGCTGTGCCTGGATCCTTTGACCAATGACTCAGCTGTGCTGGATAACCTGTTTGAAACCCTTCAAGGAGGGAATGACACTGTTCCCATTGAGCTGAAGAAGTGCTGCTATGGCTACTGCATTGACTTGCTGGAGAAGCTCGCTGAGGATATGAACTTTGATTTTGACTTGTACATTGTTGGTGATGGAAAATATGGAGCCTGGAAGAATGGCCACTGGACAGGGCTGGTGGGAGACCTTCTTTCTGGCACAGCTCACATGGCAGTGACATCATTTAGCATTAACACTGCCCGCAGCCAGGTGATTGATTTCACCAGCCCTTTCTTTTCAACTAGCTTGGGGATATTGGTGAGAACCAAAGACACAGCAGCTCCTATTGGAGCCTTTATGTGGCCACTTCACTGGACTATGTGGCTGGGGATATTTGTTGCTCTTCACATCACAGCTATATTCCTCACCCTGTATGAGTGGAAAAGTCCTTTTGGGATGACCCCAAAGGGAAGGAACAGGAACAAGGTCTTCTCCTTCTCATCTGCCTTGAATGTCTGCTATGCGATCTTATTTGGAAGAACAGCTGCCATCAAACCCCCTAAGTGCTGGACTGGAAGGTTTTTAATGAATCTCTGGGCTATTTTCTGTCTGTTTTGTTTGTCCACATATACAGCCAACCTAGCTGCTGTCATGGTGGGAGAGAAGATCTATGAAGAGCTTTCTGGAATACATGACCCAAAGGTAAAGCATGTCATAGTTATTTACCCTGCCTTTTCTTCCCAGTCACAATTCACCACTGCATAATTTGTGCTTTCTGATAAAATCAGGAAGCAATCTGTGCACAAAACCAGCAGTTGCACTACAGTTAGTTACCATCCAATGGCACTTCAGCCTTGTTCTGTAGAGGTGTTACGGTGGGATTTCAAAGATTGAGGGTGAGGAGGAAGGTGAAGTGTTTGGGTGCTGACCACTGGAGAGAAAAAAAAAAGGCTTCTACATGCAGATTAAGGGTTTAGTTTCAGTTCTGAATTCCCTTTGTCTGCAGTTGTTTTAATCAATGGATGATTTGGAGATCTACTCAAATAAAATAACCACAAAGCACGAAGACTGATGTGCTAGCTAGGAGTTTGCAAGTATTTCATGGGTCATAATGGTGCTTACAAAGGCATTACTGGCAAAATTCTTCCAAAATGCTAAATCAGATGGAACAGAACTTAAATATTTTTTTAAAATCCTGTCTTCTCCTTCGAAAGAGTGGAATTCACTTTACAAGTAGTGAGGCATTTGATTTGTAATAGTTTTTCTGCTAGGGAACTGTCATGGGAGCAGATGTATTGTGTTGTAGAGAACCCATCTGCAAATTGCTCAGACTTCCCAATACTTTGAGCTAAGGCAAGGGAAAATGTCTAAGCAGGAGTGCCTCCACCCACTGTACCCCCCACTCCCATGGGGGGTGGAAGCATCTCCAGTTGGAATTTAAGTCCAGTCATTTTGTTAGACTGTTCTGAGTTTATTCGCCACTGAGTATTGATCATGAAAACTGGAGTGCAGAATGGTTTGTAGAGAACACGTGGCTGCCATGACACAAGAGCAGGCATCCTTTTCACCTGACAGTCACTGTCGGGAACAGGGTGCCAACAGCATATCTCCCTTGTTTGACACTGTCTCCAGTGAAGGTGTCGTTATATTATCCACAGTTTTAATCTCATTACCTAACTGCTAGTACATAGCTTTGAAACAAAACCCTCCACCAGTTTGTCTCAGGTGATTGAACTGACACATTATGCCACTGGAAAAAGTAATTCTGAGAACTTAAGAACTGGACATTTATTTTGCTCTTGAAACTTTTGTAAATAAAGGTTTCATAGGTCCCTACAGACAGCAAAGCTCAAACTCCATCCATTATATTAGGAAAACTCAGACTAGTCACCATACTGTTTTTACTTTGTGAGTGTGACATCTGATTCACTTCCTCCAGCCTCATCTAGATTCTTTCTATCAAAAAAAATCTTTTTATGGTTGGCTGGAGGCACTCTAAAATTGATTTATGACTTAAAGCAAATTGTTACTAGTAATCTGCCCTTCCCTTTCCAGAAAAAATATATCATAAATGCTACATCAATAACTTAATTTAAGCTGCAAAAGTCCAGGAATCAGGTATTTGTTTTCTTCAAGGCATTATGAATAATTAAGTGAGAACCTTTGGGTGAACTTCATAGAATCATAGAATCATAGAATGGCAAGGGTTGGAAGGGACCCCAAGGATCATAGAGCTCCATCCCCCCTGCCACAGGCAGGGCCACCAACCTCAGGTCTGGATCTACACAAGGTTGCCCAGGGCCACATCCAAGGGCCACATCCAACCTGGCCTTGAACACTTGGCCAGCAGGGACAGGGAGGTGATTGTCCCTCTCTACTCTGCCCTCGTGAGGCCCCATCTGGAGTCCTGTGTCCAGATCTGGGGCCCCCAATACTAGAAAGATGTGGAACTGTTGGAGAGGGTTCAGAGGAGGCCACAAAGATCATTAGAGGGCTGGAGCACCTGCCCTACAAAGAGAGGCTGAGGGAGCTGGGCTTGTTCAGCCTGGAGAAGAGAAGGCTGCGGGGGGACCTCATTGCAACCTTCCAGTACCTGAAGGGAGCATACAAACAGGAGGGGATTCAACTTTTTAAAAGGGCAGATAATGGCAGGACAAGGGGGAATGGTTTAAAGCTGAAGGAAGGAAGGTTTAGATTGGATATTAGGGGGAAGTTTTTTACAGAAAGAGTGGTGAGGTCCTGGAACAGGCTGCCCAGAGAGATGGTGGATGCCCCATCCCTGGAAGTGTTCAAGGCCAGGTTGGATGGGTCCCTGGGCAGCCTTGTGTAGATCCAGGCCTGAGGTTGGTGGCCCTGCCTGTGGCAGGGGGGTTGGAGCTTTATGATCCTTGGGGTCCCTTCCAACACTTGCCATTCAATGATTCTATGACTTCCAGGGATGGGACATCCACTACTTCTCTGGGCAGCCTGTTCCAGCACCTCATCACTCTTTTTGTAAAAAACTTCCACCTAATATCTAATCTAAACCTTCTTTCCTTTGGTTTTAATCCTTTCCCCCTTGTCCTGCCATTGTCTATCCTTTTATAAAGTTGAATCCCCTCCTGCTTGTAAGCTCCCTTTGGGTACTGGAAGGCTGCAATGAGGTTCCCCCCGCAGCCTTCTCTTCTCCAGGCTGAATGTCTTCCCCAGCTCATTATCTCTGTTACAGTCACTGTCATGTGAGACATAGCATTAGCTTGAAAAGGAAGTTGGTCCTCTTACTCTTTGCATGGACATCACCTTCTGCATCATTGTTGCAACCAGAGATGGAGCACTTAAGGCAGGTATTGGGAAACTGCTGCAATTGCAAGAAAATGGAACTTTAAAGCTGCTGCAGTGTAAAGTCAGGCTGCTGAGTTACAAAATTGAGTGCAGAGTACTGAAGCCTATCAGGTGCTGCAAATACAGGTGTTAGTCCTGAACAGAAACACCAATGGCTTATGGTTAATAACCTCAGTGATCCCATTAAATCACTGGCATTAATGGCCTTTTGAGACAGGCACTTCCCTGCTCCATGGACTAGATCTAAGCTTCTGAGTAGTTACCAGTTTCCAGTGTGGGAACAAGACAAGGTGGATTGTTCATGGAAGAGGCTTGCCTGCCATTACCTGAACTACAGAATAGTTTCATGTATTTCATTCATGCATTTGTCTCCGAAGTTGTAGTCTATAAAAGCTGCCATAATAGAAACTGTGCTGGCTTAACTTTTTCTCTCACAAAGCCTGACCAGTGCCCATTCAGAGTTCTCTGTAAGGCTTAAAGCTTAGGTTAAAGGAACATTTGGGGAACAACAATTGCAGAGGTGCGTGCACCACTTTTTAGTTAGCTACTTACATTTTTTATGTGATTTAAAGATTATTTTTTTTTCCAGATCTGCTAACCTCATTCCTTTCAGTGGTGGTCACTCATTTCAAAAAATAAGGCAGAAACAATAATTTTAATTTTAATATACTTTTAAGCATTCTCTTAAATGCTGTATCCCAAGCTGCTCTTGGGATACATATGCCCTTGTACTGTGCTTTCAAAATTTATTTCAAAAACAAAGCTCAAAATAAAGGAGCAACCTTCCTGAGATGATGTAAAACGTAATTTCTTCAGGCTTGCAGGCTCAAACAGCAAATCCCATCTGATGTTGCAAACAGTCAGAAGGAATGCAAGTTCCTTAAAAGGCTTTTTTTTCTCAAGATTAGAAACCTGGTATCTAAATTCAGTATTTTCAGGAATATCTGCGCTCTCTCTTCTTGTTCAGAAAAGAAAAGATTAGCTGCTGTCTGAATAAGTAACGTCAGCCTTTCTACAAAAATTCATATTACAGCAGTGATGTTTAATTGACAAAGCAGTACAGTGTTTTAGCAGTTGCTCATTGCGGCTCAGCAAAAGCAACATGGTCTTTCTGAGTTGCTTAAGTCTCAAAGGTATAACATTTTCATCAGAAACAAAAAGAAAGTGAGTTGCAGCACAACCACTATAATTACAAAGTAAAGTGGAATACAGCATTAGAAACAACTCAGTTGGACCTTTAAATGCAGTAGCAGTGTAGAAGTGAGGGAATATAGAAATATCATCCTTCTGCTGAAAGGAGGAATGGCCAGGGAGTTGAGACAAAACAGAGCAGAAGGTAAGCAAAATGGGAGGCAGGAGAATTAAGTTACTGGAATAAGTCTTGATTTTGTAAACTTAGTATGTCTTTTCTATGTAAGAATCTTAACAATGGTGAGTGGCTAAAGCCAAACATCTGGAGCATCTGTCATCGCTGGCTACTCTCTTTGCTAGGTCACATTTCTGCTCACTTTATGGCAGGAGCTACGACATATCCAGTAAGTAGCAGAAATATTAAAGCATTGACCTGCCACCCTTGAACTCTCACTCTTCTGAGAGAATGGACCAAATGGAGTTGGACTCAATGATCCTTACAGATCCCTTCCAACTCAGTATGTTGAACTCAGTATGTTCTACAATGGGCAATTTTGGGCCACAACTGCCCTCTCTCATTTTCTAATCTTGAGCATTTTAGACAATCATCTCTTGCTAGTGGAAAGTGGCAGACACAGATTTTGAAGGAGACACTCACTTGAACATGTTCTGGAGCACAAGAGAATAGTTACAGGATGAATGTGCCATTTACCCAAATGAAAGTTGCAGCAGTGTCCAGGTTCCCCCTTAGGATGCTCTCTACAGTACATGGCAATGAAGCTTAAAAGCTTGTCTGCAGATAGAGACAGAAGAAAAAAGATTTTATTTGGATCATTTTGTATTGCTTTTATCCCTTCTCTCATCTGAATCCCAGAGTCTTACTTCAGTTTTTCTCCAGTGTCACATCTTTGGATGCACAAATAATTACAACATTCTTCTTTGTCAGAGTCCTCTGCAGACCAGGTACACTGTTGTATGAGTTGTCTACAAGGTCAGTTATTCAGCCTATGGGCATGCAAACTGTAATACTCACTTGAAAATCAGCTTGGTCCTCTACTTTTTTGCATGGGCATCACCGAATCCCTTAACTCAAATTGCATCAGATTACATCCTATTTTTCTGCATCATTATTGTGACCACCTGCCTTTGAGCAGGTCTGATCATTTGTCCTACCTGCCTGTAATGGCCTGGACACAGATGGCTTGACATCTCCCAAACCTGCTTATCACCTCATTTATTTTATTGCTCCTTAGTCCCTTGGTGGTGACATTCTCCCCAGTTGCAGCTGTAGCAGCCACCACTCAAGGCTATTATCCTTGGCTGGGACCGATGCACGTTGTCACAGTGTGAGGCTGGGGTGCAGTAGGTAATGCCTTAGAACAGAGCTGGTTCTAGAGGAGGATGTAGGTATCCAGATGGGGATAGGTAAGTCTGGGACAACTGGCCACTGTCTTTTCTATCCTGATTGATAGGGTGTGATTGCATAACGCGTCTATGGCAGCAAGCTGAGTACACAGCACAGGCTGGGCAGAGATGCAGCACATTGTTAAGTAAGAAGCTGTGGGTACAAATGAAAGAATTTGCTACCATTCTTCTCCCAAAACATGTATCTTTATGGCTGTTGTCTCTTTTACCCAGCCTTGTGACAAACCCAGATACTTTATGTTTCAGTTTCCAGTATGGTTTCCATAAAGTGGTACTATCTGCGTGTGAGTAAGCTGGATCTCAGTGCCACAAACAGGGCAAATAACAAATTATCTCTAAGTACATAGAACTGTCAGTACTTTCCTTGGTCCAGTGAGCGTACAACTAAAGCGCAGACCCAGTAAAAGTCTTCATTATCAAACCAAAAATAGGGCTTTGTATTACAGGATCTCCCCAGGGAGGGGGTTATTTTTTAGTGTCAAGGAATCTTGAAGCAGGGACTTCACTTTTTGGCATCTAATGCAAGAGATGTTACAGATGGACCTTAAAGTCAGTATTATGTTGAATAGTTCAGATTATCTGAGGCAAAATAAATGTTGAAGCCGAGAGGACAGAAGAAACATTTCAAACATGTCAGCAAGAAAGCATACAACTGGAGAAGCTGAGTAACTGGACAGATTTTCTATAAGGTGGTCTAATGCTTTGCCTTTCTTTTTGCCAGAAGTGTCATACTTTCAACAACATAATGAGCTTTTAAGGTGCTTTCTAATGGTTGTCACTTTTGTGACAGCTGTCAGCTTTTCTTTGCCATCTTTAGGATACACTTGAGTAGCTATGCCTGTTAATTTACTGTGGCAATATTTTTACTTCTCTGAATCATTTTACCTTCAAAACACCCTTTGACAATGGCAAGGTTCCCTTCCACACTGTATTTTGATGGAAAATTTCAAACCTATTGAGTTTCAGTTAAGAAAAAGGGCTAAATCTCTAAGTCCCACCGTCAGCAGTTTCATTGTGTTACCTCACTTAAATTTACATCTCTGCAGTGGAGGTATTACATACAATTTACTCAGTCTAAAATGCTGTTACTGGTAGTTGGGAGAAGAAGGCACACTGGTCTGCTGTTGAAGACACATCAATATGGGATCACCCAAAGTGTTCACTGAATGCACTTACTTCTCTCCATCATGCATAATGATGCACCAGCATGGCCATCACTGATGTTGCCCAAACACTGCAGGTGCCCCAAGGGGTACACTGCAGACACCTACAATCACTTTGACAAGCCCCACCCAGCAAGTCCCTTCAGCCAGCTTGGTGTGCTTCAGGATTAGCCCTCAGAAGTCTCTACTTCTCTTCCATTCCATTGCCTGTATGCTTGCCTTTATGAGCCGTGTTTTTATTTCAGAACTGAGGACTTTGTGTTATCCAGACAAGATTTTTCTGAGATTTCGTTACTAAGGAATTCAATATGTGCAATCACACAGATTTTTGTTTCCAGATTTAAATTATAAAACGTGAGGGTGCAAGCTCTCCTTTCTGGACAATCTCTTCATTTAGATGCCTTATTATTTTATCAGTTAACACACACCACCAGCCTGCCCCTTTACCTGTATTAAAGCAGTCCAGAAATACCCTGGCAAGTAACTACAGATGAGCTTTAGCATCACAAAACCTTAGAAAAGGAAAGCTCCAGCCACTTTATAGGCTTTTTTTATAGTTAGAGGCACAATTCCAATACCCCTGCATTTAATGATATTTTCCCTCAAGCTCAGCAAGTTTTAGAATGAGGCCGTAACTGTTGTGTGTTTATTGATAAATTTTCTTCCTGAAAACAAGGAAGCCTTGTAGGAATTGCACAGAAGAAAATCCTCTTAAAGACTGCCATAGTCTTTCACTGCAACAGCCTAAGATGAATCACTATAACGAGTGCCACTTGCACTGCTATGTATTAAATATATAATGAAATAGCATGTATTTAAATATGCATTAAATGCATTAAATTATATAGCAAAAAACCCCACAAACAACCCAACTAGTGGAGTTAACAGAAATCTTACTGTTCCTGTGGGGTTTAGTATCTGTACAGGACTGCAGGATTCTTTTTACAATTAAAAGAAGTTGGCTGCAAAATCTGTAGAGCATACATTTCTGTGCAGGAGGTCACTGGATACAGGAAGGTCATGACTCACAGCATCATAGCCCACTAATTAATACATGGTGCTTTTATGAGTATTAATGAGTCAGTGAAGGATTTGAACTCAAGAGGACTTTAAGTGCCACAGAGACCAAAGGGAAAAAATCTCAGACAAAGGAGAAATTATCAAACTCCAGTTAGAGTAAAGAAAAGGCTTTGCAGAGCTATCTCACAGAAAAATGAAAGATGCCTGCAGTCTGTGGAGTTGAAATCTTGGCCTCTTTAGCTTCCTATGCAATTAGTGGTGATGAATAATTGACTTGCTTACCTTCCCCATTGCCATTAAAGCTTTCTTGTAAGGTTACAGCTTTGGAGGTTCAGATTACGTCTAGTTTGGATATTTATCATTCTAATGCAAAGTTTATCAGACAATGCACTGCACTGTTCTCCAAGTTTCCTTTCCCATTGAGATCTGCTTTTTATGCCTTCTTGCCAACTGTTAGCTTTTTGGTATCTTTACATATTTACCCCAAGCGCCCCAGATCTTCACCTATGTAGAATGCCTTGTGTTGTCACCTACTGCCTTGGCCATACTTTAGCTCACCATGCTAATTGTTTGATCCAAAGAATGTAGGGGTAGGGGGGGGAGAGAGGAAGTCCTGCTGTCTTCACTCCCTGTGGTATAGGTCATGGAGTGTGTTCTTTCAAAACCAGGAGGTGTTCACATCTGTTTTCACATCAGTTTTCTCACTCTCAAGCTATATTGTACTTGTATGTGCAGTTATTTTTAAAGAAGAAGGCGAGCCCATCATCAGGAGTAGCAGCTATATCATAGATGGTGCTCAGACCTTTGCAAGAAATAGCGGGAGCAGAGAAACACAAGGAGAAAACATTCTGGAAGTAACTGGCAGAAGAGCAGAGAACAGAGAGATCCATAAGGTTGATCTTATCACCTGGCAGATGGAAGATCATTGTGCAGCTGACTTAGCAGCATTGAGGATATTTATGACTGTTCACAAAAAATACAGCCCCTGTGATCTATAAACAGAGCCACAGACACTATCCTGGCTCACCTTCCTAGTGACAGAAGTCCTCAGTCAGTTCCATCACCGATCCCATGGATTTCAGGGATGACAAGGGGTCAAACCCTCTCAAAAAAAAAAAAAGTAGTTTTCATTGAGTACAATAAGATTTGACTGAACACCAGGTAAATTCAAATACTATAGTCCATATTTCATTGTGCAAGAGATCAAGGTATTTGAATGAACTCGTCCTTTTTCTGTTATACTTTGTGCTTAACACATCTCAGTTTTCCAAATGTATTCCAAGAAGGTAAAAAAAAAGAAAAAAGGTAATGTAGTTCTGTTGTGGGATCTGAAGGGAGCAAAGGACTCCTGCTGGCTGACCTTCATTTGATGCTTTTGAACCGATAGCCAATAGCAGATGACATATTTAAGAAATTAGGGCTGCACTGGTAGACAGTGATCTGCAGTTGGAAACCTCTTTGTCCTAGTAACTGGTGATCCAGTGCAACATGAAACTCTTGTCTTTTGTTTTCCTGGAAAGCGCAGAGCAGTAGCCTTACCTTACAAGGTCAGACACTATCACCACAGAGGACTGTGTACAGCCCTGGTACCTAATCAACCAGCAACAGCTGGAGCAGGAGAACCTTCAATGAGAAAAAGGCGTTGAAAGATGATTGGTTTGAAGTCAAGAAAGCTATCTACTTTAAGCTGCTGCCGCATTAGGTTTCCCCCTCCAGCCCTCCGCTGACTGTAGAGAACTGTGATAGCTTTTTAGCCTCAGACCTGGGGCTCAGGATGGAAGGATAAGAGGGATTATCTAACCAGAAATCACCCACAACTCTTTGGTAGTTTGAGCATGTATTCAGCCAAAGATCTTTTCTTCCCTTGCTTCTAATTTGAAAAGAGTTTCACCTGCCTCAGAGCAGCATCAGCCCAGTTTTACAGGTAGGAAGCAGAGCATCAGCGATGAAGTGGCTGTCTGGGCCATTTTTACAGCTGCTTTGTGCTGCTGAAGTACAAATGGAAACAGAGTACAAATGGAAACAGTGCCTGTTGGGAATTACATTCCTTTTTTTTTTTCCCTCAGTCTACCCATTTTTCCTACAGTAATTTCGCTTGATATCTCCCAGTTCTCAACTCTCCTGGAACAATTTCCAGCTCAAAGATTCCTCTGTCCAGACAACAATTTCAGTGCTATTAAGAAACAGGGTTAAGCTCACCATTAAGTTCCTATTCACCCTCACACGGGAACCATCAATACAGAGGCTCTATATGTTTAAAGTCTCAATTTCTTTTCATGTTTGTTCTTGTTGCAGTGCAAGGGAATAAACTGGCAGCAGTGGACTCTGCATTTGTTTCTAGATTGGAACTGCTTATTGATTTCAAAGCAGCTGTAAAGATTTATGCCAGCTAATGACCAAGATGAGCTGGATTCAATGTGATGGGATTAAAAAAAAAATCTGACATCCTGTCAAGCCAAGTATCAGCTCCACTGGCACTTTTAGCAACACGAGAAGGGAAAGTGAACTTTCAAATGTATTCTGAATACACCATCTCCTGGAGGCTGTGGGAACATCTCCACTTCCCAAGCATTGAACACATGGGACAGTTTCTGAACAGAGCCTCTACTTCCAGAAGTTCAGCTGAGAATTTTCATCTGCTAGAATTTGAAATTCATGTGCCTCACTGTGAATAATTTTTTCTTTCATCTCCCTCTGCGCCCCATAAATATTCACCAGTTTTCAAAAACTCTTGCAGATAAGTAGGGAAAAGCCCATGGATAGAGTTCTATGTTGTTTGGTGGTTTTTTAAAATTTTCTTTGTTTATTATTTCCCTGAAACTAGGAATTGCATTTCTTTTATCAGTGGGTCATGAGAAATCTCTAAGCAGGTAGACATAAACGAATTGGCTGCATAAGGCATCATAAAGTGGTATTGCTCCATACAGCATGATAACATGGTAGTGCTTCATACTGTATACAGCTTCTGAAAGCAGAAGTCTCATTGCAGATCTGCAGATCTCTAAAAGCATGACAGTTCTCCACAGCAGAGCAGACCACTTAATGCTACACTTCTCCAGTAATTAGCAACTGAAAACTGGACATTTTTTCAAGATCGTGTGGTGGTTCCCTGGCAGAGATTGTGCTGACACAAGCAGCAGTTCTGCTGGTATATGAGATGCCTGTTAAACACTACACTTGGTGTTACAACAGGTAACGAGCGTTACCAAAAAGCAGAGCTACTGGAACCTTTGCATGATAATTTTTTCTCAGAAGTAGCTGGAAAAGTTAGAAATTGTCTCCAGAGCTGTTCCTCCTTTCTATATCTCGTTAAAATTTAAAAAGCAGTATTGTAGGTGGTGGTGGCGAAAGCTGAATCTGTGTTAACTCTGCATCTGTCACTGCAGGGTGCAGCCACTGGCACTGCACTCCACTGCATAATGGGTTGCCTTTTTCCCACTTCCATCAAATAATAATTCAGGGAGTTGAATTGTGGAAAGGAGAGGATAACTGAATGAATAATGAAATAATTTTAATGATTTGAGATGCTGGTTAGAAATTGAGTTCCTGAAGCATTTTTCCTCCAGACGGCTATCAAGGTGCACAGAATCAGATTGAGTGAGGCATTAGTGCACCCCATTGATCAAATAGGGGGAAAGCATTTCCTAAGTTTCAGTCACTTATGGGCTCAATGTTTATAGAAAATAATAGCCATAATTTCATTTCCCAACAATTGCTCTGTTTATACCTTCCTTGTCTCTTCACAGCTCCCAACAAGCTCAAACTCCACATGATCAGAAGGCAATATTGCACTGCCTGCTTTTTCGAGCTGAGACCATCTTTTTGCTATATTGCAAACACCTGGATTTCTTACACACTTGAAAAAATACACGACAAGCAAGTGTGATGCAGACCTCAAAAAGGTAGTAGACATAACAACCAAGGTGCCAAGTGAGGAAAAGTATTTGAGCCAAATTTTTTTGCTTTGCGGCACTGAAAGGTCTTATAAAAGGCAGAATCTGCTAGAAAGACCTGAAAACCCAACAGTTCAACTTTGGAGTATGCCCAACTTTTGAGATGCTGGAGACATCTCATGAATTTTCAGTTTTAGATCCCAACTTGCATAGGATACTTCTATGCCTGAATCTTTCCAAGTCTGAGCCTAGGTGTTCCTAGCTTAACAGATAACACTGAATGTAATGGCACTGTATTACATAAACTGGAATGTGCCAAGTAGATGCAAAATCTCTGACATTTAGGACTGTATTTTCTTTTTTCTCCTCCAGTGGTTTTATCACTTTGTTTTTTTCATGCATAATTGGCACCCCAAGTCATAGCTGTATGTCCATGCCCAATTCTCAACATCTCAGATAAAATAAGTTCTCCACATCCCACTCGGCAGATGTTTTCACAACAGAAGACAGAAATGAAAAAGATCTAGAAGTAGGGTGCCAAGCCAGGGGAACTGGTAGATGCAGTATTTGCATTTAGCAGTAGTCAGCACAAACATCATTTGTCTGGTAGTAGCATAATGCTATAGAAGGTACAGAAGGCTCTGAGAAGTCCCAAAGTTTTATTCTAGCCCTGTAGAGCTTTTGACTTGCTTAAACATTATATGGCCTCCTACCTCAGTGCTCAAGTGACCCAACAACCATTTCACCTCCTTAGCACTTAGAGGTATTCCATTACCCCTTGTTTGTTTGGCATATCTTCTTAAACAGTGAGACTCATTTTCGGGAATACCCAGCACAGCCCAAAATTCCCACAGTAGATAGGGTCCTTAGGGGTCACAGGGACAGCATTGGTACCCCAATCCCAGAAACTGCTCTGTCTTTACATCTATTTCAATGAATTGTCAAGCTGGGACTTCACTGTCCCCTGAAAGCCTCTCTCTAGGTCAGAACACACCTTGTTCTTTTGATTTCTTACGGCCATAGGTATCTGCTTTTTTGAGAGACCGCGTAAGGTTAAGGCAAGTCCCAAGAAAGCTCATGTTTGGAGATGGGTTTGCAGCTACTGTATTCATTAATTTTTAATCATACTCAAATCACCAGCAAATCTCCAAGTACTCTATGAATACAAAAACTGTCAACAGCTCCTAGTACCTGTTACCTGCTTTGTGATGGTTGTTCACCTGTCATACTGACTGAGCTTTCAATGAAGAAGCACAGTACAGTGTACACAGAAGTGTAATCACAAACTAGAAATGCCTATAATTTGGACAGCTATTTCTTCTCAACAAACTAACTTTTATATTTGATATTACTGATGTAAAAAGTAACTTCTCCAAAGCAAAGAAAAATATGCAATTTATTTTTGATTCTTGAAATTGTTACTCTCCAAATCCTGGTTTTTCACAGTTCACAATTTCTCTGAAGCCCTAGGCATTAGTAGTCTGTTATTGCTTTAAAGAAAACAGACAGACTCTTTCAATATAGGACTCATGAAACATGACAAACACAAAAGAAGCAGAGCACGAGAAACAAAAAAGAGAAATATAAAAATAGGTAACTAATAAGGACTCACAGGATGATTGTGACATGTACATATCCTGTTGGGGCACAGGTATTTGTGGTTTCCATCTTTTCACAGAGTCTTTCCAGCAGAAAACTAGGAAAAGTAAGAAAGTAGCAGTGACAATTGTTCAGTCTTGTTTCCATCCCAAAGTTTTTATCTTCTGTTGAAGCAAGTAACCTTTAGTGGTTTTAGCAGATTAGCAGTGAAGGTAGTGCAGGTAGTCCATTATCTGCTTTTGGCAGCATTTAGTGGTGTTAATCCACTGTTCATACAGCTGGCAAGCAAACCTTTTCCTCATGTGGATAAGCAGAAGTAAAAAGAAAATACAAGTCCCAAAAGACAAAGAGGATTAAAACACTACTAAGTGTTATCCTTCATAAAAGGAGTCGAGAGTCATCAAACACAAAGTTCCAGGCACATAATTATGCTTAAGAAAAATCATAGATTACCAGAAGCAGGAAGAGCATGGGATACAAAGGATCACTGCATAACTTCCCTACAAAGACTTTCCAAGACTTCCCACCAGACATATGGTGTTTCTAGAGGCGGATATTAAGCCAGATGGATTTTTGATCTAATACATATTCCAATGTTGTTAGCATTTATGGTGAAATTTGACAGTGTGCCCAACACAAAGCATGGACAATTCTCAGCAAAGCACTTAGGACAGAAAATTGCACAGAGGTGCGGTTTACTCTCTCTTTTGTCCTAGCCTTTCTCATAGAGGCTTAAATATTTAGCTAGATGTAGATGCTGGTGACAGTCTGAGTGTGGGATACTTTCCAGTGAAGTCAGGTATCAATCAGCAGTCCTTATCTACAGACCAGATGTGACAGTGCAATTGGCATCACTAGGTGGGCCACAAATATCACAGCAAACACCTAAATTGGAAGTCAGTATGGTTCAATGTTGAGACTCAGTCGGATTTCTTTGTCTCTTGGCTGAATCTGCCAAGAAATAAAATGCCCAAGAATTAGTACTGACTGTGTGGACTAGTTTCTTGAGACATACACTGCATGGATCCCACTCCAGGCTTGTTCTTTAAAGAAGTCATCTTCAGTGTCTCAAGACTAAAACTAGATTTGTGTTGAGAGTATTGTGCTGGAAGTCTCCATAATGTTCCAGCATCAATATCTGTTATTTGTGTCTTCTGGTACTTGAATGTTGCTTCCACACTTCTGAGCAAGAGCGTTTACTTCTGCACTCACAGTCCTGGCACAACTGCAGTATGGTCAGCTCCAAAGGGAGGCACACCCCATGTTGCTTGTCCTGTGATCATCTGAACCAGAACACCTTTAAAAACACACCAAAACTCCTTCCATAGCCACAGTCTTGCATTTATCCACAGGTCTCATCCCTGAATTGCAACAAAGGGACCAGATCAGCAGAGTACAATATAGAAAGCACCTGCCTACTTTGCAGATTAAAAATTACTAGAAATATAGTATATTCATAGCTTCCAGGGCATCACAATACCATCCAAAAGTTTTTTCTCTTCTTTTCAAACTGAACTATAGGATGGTACATTTACAACCTACCTCTGCTATTCTTAAGAAAGCTAGGAATATTCTTTTAGCCATGGGGTCATTGAAGAGAAGAGCAAGGAAGGTGCTTTTTATGGCTTTGTGTTGCCCTACGCTCTGTTTTACATAGATGGTAATGCAGAGATTATAATGCAGAGAGCCAGATGGACCTCTTTGCTTCGTTTTTGCAAAGCACAGCATGGCCATGGTGAGATCATCTTTGCAAGATGCTGTGAAGACCATGAGCTTCCTGGGAGGCAAATAAAGCATGACTACTTCAGCCTTCGCTTTATTTGGCTTACTGTGCTCCCAAAGTTTGACCTTTTAGAGGCTGGTACATTGCTTAAAGCTTTCCTGTTAGTGTGGTCTTAGTAACAGTTTTCCATCTCAAGGAGGTGCTCGGTGTGGTAGAGGACACTGCCAGACACCTCCACTGCAATTTGAAAATTTCCCCATGAGTAATTAAATGCTTTGAAGACAAACAGGGGTCTCTGAAACTTGTGATTATCCAAAATACTTGGGGCTTTACTGCAGAACGTGGAGCCAGTTGTTAAAAGGAAAGGACACCAAAAGGGGTATGTGTATATAGCCTGATACTCAAGCTTACAGGCTTGGGCTATGCTGAAGAGTGTTCTTCCTCCTCACTTCTTAGGGAGACTTTTTGGAGTCTACAACACTTAAGCTCTTAGCATTCCTGTGGAGAGTGGCAGCAAAGACAGCAGTGGTCTGTGCTATGGTCTCCAGGCTTCTGAAAATGAAATGGTACCTTTAGGCAGAAGACTCAGTATCATCCTTAAGGATTCAGTAAAAGACATTCTGCCACAACAAATCCAGTCTGTGGGTCCTTTGCTGGCTGCCTGGAGCCCCATAAAGTGGATCCTAGCAAGCCTAGAGGCTTCTTGTGACTCTGCCTGAAACACTGATTGGCTTATTGACAAATAATATGACTAAACACCTAGATTTGGGGGTTCACTGTGTCTGGGGAAAAATGTCTTTTTCACATTTAAAGAAAATCCTGAGGCTACACAAACAGGCTAATCAGTCACCTGGTGGCTTTCAACTTCCAAACTTTTTTCCATTGACTGCAGGAAGACATCAGAGGTCTGTGACTGCTGCGGATTTGTGACAGGGTGTTCCCACGTAAGGGCACGATACCAGGTGTGAAGGCAGCAAATGACTCTGCTAATCTGTAATTTCATCTCCCCAGCTCCACCACCCATCCCAAGGATTTCGGTTTGGGACCGTGCGAGAAAGCAGCGCAGAGGACTACGTGAGGCAAAGCTTCCCAGAGATGCATGAGTACATGCGACGGTACAACGTCCCCGCCACCCCGGATGGAGTAGCGTACCTAAAGTAAGCAACAGCATGGTCCCCCTGACCTGAACGCAAAGCAGTGAGATGGTGATGGGTTTCCTGCTCTCCGTGTCACTTATCCCACAAAACAGTCACTGAAGGGAGTGTGGCAAATAGAGAAAAAAGCATGCAATCACCTGGAGAGAGTGAGACAAGTAGAACAAGCCAGCATAGGACCAGCTGGAGTGTTTCCAAGTAAACAGCACTTCACACTGCTATGGTGCCATCAAGCATGGACAGTGTATAAATCCTGGCAGGTTTCTGTGCTTGGCTCCCCTTCATCAGGCAGTGAGAAACACGGAGAAAAAAAACCATCAGTCCAAGCAAAAGCTGTGCTCCTCAGCATCTTCAACATTCTGGGAGGAGAGAAACCTTAAAGTATTTATCATTAAAATGAATTTTAAAAAGCATTAGGCTAGTAAAAAAAAAAGTGATAAACACCAAATGTACTTGCTTTAGGGAATCATGGCATCACTGTGTTTCAGAGACATTTGTGCCTGCCAATCAGGGGTCACACAATTGTATCATTCTGCCAGGAAACAGGAGAGGTGATAATAAGCCTGAAATAATTAATTCATTTTACGCATAGAAATTGCATAACAGATGGCCTGAGAATTTTTCACCAGAAGTTGTTTCCTGTTTATGTATTTTTCCCAGAGCTATCCTAACGATAATTAAGATACATGGCAGTTCCTTTCAGTTAAACTGGAATCGATCCATTGAAATCAATGAAGTGATGTAATTTCACATCAAGAGAATACCTGGACCTCTAAATTGACAATAGTGGACAGAGCAGTCCCTGATCAGATCAAAACAGGCACTGCAACTGTTATTTTATATCACCATTTTATGCAAGTGTGCTATTTATAAATGGTGATGTTATTCAGTCCTCTGTGTTCATGAAGACTGAACATAAAGAAAAGCTGATCTCAGTGAAGGAAATTAATTTACCACATATTCAAGGAGAAAGGAGGAGAAACAGCTTTGTAGACTTACCCTCTTGGTTTTTAGCACTAATGAGACATGAGGATAGCACTAGTATTTTATCAGGGTTTTTTTTTTTCCAATAACAATTTGTGCTGCCTTTCAGTTGAGTCAACGTCTAACGTTGTGGTTTAATCCAGCCAGCAGCTAAAACAACCACACAGCCATTCGCTCACTGTCCCCTTCCCAGTGGGATGCATGAGAGGAAAAAACCCAACAACAATACAAGAAGAAACTTGGAAAAAATATAAGCAACAAAACAAAATAAACAAGCAAAAAACCCCCCACGACTTGTGTGTTGAGATGAAGACAGTTTAATAGGACAGAAAAGGAAAATAATAATGATGATGATGATAATAGAATGTACAAAGCAAATGATGCACAGCACAGTTTCTCACCACCTGAAGCTGATGCTCCACAAGAGCCTGGGCTGTCCTGCCTCCTGGCCCAGACCCCTATTACATGCTGAGCATGACATCATATGTTATGGGATATCCATTTGGTCAGTTGGGGTCATCTGTCCCAGCTGTGTCCCCTCCCAGCTTCTTGTGCATCCCTGGTCTACTCACTGGTGGGGTGGGGTGAGACACTGAAAAGTCCTTGACTGCTTGGCAACAACTAAAACATCAGTGTGGTACCAACATTGCTGTCATCCTAAATCCAAACTGCAACACTACACCAGCTTCTAGGAAAAAAATTAACTCTACTCCTGCCAAAACCAGGATATTGTAGTATTTTCAGATCAGTAGTACCTCATGAGAGCAAAATAAGTCCTACCTCCACTGCTGTGCTGTAGATGTACAATTTGTATTCCATGCACAACTCCTTCCTTCAAAACAAAAATCAGTTTTGCATTCAGAGTAACAGCCCCTGGCCTCTGTTTCCATTCAGTAATCTTCCAGAGAACTGCATGGGTAAATGTTCACTGAGCATCAGTGAGGCTTAGACTGTGAAGTGATTCTGTTTCTGACTTTGATGTTGAATACAGACATGATCCAGAGAAACTCGATGCCTTCATCATGGATAAAGCACTCTTAGATTATGAAGTATCAATAGATGCTGACTGCAAGCTTCTGACTGTGGGGAAACCTTTTGCCATTGAAGGTAAAAATCAGTTTTACAACATATGGCTGTATTTCTCATGTGTTGCATTTGCTTTATTGTGATTTGGTGTTCTTAGTGAAAATACACATGTGAAACAATGTCCCCTTGAAGAACATAGAGGAATCAACTTTTTTAAAGGGTAGACAATGGCAGGACAAGGGGGAATGGTTTAAAACTAAAGGAAAGAAGGTTTAAATTAGATATTAGGGGGAAGTTTTTTACAGAGAGAGGGGTGAGGTGCTGGAACAGGCTGCCCAGAGAGGTGGTGGATGCCCCATCCCTAGAGGGATTCAAGGCCAGGCTGGATGGGGCCCTGGGCAACCTTGTGTAGATCCAGGCCTGGAGGTTGGTGTCCCTGCCTGTGGCAGGGGGGTTGGAACTCTGTGTTCCTTGGGGTCCCTTCCAACCCAGACCATTCTATGATTCTGTGATTCTATGATCAGGGTAAAATTCTGAGTTCACTCTGGGTTTACCCTTTTTTGTGGTTTCTGAACTTTCAGATCACTTGTGCCATCTGTGGCCATGCTCTGTATAGGAATTACTCAAAGAGCTGAGACAGTCTGTCTCCATACAGTAGGTGGCACCATCCATTTCACTGCTTAGAGTGAAATAAAGTAACTCTTGAAATGAGGCTTGCTTCTTGTAGGCTTGCTTTCATTACACACATTCAAAACTCATCGGATTATGTTCAAAATGCTGTTCTACAGTTTCGTTCTCATCTGAATCAGATAAATACTGTTCCAGTTTTAAAGGTCAGCTTAAGATTCCCGCTGAACCTGTAGTTAATTGAAAGTAAAGAAGGGAGCCCAGCCTGGTACGCAGCCTCCTGCAGCCCTTGTGTGTTAGCAAGGACAGATGGGAGCCGGATTGGAAGCAAGGCTTGTCTGAAGCTGCCTCCAGCCAGGCGAGCACATTAGCAGCTATTAGACTTCAGGAATCGCTTCTGTGATAGATGGCCAATGAAAATGATTGAAGCTGCCTCTTTCCTCCTTTCCAAGGGCAATCACTCTGTCCGCTCCCAATGCGCATTAAAACAACCTCCTTCAGGAATGTTCCAGCCTGATTGAAGAAGGCAATATGCTAAATGAAGGCCAGAGGAAGCTGGGCGTTTTAATCATTTCAGCTAAAAGTCACTTTATGGAACTTTATGGAACGCTCCTTTTTGCTGTACCGTATATCCGTGCCTCCCATATGAATTCACACCAGAGGCCTGAAAGCAATCCATTTTCTTCTTTTCTGTTTGTTATTGGAGAGGATGGATGCACAGAGAGCTGTTCAGGCTCCGGCAGGGTTTGTGTGTGTATGTGCACGTGCAACCTGATAAGTCTTCCATTTCAGAAAGGTCAGCTCTGCTGAAGTAAAACATCAGCTTCTACAGCCCTGAATCAAGGAAAGCTAATTTCAATACAGAAGAAAAACTACAACCCACAAATAACTTCCAAACTATATGTCTTTACATAACTGGACTGCGTATCACCTAACCACAAAATACTTTAATGCTGAAAATGAACCATAGCTGTGCCCTCTCTAAAACCATTCCTTCAATGTGAGCAGATATGTTTGGGTAGAAATATAGGCACAAGGTACAAAAATCAGCAGCAAGGGAGACTACTGCATTGTAGGTATGCATATCACATCGCTCTGCATCACTGTAAAGCAAGCCACTGTGATGGCAAATTTATTACTTGTACATTTATGGGGCTTTTTTTCTTTCTTCCCATGTTGGTTTTGTTGTTTGATCGGTTTTTTGGGTTTTTTTTTTTAAAGGAAACAGTCTGAAATTTTGAATTCTGAAGTTTAAAATTCACAGTGGACTAGAAATAAATGTTTACAGGCAATTGGCAGGACATCTTTGCATGAAAGTGCATATCTTCCAGGCATGAATTGTATTTGTTTTTCTAAAGTCAAAACTCAGATTCTGCAAATTGAAAGACGACATTTAGAGTTACTGCATCAGTTTTCACAGAATCACAGTTTTCACTTAACCTAAGTCCTTTACCAGCACTTGAAGGTGTTGAAAGACCACATAATGCCTAAAAACTGTATTAATCACTATCTGGAGTTCCATGTCACTGCCAGAGCAGAACTGCACAAATTGAAAGCTTAGCCCCTGGGCTTTTAATTGCTGTGTGACAACAATACAGACTGCTCCCATATGTATATATATTTACATGTGTGTACTCAGCTTCTCATAAGAAAATATGTAGGAAGAAAAGAAAAAGTCACGTCTGACACCATAGTGACATCCATCCACTAATCTAAAAATGTGAAGAGACCACAGAATGGTTTGCTTGACATTAAAGGGTTTTTACTCTGGTTAAAAAGAAACTCCTGTGGCAAGAGCACACAAAAGGCTGTTTCTAGAGATAAGACACATTTACTCATCTACCTGTACCTCCATCCTACCTTTTTGAACCTCCAATTTTACTTATTACTTTTGTAGCCATAACAATTTTGAATTTGCATATCCTGTTTGTATTATGCTACTGCATTTTGCACAGCAGAATGTCACATCTCAGCATTCCAGCCCACGGTAATCCAGCATCCAGGTTTGAACTGGTTTGCTGCAACACAATGCCAATTTGACCTTCCATTGCTGGTAGTTGACAGATTAAATGAACGTACTCTAGCAAAAAGCAAAGCAGTAAGAGAAGCATGATTGTACTGGTTTTCCTTCTAGGATATGGTATTGGTCTTCCTCCCAACTCTCCACTTACCTCAAACATCTCTGAACTGATCAGCCAGTACAAGTCCCACGGTTTCATGGATGTTCTGCATGACAAATGGTACAAGGTTGTTCCGTGTGGGAAAAGAAGCTTTGCTGTCACAGAGGTAAGCCATGAACTTGGGTCATATAAATGAGGACTTGCACAAGCTGCCAATTATTTCCCCTCATTCACAATGTGCAGTGGATACATCCACATGACAGAGAGGGTCTGCAGCTGAGGGGAAGCATAAAGCTTCAAAGGCAAGAGATGCTAAGCCCAGCAGTGTTCAGATCAGTGCTCAAGACAAATGTTAGCATGACTGTGCTGTGCAGTTAAGCATACAGTGTATGCATCAGACAGCACTCCTGGAAACAAACAGGGCATGTAACATAGCATTTTAAAAAGTGATCCGGCACACTGCACAGGTATATCTGATTCCACTCAGTTATGTGTATCATCATCTGCAGGGTCTGTCAGTGACTCTAGAACATCTCACATGAGAGCCACTGCTAAAAGAACTAACACAGAGATCCACAAGAGCCAAAGAACCAGAGAGAGTGGGAATTTAGTATAGCCCAAATTTCAAATATAATTGCGACCCCTTCCTAACATGGATGGCAGCTACTTGTACCAAATATAAGACTTCAGCCTAGAAACAGTCCACTAAGATACCACACTAAGAACAGAAGAGCAGAAGGTTTCATGTCTAAGTAGAACTACAGGGAAGAAAGAAAATCTCCATCGTTTTATGTCCTGGTATCAAATCAGAGGAGTTATGAGAGCTCGTGGCAGCTAAAGATGTAGGCCTCTTATCAGAATAGCAGTTTTCTGTAAAGTTCCCTAGACTGTCAAGTGGAAAAAAAAAAAGATAAAATACAAGGCATGAAAAATCCAGCATGCCTGGAGCTTAGATCATACACTGCTAGCTCAAGGTGTTCCAGAAGACGTAGGTACCATGTTCTCACTGTTACAAAGCATGTAGCTAGATATACACTATCTCCTCTTCAGATCATTTAGCCAAGTCTCAAACCAACTCTACCTGTTCCTTGAGGAAGTGGTAGGATGGCCATTCTCCCCGAAAAGAGAAGCCCAGTTTGCCAGGGCTCTGACTCCTTCCCTCTGGTGGTCACTTGAGCATCTTGTCTGCAAACCTCTGTTGGCTCGAGCACTAGAAAACTAGCTTTTTTAAGAGATCTGACAAAAAAAAACCCTCACCTTTGACTGCTTTAATACATAGATTGTTAGGTTATTTCTGCATCTTTTATTACATTTTTAACATTTTCATTAAAATTGTGCTAATATGAAATAAATTATATTTTAACATCACACTTTCATAGAAGAACATTTAATTTATTTTTATTCAGCTTATTCTTTTTTTTTCTTTTTTATGTGACTAATTCAACACAAAGTAGCATATTTAAACAAAAGTATGTATTCGCTGCTATTTCTGATCTGGCTTATCTGAAGATCATATTATCATCTAAGAAGACAGGTATCTGGGGAATTTTCTTTTTCATGTAGCTGACACATCTGTTCCTGACAAGCACTTCATTCAGTGACCTTTTGTTACTCTATATTTTAACCCAATCTTCTGAATTAAACCTCAGGAAAATTACCAGACAGTAATGGCATTAATTACCACAGCTGTCTCAGAACTGAAAACAATTGTAGCAGAGACAACCTTACGTAACCTCTTAGTAGTACCCCAGGGATGAGACATCAAGAGCTTCCTCTCATCACAAGAGTATTACTCCAATAGCTGTGTCCAGGGTTGAATTCTTTGTATTCCTAGAAAAATAACTAAGACACAGAATACATTCTAAGTATCTTCCAGCTAAAAGCATGGCTTTATTAATACTAGTTTTCTCCCAGAATATATATTTCCTCCTGTATGCTAGTGTTCTCTAGAGAGGGTTCCACACAGCCCTTGGGTATGCCAGAGATGATCTGTTGGGTTGCAGGAAGAAAATACTAGAATTTCAGGAATACATGAAAAAAAATTATATATATATGTAAATAATAAATGAGCATACATATATGGGGATGCATGCTCAAAAAGCTACTGACAGAGGTGCACCATCAAAAAAGTTTGGAGACCACTGCTCTAAGCCTTAGCATCGCAAGACTGTCTCTAGAAACAGGAACTCTCTTTTCTGCCTTATGAGAAAATAAGCCCTGGCTCAACAAACTGCAGAAGGCATATTATAAAACCAATTGGATTTGTCTTTTTGTGAAGAAAAACAAACAGGAGCATAGATGGAATAAACTTTGCATTCAAAGTGGAGAGAAAAAATCTGGTAGGCAGCGCGTACTTCTTACAGTTTCTCTTCTGAAAACCTTTTGCAGTTTAAAAATACAAGGGAAGACCATATAATTTCCTTTCCTGCACAGCTATTGCTAAGTACATTGCTTCTGAGGCAATCCCAGTTCTTTCACTTCCCTAGATTTTCATTAACTCCTTCATGTTCAGCAGTACAATACACTGGTTTCCAGGTAAGCCTTAACTTTCCCTGTTTTCATGGCATGAAAAAACAATGGCAAGGTTTGAGTACTGAAAGATTCTTCAAGGCCTGCCAACAAAGAGAGGAGGTGGGAAAAAAGCTGTTCTGGTTTGAAAAAAAGTTCTGAATTTGTCATGTGAATAGTCCCATGGGCTTTCTATTTTCTCAGTGTTTAATAAGTTTTAAGTATGGGGTTCTAAGGGTAGTTTTAAGCATGAGGTCACAGCTGGAAGGCATGCTGTGCTTTAAACTAATTGGGTCTTTTGAGTGTAACCTCCACATGATGGCCAGGAAAGAAGGTTGAGCTGCTCCCAGGATGCTATCTGACTGTAGTCCTTACTTGATCTTCAGTTGTACTAACCTAGCATGCATAACTGAGTGAGTCCAGGTCCAACACGCTGGTTCAGGTGACTGAAAGACTCTGAAAAGTGGCTCTAAAAGTTAGTCTTTGAAGAAATCCTCTTGTACTGAAAGGTTTTAGCTATCAGGAAGAGTCAGGAGAAACAAAAGACCACTTGCAAGTCTGTGCCATCGTGGGGTAAGCTCTGGTAAGTCCAGACTTTCCTGAATTGGTCTGCTTTTGCTGTATCTCCCATGAGCATCCCTTCCTCTTCACCCATTTCTCTTGATCAAGAACTTGCCAATTTTATAAGTTTCAATTTCACAGCTGGGACAAATCTACTAAACTAAACAGGGCCAAGTAGTGGATACTATTTAAACATACCTTTATGTCATTTACACCAAGATGAAAGGGAATTATTCTTGGTCTGGTCTTGATGCCATTTTGTATCCTTTATTCCTGTACAGTCCAGGAATCTCTCTTACTTAGCTCCTGCAGTCAGTCACTGCAACTTTAAACAGGTTCCATGAAGCGTTGACAATGATGTTTAACACAGAAGCAGATAATTCAGTTCCAGAAGTCTCAGCTTGTAAGTGGGCAGTCACTCACATGGATTGTGTACCAAACTAGGACCCAGCAATTGCTGCTTGATAGCTAGAGTAAGGCTTTGGATTTTTCTATGTCATTTTGATAGATTCTGTCTGTGACACACTGCACCTGTTGATCAAGAGTAATGACCCACAAATGGGAAGGAAAGTATGTGAAATATTGATCAGTATGGCCTTTGAATTGGTAAAACATCCATCTTCCTTTTTTGTCATTACCTCTTTAGGCTGTACCTGATTCTTACCCAGCAGCCATTCCTGTTCACACCAAGGTTAATTTTCCTTAGGTTTTTCTTGAGATTCATCTTCCCAGTCATACTTTTCCCCTAATCTTACACTGGAAAATTGTATTTCCTGTGGCAGAACTCACTGCTAGCTCCTACCATCTATCTCTGTATGGCAGCACTGTGCTCATTTTAAATTGTGTTTGAGCACAAAGTTGTCTTGGAAAGGCATGAATCAGACTGAGGCTGGTGAATTTGCAGTGACTCCTCAAGCTGAGAAACTGAATAAAGATGAGTTTGAAGTGCAGAGGTCCTCTTGACCACAGAGCTTGAGTTCATTGTTTTGTATGAAACTCTTCAGCAAAAGCACTTGCCTGAGGCATCTTACTCTGGGGCACCCATTGCATCATTCATGCTGATGCAGCAAACTCCAACTGGGAACAAATTGCTGCAGTGAATTGCATCGTACCCTCTCCACCACCAGTTATTGTTGGTAGCAGTGGCTGTTCGTACTCACTGCTAGTCACTAGCAGTATTGCTTCAGTACCCACGATTTAAAATTGAAGACTGTAGTCTTAAAGGACTTCCTTTGTTGTGCGTTTGCTAAGTCCCTACTTAGGGACCAGCATAGTTCAGGAGGGAAATAGGGTTGGCAGACTTATATTTGCACATAATTATGTAAATACATGGGGACATAATCAGAGTCGTTCATTTTCAGTTTGTATACGCTTATTCCTTCCTCTGCATTACTGTTACTGATACCATTTCAGCAGGAGCCAGGCTCCTAGGACTTTGCCCTCCATCCAAGCTCAGGAGGGCCTGCAAATCCTTTCTTCTGGTGACATTTTTGGGAACCAAAACACAGTGAGTTGGCAGCTTTGCAACTTTCTCCTCATGGTAGCAAAACAGCAACAGCACTAAGCCCCTATGTCTGCAGGCAGGGTGGATAGCCTGAACAGGCAAGTTGCCTGTCAGTTAGCAGTGGTTTTGACTGTTCAGATCAGACAGTAATGATCAGGGCAGGGTGTACAGGAGATGAGCTTGCACATCAAGATTTCTCAAGACTGTACAAAAAAGAAGGGCCCCTCCTTGTCCAGGGAGTAGTCTGCCTTTGGGAAAAGCTAACTATGCATACACAGTATTTGATAGCATTCAAGCTACATTTTAAAACGTGCTATTTCACTTGAATGGCCTGTATATTCTCCATTTGCAATCATCACGGGACAACAGAATCTCTAGAACTTAGAGACTGATTTGCACACAGACTGGCAGTTCAGCCAGATAAAAAACAAAACATGGAATTAAAAAATACAGAGCATTATGTAACAGTATCCCACCTGTTAATACCAACGACGTACTGATGCCTCACACAGTGTCTAAGCTGACATTTACAATATGTGCAAGCACACAAATGATGCCAGCCAAAACTGACCCTGTTCCTGCAGACCCACCACCTTCCATGGGTAGTGACATGGGGGAAGGCAGCGCCCTGCTTCTTCTGCTGGTGCCTGAGGATGAGACTCATGCTGGTAATGATGGCAGTCAGTCATGGACCACTGGCTTCCATCTGATCCAGACCAAGCACACAGCAAAGGCAAGGTCCTGTCATACTCTCTTCTTCTCACATCAGTGGTGAGATCTTCTGACTTCTCTGGAGTCTTTTAAGGAACTTGCTGAAACTCTACCTGCCATGGCTTATACAGAATTGGTGATCTTTGGCTTCAGCATCACCTGTGATGCACAATCAGACAGTGCCTTATTCATTTTGCCATGATTTTATCCAGTTGTCACCCAGCAAACTGTGCCTTTCTGCTCCGAGTTTTGCCTGCTCTCCTGGAATGCCAGAAGTTAGTTTCCTTTTTTGTGACACCAATCACCTGACAGCTCCATGGTCAGTTTTCTAGCCATGTCCTCGAAACTGTGGATTATTTGCTTGTCTCTAGTGTTCTGCAGCTGTCAAGGGAAGGCTGTGTAGACTCCTCCACAACAGGAAAGAACTGCCTTGTGCTCATAAATAAAAGCTGTCTGTCCATCACCTTTTACAGTTCCTTGTTACTAGGGTGTGAACAACAAACACGAAGAACAGGAGCAAAGATTTTGCTGCCAAGACAATTTGTTCAGTGTGCATGTATGCTGTCTGGGGAGGAGAGCTGGCTCTCTCCCAGGAGGGCTGGGAACGCTGTGAAGAAGGGTGTCACAAAGTGACAGGCGTGAAGGGGTCATCTCAATGTGGGAAGAGGCAGTTGCACCTGGACTTGCCCTGGAGGGAAAAAATACTTTCTATAATGGTCCTGAAGATAGGAGTGTGTGAGTATTGAGTCTGACAGGAGTCAGGAGAAGCATGTTTTCAGTCTTCTGGAAATGGGTGATTTAGATTCACCTGTCAAAACTGGGTGAGGGGAAAAAAAGTTCACTATCTGAGGAAACAGTGCAGTTCTTCCCAATTCACCCATTTGGGATATCATGGAAGCAAACATCTCAGTACCTGATTTGGACAATATCCATATTGGTGTTCTTCCCACTATGGACAGGCACTGGAAAATGGATGAGGTAAAAGAAAAAGATTCATTGCAAAAGGGAATATTTTTCTAGATTTCCAAAACTCCTCACAACAAGAGGGTTAAGGAATATGTCTAGCTCATGTGAGACAATGCTTTACAGTATCTTAAAATTTGCTCAAAACCCTAAAGCTATGATCACTGGCTTTTGCTAAGGATAATCTCCCTAACAAGATTAAATATATAATACTTCAGTGCTGCCACTTCTTTGAGAACAGAGAAAGCCATAAAAACAAATAATAAATAAGTCTCTCTGCAGCTACAAGAAATGTAGCTCAACAGTCTGGAGAGAGATATAGGTTTAAATACTGCTTAGTTACCTCAATACAAGTATTAGCATCAGTAAGATTTTGCAGACCTACTGAGATGCCCAAATGAGTTTAGAAATCGGCCCTTGATATCCATTTATCCCTAGTAAACCAGGAGATAATTCTTTCTCCACAGAGGTGCTGCAAAATTTAACTTCCTGAGCTCATCAAAGCTTTTTAAAATCCTTGTGGGAAAATGCTATCAAAAAGAATAGCTTTTTATTAGAGCTAGTACACACATGATAACCCTATTTAGTGTTTGGGTTCATCAGTGTATAGCATCAATACCTGTGCTGTGCTGCAAAGTATCCACAAAAATTTCTAGAGGCTTCTAATTAGTCAAAGCAGGACCACAGGCTTAATGCACTGGCTTAGCCACTGCTATCAGTACAGCCAGAGAGAGTAAAGCATTTATAGTCTCTTGGAGGATGGAGTAAAGCAGGAGTTTTGCCCAGAAATCCAATAACAAAATCACCAAGTGCTGTTTTTCCTGTGTTCCCCCTTTCAAAGAGAACACAAATACCTTTCTTCTCTACATCCACTTGCTTCTCTTCGGGGACCAAAAAACCAGCATGTAGCAACAGGAGAGACAGCAGGGAATTTTTAGGTAGCAATTGCAGATACGGGTTGATTAAACCAGAAGAGTCTAAGGATACATAACAAAGCAAATGCCTCTATTCTGTTCTGTATTTGTTGGTTTTCAGAAACTGCCAATTTCCCAATTTGTGAGTGGCAAGTAACTTAGAGGCTGTTTCCAGTGTAGTCCTTAGCCCCCATTAGTTTTAGTCATCACAAGACTGACTATGGTTGCTTATTGCTTAAAGACCACCGCATGAGCATAACTGAGTTCCTTCTCCTAAAATGCAGGGAGCTACCTGCTGAATTTATGTCTACAAACTGGGAGCAAGTACTGTATTTTTATCCTGAGTTAATAGAGAGTACACAACATTATGGGCTTGTTTTTCCTTAAAATAGAAAATTAACAATAAAAAAAAAAAGTGCAATAGAGAAATTAATCAGTTGTTGTGCTATTGCTAGCAAAGACCTAACACACACACTGCTGACCCCTACCACTTCAACAGAGAGGAGAACAGGGATACAGAGGTCCAGTTTATTCCTACTATTTCCAAGTGTATTCTGTATTGATGGACGTACAAATACATACACAAACTACAAAATATGTAGTAGAGCAAGCTGCTGTCATACTGGCCAGCATGAAGCTATGGAAATGAGAGGTGCCTCTATTAGATGGTTTCATTTATTATTTAACATGTGCATGTCCATGTGTGCCTGCAGTAATTATGAACAGCTGATTAACTGCCTTTTTACAATGGTATGTAGTTGTGCTGATGTTGCCATAAATAATCACAGCATACACTGTAAGACACACTGTGCTAATTACTTCCCCACTTAATTTAGTCTCAGAAAATTCCGTCTACTATGCAGCCTTTACCAGGCAGCTCTTCCAATGCATTATCATCTTAATCACTAGATGAAATATTATAGATGCTTTCTTTTGGCATTTCTTTTCCCTGGAAAAGATGTCTTGTTTGGGGCCATTTCAAAAGCTATCCATTTCAAGTGAAAAACACATCTGAGATGCCAGTGCTGGAATTTGATTCACCTGTTTCCAGGGAAGGTAGAAAACTGTTCTGCAGAGCTGACAGGACAGTGAGCCAGACTCTCATCAGCATAAATCAGAGCAGCTTTTGCTGGAGACAAGGGAGTTATTTTTCATGTAAGGAGCTGGCCAAGTCTTCTCTCTGCAGTAGTACTGGAGTAGCATCAGACACTGACCTCAAGCCAGAGGAGACATCTCACACATTCAGGACACCATCAGCCCTCCACACACACCCCCAGTCGCCACTGTGTCTCAATTTTTTTATTACTGTTTTGAATGGCTGGAGTTTTATCGTCTCCCATTAAACCCAATTCCTATTCTCAGAGCAATATAAATGCTCCTTACCATGCAGCAACCCAACACTCACAGATAAGGCATCCTTACTGATCTCCCCTGCCTCTAGGGACTCCTGTGTTACTACTCCAGTAGCTCAGCAAAAGGACCTTCACCCAGCTGTTTCACTGGTTCCTGTCACCAAGGGAGGTTATGGCACAGCCCACCCACGGACTGTTCCTCTGTATGACACTGAACTGCAGTAGCCTGGGAGCATGTATAGATAGGTGCATTCTTCAGGCAACTGACACATCTATTCCTTTTTAATTATTATTCTATTTCTCATTCACTTTATTCCTGTACCTACTGTTAACTGTGTACGTCTAAAGAATTTGTTTCATACTTGCCTATGAACATCTGTTTTGGGAAGCAAATGATGTGCTGCATTAATGCTTCTTGGAGAATTAGCAAACATGTTTTTAACCAGCATGTTCAGCTAGCACAGCTAGCAGTCTTTTTCCTTCCTCCAGATACTTGTATGTGCTAGATTCAGAGGTAGGCCATGCTGAGGTCTTGGCTCTAAAACTCTCTGAGAAAAAGGTCAGATGTGGGGCCTCATGCACTCAGCTTTATCCTACTTGGGGTAAACATGGGGCTTTACTACTAATTTAAAGAAACAAGCCAGGTAACACTGATCTCCAGTCAGACACATTGGTGTTTTGAGCAGTTTAAAGTGTTACCACATGTGATTGTTCTGTCAGCTTCCAGTTCAGGTAACTAGAAGGACGAAGTATGGGAATAGGCTCTTTCCAACAAGAAATTGCAATGCTGAGAAGGAAGCTTTGCTTTTCGTTTGAATTGAAGCACTCTGAAAACCCTTGTGCAAGACTCTGACACCCTTCTACCCTAGAAATATTCTATTGTGGTCTTCAACTTTTCTGCATAAAGTTTCTTCAGAAATTGCTTTTACACCCCCATTATACCCTTCAACACCCTTGAAGTGTTTATTCACTGGTACAAAAATTCACTTCCCAAAAATTCTGCTCAGTGTACTTCAGGGCAAGCAGGTTGGTTTTGGCAGAGAACCCCCAAAATAAGACTTCATTGCCAGTTCTACATGCGGAAGTTCTCACTCTGCTAGAGTGCTGAAGCTCTGTTCTTGTTAAAAATCTGTGATATGGTATCTCATATCATTGTTTTTTAAAGAAAAATCAAATATGAAAACTGGAAGAGAGAAGCACTGTTCACATTGCCCAACAAATGTACACAAAGGGACTTTCAAGCATTCAGCTTCAATGGACTCATCACTAATCATCTCTTCATCTCAAAATGACCTCATAGAGAGATTTTTTCAAACATTCTGTGATTTATCCTTTAAGTAAATCCAGCTTCTTTTCCGGATTACACAGCACCCACCAAATTAACAGAAAATTGAAGGAACACGGAGGTCAGTTATCTGGGGTGATAGCATCCCAGATAGCATCTTTTGATACATAACCCTACCCAAGCAATTTTCTGCTCCTTCTTTCTCTCATGTGGGGAGAATTGATAAAATCATAAATGAGTTATGGAGTCATTAGAATAAAGGTACCAAGATTACATGTAACATGCAACTATGACCCACCCATTGGAGGGCAGGTGCTTATGGTACAGACTGCAGCTGTACATGGCTTCTTGGTCTTCAAATACAATTAATGCCAGTAAGAGATTCAAATTAATTAAAGGCTTCCTAATCCACGTGAAAAGGGTGGGTCAGCAGAACAAGAGAGTGTTCCTGTTTTCCATAGGTGCATTTGGGGTTCCTAATAAATACAGGTTTTGTCCTGTTAATGTAGAGAGTGGAGAAGTGCCATCTTCATGCTACTACTTCAAAACATTCTCTCCATGACCTTCTACCAAGGGTAGAGCACAGAAAGAGGAAGTTAATGATCAAGCCCCAGAAAATATGAGCAGTTGGTCCTAGCTCACTGCTGGTGAAGGGCTTGCTGTATAGTTCATTGACTATATTCTGTCAAGCAGTATTTGCTTTTACAAATGCAAAGACACTACAAATACTGGATTCTAGTGCATGTTCAACACTTAATCTCATTAGGGAAACAGCACAAGGTAAAATATTCCCTGGTCTTTGGCTGATTCTCATTCCCATGACAGGTTCTTTGCTCTGATTGAGCACAGAGCTTGCTGCAGCACAGGAAGGCTTTGCTGTGAGCATTATCCAGGCTATTCCACAGTATCTCACCACCTTGTATTCAATCAGATACACCTTTCCAAATGATAAAACAGAAGAATCTGTTAAAATACTCTAACAGCCTGCTTCATTAACTTCCCTTTTTGATTTTACTCACAGACGCTGCAAATGGGCATCAAGCATTTTTCTGGGCTCTTTGTGATGTTGTGCATTGGGTTTGGCTTGTCCATTCTCACTACCATTGGGGAACATATCGTGTACAGACTGGTCCTACCACGAATCAAGAAGAAATCCAAGATGAAGTACTGGCTCCACACAAGTCAGGTAGGTATCCCGAAGGAAACCTGTGAAAGTCATGTGGCTGATTGAGAAAGTCTGGACAGCAGCAAGGTGTAAGAGATGGTAAGAGCACTGATGACAGCCATTTGAGATGTGACTGCAGCTTCTGCAATTTGAAGAATTAATTAGATAGAATGAGAAGCACAGAGAAAACTGTTGAAACGTTCATAATTGCAAAGCCCATAGAAGGGATTCTTTCCATTTGCACTTGTAACCTCACAGCTATTTAAAGCCTAGAAGCAACAGTGTCATTATCCTGAACTGGCTATCCAGAACATTTCATCTCACATTGCAGGTTCTCAAACTTCTGATGCATTCAGGAAGTGCTGGGTAACCTCCTTCATCAGGGAAAATAATGGAAGAAAATTGCTCTAGCAGAAGATGTTTGCTTTAAAGGAAGAGGTTACTTGCAGAACAAGGCAGAAAAAGGAAGAACTTCTATTGCTTTAAAGCAGCACAGTGACAGAGAGACCTTAGAAACTAACAAAGTTTGCCAGAATCCACATTATTCTCCTGAGGAATTCTAGCACCAAGAATTGTTAGCAAACTATTTATCAACCTTTCAGACTGCTCTTCCTTGGGAAGAAAAATAAATCTGGGAAATAAATCTGTTTTAATGACAAAGCACAGGCACTGCTTGTATCCTTGAACATGCAAAATAATTTATGCTCAAGTCCACCACAAAAAGCCCAAATTGTTTACCTATTCATGGAGCTATTCTTAATCTTGATTTTACTAATTTATCTTCCTTCCTTTCCCTCTAGAGATTACATCGTGCTTTGAACAGCTCATTTATTGAGGACAAATGCCAGCCTAAGAAAAAAAGAGTAGAAAAGAGGTAGGAAGTCTTGCATGCCTTAAAATGCAAACTGCAGAAATCGCTTGGAAATTAAATATGTTAAGTCTGGGTATCTACTTATGGATCTAAAACACCCCAAAGATAACAGAACTAAAATAAAGGGAACAAGACAGGGGTGACAAGGGAGGGGGGCAGAAATTAATTGTTTCCAATTGAAAGTATTAAATCTAGAAATTTTGCTCTTTCATGATTCTTATACAGCTAATAGAAGCACACCCATTCTAAAGACAGGCTTTGCAGTTTTTTAAGTCTGGTGTCCTTGTTTTTAGGTATATAATTGCTCACACACCAGAGCACTGGGAGATAATTAGGGGCCTGTGAGATAGCTTAACAGTGAATGAGAGGTCAAGCAGTGTATCTGTCAGAAACTTTTTCAGCTTTTTTATTTTTTAGAATGAGAAGTAAGAAAGCTGAGGAGAGGAAAATGCAGCCCTTTCAGAACTCTTTGTCTCAAACAACTCCAGTTGGAGACAAAAAGTAGGTAACAGCCTTGCTTTATTTTCATAGCATATGTCATCTGAAGAGAGACAATCTTACCTATAGGAACACAAGACATTTTTGCAGCTATACATTTATCAGGTAACTCAAAACTACTAATGCACAGGCAGCAGGATCACAGAACCACAGAATGTTAGCTGGGTTGGAAGAGACCCAGCTCCCTCAGCCTGTCCTTATAAGGAAGATGTACTCCTACCTTTATCATTTCAGGGGCCCAGAAATGGGCACAATATTCCAGGTGTGGTATCACCAGGGCAGAGTAGAGGGGGAGAAGGGCCTCTCTTGACCTACTTACTACACCTCTTCTAATATACCACAGGATGCCATTGGCCTTCTTGGCCATGAGGGCAAATTGCCGGCTCACAGCCATCCTGCTGTCCTTTTCCCTGTGCTGCTCTCCAACAGGTCCTTCACCAACCTATACTGGTACACTGGGTTATTGTTCCCCAGATGCAGGGCTCTACCTTGCCCTTGTATTTCACTGAATTTCTCCCCACCCAACTCTCCAGCCTGTCCTTACAGAAACAGTCACTCCTCACAGTTTCGTTCAGCAGCAAACTTGCTGACAGTGCACTCTAGTCCCTCATGCACAAACTATAGAAAAAAATACCTTCCAGGCTGCTGCTAGGTATTTGACATGACTGAAAGCCATGTGTATAAATGTATGTTGTGATTAGTTTGTCATTCCTGCACTAATGGCAGCAAATGTAAGAAGTAAACATCTATAACCTTCTAGACTATCAACACACAAACAAGTATATAAGAGCTACACACAAACAAGTATATAAGAGCATGTGCAGATAGTTTCCTCTGTTCATGTGCTCCTTCATCTTCCTGCCCACTGTGTGACACCTCCTTGCACACAGTAACTAGCTGCATTTCATCTTTGAGCAGTAGTACAGGAGCTGGCTGGTGCAAAACATTTCCTCCACCCACAGCCTCCTCGAAAGGCAGTAGCATTCACACTCCCACAGCCCAAGGCACTAAAGCAGCCAGAGGAGGCTCCCTCTCTCTCTTTGATGATACAAAAAGCACCAGCTGAATTATTTGCCAGATCCTGAGCAGTGCAAAAATTTTGTAACACAGGAGATGGTCAAAAGCCCCACAGAGGATGCTTAGAAAAAGAACCACACACTTTCAACACTGAGAGTGAGGATGTGCTGCTTCCCAAAAACATCTGCCCACACAGCATCCAGCCCATGTGGATGCATGCACACTCACCCACCCACCATTCATTCTCTTCTCACAGTTTGAGTTCCTTGTTTGCACAGAATTATGGTCAGTTTAACTCAAGACACCTAGTAACACAGTGCCCAGCTTTGGCATGAATACTGATAGGCAAGGTACAACCCACAGCTCCCAAAGGAATTATTTTATTACACTTTATTTTATTCCTGCTGGGAACTGTGGAATTACTAAAAGAGCCAAGAAACAGAAGAGAGGTGGAAAGAATTTGTATTATGCTACTGCTGTTTCCCTCAGGGAAGAAAATCCATTGTTTTATTCAGGTTGTAACTCCAAAAACTAGAATAGCTGCTCAGCATCAGCAGCCAAGTTGTCAAGGGTGTTAACGTGAGTGTTAACTGTGGACTCTGGCCTTTGTACAAACTACCTGCCCAGACCCCCAGATAAAACACCAGCAGTAGAATTTAAGTCAGTTACTAACACCTATCAAAAAGCTGTGTTTTGTTTTGTGGGAGGAAATACAAATGTATCAGAAATAATTAATTAATTGTAGGCCAGGTTGGATGGGGCTTTCGGAAACCTGGTCCAATCAAGGGTGTCGGAATAAGCTAATCCTATTCTGTGTCTGAAACATGCTTAAGATACACTTGTTTGTTTTCTTCTCTTCAGGGAATTAATATAATTGCATCACAAAACATCCAGTTTAGCACAAAACTTGAGAGTCTTCTTGTCTTTTATTTTAGAAGAGGAGAAAATCCCTGGTCTACACAAATACAACCAACCTTACAATGTTCTGTCATTCCTTGAGCCCTCTAGAACATGATCCAGGCTGGGGCTAACCCTGTTGCCTAAAGCCTCCTTTCTTCCCTCTCTGCCATCCTACTTTTAGAAAATACTCTTGATCACCACCTCCTCTAAAGAAATTTCTACTTGCCAACTTCTCTGCAGGCAGGTGAGAAAAGTATCTACTCCCAGCTCTGGACTCTTCCTGCAATGAACTGTTTTCAGCAATCCTGATCCTGAAGCCTTAATCCTCTTCCCTGACGTGCCAGTGGGTAGCTCACACTGATAGGTTCTTTGTTCAAGGACACACACAACAGACCTCTAAGATGGAGCAGTTTTAAGAGCAACTACTTCAGAGTTTCACAGAATCACAGAATCAGAGAGTTGTAGGGGTTGGAAGGGACCTCGAGAGATCATCGGGTCCAACCCCCCTGCCAAAGCAGCTCCCCAGCTCATACTACACAGATAGGTGTCCAGATGAGTCGTGAATCTCTCCAGAGAAGGAGACTCCACCACCCCCCCTGGGCAACCTGTCCCAGGGCTCCCTCACCCTCACTGGGGAAAAGTTCCTCAGCATGTTGGTGCGGAACTTCCTGTGCTCCAATTTGCAGCCATTGCCCCTTGTCCTGTCCCCACAGACACTGAAAAGGGGCTGGCTGATTCCCCCTGTGTCCCATACTTAAGATATTTATAAATATTGATTAGGTCCCCCCTCAGTCTTCTTTTCTCCAGGCTGGACAGCCCCAGCTCTCTCAGCCTTTCCTCATAGGGGAGATGTTCCAGGCCCTTAATCATCTTCGTAGCCCTTCTCTGGACTCTCTCCAGGAGATCCCTGTCCTTTTTATAGCAGGGAGCCCAGAACTGGACACAATACTCCAGGTGGGGCCTGACCAGGGCAGAGTAGAGGGGGAGGATCACCTCCTTTGACCTGCTGGCCACACTCCTCCTGATGCACCCCAGGATCCCATTGTGTACACATTGGTGTATTAAAGAGAGCAATGAGTTTCAGGACTAATTGTCCTACATTAATAGAAGGAAGCACTCACTATAAGTTACACTCAAAGTTCAGTGAACTGCATAAAGCAGAGACGTTTTTATTATTCTTAACAGGACACACAAAGAGATAATTTTAAAGCTCTTTCAGGACAAATATAGTCAGTATTATGATAGAGAGCAATCCCCCAGGAGGAAAAAAAATAAAATCACAACACTTAATCCTCTTTAAATCCAAGAGTACAAGAGTTCACCAAATCCAAACAGTGAGTAAACTAACAAGTCAGAATAATCTAAGCATAACTAAAAGTGAGGTACCTGCCTAAATGCTTCATCAACTCAGGCTGAAATAGTGTGTATGAGAGCTCACAACTGAGATCACCTTGGCTTTTCACACATATATTTGTACTTCTACAGCTTCAGTTGATGAAGTGAATGCACACAGATTTACCAAAAGGTAAAGCAGGTAGGGAAGCCAGGCTCCCTACAGCAGCAAGCTGTACTTCCTTATGTGCCAGCTTGAACAGTGGAGGCCACGGGGTGTTCCTCACAGGGAAGAAACCCTGGAAAATGCCTTGTTTTAGGAAGGCTGCAGAGTGAAATCCCCAAGAAAGAGTGAAGATTCTTTGGAATAAAAATATTTTGGAATTACTTTTCTACAGGAAAACTGAAGCATTTGAAGGAGTTCCCAAATGGTAATTCTTCTGCCAACCCACAAATTCCAAATTTTATTTATTGTGACAGGAGGCTCATTGCTGTACACTGTGAGGTGTGGATACACCACAGTATCATCACCATCCCCCGAAGCACAAGCAGCTCCTCAACAAGATTTCAAGCCCAAAAGGCATACTTTTCCCTTCATCTCTTGGCCCCAACTTAGGCACCCTTTTTCTTCCTCCATGGGAGCCAATGCCTCAGCTGTTAGCACAGCATACTAACACACAAAGGGATGATGCTGTAGCAAATGTACTATGTTGCAACCACAAAAGCTTTCAGAATGTTTTGGAGGAGGACTCAACATTTTCCCAAGCTGGAGTTGAGAGGAATGTACTTTCATAAGAACAACAAAAAATGTTTTGCTGAAGATTAATTTTAAGTTTCTGTTCTAATCTCTGATATGGCTTAATCACCAAAAAATATATATATATATTGGTCATTAAAATATTTCCAAGGATGAAGGAATAATATTTATATGTAATTCACAATAGCAGCAGCATCTTTTCTAGTAGGATGGCTCAGAGGGGATGATTGTATACACACAAATGCAGGCTCTGATTTCATATTCTCTTGCATCTCTGTTCAGGTCCCATGTAGAGAACAGCCAGCATGCTGTGTGGAACACAGCCAACCTGGGCAACTGCCACCGGAAGAAATACATCTGCACTGATGAAGGGCAGAACGAGGTGATGATCCGACAGCACCAAGATACCCCCCTGCCACAAGTGAGGAGAGAGACTCCAGCTTCTCTGACAACCAACGGGAAAGCTGAGTCCCTCAGTATTGCTAGGACGTCCGTGATGCAAGAGCTCACAGAGCTGGAGAAGCAGATCGAAATCATCAAGCAGGAGCTGCAACTCGCCATGGACAGGAAGTCAGAGCTGGAAGAGTATCAGAGGACAAACAGGACTGCAGAAGCCTAGGCCAGCACACCTGGACCCTTTCCCCTTTTATTCCTTTTTCCCCTCTTCCTCTGTAAAATTTGTAACACACTTTTGTAATGCCAGAAAGAGGTGCGACCAATAAAGCAGGCAATATGCTCTTCATGAGAGCAGATTTGCAGCAGCCCACAGCCACTGCCACCCTCCTGAGTCCTCCTCCTTTCATAACCAGTTTCTCATTCTGGCAAAGATCAGCCAGTCCCAAGAGACTGGAGAAACAAGGAATATCCAAGCAGTGAGAGTTCCTGGTTCCTCCACTTGACAGTACAGTGAGCTTCCCACTTTTTTAACCCTTTCTGTGCATTAATTTAAAAAAAAAAAAAAAAAAGAAAGAAAAGATATTTTACCTGCTCATTGGAAGCATGTTCCTTGTTGGTATGTTTTTGTTGTGATACCTATGGGTCTCATCTCCATTCATGCCAAGGCTCCTTATGGTTGCCTCATTACAGTAAGTGCTAGTTCTGTGTTGGCAGTCCCTTCCCTCCTGACATAGGCTGTGGTTTCACAAGACAAATTTTTGGTGGCAATCCCAGTACACACCATTCCCTCAGCTCTGTCAGCACAAACGCAGATGTGGCTGTTCTGTGACTGTGATAAAGGAACTCTCCCAGCTTAAAATAACTTGGCAAAAACCAGCTCACCACCTCTGTCTGCTTCCAAGCCCAGGTTTGGCTTCCACTTACACCCAGAGAGAAGCCACACAAATAGCTACACTGGCTGGTGTGAGGGGATGGGTTCATGGTGGCACGGGAAGGATGAGGGGAAGGAAGGAGTGGCAGTACCATACATCAGTATTGACTCCCAAAGGCAAAGTATTGGCCAATGTGAAACTACTGCTTTAATATTCTCTATCATCAGCTGACAATAAGTTTCCTTCTCACAGCCAAATTGACATAAAGGGTCTCTGGTCTGTGATGTATTCTGACACCAAAGTCAAAGGGAGTCACCAAAGCCTCGTGGTGACCAGGGCTCACTGTAACGGAGAAGGAGTTGCGGTTTTGAAGGACATGTACTGAGTGGATCTCCCCCCACCTGGATGATGAGGGGAAGGAAGGGTAAGCTGTTCAGCATCTGAATAAATACTGCATCAACCCAACTGACTGTGTTGTTTTAACAGGGTTTCTATGAATTTCTAAACACCTCTTCCTAACACATCACTTACTACATAGAAAAAGGACGTAACACTAGTCTCCCAGATACATCACCAAAATAATTATTGCCATCCCTGTATCTCCAGCCACCTGCCTGAATGTTGCCAGGTGGAATGTTTTTTGATAAAGAGTTTGTTGTCATCTCTTGCCTTCTTTTACCCCAAAATACTTCTAGTCTTGACAAACTTTTTAATTATATCCACTCACTCTGGTAAGTCAAAAGAGACCACTGAAGTTTTCCACTGTTGTTTAGATTACAAGCAGAGAAAAATTCCATCACTTTCAAAAGGAGTTGCAAGGAGTTCCTGAGATCAACATAAATTTTAAAAATAGGAAAATATATAGTTCTCTGTGAAGAAAGAGAAAATAGAGTTTCCAAGCCTCATCTGTGAAACAAATCCAGACTGCTCCAAGTCTACGTTTCCCTCTGTGACAGAGAGTGAAGCAAACATTGCCAGTATACACACTTACACATGGGGTTTCAAGCTTGGTCTTTAGTAGAGCAGCGATGTGACTGGGAAAGCACAAAGGGAGTTGCACTTCTGCAAGGACCATTTAATTCAAACTGTTCACAGCTGTAAAAGGAAGTCTGCTGTTACAGCAAAGCTGTTCTTTGTTGGTGACCCAGGTTCTGGTTTTGATGAGCACGTATTTGGACAACAAAATCTACCATCAGCAGTAGCATTCCTAACACAGCATTCTTTTTCCAACTTGATGTCACAAACCGTAATCCAGGGAGCAACTTCCAGTGAAAGCAGAGAGGGTTCTGCTTTCCTTATGCCATACCACAAACTCTCAGCATCCCAGCTTCCCCTTGCCAAGACAGGGCCACATGTTCCTTCTCACTTTTCAGGACAAATAATCAACAAGGTTTAATTCACATTTTCTCAATACAGAAATAATGTGTATGACAAGGCAGTCAGTGACTATCTGCTGTCACTTTACAACTGCTTGTATTATTTCCTACAGTGAATGCAGGGAGGCAACACAGATTTTATGATTTAGGGAAGGGACGCGGATGAGATAACCTCTTACACCTTCCAAGAAAGTCAAGTTTACAGGAAAGACATTCTGCCCCATGGAGGAATGTTGTTAATAGCTGACTTGGCATTTTTATTTTAGCCACAGGCTTCAAATACAGCCTTGCACTACAAGGAGCACAGACTATAACCTCAGCCATGTCCTTTCACACATTTCTCAGTGGCCATTACAAAAACGAGTGCATTAATAAACCAGCATCTTAGCCCTTCTGATTTGTCAGGAATAAGGTAGTGATGACGCAGCCAAAAGGAGAGAGGTTTTTTTAGCTGTTTATTGAAAGCAGAGGAAAGAAGAAATTAATCTTCCTACTTTAGCAGCTTAAAGCTTGAGAAAAAAAACGTTTCCAGTAACTGGAGAAAAGACTGGAGCACAGGCAGATACCACCAGAGCAAGAAAACCAGAGAAATAACCCAGACAACAGCTTTTATTAGATTTATTTTTATTTCCCCTAATATTTATTAGATGCTGTGCATTACAGGGTTAATCTTTGTGGCAAAGTTGCAACAAAGCATCCTTACAAATTATTTTCTGGCACCTAAGAACAATTATAGCAATGCCTCAATCTAGGGAAAGATGTCCACATCAACCAGGGTTCAGTGGTGGAATGCTACTTTCAAAGGTTCACCAACATCTTCACCTTTCTCCTCTTCTGGATACTAAAATAGATGTTTGCTTATGGTTGGTAGGGATTGATTAGCTAACGCACCAGCCTTCACAGACTGCTGCCCTGACTCAGGAAGATGCACATCTAATGAGTCACTCCACTACAGTCTAGCAATGTGCATGTTTATTCAATGCATGATCCTTTAACTGTGGAGCTAATCACACTCCATCATACCTTGATGGGATTTCATAATTTACATCCAAAGCAAACTCCTCAAATAAAGGCCTCATTCATCTCTGCTGCACCACAGACAGCTTCCATCCCATCAACATGGGACAAGTTGGATGTCCCCAACTTGACAGTGTGAAAGAAATGTCCTCTCAAGCACAAGGAACCTACAAAAAGTGAAGGTAAAAATACAAGGGACAAAAACAGAACCGAGATCCGGAATCTTGCAGTACTGTAACCACACTTCCCATAAGAGACTGCAGAGGACTGACAGAAGCACTGACTGTCCCACAGGTGACAATCACAGAAAGTGAGGGAGGCTGGGTCAGCATTAAGAGGCAAATTTCTGTCACTCCAGCAAAAGAGAAACCAAAGAGTCAGCCGATGTAGATCCTGTGGAAGTCATTGGCCCCGAACGCAGCGTTGCACTTGGGGCACTTGCGCTGCCGGGTGTCGTAGCGAGTTTTCACACACTCGAAGCAGAAGACGTGGAAGCACTTGGTGAGCACAGCGTCCTTCTTGCGCATGTTACAGCAGGGGCAGGTGAGGCGGGCCTGGAAGACACAAGCGTTAACATGAGGGCCCGCTGCACCGCGCTAGGCGAGTTAAAAGATGACTGAAGATGAAGGTCCTCCCACTCCTCACCAGGGGAAGGTTGAGAAGGTTTCTTCAGTGGCAGAAGTACAGACAAGACATGCCAAATACTGAAAACGTGAGGACACAGCCTTTTGACTAAAGCAGCACTGAAGAGGGAAGCTGAAAGAGACAGCTACTCACCTTGTAATCCTTGATTTCTTCCATCAGTATCTCATCACAGTTGGGCACCATGTCAGGCTTCTTAGTGGTCTCCAGCTTACGGCGTAACCTAGAAATATCTTCCTGCATAGAAACAAGAGACCAAATGGATGAGCAGAACATTCCCTGGCACAGCTCGTTCAAGGATCGTGGAGAACTAGCACTTGACCAACAGTGCACCTGGCTACCTCACTCCCCCCATAGTCCAGACTTGCAGATGACATTACCATCTGGCAACACACGTACTGCTGGTTTTCAGTGAACAAAACCTCAAAGACTCAACACCTCATGAAACTGAAATCAAAGTGAAATGGGACCCCAAAGCCAACAGTGAGGTTAATACCTCAGCCCTTTTGAAGTTGAACATCTCTTTCTCTCTGGTTACTCTGTTTTCCACAATCTCATCCTGGAAGTCGTGTAACTTCTTCTGAGCCAGCTCGAGCTGTGCTTTCAGATCATCCGCAAGCTGGGCTGCATCCATGGCCTGAAAAAGAAAACCAGTATAGAAACACCAGCTATGGAAAAAGAGCTCTAGTGATTTCTAGTACGTCTGCCTGGCAATTCAAGACTGCTTACAGAATACTCCTCAGGCTGCTGCAGATCTTTTTTTTTTCCCCAATCTAATTTTGGTACTTCCAAATGGAATAACTGGAATTACTTCCAAAACATTCTTCAACTGCAAAGTATCTTATCACTAGCAAGTACTTAGCTTCAACACTGCCCTTCAGTAGAGCCAACCCATGTCAAACTGCAAGGCATGTCACTTACAAAAATACTAATGACTACAGGATTCTCCTCTTGTTCACATATTTTGAGCCTTCCACCTTCTACATTCTCTCTACAAATGTTTAGAGGCAAGCTATAGCTAGTTAGATGGAACTGGAAAATATTTTTTTTTAATAATTTTCTCTCTTCATCAGTTCTTTCATCTCTTTCCAATTGTCCCTGCACCAACTAACTCATTAGCCAAGTTCCCTCAACACTACAGATTGTGATATTAAGCACAAATAAGTGTGCTGAATTCCCCCTTCCCCTCTTCCGAGGGATATTTCTGATTTCTTTTGCTTAAAAATCATTTAAGAAAGTATCAACCATGAGACTTAGTCTTACTTTACTCATTACAAACCCAGTTTATTTATCTTAGACATTCTTTAGTGATCTTAACATTCCCCAGACATATTTTCCTTTTACTCACCCCATCTTTCCTCCAAGAGCTTTGACCCCAGTTAACTTTATCTGGCTGCTGCCTCTTCTTCTGTAATAGGTTGCCTTTTAAATGCACCTTACCTCAGGTCCCTAATCATACTTTCACAGAAACACCTGTGACCGGCTCCTCCTTATCAAAGGAAGCATCAGTCTACATACTTTAATCCAGAACTCTCTTCAGGGCTCCACAGCCTTCTGGTATACTAGTCCAAAACCAGGGAAGTAGCAGGTTCCATAATGGGAGCTCCAATGGGAGCCAGGAGTTTTCTGTGCTTCCCACAAGACAACAATTCCATCTTACATGCCAGGAGGAAATCAAACCACCAGTCACCTTGCGTTTGTTCATTTCCAGGGCCTGTGTGCGGAGGCCTAGCTCCTTCTCCCCCGTTCCAATACTGCTCTGCAGCAAGTGTTCCTTCTCCTCCAGCTTACGCACAACCTGCAGCTGGGCATCCACCTTGGGAAGGGAGAGAAGAGGTACAGAAAGACTGAAATACATTCTCTGCAGGTCTTCAGAGCTGCCATTAAAGCTGCATGCTAAAACAATCCCTGCCTCCCCCTCACCAAGGAGTACTTCTTCAGCTTGCCTTTTTCTCCCTAAACATTAGCAGTCTGAGAGCTGTATCCAGACCTCTCTGGGGCACACTTTGAAACTTGGCAGTCGAATACTCGCAACAAATCTGTCTTATTTTTTGGAAGGTTGCTTAGAGAATTGTTGCAAGGCAGTGAACAGTTCCACCTTGTTTCCAATTATGGCAGAATATATATGTTGAAGTACCATTATGACAGGAAAATGACTTCCCACTTTCCTTCTCCCTCTTGCTCTGCATCACAATGAACCTGTAGGACATTTTATACTCATAGAGCAGTCTTTGCTTCTTACTAAGCCAGGTCCCTTGAAGCCTGATGTAGCATACCTATGTTGATTAGGGACACATTCTCTTCTGTACTGATTTTGGCAAGGATACAGTTAATTCTCTTTGCAGCAGTTCATATGGTGCTCTATTTTGGACGAGGGACCAAAACAGCATCAGTATCACACTACTGTTTTAGCTATTGCTGAACAGTACTTACACAGCATCAAGACCATCTGTGTCTCATACTGCCCGCCAGCAAGTAGGCTGGGAGTGCACAGGAAGATGGGATGGAACACAACTGGGACAGCTGAACCCAACTGATCAAAAGCATATGTCCTCCAAAGTAGCAGTTACACCTGATGGAGCCCTGCTTTCCAGGAGATGGCTGAACACAGGCCTGCCATGGGAACTAGTGAATGAGTTCCTTGGTTTGCTTTGCTTGTGCATGCAGCTTTACCTACTGAACTGCCTTTGTCTAAACCCACCAGTTTTTTCATTTTTGCCTTTCTGATTCTTCCATAATCCCACTATGGGGGAGCAAGCAAGCGGCTGTGTGGAGTTTAGCCGCACACCTCTACAGCCACAACACCTCTACCTTCCCCCATGAATTCGATTGTCCTCTACACTTCTCCCAAGTTACCTGTGTCTTCAGTGTCAAAACTTGATCTGCCAGCTCCTCCTTCTCCTCTTTCAGCAGCTTGTGGATTTGGTTGGACTTGATGCGTTCTGACATCAGTTTGAAGTTGGCATCATCCTTCTCCCGCAGCTGCTGCATCAGGCGGATGTTCTGCTCCTGCATGTCTTCAAAGGCTTGACCTGTGACATCCATTTCTGACAGCAGAGCCTCTTCCTCCTGGAAAACAGAAATAATCACATGCTTGGGCAAAACTGTCTCCTGTACCCCCCTACAATAGCCATAAGCATTTTAATGAGAGACCAAACCTAGCTCAGACAAAGGGAGATGCCTCAGTATCAGAAAACAGTACCTTCCTAGCAACCAGAAGAAAAGAGGACCCTAGAAATCTGCACCACAGCAGAGATGCCCTGAACCACAAGGTATAGAAAACATACAGTCATCTCCAGAAGTGTTCACAGACTATGGCTTGTCTGGGGGCAAAATGAGCTGTGCCACAGTCATTGCTAGAGTTAGGGTGAAACCGCCTCCCAGCTTCACACCTGAATAGTTGTCATATATATGCTCAGCCAAGAATTCCAAAGCTCAGCAGCTTCCTACTAACAGGCTGCAAGCCCCTTAAACTCACTTAGGCCACTTAACATCTCAGGAGTGAGTGACAAGATAGAATGGTTCTGTACTCCAAGGAAAAGCACCTGAATTCTAAAAGAGTACATGTCAAGTCACTGGCTTGCCTGTCCCCTGCTGAGGTGATCCTGCTCTCTCACCATTAGGTGAAACCCTTCTTTTTGTGGAAGAAGTTATGTCATGGTACCAGGTAGAACTGTATGACCTGTGCAGACAATACTTTTAAAAAGGAATTGACACATCCTCCCTAAGAGGCTGATCCAGCCATCTTTCCTCTGTGCTCTTTACCTAGGCCACAAAGAATTAAACTTCCTTTGGCACCCATGCCATAAGCTCTGTGATACCCTGGTGTTGCAGTGTTTTTTGTTTGCTGTCAGGTTTTGGTGGGTTGGGTTTTTTTCCCTTTGATAAACAGGAAGAAAACTCACATCTCTGGCATATACAGCAAGAGGAATTCCTTCTCTCAGGTAATCTTCCTGGCTTTAACATGAAAACAATGCCTTCTCAGGTGCTCCAGCCAAGAGAGAACTCATCAGAAACCTCTCACCTGCTTTGCCATGGCTAGTTTCTTCTGTAAATACTCAATTTGTTCCTCCACTGCTCGGATCTTGCGGAGAGCATCTTCATCAGCCATCTTCTTACTCTCCTTTTTCTCCTTGTCTTCCAATTCTTTCACCCTCTGCCTCAGTTCTTCCAGCTACAGCAAGGACAAAACAGAAGTGATACTAAACACAACCATGTTCAGGTTATGTCCTTAAGAGCATGTTTTCCCCCACAACAACATTGGATAAACTGCTCTCAAAGCGGCATGGGAGAAGAAAATCCATCTCATATTAACAGGACAGTGTATTACTGGCAGATGGACCATTAAGATGGGCTACTAGCCCAAGACCTTGATTTCAAAATCTTTGAAAATTCTCCAGCACCTTTTATCAGAGTAGGAAGATGAGTGTCTTGCAGTTGCACATGTAAGAATAACAGAGCGCATCTGCTCCTTTGGGAGCCTGTGCTCAAAGACCTTTTTCAGTACAAAAAGGATAATAAGGAGGAAGCCATAAACAGTCACAGACACAAACCAGGCAGACTAATGATAAGGGAGGCAGTGATGAAAATAAAACCTGGTTAGTCCCACTAATTGATGAGGAAGTATGTCAGAGTGTATTTATTCCATCAAGATTATCTGACTGTGGACCCTGTCAATTTGGAAAACAGAAGTAGGAGGGGGGAAATAAGGAAAGAGGAAACCAGAAACAAAATATAAAGAGACACATATATGACAAAAAAACCCATGGAGACAATGACAAGAAATAAATGTCCCCAGTCACAATAGCTGATAGGCTACTAAGAAACTACAAGCATCACACTTCTACGAAGATCAACCTGAACTTTGCAACTGGTAAGACTGTAAACTAGTGGTAGATCCTGGACTGAGAGGGCTGTGAGTATCGATAGAGCTCTACAAACCCAGGAGGGATGTGCAGGGGATGAGAGCTCAAAGACACACAAATCGGGGTTAGACAGAGAAGATTGTGAAAGGAGACAGTCATCTATAAAGTGAGTACACTCAGGGCAGTAAGTACACACTGACCTGGTTCAGCCTGTTGTCCCAAAAACTTCTCATTTATTTGTCTGGAAAAATTCTACTTTATAAATATCAAGCCCTGAAAATGATTGTAACAGTCTGTCCTCCCTCTACCTCTTTACTAAAATATTTTCTTAACTATCTGTGTAATCTAACTCTCTATCCCATGCATATCTGCACTGCATGGATAAGTTCTAACTACAGATGAGACCTGTATGTGAAGACAACTAAGAGGCCCTGGGATCACAGGGGTGTCAGAGAGGCTGTGTGGGTACTTGAGAAGCCTGTGAACACATGTGTGCCTGTGAACATAGGGAATATGGTGCATATGCCTGCACTAGTGACCTCCTACATCTATCAGGTGAAGAGGAAAAGGGGGAATTTTCTGTGTTTATTTTTTGAATCCTGTATGTACATCCCATCAAAGGAAGCACCTTGTCTGTGGCAGTCCTCTGTGTGTGTATGTCTCTGGAACATGCACTCAGCTTCACTACTGGTTGAATTTGCAGTTGAGATAGCAGCAGCCATGTCCCTCAACCTGAGCAAAGGGATCATCCTTTCCCTGAGGGGACATCCCAAAAATCTCCCTGTTCATCTCCAGAACATTCCTATCTCTTTTCTAAATGACAAAGATGAAAAGAGAAACGATCTCCAGTTTTGAAAACCAAAACAACGCAATTCAGGTGCAGTGTCCCTGTAAAAAGTTGTAATACACTAAATAGAAATGTACTTTACCTCAGCTTTTGCCTTCTTTTCGGCTGCCATCAGCTGCACTTTGTCTCTCTGCTCTTTGGGGGCAGAGCGGTACATATCTAGCAACAGCTTCATCTCTTTCTGGCTCTCCTGGGCCTTCCTGGAGAGGAGACAGACAACAGTGAGAACACAACAGGACAGCTATGCAGTTACACAGCCAGCATGAGGGTCAGAGCAATATTCCCTCCATCTACAACGGGGCACGCATATCCTACCCTGGTAAAGTAAAACAGCCAAGGAGTACAGGCTGGAGGCTGGAAAGAAGCATGTTCCAGCAGATACAGGTTGAAAAGCCAAGAGAAGTGAGGTGGGGAGGAAACATGTAATACAATAATAAACAGCAGCTATCCATCTCTGTTTTGGGCCTGATTCAAGAAATTTGGGAAGACCACTATATACCTGCTGCTGTAAAGCTTTACATAATTCTTATGGTAGCAACAAAGAAAGATTACTTGACCTGCATGGCGAAGTGCCTGTTTTGTATATTCATGCTGTAGGCTGTCATAGGAGAAGTGTTACATGATCGATATCACAATTAGATATAGGTGTCAGAAGCCTCTCACTTCAGTGACGTGAATCTTTTAAGAGTGAGCTACAAGTCATCTCAAACACCCCTTTGGGCACTACTGAAGCAGAAAAGGGAGGGACAGCTCTTACTTGAGCTCAGCCTTCAGCTGCTTGATCACTTCAGCCTCCTTCTTTCTTCCATCTTCATGTTTCCCTTTTTCTTTCTCTTTGGATTCTCTCTCCTTCTCAGACTCCTTCTGCTTCTGCTTTTCCCGCTCTCGTTCCTTTTCCTTTTCTTTCTCTTTCTCTCGCTCTCTTTCCTTCTCCTTCTCCTTCTCTCGTTCCCTCTCCCTTTCCCGTCTCTCTCGCTCCCGCTCCTCTTCGTCCCGCCTGGCCTTCATTTCATTAACATCTTCAGAAACAGCCTTGGGGACGGACACTTGTGCAGAAGGATCATCAGGTTCCTGTTTGATCTCTGGAGGTTCCTCCTTTGTGTCTTCAGTGCTAGACTGGGACTGCAAGACAGCACTACCACTGCGAGAACGGATCTGTTGTGGAACAGCAAGAAAGACAACACAAAATGAAACAAGCCATTAAGTTCTTAACCAGAAATCTACCTTATCCCCCTTCCCCTGTCTTCCCAGATCCATGCTTGCACGCCCACTCTGTAACTGCTATGACTTTTCATGAAGCCCTGTATAGCCACAAAGGAAGTAAAGGTTAAAGTGGAAACAATGGAGTGTAGAGTTCCACTGAAAATCACATTGCATCCTGCATTCTCTATCAGAAAACCTGGTATTGCAGGAGAGTAATTCAGCCTTCTAAGTACTTTAGGCTCTTGTCTGGCAACTGCTCCTCACATACCTTGCTCAAGTCAGACTGGGCCTCCCTCAGTTTGCGCTTGTATCTTAACACCTCTCCCTTCAGCTGGTGGTTGTGATTCTGGAGGCTGCTGATGAGATGACGCATCTCTCGATTAATTGGGCCTACAAAACCAGAAACACAACTGTTATAAGACAGACAGACTTTTGCCAACCTTCTGCAATCCAAGTAGCAATGACAAAGAAGTGAAATAAAACTATTTTTGTCCTGTCACACAATAGAGCAACATAACTTACTTGCAGGAAAGTCATACCAGTTTTACATGCAACAGGAAGTCCTTGCAAATTCCCAGTCCTGATTTCCTCTCAACACACATTCCAACATTCCTAAGGTAAATGTGTCACACTGCAAAAAAACTCTATCATTTAAATTCTACTTTAGAAATAACTTATTTCCTCTGATGAAATCTGAAATTACTGGTTTCCTATCCCAGCTGTCCTTCCAGACATGTAAGTTAATTTCCCCCCCAAAAAAATTTAATAATGCAAAACACTCTGTCACAAACCCAGTTAGCAGCAAAATGTATGTATTTTTGCAGGATCTAAAAGGAATTCAGATACTATGGAACTAGCCTCCCATAAAAAACATGAAAAGGTTTGGTTTTTGAGACAGAGACCTGCCAGAACAAGTACTTAACAGCCGACAAAGAATCAAAGCAGGTGTTTTGTGCAATGCAGCCTCTAACAGTCACTGGCAGGGAGTGGGGGTTGTTTGTTTTTAAGCACAGCAGAAAAACTCCATACCTGCTTGTTCATTGGCAGCAAGAGTCTGTTCAAACTCTATCCTCAGCATCTCATATTCTTTGCGGACTTGTGCCAAGGTGTCCTCCAGCTGAATGACTTCTGTGCGTAGTTTCTTGTGCAGGCTGACCTCATCCCTCTGAGGAGTAACACAGGAACAAAACTTGGGTGATGTGAGCCTCCAGTACCTCTCACCTCATCAAGATGAGGTACCAGAACAGATAATTATGTCCAGGAAGGAAGTTTCCTGAGCATTCCCAGAGCCACCCAAACCCAGGGGTGATAGTCAATGGGATGACTATGTTCCCTGATCTGACAGAGCAGAAGTGGTACCTCGATTAGTTCCACCTGGCGCTGGTGTGTGGTGCGGGTGCCATGAAGCAGAGTGCGGGCCTCATCAAGGTGTGCCTTCAGCTGGAGACTCTCATTATACAGTACAGAAAACTGGGACTGCATGCAGCGGTATTCTGGGGTCTCCTTCACAGCCTCTTCCACTGCTCGTCTCAGCTCAACCTAATCAGGGTACAAGAAAACATCACAGAGAGAAAAACTATCTCCTTGTCATTGGTATCCACTTTGCAAGATAGGAAAATACTGAATCAAGCTGCCACAAACACAAAAGTAGAATGGCATTGCTGAAAGTAGATGCAAGTGATATGCTCCAGTATCAGTTTTAAAAGTCTATGCTTTCTCTGTATGCACTAGGTTGTTTCTCTTGCATGACAAGAGGTTTTGACTCCTAGGTTCTGCAGCAAGTTTCAAAGATAGGACCTCAGAAAACACAATGTAACTTTTCAATGGATTTAAGGGGGAATGGATTAAAGGTAAAGGAGGGAAGGTTTAGATTGGATATTAGGAGGAAGCTTTTTACAGAAAGAGTGGTGAGGTGCTGGAACAGGCTGCCCAGAAAAGTAGTGGATGCCTGGTCCCTGGAAGTGTTCAGGGCCAAGTTGGATGGGGCCCTGGGCAACCTTGTGTAGATCCAGGCCTGAGGCTGGTGGCCCTGCCTGTGTCAGGGGGTTGGAGCTCTATGATCCTTGGGGTCCCTTCCAACCCATGCCATTCTATGATTCTATGAATGCAAAATCATGTTCACCTAAATCAATAAAGATGGACACAAAAGACAGTATGATAGAAAACTAGAGAAAATACATGTGTAAATAAGCATTATGTTAACTTGCTACCAGTAAGAGAATGAAAGCAGAAGTTCAAAATGTGAACTTTCCTTATAAAAACAAACGTTAGCGAATGATTCTGACTACCAGCAGACACAGAGCTTATCACTGCTGAACAGAAAAAGAAAGTTGTAAGCCAAACGGTGTTTCTCTCAAAACAAACTGATGTGGATAAACAGAATTTAAAGGTGCCTCAAGACACCTTCAAAAATCTGATCTCTAAAACTCAAGCCATCAGCCCAAACACTTCTTGTAACCAGCTATTTGGATTATTTTCTGTATCGTACATGTACCTACTACAGAGTCACAGGTTTTTCTGTCACCGCTTTTAAGACACGAAAGAGCACATGAGTCTCTAATATCTATCCATTCTACCACACTTGGAAAGACTGAACTTGATTGACTCTTTCAAAAGCCTAGCTCTCCTATACAAGTTCCCTAACTTTTTCTGGTTCCACTCACACAGGGGGAGGATGGCAGAGAGGTCAATACTGGTAAGGACGTTACAAAATCTACTGAGTAGATCAGAATATGAAAACGGAAAGAATCCGCTACAATTTCCAATGATGGCCACATGGTGTCACCAATGCACTGAACTGCTAGGGTAAATCACACACTTGCTAAGTTGTACCATAAATAAAATCAAGCACAGGATGGCCAGCCAGCCCAGGGAGGGGATTGTCCCACTCTACACCGTGCTGTTGCAGCCTCACCTCGTGTTCTGGGAGCAGTTTTGGGCACTACAAGACGGACACAAAACTGTTGGAGAGCATCTAGAGGAAGGCAACAAGGATGATGAAAGGTATGGAGAGGAAGTCTCAACACAAGTCTCTAGCTTCCTGATGAGGGGGAGCAAAGCACTGGTCTGATCTCTTTGGGGACCACTGATAGAACCTGAGGGACTGGTATGAAGCTGCAACAGGGAAGGTTTAGGTGGGATATTAGGAAGAGGTTCTTTACTGAGGGGGTGATCAGGCACTGGAACAGGCTCCCCAGGGAAGGGTCACAGCACCCAGCTTGGCTGAGTCAAGAAGCATCTGAAGGATGCACTCAGTCCCATGCTCTGACTTGTCTGACCCTGTGTGGAGCCAGAGTTGGACTATGATCCTTATGGGTCCCTTCCAACTCAGGATATCCTATGATTCTATGATTTGAAGTTTCCTGGAGACATAGTTCTGCAAGAAGGCAACCAACTACACAGACCACCCTCATCCTCAAACAGGTACAGAAGCCTCACCTTGAGTTTTTCATTTTGTGTTGTTACTTCCTCAAGATCCTGGCGCAGTTCCTCCAACTCATTGAGGCGATTCCCAGCAAGTTCTTTATTCTCTTCCAGCTCGGCATTCATCTCCTCAAACTTTTGGGGATAAACAACTTGTAAATAATACTGTTAATGTATTTACTTAAGGTATTTTTACTGACTTAACAGTCAAGTAACACTAATAGGTCAGACAGAATCTACTTCCATCGGGTCTGTTTTCTAAGTAGGAAACTTGTATGGACAAAATGGATTGCCCAAATTCACCTCGATTTGTGGCAAAGGAGGTGTCTGAATTCTGGTCCAATCTATGGCCCTACACACAAGCACTCCTTGACTTTACTCCTCCCCTTGACCACAACCAAGTCCCTGACATTACCTTGCGGGCATTAATGGTGATCGTGCCACCATAGAGACTGCTCCCAGCTCCATACACCTTGTAGCCTTTGGAATTTACCTGCAAAAAAGCAACAGGCCATCAATACTCCATTAAGTGCCAAGACTCCTGATGCAAGGTACTCGAGATCAAAGCTGATGGACTACAGAGTCTCACTACTTATGGCAAAGTACCATGAGATGATGTCACGCATCTCAAAACTACAGCCATGTCTCTGGTTTCTGTGGAAAATCTAAGAGTGGCCCTGGAAAGGAGACATACTTGTGCTTGTTGGAGAGAAGCCGGGAAAGCAAAAGATCAGTAAAGCAGGAGATGGAGGGTCTTGTAGAGATGTAAATTTGTGTGTTGTTAAGCAGGGAGGTGGCACAGTTTGCTTTGCAATGCTGCAGAAGGTGTTGACAGAAAGATGAGGACTGCACAGGGGACATCAGCCAGGGTGGGACAACCTTTTGTATAGGTTCATTCTTATGCTGTAGTTTATTCCTATGTTAATGAGAAGTCCTACAACCTGAGTCAAGGCTGCTGAGTCAGCCATTGAGGGGGTATATGAGTTTGCTCAGTTGTTATTAAAGCTGTCTTTGATCCACCAGGATCAGAGCCTGTGCCTTTCAATACTTCACAGGTTTCCTGTCAAAAAGGTTGGTGCTTACCCGTTCCAGAACATCTGCTAAGTGCCGGTTGAGCCTCTGCTCCCTCTTGCGTATCTTGTCAATATCCCACTGAAGGTCATCGATCATAGTCTCCAGAACAGACACCCGAGATTCTGCTGTCTCCACTCTCTCCTGAAGCTTGGAGAACTGCAATCAAAAGAGTATTTCAGACAGCAGATTGCAGAGCATCAGTATTTTCATGTTGATTTCATGTCAATATACATTCTTCTCTTTTTCACCACAGCCTGGATCACTGTGCTTTCCACCCATCTTTTGCTGCGGCAACAGACTACTCAGCGAGCTGTCTTGAGTTTTATGCTGGCTGAATCCCAACACAGTAATGGAAGGAAGACAAAATTGAAAATGGAAAAAGGGCAAGAAGTTGCTAATATCTGGCAGTGTACAGAGGCAGCCATCTCAGCTTATTCCAAGGCACTTTCTATTTCCATTTAAAAAATAAAAAAACTTTTCAATCCATATGTTCATCTATCTACAAACTACTACCTACTACTATCTACGTTAGTGCTCAGAGGTCTAACATCAAGCAAGGTCAGCATTAACACACATAGCTATTAAAGCTAATGAAAACCCTGAAATAAATACCACCAATAAAGCGAATCCCTTAATGACTGAGTACATCTTCATTTATGTCATTACACTTTCACACATAACCCAGAGACACTTAAGGAATCTGAAATGACAGGGCTGTCACATCAAGTGTCTCAGATAATTACACAACTAATTTAACATCACCTTATCACTTCCTCTGCTTTGTTTTCTTTAAAAATCCATTCAACTTACTGGTCCAGTTATACTCTTTCATTCAGTGATAGAAGATGCAAACGGACTCAAATCACATGGAAAACCTATATACAGTTCTCCACAACAACAACCCTTTCCATAACCTTTCTTCAGAAGGCAGCTTTCAAATCTTGTTGGTCCTACCCCTCTCCAAGGCAATAGCATGTTTTCTGAACTATGGCAATCACAGAGGAGGATCCCCAAAGCAGAGTTCTCTCCCCTTTTTATACCTCCTGAGACATGATTCGGTGCTTTTCCTGAAGAACATCAGCCAGCTCCTGCAGCCGTCCGTTTTCATGTGAGAGGTAGGTATTAAGCTCCAGAACTGCCTCTTCCATCAATGTAATATCTGAAAGATGCATAAAGAAAAGGGGATCAACAGATAAGTTCTTAAACAGCAAAGCCAGAAAAATAAAACAGAAATTCTGGTTTAGATTTCTACTTACTACATCTCTCCAGCAGGTGGTACCCGAGGGTCTAATCTCTAGCCACACAGAGCTCTGACTTGCATTACCTAAGCAAAAGGCTCTGCATTTTAACATACTACACATTCCCAACAGTGCCCTAATTTCAGAGATCACTCAGTATCAGCAACACAGGACATGCCTTTGCAACTTAATGCAGGTCATATTCATGTGTAAACACATTACAACTGGTGGCTTAAGCCAATATTCAGCCAATATCCTAGATGACAATTACAGCAACTGACCGAGCCTCACGTGGCACTAATGCCAATGCTACTACAGAGTTTAAGACTGCCAACAAAGGACAGTAACACTTCATTACACCAATGCTAGACCTGCCAGACCTCCTTGATCAACACATATAAAACACTACTGACTAAATTCAAACAAGCATGAGTTGAGAGTCTACCTCAACTCTCAACAAGCATGAGTTAAGAATCCCAGCCATAGATACAGACTGGGAGAAGAGCTTCTTGAGAGTAGCCCTGCTGAGAAGGACCTGGGTGTCACCGTGGATGAGAAACTTAACATGAGCCAGCAGTGGCTCTTGCAGCTCGCAAAGCCAATGGTATCCTGGGCTCCATCAGAAGAGGAGTGGCCAGCAGGGACAGGGAGGTGATTGTCCCTCTCTACTCTGCCCTCGTGAGGCCCCACCTGGAGTCCTGTGTCCAGATCTGGGGCCCCCAACACAAGAGAGATGTAGAACTGTTGGAGAGGGTTCAGAGGAGGGTCACAAGGATGATTAGAGGGCTGGAGCACCTGCCCTACAAAGAGAGGCTGAGGGAGCTGGGCTTGTTCAGCCTGGAGAAGAGAAGGCTGCAGGGGGACCTCATTGCAGCCTGCCAGTCCCTGAAGGGAGCAGAGAAACAGGAGGGGAATCAACTTTTTAAAAGGGCAGATAATGGCAGGACAAGGGGGAATGGTTTAAAGCTGAAGGAGGGAAGGTTTAGATTGGATATTAGGGGGAAGTTTTTTACGGAAAGAGTGGTGAGGTCCTGGAACAGGCTGCCCAGAGAGGTGGTGGTTGCCCCATCCCTGGCAGTGTTCAAGGCCAGGTTGGATGGGGCCCTGGGCAACCTTGTGTAGATCCAGGCCTGAGGTTAGTGGCCCTGCCTGTGGCAGGGGGGTTGGAGCTTTATGATCCTTGGGGTCCCTTCCAACCCTTGCCATTCTATGATTCTATGATTCTAAATTGTCATTCATAAGATTAAAATTCTAACCTTAAGCTAATGAAGTTTTTCAGAGTTGTCTGAGGGTCAACTGAATTTACTACATTCTCAGAAGTTAGTGGTTCTGCTTTCTTCTGCAGAACTCTGCTTTGCATGCAAAACTGACAGCTGTACTAGGCACACCAAGAAATCAGATGGGTACTATTTTGCTCAAAACCCAGGTGAAAATGAGGAGCTGGTTATTCTAAACTGCAAATGAGAAGTCCAGCACCAGTCTGCAATACTGATTTCACTTCTTCATTTGTAAGCATGAAGCCTTCTACTCAGTAGCCGAGGACAGCTCAGTGCTAAGGTTCAACTCTAATCTCAAACTTTTCAGGTGCACAAACTCACAACAGGCAGAAATAAGCCTTTTCTTAGCCCAACACACGGGCAAAGCTCTCAGCATTCCAGTTCTGAGGCAGCTGTAATACACTTTTGGCACACAGTACTAGACTTCATTAGAGGTTTTGGTTAGGTTTGAAAAGGTAAGTTGACTTAAGCATGAGAAGGTATAGGCCTTAGTGCTTACAATCCAGAATCATGTCTAAACTAGGGGTAAATGAGCATCCTTGATTATCAGCCATCTTGGTCATACCTCCACTATTCAGCTTGTGGGACAGCACATCTACTTTCTCTTGCAGCTTGTCATACATTGTCACAATCTGGGCAACAGCACGGCGGGAGGACTCTACACGCTCTTGCAGCTGAGATTCTATTTCCTCACTAGTGCTGCTGGCTAGAGTGGCTAGGAAGGAGAATGCCGGCTCCAGCCCTTCACCTGGGAACAGAAAGAGGTACAAAAAGTAAACACAGTCTTTCAGGCAACACATTGCTAATCTTCACAATCAGATGGCCTCCATCACCCTTTAAAAAGGGTCAGCAACATTGTCCACAGCTGAAACGCACTTTTCCCACTATGTCTCACCTCGTTCCCTCTCATCTTTGCGCTCCTGATTACTGTCCGAGTCTGGTTCAGGCTCTGGCACAACCAGTGCCTTCCGTTCTGACAGAAGGTCTCCAAGACCTTGGTCCAGGTCAAAGCGTTTGAGGATGATGCGGATATTTTCGTCAAACTGAATGATGGGACAGGCAAGACAAAGAATGGACGTGAACAAAAGGAGTGCTGAAGAGAGAAGAAAACAGTGTATATAGAATCGTGGAGCATGTCACTAACCTGATTCCAGTATCGATTGATAATAAGCAGGGATGCATCATCAGTGGCTTGCCGACGCTCCAGCTTCTCAATGTGCTCCCGCAGCTCGTCTTCAATGGCCTGCCGCTGGTCCAGCATCTCGGCCAGTTTCCGGTTCTTGGTCTGCAGGGTGCGGATGTCCATCTCCTCCTGCGCAGAAGCACAAGTCAGGGAACACTCCACATCAGCCAGATCACTGGGCTCACACATAAGGCAGAGAGAGATTAAGGTTTCAAAGCAAGACATTTGAGTGGGTTATGCAAGGAAGACATACCGTTGAAGAAACACCACCAAGCTTAATGGTCTCTACTGTGGTCCCTGAATCTTCAACCCCTGCTTTCTTCTCTGGAGGTGCAGAGGGGCCAGGGTCTCCAGCTGTCCGTTTATTGCCAATTCCAGACATGGTGACTGAAGCACTTTCTCCAAGTTCTTCCTGAACATTATGGGACACTATTTCAAAATTACAACAAAAAACACACACACACCCCCTCAAAACAAACCAGAAGTCACACCCCTACACAACCCACTTTAAGGTTTTTAACATACTGATCCACTGCTGTAACAAGATGCCCAACACAGTACACACCACATAACTCAAAAGGATTTGGAAAATACTGGGCAAATATTAAGTCTTAAAAGACACCACCAGGACTAGTACTGCAAACTAGATGCTGATGGGAAAAAATCCACAGTTCTGTAACGCTAAATGGAAGCACTGTACCTTCTCACACTTCTTGGAGAACAATCTTCATGCAGGTTCAGGCTCTGCTTTTTTTGTATCTCTGTAATAACAGACATCATTTTGAGTTAGACTCTAACGAGCAACTGAGACCATGTATATGTGGCACCGGTTCACCAACCAAACTGTTCTCGCACTAACAAAGTTGAGGGCAAAAACACCCTGAAGATGAGCCCCCTGAGAGTTTCTATTGAGATCGTACAAATCCTATGGAACTGAATGGTGATTCCAAGCCAAGGTTTGTAAAGACCTATTTGAAGAGTCTTTCTGTGATCTGAGAGATACAGACATGTTTGAAGAGTATTTATCCCTAAGTGAATGCAACATGAAAAGCTCCGGACTATTTCATTACAGAATAGTTGATGCTGGTAAGGATCTCTAGAGATCCCAAATAAAGCAGGGTCAGCCAGTGCAGGCTTTTGAGAGTATCCAGAGACAGAAAGTCAGCAATGTCTCTGGACAACCTACCCCACCACTTGATGATTCTTGGCATTAAAACTTTTTTTCTTTGTTTGAAGTGCATTTCTTACAGTTCCCTAAAATATTGTTTAGAAACCCTCAAAGGGTTTCCAAAACAAATATAGCAGCTAGCAAAGGAAAACAAAACCAATTAGATCTTCATGAGATATAAGCAGCATTCTCCCATATTCACTGATGCTGTGCCAACTCAATCTGCAGATCTCTACCTCTAAGCTGAACGAAATCCAGTACTGATGAAATCCAAACCATACAAGTAAGATTTGTATAGTTCCATTTAACTCTGTAATGGCATTTACAGTTAAGCTAAGGGTTACGAACTGAACCTGCCAGTTCTACTGCATTTGCTTTACGTGAACAGCTCTACTGAAAATAAGGTTACTGTATTTTGAAGATTAAGTTGGCACACCACTTTATCAAAGCCATTTAACCTGCATTTTAACTTACCATATGCAAATTAACACAACGATTATAGAAGCCTTCTGGTACCTAACAGAAGCCTAGAGAAAAGCTGGAGAAAAAGGGCACATAGTAACAGGACAAGGGGGGATGGGTTTAAACCAAAAGAGGGGAAATTTAGGTTAGTTATTAGGAAGAAATTCCCCACTATGAAGATGGTGAGGCCCTGGCACAGGCTGTCCAGAGAAGCTGTGTCTGCCCCTTCCCTGGCAGTGTTCATGGCCAGGCTGGATGGGGCTTTGGGCAGCCTGGGCTAGTGGGGTCTGTCCCTGACCGTGGCAGGGGGGTGGAGCTAGATTGACTTTGAGGTTCTCTCCAACCCAAACCATTCTGTGATTCTATGATGACAGGACCATTTGACAGGGTGGGGAGAGTAGCTGTCACTAAAAATATGTGCTACCTATTGGTCTAGTGAGCCACCAGTGACTGTCACAGCTGTAGCTCCCCCTCTTCACAGTACTCACATCTTCACATACCATATGGCAGTACCTGATGGACTAAGTTTTCATGTCCCCATCAAAGATTGACTGTACTTACTCAGCTTTGTCTTAATTCCCCTCTTTTGATTAAAACCCTTACATGGAGGCCAAAACACACCACTGTTTGGCACTCCACACACTCATCACTGGTTAAAAGTCATCTACTCTGACCACCATGCAGAAAGCGAACTTCTCCAGGGCTCAGTTCTCGGCCACTCACCTACCAACCATGGCCACCAATGGCATTGGAGCACCTTCCCAGGCTTATGGCACCCCTCCTCAAGAAATCTTTCACAGCTCACCTTCCGGCTCCCTATCCGCACCAGCTGCTCTCTACATTTTGTTTCCCTTCGCGTAATCCATGTGCCTTCGATCTCCCCCAAAAACTGTCACAGACCCCTGTTCAAATCCCAAACGCTTCCCCCAGGGCCTGCGCTGCCCACCAGACCCCTCTCCACACCGAGCAGCAAACCCATTCCAAAACTGCCCGAGCACACGCAGGGAGCCGCTCCGCTGCCGCCGCCCGCAAGTTCGGAGGGACCTGTTCCTCTGTTCCCCGCCCACGGCGAGCCCCCACGCCCCTGCCCCTGCCCCCGCGCACCCCTGGGCGCCTCCCACACCACCACCCGCCTGCGGCGCCCGCAGCCGGGCACCCCCACCACCCGCCCCGGCACTGCTCCCCAGGCACGGCGAGCCCCGCTCCCGCCACCGCCTGTCGCGCACCTCAGGGCGCCCCCACACCTACCGCTCCTTAGGCCTATCGCTCCTCTCACGGCTGAGCAGTGCCACCGGCCCGCAGCACGCCTCACACCCCCAGAGACCCGGCCCGGCCCGGCCTGGCCTGGCCCGGCCCGGCTCGGCCGCACCACAGAGCCCCAGACGAGACGCACAGACCAGCGGCCCCCTCTGCCGCCACCTTCCTCCAGCCTACCGGAAGTCGCGGCCGCCGCCGGCGGTCCAATCGCTCTGGCGGCTGAGCGGACGTCACGCAGCACCGCCCTTCGGCTGGCGCCGACCGGCGGCCACCCCTTCCGGCCGCCATTTCGCCCTCACCCGTCATGGATGCTACTGGCCCTGCGGCTTGCCCTCGCTCGACATGGCCGCCATTGCCATGGTGCCGCCGAGGCGCCTGACGCCAGCGCCCTTACCCGTACTAGACATGGCCGCCGCAGCGCCGGCGGCGGGAGGGGCGGGCACTGCGGGCCCCGGCAGGACGCCGCGGGCTCGCCCTCACGCTGGGGGCTGGCAGCGGGCGGGGGTCGCCTAGGGGCGGGCCCGCCCTTGGATGGGGCGTCCCCCACCGGCCCCCGCCTGCCCGCGTCCCTAGCGCGGTGCCCCCTGGGTGTACACAAGCCCTGCGTCGGTTTTTGTCACGCCGAGGTGGTTCCGTGTTTCACTGCCGACCCAAGGCCGGAGTCAGGCTCTAGGCAGTTCAAGCTTTGATACCTCATCTTTAGCATGGTTATCGCTACCCGTGCTGGTAGAGAAAGATGAGAACTACCAGACCTTGTCAGACTGACAGGGCTCTGCTTTATTCATCCAGATTCGTGTCTCTGAAGCAGCTGCAAGGCTTTGGGGCAGGTGCCGGCTTTCCGCAGCTGCTGCTGCTTCTGGGAAAGCACAGAAAACGTACAGTCTCCCTGCGGGAAGTCACAGTAACGGAATCACAGAACCACCAGTTTGGGAAAGACCTTTGAGATCAAGTCCAACCGTAACCATCCTCTCCTAAACGGTACAACATGCTGCTGCACCCATGAGCAACACGGTAGCCTAGTAACAGGCTACAAGACTTAATGCAAATATCTCAATTCCCCAAGGAAAACAAACTATGCTTTTTTTTATTATTAGTTGTTGGGTATTTTTTTCCCCTCGCAGCTGCTGGGAAGAGCTTTCTGAGTCAGTGAGCTACTGCAGCTTTGGGAGACCAGATGGGATGGGGAAGTTCACCAGCTTGCTTAAGTCTGTATTTACACAGTACCTGGCCAGCAGGTCTGGGGAGGTGATTGTGCCCCTGTACTCGGCATTGGTGAGGCTGCACCTCGAGTGCTGGGTCCAGTTCTGGGCTCCTCACCATAAGAAGGACATTGAGGTTCTGGAGCGAGTCCAGAGAAGGGCAACCAGGCTGGGGAAGGGGCTGGAGGGCAAATCATATGAGGAGCGTCTGAGGGAGCTGGGGATGTTTAGCCTGGAGAAGAGGAGGCTGAGGGGAGACCTGATCACCACCTGCAACTACCTGAAGGGAGGGTGCAGAGAGGTGGGCGATGGTCTCTGCAGCAAGGTGACAGGAGATGGGACAAGGGGAAATTGCACAAAGCTGTGCCAGGGCAGGGTCAGGTTAGATGTCAGGAAGAAGTTCTGCACTGAAAGAATTGTCAGGGCCTGGCACAAGCTGCCCAGGGAGGGGGTTGAGTCACCATCCCTGGATGTGTTTAAAAAAAGGGCAGATGAGGTACTTAGGGATATGGTTTAGCCAGAGGAGAGGAATGCTTGGACTTGATGATCTTAAAGGTCGTTTCCAACCTTGTGATTCTATGACAAAATAAGCTTCATGAAACAACTGGAATCTCAGGGTACATTTTTTTTAAGTTGCGTTCAAACCTCTCCTAGTTAAAAAAACCCAACCCAACAAATAAACCGCCCCTAGGTAAGAATCAACCAAACAGCCAAAGAAGAAATATTTGCTAATGTATTTTCCTCATGCATGTCCTTGCAGCTCCCCTTAGCTGAGTAAGAAATGGTTGGTAAGCCATTGATTCTAAATTCAACCAATCCTTCACCAAAATGTTTGAAATTAACAAGAGCTTTTTTGTTGAATTGAACGTACTCCAAATCAGGTCTGCAAGTCAGCACAGCTCCCCCCTTTTGTGTTTTCTCTGCCTTTGCATTATACTTTTTTCCCCTCTCTATTTTTTCTCAGGTTTTGATCCCATGCAGGCTAGCTTTTGCATCATCACAAGAAAACTTACTGAAATGGGGACAGTCACAACCTTTTATTTAACTTCATGCCTTTGTCTTTTATCTCTATGTACCTTGCCACTTCCTCCACAGGGAAAGAAAGACTCATTTCCTGCAAAGCACCCTCCTACTCTGCATGTTCTCTTCCATATCTCTGTTAATTTCCATGCTTTAGATAAGCATTCAAACTGGTCTTTGAGCTGCTTTTTTATACACTGTACACTGCGGAGTCTTTGGATCTGCCCTAAAAGAGGGTTTACAAGGGAAAAGTTCTGGCAGCCAGATACATTGTGGAGCTGAAAACTAGATGGCTGTGCTGCAAGATATCTGTGTAGCTTTCCACACAGCCTGCAAACTCAAGACAGGAAGGCTGCCCTCCTCTTCTGCCCCTCCATTACTACTCTGATTTTACATAATTCCTGACAGCATTTCCTTTGAGGACTGAGACACTTGCTCCCCTCCAGTACAAGGAATGTGCTCTTCCCCTTAGCGGTGTTCATACATTAACTGTCCCATCCTTGTGAATTGTTATGCATAGGCAATACATCAGATGTGGGGGAAAAAAACCACAAGCATAAACATGAGTGCTGATAAGGAAAGTATTAATACTTGTATTAATATTTGAGATACTTTTGTGAAGAAATGGGGAGAGCTGAGCAACCAAATGTCACTGAAGAGTAGCTGCAGAGGATGTCCTGCAGCAATTTTCAGTTACTTGGGAGTCTTCTAGGAATGGGACAGGTAGGGTTGCTTTTTCTTGAAACTGGCAGGTTCAACCACAGTCCTTCATTTGTAATTGCTGTAAGAGAGAGTTAAGCACATACTTCATTCAAAACTATAGCTGCTTATGAATTTGAATGACTGAAGCAGACAGTTTATGTGGAAAGGACATGCACTTGTTTTAGCATGAGCAGAGGGAAGACTGATATGAAGAAACACACCAAAGACCCAGAGATGAATGTAGTAAATGAAGTTGTTTCAGGTTCATCCTACAGAGGAGTCAGTTTTGACCTCATAGTTTTACTGTGCTAAGGCTCTGACCACAAGATGACACTCAGATTGACTCCCTGTGTAAACAAGACATGCACAGCCTTGTGACCAGGGTTATGCTGAGATTCACCCATTACCCATTATACTCCATTCCAAATCAGAAGGACCTACAAAGACTCAAATACTGTCTCTCCCTCAAATTGAAAGAGTAGTAGTTGTAGTATACACCAAGTTGGCTTGAGATGTGTCTTCATCAGTAAGGTGGGATGTTGAGACACAGTCTTGGGCTCTGCTCACACATTATGCAGATGTGTCTGAACAAGCAGCGTGCAGATATGTAGTTAAATTTGGAAGCTTGGCACACTGGGATGGTACTTAGAATGATCTTTTATCCAGAAAACCTGTGCTGCTTCCAAGAGGAAAGGCCATAAGTGAGATGGTGTTATAGTTGATCTCGCTAAAAGCTGTTAGTGAAACTCACTCATGGCTAACAGAAGTCTCTGCCCTGGAGTACGGATCCTCTCTTTTCTCAGAAAGGTCACCTGCCCTGGAGTCTGCTAAGGAAATACCAGAAGAGAGATTTATCCCAAAGATGGGAATGGAAGAGCTTTGGCCAGTCAGCTCCTGATGCTGAGTGGATAGAGAAGAGTGTTGTAGGTGCATACAAAAGGAATGAAGTCACACAAATGAACCTGTGGACTTGGGCCTCACAGTAAGCAACTAGCCTAAGATAATAAGCTAGAAAAATGCGATCTTCAGATGATTGTAAGTAGGTAAAGCAAAATAGTATCCATAACACACATAGCAGACTAATTGAGAGCTAACCAGACCTCAGAATTAAATATATCAAAGCCCTTGCCATTAATAATTCTTTGGGAGAAGTATCTGAAGGCTCTTGGGTCAAGGTAAGGACAGAGAGAGATCACTCACCAATCTGTCATGGGCAAAACAGACTCGACTTGGGAAAAAGTAGAATTTAACTCACTACCAATCAAATCAAGTTAGGATAATGATAAAAAAATGTGATTCTTAAAATACCTCCCCCAACCCCTCCCTTGTTCCCAGGCTCAACTTCACTCCCCATTTCTCTGCCTCTTCCCCCAGAGGCACAGGGGGAAAGGGGATGGGGGTTGGCATCAGTTCATCGTGAGTTGTCTCTGCCGCTCCTTCCTCGTCAGGGGGAGGACACCTCACATTCTACCCCTGCTCCAGCGTGAGGTCCCTCCAACAGTCCTCCATGAACTTCTCCAACATGAGTCCTTCCCACAGGCTGCAGTTCTTCATCTCTCCCAGCGTGGTGGGTCCCTTCCATGGAGTGGAGATCTTTAGGATCAGACTGCTCCAGCCTGGTCCCTCCCAGAGTCACAAGTTCCCCCAGCAAACCTGCTCTGGTGTGGGCCCCTTTCTCCACAGGCTGCAGGACCTGCCAGAAGCTTGCTCCAATGTGGGCTTCCCATGGCATCACAGTCTCCTTTGGGTGACTCCCCCTGCTCCATCATGGGGTCCTCCTCAGGCTGCAGGTGGCTATTGTCTCCCCCATCATTCTGCATGGGCTGCAGGGGGACTGCCTGCCTCATCTTGGTCTTCTGCATGGGCTTCAGGGAAATCTCTACTCTGGCACCACAAGCACCTCTGCACCCTCCTTCTGCACTGACCTTGGTGTCTGCAGAGTTGTCCCTCTCACACCTCACTCCTCTCTCTGGCTGCAAATGTTGCCCCATGGGTTTTTGTTGGGTTTTTTTCCTTCTTAAGTTCTGTTACCTCAGAGGCGCTACCACCATCACAGATGGGCACAGCCTTGGCTAGTGTCTTGGAGCCATCTGGCATTGATTCTATTGAACTTGAGGGAAAGCTTCTAGCAGCTTCTCACAGAAACAACTCCTGTTGTTCCCCACTACTAAAGCCTTGCCATGCCCAACCAATACAGATGGCACACAAGTCAGTCTTTCATTATGAGCATATTGAGAGCAGCTCTGAGGAGAAGGACTTAAGGCATGCTTGTTAATGAGCTCAACATGGGCCAGCAATATGTGCTCACATCCCAACTATATCATGGGCTGCATCAAAAACAGTGTGACCAGCATATTGAGGGAGGTGATTCTGCCCCTCCACTCTGCTCTCATGAGACCCCTACCTCGGGTACTGTGTCCAGCTCTGGGGTCCCCAATACAAGAAGGATGCTGAGCTGTTGGAGCGAGTCCAGAGGAGGCCACGAAGATGATCAGGGGGCTGGAGCACCTGTCCTTCAAAGAGAGGCTGAGAGGGTTCAGGAGACCTTACAGCAGCCCACCAGTACCTGGAGGGGCCTACAGAAAAGCTGGAGAGGGACTGTTTATCAGGGACTGTAGTGACAGGACAAGGGGTAATGTGTTTAACCTGAAGGAGGGGAGATCTAGATTAGTTATTAGGAAGAAATTCTCTGGAGGACCTGGCACAGGTTGTCCAGAGAAGCTGTGGAAACCCCTGGCTCCCTGGCAGTGTTCAAGGCCAGGTTGGATGGGGTTTGGGCAATCTGGGCTAATGGAAGGTGTCCATGGAAAGGATCTGGAACTATATGGGCTTTGAGGTCCCTTCCAACCCAAATATCTTCATTGACGACCTTGATGAGGGAATAGCATCCACCCTCAGCAAGTATGCCGATGATACAAAACTGGGAGGAGTGGCTGACACGCAGGAACACTGCGCTGCCATCCAGCGAGACCTGGACAGACTGGAGAGCTGGGCAGGGAGAAATCTAATGAAATTCAACAAAAGCAAGTGTAAAGTCTTGCACCTGGGGAGGAATAACCGACTGTATCAGTACAGGCTGGGGGATGACCTGTTGGAGAAGAGCTCTATGGAGAAGGACCTAGGGGTCCTGGTTGATGACAGGTTGGCTATGAGCCAGCAGTGTGCCCTGGTGGCCAAGAGAGCCAATGGGATCCTGGGATGCATCAGGAAGAGTGTGTCCAGCAGGTCGAAGGAAGTGATCCTCCCCCTCTACTCTGCATTGGTCAGGCCCCACCTGGAATACTGTGTCCAGTTCTGGGCTCCCTGGTATAGAAAAGACAGGGACCTTCTGGAGAGAGTCCAGAGAAGGGCGACAAAGATGATTAGGGGTCTGGAACATCTCCCCTATGAGGAAAGGTTGAGTGAGCTGGGTCTGTTCAGCCTGGAAAAAAGAAGACTTAGGGGGGACCTAATTAGTGTTTACAAGTATCTTAGACATGGGTGGCAGGGGGAATTGGCCAGCCCCTTTTCAGTGGTCAGTGGGGACAGGACTAGGGGCAATGGCTGTAAGCTGGAGCACAGGAAGTTCCGCACCAACATGCGGAAGAACTTTTTCACAGTGAGGGTGACAGAGCAGTGGAATAGGCTGCCCAGGGAGGTGGTGGAGTCTCCTTCTCTGGAGATATTCAAGTCTCGTCTGGACGCCTATCTATGTAATATGAGATAGGGAGCCTGCTTTGGCAGGGGGGTTGGACCCGAAGATCTCTTGAGGTCCCTTCCAACCCCTAAGATTCTGTGATTCTGTGATTCTGTGAAACCTGTCTGTGAGTCTATGCTTCTATAAAGATGTAAAAACAGGGTAATTTTAGTTTTTATCTTACATATGCTGTGAAGTAGCTAATGTTGTTGCTGTGGGTGTGAAATGGAATGAAAAGGGTATGCTGCAGTGTGCTGTGCTCGGTATCCATTTATTAAGAACACCAGTGGTATTATATTAAATAACATCAGGATACTGTACCTAATAATATCTTCTCAATACTCAATGTCAGATCATAAAAAAATGCACCACTTGCCATTCTACAGCAGTCTTTCCAACAATTGTTATTTATATTATTTAAGGTGGTGCAATTTTCTTGGCAGACAAGCTGACTAAAGCAAGTCAACACACATAAAACTATAGCAAATACCCTTGGACTGAGTTGTTTCTTTACTGTAAAATGAAACTGAAGTACTTTTAAAAAAACCCAAAAAATGAGTTAATTATTTGCCATCTTGGTTCATCCTACAACATACTAGAATACTTAGGACACCCATCTAGGAAGGGAGACATTTTGTCAAGGTCTAGGAATGAAATTCCATTGTCATCTGACCAGAACTGGTTTCAACAGAAAACTTTAAGTGGCCTTTATATTCTGCACACAAATTCTCATTTACTTTTCTCATGTCCATTCCCTAATTGTCTTCCTCTTGTAGAGCATCCCTTGGTGCTATAAGCTAAATGGTGAATATAGATATGAGTGCAAGAGATGATTGAGAGATTTTATTTTATGGAAATAATAAGGTTTGTACGACATGCTTTACCTACTTCCTCTTCCTGTTGAGGAACTCACATGATGTGCCCTCCCATACTGTTTCCAAATACAACCTTTGCATGCAGTCTAACTATATAGTCACAACAGAGGCTTTTGCACAGCTCAGGAAGTCATAAATACGATCTCTAATAAGCCAACAACTGTTTGCCTGCACCACTCACAGAAGTGCTTGAAGAACCAGCCAGCCCTGGAGGTACAAGAGGGTAAATACTTGAAAGATGTCAATTGCAAATCAAGGCTCTAGAGAAGTGCTTTCTCACTCTCTTGTCACCCAGAGCATGCTGACAAGCAATCTGAAGAAAGAAGGAATGAAAGACTCCAGTCAGTGAGTAACCCAGGCTGCAAAGCCTCAGCGGGGATCACTGGCTATTGCCTCACTGCAGCACTGACCAACTGCAATAGTGATTATGAGAAATAAAAAGCACAGCAAACGGAGCAGGAGCTTGAGGGTTTCTTTCTTATTTTTGTCACTGCACAGCATGCCCCCTTAATTTCCTGTCTGACTGTGGAGGATTCCTGTGTGCACACGTTTCTGGAAACAGTGCTATGAAGTTTCCTCTAATTAAGTCTATGTCCACTATGCATCCTAGTTTTTGCCCTTAAGTTTTAAAGAGCTGCTGTTCAGAAATTGCTCTGTAGCGTAGGAAGCTCAATGCTGTTAGGCTATGGGATTGGAATAGGAAGGTAAGATTTAGCTGAATACTAATGTGGGGGTTTGGCCCTAGCTAGAGGCCAAATGCTCACCAAAGCTGCTTGCTTACTCCCAGAGGAGAAACAGGCAGAGCCTCCATGGGTTGGGATAAGGACAGTTTACTGCCAAGAATCACTGTGATTGTAGAACAGTAATGGCCAGTTACACTCACACCCAGTGCTAACACAGAGTACCTTACTGACTCAATGATTACAAGAGGGTTGCCCAGTAGCAAGGACGGACGGACCAACATTCCAGCTACACTCAGACTGTCCTGGAGGCAACCAGCCCCTACCCTTCCCCAACCAGATGCTTTTATGGGGAAGTGGTGTCAGGTGGTGAGGAAAACAGCCCCAACTAACTCAGCTCACCTGGGCTAACTCAGCTCACCTATATTGGCTGACTGTGGAGATTAACCCTGGCTAGAACCAGGACAACTAATTACTCATTAGCAGGGAGAATTAGAGAATTTACAAAATAAACTCTAGAGAAATCACTTGCATTTTTATACAGGGCAGTGTGGGTCTAGTAGTTATAGCAGATAATCCTTCCAGATTATGGATAAAACATGCACTTTTATATTCTTCTTCAAGTAAGGCCAGTGCACCTAGCTGGCCTCTCAGGAATTATCTAAACTTAAACATTCACTTATCTAAACCTAAACATTCACAAAAACTAATCTGTATAAATTAAAAATCTGAACTGTTAACTGTTTCATCTGTTAACTGTGAATGCTAATCTGTTAATAGGAACTGTTAACTGTGTCAAATCCTGTACAGGTGCTATTATGTTGAATGAAAAAAGGTTAAAATTTATTTTGCTTTTTTCACATTCAAAGACCATTCAGCCAAACTGAATTAAAACCTGTTAAATTTCAAATACTGCTGTCCCTTAGAGATTTAACACAGTTGTAAAATAGAGTTTTTGTGTAGTTAAAACCTTCTATGAGTGGTACCCAAACTTTATTCCAGGAAGCACACGCATAAAATTCGCCGTGAAAGAGGGCAGAGAAGTTACTAATACTCTGTGCTTTTCACACAGGCATGAAATTTGTTAGTGACATATGACTGCAACTAAACAAAATACCAACCATTCTGCAAGAGAAAAGTAAAAGCTTTCCAGCAGTCCCTTGGCAGTAATTCCTGTCTGGCCCTCGGTTTGGAAATCCTGTGTTTTGCCTCTTTTCCCCATTCTTTTTTTTAGCATATGTGTAAATTACACTGTTTTAGACTATTCTATGTTGGAACACAAACCAAGTAACTAAGAGCTGATGTAGTTTGTACAGATAGTTGGGAGAGCCACTTGACTCTGTTTCTAAATTGAAGCTTTTTTCTGTTTGTGAAATACTCCTTTTGTGGTCTGCAAGCATCAGTGTTGGAGCAAGATGGGTAGGAAGTTGGATCACCAGAGCATATAGAATCACAGAATCACCTGGGTTGGCAGAGACCCTCAAGATCATCGAGTCCAACCACAGCCTAACCCTGACTAGTCCAGCTCTAGATCTCGTCCTTAGCACTTCATCTACATGCCTTTTAAACGCCTCCAGGGATGGTGACTCCACCAATTCCCTGGGCAGCCTGTCCCAGTGCTTGACAGCCCTTTCAGTAAAGAAATTCTTCCTGATATCTGACCTAAATCTCCCCTGGTGCAATTTCAAGCCATTTACTCTTTGTCCTATCACTTGTCACTACAGAGAAGAGACCAACCCACCTCTCTACACCCTCCTTGCAGGTAGCTGTAGAGAGCCATAAGGTCTCCCCTCAGCCTCCTCTTCTCAAGACTAAAAAGCCCAGCTCCCTCAGCTGTTCCTCATAGGACTTGGGCTCCAGACCCTTCACCAGCTTTGTTGCCCTTCCCTGGACATGCTCCAGCATCTCAATGTCCTTCCTGTAGTGAGTGGCCCAAAACTGAACACACTAGTCAAGATGTGGCCACACCAGAGCTGAGCACAACTGAACTGTCACTGCCCTACTGTTGCTGGTCACACTGTTCCTGATCCAGGCCAGGATGCTGTTGGCCTTCTTGGCCACCTGGGCACACTGCTGGCTTGTGTTCAGCTGTCTGTCCACCAACACCCCCAGGTCCTTCTCCTCCTGGGAGCTCTCCAGCCACTCTGCCCCAAGCCTGTAGCACTGCCTGGGGTTATTGTGACCACAGTGCAGTACCCAGCACTTGGCCTTGTTGTGAACCCCATGAAGTTGGCCTCTGCCCATCGATCCAGCCTGTCCAGGTCCCTCTGCAGAGCCATCCTGCCTTCCAGCAGATTGACACTCACACAGAATTTGGTGTCACCTGCAAACTTACTGAGGGAGCACTCAATCCCCTTGTCTAGATCACTAATGAAGATGTTAAATAGGACCAGCTCCAGCGCCAAGCTCTGGGGAACATCACTTGTGACCTGCCTCCAGCTGGATTTAGCTCCATTCACCACAACTCTCTGGGCCCAACTGTCCAGCCAGTTTTTAACCCAGCAAAGAGCATACACATCTATTCCATGGGCAGCTAGTTTCTCTAGGAGGAAGCTGTGGGGAACGGTGTTGAAAGCTTTACTGAAGTCCAGGTAGACAACCTCTACAGCCTTCTCCTCATCCTCTGAGCAGGTCACCTTGTCTTAGAAGGAGATCAGGTTGGTCAAGCACAATCTGCCTTTCATAAGCCCTTGCTGACTGGGCCCAATCCCCTGGTTGTCCTGCACGTGCTGCGTGATGGTACTCAAGATGATTTGTTCCATCACCTTCCTGAGGTGAGGCTGACAGCACTGAGGTCAGGCTGACAGGCCTGTAGTTCCCCAGGTTCTCCTTCCAGCCCTTCTTGTTGATGGGTGTCACATGTGCCACCTTCCAGTCCAGCAGAACCACCCTGGTCAGCCAGGACTGCTGGTAAATAAGGGAAAGTGGTTTGGCAAGCACTTGTGCCAGCTCCCTCAGTACCCTCAGGTGAATCCCATCTGGACTCATTGACTTGTGCAGATCTAAATGGCTGAGCAGGTTGCTGACAAATTCCCCATGGACCACGGGGGCTAAACCTAAACTGATTAAGAGGCATCCACTTCTCTGGGTGCCATCACACTTGTGGTCTGGCTGAAATTCTGCCACCATTTCACACATCCCCTCAGTAGCACCCTGGCATATTTTGCTATGAACATTTGCTACAGAATGAGTTTTTCAGAGAAGCAGAGTAAGCACAGAAAAGCTTTATGTGTGTGTCTGTGTGCTGTACTCTCTAAAAAGATCTGGACTAGAGTTAGCAAAGGGTGTGTTTCTGTCACCTTCAGGTGTGTGCAGCTTTGGTAGAGCCATGTGCAGGAACAGTATTCACTAATGTATCTAGAAGATGAAGTAGTTAATGGTACAAGCCTGAGAAGTCTGGAATGCAGTTGTATGGAGGTTGCTGTACAGGGAGAAAGGTCTGTGAAGTATGTGAAGTGTGCTTAGTCCTGTGACTAGCGGTGTTCCCCAGGGCTCAGTGTTGGGTCCAGTCCTGTTTAATATCTTCATTGACGACCTTGATGAGGGAATAGCATCCACCCTCAGCAAGTACGCTGATGATACAAAGCTGGGAGGAGTGGCTGACACACAGGAACACTGCGCTGCCATCCAGAGACCTGGACAGGCTGGAGAGCTGGGCTGGGAGGAACCTAATGAAATTCTCAAGTGCAAGTGTAAAGTCTTGCACCTGGGGAGGAATAACCAACTGTATCAGTACAGGCTGGGGTTGACCTGTTGGAGAAGAGCTCTGTGGAGAAGGACCTGGGGGTCCTGGTTGATGACAGGTTGGCTATGAGCCAGCAGTGTGCCCTGGTGGCCAAGAGAGCCAATGGGATCCTGGGGTGCATCAGGAAGAGTGTGTCCAGCAGGTCGAAGGAGGTGATCCTCCCCCTCTACTCTGCCCTGGTCAGGCCCCACCTGGAGTATTGTGTCCAGTTCTGGGCTCCCTGGTATAGAAAAGACAGGGACCTTCTGGAGAGAGTCCAGAGAAGGGCGACAAAGATGATTAGGGGTCTGGAACATCTCCCCTATGAGGAAAGGCTGAGTGAGCTGGGTCTCTTCAGCCTGGAAAAAAGAAGACTTAGGGGGGACCTAATTAGTGTTTATAAATATCTTAGACATGGGTGGCAGGGGGAATTGGCCAGCCCCTTTTCAGTGGTCAGTGGGGACAGGACAAGGGGCAATGGCTGTAAGCTGGAGCACAGGAAGTTCCGCACCAACATGCGGAAGAACTTTTTCACAGTGAGGGTGACAGAGCAGTGGAATAGGCTGCCCAGGGAGGTGGTGGAGTCTCCTTCTCTGGAGATATTCAAGTCTCGTCTGGACGCCTATCTATGTAATATGAGATAGGGAGCTGCTTTGGCAGGGGGGTTGGACCCGATGATCTGTTGAGGTCCCTTCCAACCCCGAAGATTCTGTGATTCTGTGATTCTGTGAATAGATAGCAAAGTGTGCAGACCAGGATGAAAAGGAGATCAAAACACTTCAGGCTTTTCAGAGGACATACCCTAGATGCTAGGTTGGCATTAATTCATCCCCTTTGGAGCTGTATTTCATCTCACTGCTGTTGCCTAAAGTCAAACACCATAGCACTGGCATATGAGCGTGCTCTCCAGTAAACAGCAAAGGGCTTTGGATATGTTTTGCCTCCAGTGATCAATACCAAATCTAAAAGAAAAACAGAGAAAGCTACTCCATCTGATTTGGTTACAATCAGTACTGTCTTGCTTTACAAAACAGCCACCAGAAATGTCTGCCGCTTCTTAAAAGGTGGGAAATACACAATACCTACTGCGTAGCTGCCAGTAGAGGAATGACCAGATAACTATTACCATCTGGTAGCTGAACATAAAGGAATAATGCCACTGCTGCACTTGAGAACTTCTCAGTGTCTGTAGAAGAGGCACAGCCTTTACAGCTGACCAGGCCATACACAAACTGGTACAGCACATTGTGCTAAACCTTCTCATCATTCCTCAGGCTAGAATGTGATCACAATCTGTAAGGAAAAGCTTTTTCACAGTGAGGGTGAGGGAGCCCTGGGACAGGCTGCCCAGAGAGGTTGTGGAGTCTCCTTCTCTGGAGACATTCAAACCCTGCCTGGACATGTTCTTGTGTGACCTAATCTAGGTGATCCTGCTCTGACAGGAGGTTGGACTAGATGATCTTTCGAGGTCCCTCCCAACCCCTTAACATTCTGTGATTCTGTGACTTTGGATTTTTTTCCCTAAGAACACCTGGCTTTCAATTTTATTTTTTTTTCCCTGGCTTGTCACAGCTCCCTCCATTTTCCTATCAAATTTTGAACATTCTTGTCAAATTTCATTGCAGCTGGCTGAAGGAGGTAAATCTATATGATGTTTGCTGCCGTATACTTCATGCAGCCTCAGGCGGATCAGAGAGGCCCACATCTCCATGCACGGAGTGGAAACCTTCAGCAAACACTGAGCAGGAACCTTGTACATTTGACTTGCTGGCTGCATTATCAGCATGTGTAGCTCATAGCCAAGTAGAGTATGCACACCCTCACTCCCACACCTGTGGGTGAAAACAGGGAGCTGCAGGACTGCTGGGTGGGAAGCAAGATAAGGAGTTGAGGAGGGCAAGGAGAGACAGGAGCTAAGGGTGTTTTGACAGTGATGCCCTGGGCACAGATGACACAACTTCTTAAGAACCATCAGCCCTCGACACCATGAGTTGCTGCTCTGCTGCTTTCCACAGTGTACAAGCACCTAAATACCACCTGCCTAGCTTGTCCTGCTCCTAACATGAGCTCCATTCCCTTGCACAAACACTCGGTGCTGTGAGAGCTGTTAACAAGGGATGGCAGAGGGGAAGGCTGCTGTGGCAACTGAAAATACTTCCATCTGAACCTCGCTTACTTGGATACAATTCTCACCACTCAATTCTTTTTCTGACTATAAAGAACTGTCCTGTTATTGTGCAGGCTGAATAATTTCAGAAGTAACTATTTCTTCTGAGCACTCCAGGCCGCAGTCAGGTCACTCCATGAGCAGCTGTGTCCCCAAATGTTCATCTCTGCTCTCCAGACCCCTCCCTGCTGTGCTGACACAGTCATTTAGTATGGGGAACTGAAGAGATGAAGTGACCTGGATAAGAAATAATCCATCCTAAGAAAAACGTTGATTTTTCAGCCAGACCAGTCTCCCTTATGCTAGCACACAGCAGGAGATCATGCCATGGTAAGAGTAGTCAGGGATGACAGGCTGTTGTTTAAACTGTGCCACTGCTCCAAAATCACTTGTGACTTTCCTCCCTCAGTGTTTTTGTGGCTAACTGAAGCTAGTTTAAAGAAATAAGTGTTTATGGGTGAAAGTCAAGTGTTACCTGAAAAGCAGGCACATAAGCAGAGTGGGAGCAGAGAAGACTATAAAGGAGGGCTGCTCACCAAATTACAATTAACCTAAATATTTATTCCTAAAGAAAAGGCCTTCTGGCCCATTCCTTTCAATTTATTACCACCAAGTTGTTCTGCTGGCTGAAACACCATCTGAAATGTAATACTGGGTGAAATGTGGCATCTGTTTCTGCTGATATCACTCAATAGTCACTCTCCCACACACATACTGACACAGAAGCAGGAAAAAAGTTAAATTTTGTTTCCCACAAATTCTGTGGCTCTAATCCTGGGAAGAACATGCTAATGGACCTCCCAGGAGTGTATAATATCTTTCCAACCTCCAATGCTCTCATATATCCCTTTTGCCTCTGTTCTTTTCCAGGATCTGTTGTGTTTCCAGTGCATCAATATTCGCAGGTGTGATAACATTTAAGTGGAAGGTAGAGTATCACAGAATCAGAGAGTTGTAGGGGTTGGAAGGGACCTCGAGAGATCATCGGGTCCAACCCCCCTGCCAAAGCAGCTCCCCAGCTCATACTGCACAGATAGGCATCCAGATGAGTCTTGAATATCTCCAGAGAAGGAGACTCCACCACCTCCCTGGGCAGCCTGTCCCAGGGCTCCCTCACCCTCACTGGGAAAAAGTTCCTCCCCATGTTGGTGCGGAACTTCCTGTGCTCCAATTTGCAGCCATTGCCCCTTGTCCTGTCCCCACAGACCACTGAAAAGGGGCTGGCCAATTCCCCCTGCACCCCATACTTAAGATATTTATAAACATTGATTAGGTCCCCCCTCAGTCTTCTTTTCTCCAGGCTAAAAATGGTAGAAAAAGAAGCAGGGGTGACCAGCAAAGAAGGGTTCTAGAAAGAGAATCACCTGAAAAACTGCTTTCTTCTACTGTCTTTCCTTAGTATTTTCAGAGAGTAACATGGATCCAGGATCCATGGATCTTTTTAACATAGGAAGTTCTGCATCAACATGCAGAAGAACTTTTACACAGTGAGGGTGACAGAGCCCTGGAATAGACTCCAGCCCTGTGTGGAGTCTCCTTCTCTGGAGAGATTCAAGACCCATCTGGACGCCTCCCTGTGTGACCTGTCCTAGGGAGCCTGCTTTGGCAGGGGGGGGTCGACTCTATGATCTCTGGAGGTCCCTTCCAACCCCTACAGTTCTGTGATTCTAGGTAAACCTCTGGACTTTGCAGCATCCCTCACCTTTTCCTAGGAGAACAAGGAATCACAATACAATGCTTGATTGTATTATTATTATTAGCATTACTATTCCTGTGGGTTTTTTCCCCCTTCATCCACATTGTCTCTGCCATAGAAGCCTTAGCTGAGGGACAGCTGTGGACAACTGTAGAAGTAACAATCACAGGCAAGCAGAACTCAGTTCCTTTGTTCATAATGCTTAGTAGAGGGGATGATATAAATTGATAATGTTAATTTTTTTTTAAAAAAGCATTCAGCATACTAGAAGCTTCTGATCACAGGACTGGGCTCTAGAAATATTCTAGCTGTGCTTAACAGAACAGTGTTTTACTGAAACTGTGTGAGGGATTTTTTTTTCCTTCCTTTTTTCCCCCCCAGATTTTCCCTAGAGGCAAGACAGTAAGAGCCTGAATATAGTTTAGCCTAAATATATGCATTCACTTTTTCTGGAGCTGCAGGTCCAGAACTATGGAGTTCTTACAATTCCTTACACTGAACCTCAGATAACGCTCTCTGAGATGTATTTCAGGTAATGGTAGCTAGAAACAGCTCGTGCAGTGAAGCGTTAGGGTCACAGGCAGAAAGGGATGAGAGTAGAATGGGGAAGTGGGACACACAGAAAAGGGGGAGGGAAAGTCAACAGGTCAGAGGCAATTTTGGGTCAGTTTGATACTTTTGCCAACCTGACCAGCCTGATAACGAATTTTGAGGTGCTCGGTGAGCCTCCCCACTTCAGTGAATGCACCTGCAGTGAAGTAGTTGCGGATTGGTAGGGCGAAAGTTCGGCATCCGTGCGCATCCCGGCAGTTCGGCATCCGTGCGCATCCCGGCAGTTCGGCATCCGTGCGCATCCCGGCAGTTCGGCATCCGTGCGCATCCCGGCAGTTCGGCATCCGTGCGCATCCCGGCAGTTCGGCATCCGTGCGCATCCCGGCAGTTCGGCATCCGTGCGCATCCCGGCTGGCACCGCACAGGAACCAGCCTGCGGGAGCTCAGCAGCACCGGCTTTCCAGTTGAGCATGCCGGGAGCGATCTTTCTCTCCAGCCAAGTAAGGCATCGTGATTCGGACAGCTGGCAAAGGGCTCGGCGTGGGGCGCAGAGCTGGAGTCCGGGAAACAAACCGGGTCCCGATGGGTGAGGGATGGGAGCCACGCGGGCTGGGGGGAGACGGGACAGGACGGGGCAGTGCCGCAAAGGCGTGGCCGTCGGAGCTCGTACATTCACCTGACCCACGCCCGCAGAAATCCCGGCGAGGGGAGGGAGCTCCGTGCGGCCGTGGAGCAGCGCAGGGCACTGCAGCGGGAGCCGGGCCGATGGGGCGCTCGGGGACCCCAGCGCGGACCCGAGGGACCCCGGCCGCGCCGCGGGCCCTGCGCTGGGAGCTCTCCCGGCAGTTCGCCTGTCGCTTCTCAACCTGCTGTCGCACACCTCCCCCCCGCCCCGCTCCCCAGGTCTGGTTTTTCGGCGTGGCGCTCCTGCCCGCTCCCCGTCCCCTCCTTCCGCACACCGCCGCGCTGGCGTAGTCACATGGTGAGGCTTTGATGCCTTTAATCCCACCCCCGCCGCCCCAAGAGGGAGGAGAGAAATTTGCGGGAGAGAAGTGAGCAACAAGCAGCGGCGAGAGCAAACAGAGAAACCCTGCCCCCCCCCCCCCCCCCCCCATCCCAAACACACGCCCTCCCGGCGGGGGCGGGGAGCACGCGGTGCCGGCCGCGGGGAGGGAGCGGCGGTCCCGGCTCCGGCGGGCAGCCCGGCTCTCCGGCGGGCAGCCCGGCTCTCCCCGGCAGCCCGGCTCTCCGGCGGGCAGCCCGGCTCTCCCCGGCAGCCCGGCTCTCCGGCGGGCAGCCCGGCTCTCCCCGGCAGCCCGGCTCTCCCCGGCAGCCCGGCTCTCCCCGGCAGCCGGACGCCGGCTGCGGCGGGGGGCGAGGCGAGGCTGCGGCGCAGGAAAGGGTAAATCTCCCCGCGCTGCTCGGGCTGTCCCGGGGGAAGGGGGGGGAGAGGGGGAGGTAAGGGAGGGGTGTGGGTTCTCGCCCTTCCTGCGGAGGGAAGGGGCTGTGCTCACCCGGCGGGGCTTTGGGGACCGCCCGGGGAAGGCGCGGCGCCGTGCGGAGGCTGGCGGAGGATGTTCGCGTCCGTCCGGCGGCACCGAGCTCCGGGGAAGCTGGCTGAGGGGAGGCGCGAAGTTGCCGAGCGGCTAGCGGGGCAGCAGGGCGTTGCTTTCCGGGAACCGGCTGGGCTTGGCTGCCGTAGCTGAGGAACCCGAGGGAGGGGGGTAGCGGAACGCCTCCAGGAAACGAGAAGATGTTTTGTGCTTGCTCTGAGGATGTAAGCGTACGTGGTGACAAGCAGAAGAGCGGGTGGCCAGAGCCAGGAGGAGGGAAGGCGAACAAAGAAGAAACTCTTCGAGGAAAGAAGAGGAAAAACCCAGCCAGCTTCTGCCCAGTGCTTGGCGCCGCCCCAGGGAGCCCTCATCGGCCGAGGTAAAAGCATGGCCAGAAGGTCTCTGGTCAGAAGTCGAGGGCGAAGGGGTTGAGGACTCATCGCGCTGAAATGCCATCTGTGATCTGTGCCTGCTGTTTTGCAAGGAGGGCAGAGAGTGTGTGTGTGGGGGGGATCAGCTTTTCTTATCTAACGCCCTCTCCTCTTTGCCCATCATCACTAAGGTAACTGCTATTAATCCCAGTGCTTTAAGGGTCACCTTGTGCTACCTGGCAGCTCTCCCAAAGGGAAAGAGGAGCACCTTAGAAACCTAAGGGCTGGAGTCACTGACGTTTAGAATCGTAAGCCGCGGAGGGAACGTGCAGTTGTGCTGACAGTGCAGCAGAACATGAAGCTGTTCCAGTGTGCACCACAGGTTTGTCTGCTGGCTTGTGCTCGTTTGTCATCTGGAAAATAGTGTTATGTACAGAGCTGCCGTGAGGGCACACCAGCTTCAGCAAGCAGTAGAGAGCACGAAACCCAGGAGAAATACCCTCCTGCACGTGCAAAATCTGCTGCTTTCTTGTCTCTCCAACAAGGGCGATAATAATTATCCAACAGACTATTTTTTCAGCCACTGTATTTATCCCATTTTCTTCCTTTGGGGCTCGGATGTATCACCAGTATCCCTCAGAATCAGGGTATGCCATTTACCATGCTTCTCTCTGCAGGATAGTCAGTTTCATGGAGGTGGGGGGAGAGAAGGAAGACTGTATTTCTGAGAGCCAAGTGAACACAGAGGACAAGTCGGCAGCACTGCTTAACATTACTAGACAGTGTCTCTTAAGAGAGGAATGCTGTTTATCAGTGCAACTGAACGATTTTCTTTCAAACAGAGGTTGTAATCAACATTGCAGCTGTGGCCTGCTACAGGTTTCCATTTTTACTTTCACATAGACTTACCCCACTTAGAAACTTAATAGCCGTATCATCAAGGCCTTTAACTCCTTTGACCTTTGCTCACAAAAATAATATCCTGTTTCCTTTTTACTGTTTTATTGCTTACAGTCGTAAGTAAACAGTGAAGCTGCAGAATCGTGTGTTCAGCCATTACCACGCTTCCTTCTCCCCAATTCATACACACACACCCCCAGCCCAACAGTTGCAGGTGAGTTATTAAGAGCAGCCATCATTGTGGGGTTAACAAAAAGGTTTTATTAATTATAAAACAATGATAAAATAGCAACTAATGATCAAATTGTATTTATTAAATCATAATTAAATTATTAATTAATAAGCAATAATAAACTTATTTAGCAATGATTTAATAATTGATAGTTAAGCTATAATGGAATGGTAATTGAACAGTGATCTAATTGATGATTTCAACAATGATTTAAACAATGACAAGACAGTGGGCAAACACTCTGCTACTTTCTACACTTCTAATGCAGAAGCTGTAGCTGGATACATACATGTCACTAGCATGCAATATACTTGTCCTGATGCAGAATGTCATTCATTACCTTGTGATCACAGAATCATACAGTCTGGATCACACAGTTCCAACCAAACTGTATGATGGTACACACCTGATGCGGGGTAAGGGGTCTCTCAGCCTTGAGGGACCACAAAGAGCATCTCTGCTCAAGGGGAGATGGCCACTGTGCAGCCTGCAGCTATGCAGGAGAGCTCAGTGGGCTCCTGGGGGAGCACAGATAGCTGTAGCATGAAGCGATCTCCCCCTTGGTGCACGTGCAGGTGTGCAGCTGCAGCAGTTGAGGGTTTGTTGAGCCTCTGTGCATGCTGGTACTCGTTTCTCCCTGTAAAACGTGGCCTAGACTCCTTAGTTCCTGAGGTCTAGCCCAGCACTCATGGTTTGCACAGCAGGGCGGGTTGCAGTCAGGAGATACTTGCACTCATCAAGCCTACCCAAATCACAGGTACCTAGGGAGCTAATTTAATCTGCTCGTTGCCACTTCAGAGACACTGAAATGGCTGTTTTTGTAGAAAGCCCCGAGGGCACAATTCCATGTAGAAACTGAAGGGCTAAAGCAGGAGGAGCTGTTTCACAATAGGTGCGGTGGGGTGGCTCCTGGACAGACTTCTCCAAGACCAAGAATTCTTCCTGGTCTGTTCAGATTGCTCTGATTTGCCAAGAGCTGGTGTTGCTTCAGCATACCATATGTAGTCGCTGTTTTCTTCTGTAACTTTTTTATATAATTTACCTGTGTGGGTTTACCAGTGTGGTCAAGCTATAAAGTGCAGGTTGTTCATGAGGGTAAAACCAGGCTGATTTGTCACGAATCTGGGAACAACAGATTCCCACCTATCTTTTATATACTTAAACCTAAGATCCACTGAGGAAGAAATTGCTCCTTGCTCTGTTTGTGTACAGTGTCTTGCATGCAGGGGCCATGGTCTTACTTAGCCAAAGACTGTGACACAAGGAGTTAAAATACAAATTACCTGTATCTCCTCTGATGAGTCAGTGCACACTTAGCTCTGATATTCCAAGAGCAGATACCAAAAGCCAATAGGCTGGTGCTGTTAGCAGCAGCAGCAGCTTTGTCTAATACTTTTCTTCTTTTTTTTAACAAACAGGGATGTAAATTTTACACTAAATCATGAGTTGGCTCAGAGAAAGGCATTTAAGATTTTGGAGAGCTCCAGGCACATCTCTGTGAAAATATGCATTTTTTTTTTTTATAAAGATGGTGATCGAATTCCCTAACAACATACCTTTCTTTTTACCTCTGGCACAAAAGAAAATGTAAATTCAGACAGATCCACTTTGAGTAATTTTAAAGCCACATAAATCTTTGCTGTCATCTTCCGAAAGACTTCTCACAAAACTCCTTGCCTTAAGTCTCTGCTAAGCTGTTACCTTGCAGAACTCTCTTCTCCAGGCTGCCTTCCACTCCCACGTGGTCTGAACACTGACCTTACTGCTTGATAGCAGGAGGGAGTTGCTTTCCAGTGACATTCATTGCATAGGGAGGAGACAGCCAGGTGGGATTCAGCAGGTGGTGAGGATGGGCTGCCTTCAGATTTACAGGGCAGAGGAAAGCTTGCATATGTGAGAAGCAGGACAGAGTTTGGGGAAATAGCTGTAATTAATACACATTTATCTCACCAGTGCCACAGTTCAACCTTCTTTGTTCAAGGGGAATGGAGTAAGTATATTCCAGCTGCCACATCCATGTACCTTGCCTTTTAGTTCAGTAGCTTTCAAACTGTGGTCCCTGGATATCTAGGGAAAAGGCCTTTTTACAGCCTGTAAGAGGTTAGCTACAGTTACACTAGAAAAGAAGGCCAGCCTATCAGTAAAGCTGCATTTAACATGCAGTTCTGCAGTTTCTGGGGTTTTCTAACTGGACAGGGTTACCCCCTGTGTACCTGTGCATTGCCACTATTTTAATAGTGCATAAATTCCATCTCCTTGGACAGAAAAAGTTTTTATGTTCATTGACAGGCTCTGAGGAATGGCAGATCAAAACAGATGGCTGTGCCATTGATTTCTACCTGTTAGACTGTGCAAAGCACCAAGTCCAAACCCTCTCCACCTCCCCATCCACGCTTACCTTGCACTTCAAGCTGTCATTAACTCGTTAGCATTATGCTTTTAGTACACAGACCCTAAGAAATAAAAGTAAAGTTCTGAGGGAACTGACACATCAAGTGCATCACCAGCAGTGCTGGTCTTTGCCACAGCAGGAAGCATTTTAAGTGAAAGTTAAATGAAACAGCCTGGCTTGGCATTCATTTTCTAGAAACAACATAATGACAACTACTTTAAGCAGCGCTTGAAGGAGAAGAGGTAAGAGAGATACTTGGTACCTGCTAGTAAAATACAATCAAAGAACAACTGCTGAGCTCTTACCGTTAATATTATGCTGAATGTTTTTAGGAGCACAGCTCTTGCCAGGATGGTTTGTATTTTCCAGGGAGCCCAACTCCTGGCTTGGCACCAAAGTGTAACGCTCAGGTCCCTGAGTGCTTGGCTGCTGCTGCTGGACACCACTGTTTTCAAGGCAGTCCTGAGCACACTGCAGAAATATTATCTGGCACCTGACCTACTAAAAGCTGTCAGAAAACAAGAGGAACTGGAGATGAGAAAAGCTGGCCATCTGGTCCTGTAACAGGCATCAGCTCATGGTAGGGACCTCAGGTTTCAGAGGCTGAGGATATCGGCGCTCAGCAGTCAGCTGCCAGCACGGGCACGTGAGAGAGAAGATCTCTGTGGCTGCTGGTGACTCTGCGAAGCTTGCATCGTTTTCCTCAGGTTCAAGCAGGACTGTTTGCTGGTGCACTGACAGTATCGCAGTCAGGACAGACCTCTTGTCTCTACTACAGAGGGTAAACTAGCTAAGGAGCTTGGTCCTGAGGTTGCAGCCTGTCTGCAGAGTATTAAGTTGGGGTGTAGGAGTGTTTTTCGCACCACAGTTTCAACTCGGGGTGCTGCTGCGGGGTCAGCACCCAAATAGAAACCTCAGCTCATGTGAACAGCGTTACTAGTACCACCACTACAGCTGAGGAGGGGGCTGTAACAACTGGCCTTTCTGTGACACCTCCTGAGAGCCTACCTTTGTTTCGTGGAGTGACGACTGTGGCTTCTGACCAGCTGGCTTATGCTGGGAAAGGAATGGCTTTTCCCACTGAGGCTGAAAGAAGCGTAGTTAGGCACAAAGAAACAATTTAATTGTGAAGGTATCATTGTGGCCTTGTCTCACAGAGCAGGCAGTAGAAGACTGTCTTCACTTAGCTACCCGGGAGCCTCCTAAAATTTCGCAGCTTTGAAACACATAGGCAGCTTTGTTCCAGGAATGCCTGCCCACAGGAATAACTGTGGATTGCAGTTTGGAGCAGACATAAAATCAGCTTTCTCTTTTAAAGCACTAGCACAGCAGACAGTATTCTGTACTCCAAAGAGGTCTGTACTCATTCTATTCTTTGTCAGAGCATGCAGAGGTCACTTTTTCCTGAACAGTATAGTTCAGCCAAGTAATTAGGGGATTAATGAAGATAGGAACGTAGATTTGGAACCAGGTCAATCTATTATTTCTGGAAGGAATCTTAATCATGAGGATCCAGGTAAAAAGACAAGCCCAATATATAGCTTTACATTGCTACAGCTTCTAAATTTGAATCAATCTCTTACTTCTACACAGACCATACATAAAAGTGGGCTCTTTTGCAGGTATTTACATGATTGCAAAGTAGTCACTGTTCAGGATTCATAGTTTTAAAGCACTATAAAATCCAGTCCTGGTTCTTGCTTAAACTTCATTTTTCTGTCAGAAATGCCACTTCTGGAAGAACAATCGTGGGGGTTTTTTTTTCTCTCTCTTCCAAAAATAGGAAAAACAAGTGACATTACTAATAGTTTCTGAAAGTCAGAAACATCCTAATGACTAGAAGACATGCTGACTGTAAGCTCTGGATTCAAGTCCTGAAGATAAGATACTTTAACTCTGTAGAAGCAAGAAATTTCTATTTCATTTTAGAAACTCCCAGCTTCCCGATGTTGCAGCCTAGGAGTGGAGAGGAGGTCAGTGTCTCCCTCTTTAACAGATCCTTCAGCTTCTTTTTGGCATGAACTAGAGTATTTGACCCCCTTTAATGAGCTCTTGACCATTTTCAACCTCTGTGGCTTTTCCACCACCCAGTGAAAATAGCCTTTTCCTCCGCAGATAAACTGATGGAAGAGCACGGCAGTCGGTGTAAGTGCTAAGAGCCCAGGCAGCAGAGGAAGACCTGGAGCAAAGCAAAACTGCCTGCTCAGTGGCTGCTTTCATTGAATCATGGAATCATAGAATGCCTTGTGTTGGAAGGGACCTCAGAGATCATCTAGTTTCAATCCCCCTGCCATGGGCAGGGACACTATCACTAGAACAGGTCTGGCCCAAAGCCCCATCCAACCTGGCCTTAAAGACTTCCAGGGATGGGGCTTCCACAGCCTCTCTGGGCAGCCTGTGCCAGGGTCTCACTGCCCTCACAGTAAAGAATTTCTTCCTAACTTCTAACCTAAACCTACCCTCCTTCAGCTTGAAGCCATTGACCCTTGTCTTATCACTGCACTCCCTGGTGTGCTGTCCCTCTTCCCTACTTTAAGTACTGGTAGGTGGCAATCAGGTGTCCCCGCAGCCTTCTCTTCTCCAGGCTGAACAAGCCCAACTCTCACTGCCTGTCTTCATAGGAGAGGTGCTCCAGCCCCCTGATCATCCTTGTGGCGCTCCTCTGGACCTGTTCCAACAGTTCCATGTCCTCCTTATGCTGAAGAACCCAAAGTGGGATGCACTACTCTAGGAGGGGTCTCATGAGAATGGAGTAGGGGGCAGAATCACCTCCCTCGACCTGCTGGCCACGCTGGTCTTGATGTATCCCAGGACACAGGTGGCCTGAGCTGCTGGCACACACTGCCAGCTCATGTTGAGCTTGTCACCATCAGCACCCTCAAGTCCTTCTCCTCAAGACTGCCTTCAATCCATTCTCTGCCCAGCCTGTAGTGGTGCTTGGGATTGTGCTGACCCACCTGCAGGACTTTGCACTTGGCCTCACTGAACTTCATGCAGTTTGCATGGCCCCATCTCTCCACCCTTACAGAGTCCCCCAGGATGCCATCCCTTCCCTCCAGCGTGTCAGCCTCACCACGCAGCTTCCAAGTTGTAAAACCAGAGTGAGGTCTCTGCGGTCTTGGGCCGCGTTACCGATGAGGTGAAGCCAGCGTGGAGTCAGAAGCGCTGGTGAACAAGACACTCAGGCGGCGTCTGGCTTCCAGCCGGGCGTGCTCTGCTATAGGAAGCAGAGGGGCTCCCTCCCGAGGACACCGGCAGGTGGGGACCCTGCGCAGCTTTCCCTTGGGAAAAGGGAGCTGTGGGCAGCCCACAGCAGGGACCCAGGGAGCGCAGCTGGCAGATGGAAAGCTTTACTCTCTGAGAGCTAGACTACATTCTAGGTTAGTGTTTTGTTTTCACCTCCTTTTCCCGCTGCGGTCCTCACTGTGAAGTTTGGAGGCTGGCCCTGGGACAGGGCCAGCAACGCCTCTCGGATCAAGAGGAAGCTCAAAAGAGCTGCAGTTTGAGATGCAGAGTACGATTCTGCATTTGTGGGTTCCATTAGTGTTTGTGACTGGTTAGCAGAAAATGAGAAAAAGGAGAGCCCAGGATTTTGGATGAGTAAGTGCATTTAATGTCTTTGCACATGATGGACTTCAGGTCTTTGTGTCCTGAAGCGTCGTGGCTTGGGTCTGTCAGCTGAAAAGCAGCCTTTAAGGCTTTTATGAGGCCCACTGGTGCAATACAATGCAGCATCAGGATTGTGTGATCACAAAGGGGAGAAAGAAGCCCTATATGGGAACTCTGCAGATTCTTCTACCTCAGTGTGTAAAGTTATTTACACTCATTACACAAAATCTTTGAAGTCTTGTGTTTTCACAAGTCATAAGATACCAGAGCAGTGATGCCACAGGCTATTGAAGGATGATTCGTGATCTCACAGTGTGAAGTGCTTGGTCTCTGGCAAGTACTTGGAATAACTTTTATAGTTTCCAATAATCTGAGAAAAAGGCTGTTTACATAAGATTGTCAGATTCCCAGATGTCAATAGAAAGCAGTTCTGTTGATGGTAAATACAGCAAATCTGTGACTACAGTAATGAAGGCAGTTTAGAAGTAGTCCCAGCTTAGATGCTGCTCTGTGTCCTCTAATTTTTCCTACATGGTCCATTCTTCTGAGAGAAGAAAAGCCACAGCCCTGATTTAATCCACAATAAATTGCTTAGGCTGCTTCAGAAGACACCGTGGAGGAGCAAAAGGTGGTCTGGGAGCATCATTGGATGATCAGAAAGGCAGAAGGTCAAAAGTGGGAGAAACTCTCCACCCAGTGGGGCACAGTCAGTCAGCTGCGTGGCCGTGAATGACTCGGGTCTTTACAAGAGGGGATGCAAAATAGAAGGGAGAGTCAAACAGCAGCTTAAAAAGGGAAATTCCTGGCACAAGATAATTAATTGGATCAGCCTAATTGCCATGATTTTGTGTAAGCTTCTGGCAGCCAGGCTGCTAGGTGTATGTGGCAGCCCAGAGAAATAGACCACAAAAGCCATATATGGCAAAATCTAATTTTTGGAAAGGTGAATGTTTGCTTAAAGTAGAGAGGGAGGGTGTAAGTGTGTGTGTGAAAATACTTATATAAATGTTTGGATTTTAAAGTCTTATAATTCTAAATTACAAATTTTTACATAAGAGATACGACTCAATGGCTCAATTGTAATTTATTAATCTCCAACTGCATTTCAAAGGGTCTAGAGAGGAGGAGACATCTCCACGAGACCCACACACACACTCTACACTTGGCATACACATGCTCCTGGTGAAGTAAATGCGTATCTTTGTCATCTTGCTTCACATTCTGGGGAGTAAAGGGAAGAAGCACGTGTTTGGAAGTGTGTGAACAACAGAAGGGAAGCATGTGTCATTCCACAGAAGTAAAAGTTTGTCTCTCAAACATGTGCTAGGCTAAGATACAAGAAATCTGCCTTTGGTTCATGGCTGTGACCCAAGTCTTACTGTGTCACTGTGACCAGGTATAGTTCTCTGCCTTTAACAAAAAGAGATTTTCACACATCCTGCATCCGTGTTGCCTGTGTGCTATGTGTTTGAAGCATGGTAACAAACCCACCAAAGTCCTACATAGCTAAAAGTCACATCAGAGGTCTCATATGCTGAAAAAGACTTAGGGGAACCTTGCTGGAAACAAGTTTGGCTTATCTTTCCCCAGCCTTCCATGACAATTGTGTGATGTCTCCACCACATAGGCCTCCTCTGGGATCTTTTATTTTGGCTTACTCAGTGACTGGCCCTCAGCCTTCACTTGCTGAAATTGCTTTCTGCCTACTCCGACAATTCCTCTTCCATTAACTGTGTTTTCTTTTTCTTCCTCTGTAGGCTTGGACAAATTGTGCAGGTTTGGCAGCCACTGTCCCAGTGATACCTTGCAATCCAGGAAGAATGCACCAGAAGTGAAGGAATGAGGGCATGAACAGAGCAGGGGTGCCCTCCTTCTGCAGCAGCCATGTTACACCATGTCTGGCAGCTCTATGGGAGGTGGTGCCGTTGGTCCAGTCCTTTCATCCATCTCCTCACACTGACTGTCCTGACATTCGGTGTGCTCGCACCTCTGATTTGCCACCGGCTCCTCCACTCTTACTTCTATTTGCGGCGCTGGCACCTGAATCCCATGAGCCAGGAGTTCCTGGAGCAGAACCAGCAGGAGGGCCAGGCTGCCCTCCATTACTTTGAGAAACTGCAGATGCCAAATGTCTCTGAGGCCTCTGGCAGGGATGCCTTCCGGCCCTTGCTCCTCATCACCATTATCACTGTGCAGAGGCGGAATGATTTCCACTATGTCTTGCAAGTGGCCTCCCACTTCCACCGCCTCCTCCAGAAATGTGGTGCACGTTGCCACAGCTATCGCATCCTCCTCTGTAATGTGGAATCAGACCCCAGCAGCCATCAGGATGTCAGGCTGCTAAGCAGCTTCTTTCCTATGGTCAGTCGTGACAAAAGTGGGGAGAACCCTGACCCCAGAGTGAACCAGTTTGAGAAGGAGAAACAGGACTACATCTTCTGCCTTGAGCAGTCGCTGTTGGCGTACAACCCAGAATATGTCCTCATGGTGGAAGACGATGCTGTGCCAGAGGAGGAGATATTTGCTGTCTTGCAGCACCTCTTGTTGTCCCGATTCTCCAAACCATACCTCAGAGACGCACTCTACTTCAAGCTTTACCATCCTGAGCGGCTTCAGCGCTACTTCAACCCTGAACCCATGAGAATCCTTGAGTGGCTAGGTCTGGGCATGTTTCTGGGACCCACGCTGAACTGTGTGTACTCCTGGGCAATGGGGCGCCCCAGCCTCAGTTGGCCCATTGTCTTGTTCTTCGCGTTGTACAGCATGGCTTTGTCCGAGCTGGTGGGGCGGCATTACATGCTGGAGCTGCGCCGGCTGGCCCCCACGCTCTATAACATCGTGCCCGTCACGGAGTGCTGCACGCCTGCCATGCTCTTCTCTGCTCCCTCTGCCCGCCGTGCCTTAGGTTACTTGAAGGGGCTGCAGTGCCGCCAAGGTTTTGCTAAGGACATTGCCCTCTACTCACTGCTGCGCGCGAAGGGGGAGAACGCCTACGTGGTGGAACCCAACCTGGTCCGGCACGTGGGAATGTATTCCAGCCTTCGCCTAAACGACAATCCCAAGCTGCTGTGATGTGTTCTTGCCTTCCTAGAAGCAAAGCCCAGAGAACTTGCCTGGAGAGACAGCGCACGGCCTCGGATGCTGTGCTGTGCACACTGGGCGTCCTGTGCCTCCACGGGGACAGAGAGTAACTCTTTACAAGAAAAAGTGTCTTTGGAAGTAAACCTGTTATATACATGGAACTGATCACGACGTGGGAGGGGAATGGAGGATTCCAGCTGAGGGTCATGGATTGTCTACTCAATCATACCTAGGGAAGAGCTGTCACACTGGTGTAAACAGCTGTGCTGCCTACTCTCCTTCTTCATGTTGGTTATGAAAGTCCTCACCTTAGGGCAACAGAAATGTTGGCCAAAGTGAATGTTTCAGATTTAAGCTAGTGAGGAGGAAAACCCCTTATTTTCCCATCCTTACTAAAGTCTGATCTCTGCCCTCTCTCTGTTTCAGAGCAGTGGTTCTGAGCAGACCTTTGAAAAGTGGCAGTGCTTTATGTGAACCTTCCCAAAAACATCACCTAAACTGCTCAAATTTTGCTAGGCCTCTCTTTTACTGCTGTTTGCGCCTGCAGATCCTGTCTGTACCTCCACCCTCCCCAGTCTTTCTTTTCTTGGAACAGTGGCTCTTCTAAGCATAGCTGCTGCTTTGTTAAAGGTCACCTCTGAAGGTGGGAATAGGAAAACGGAGCCATTGATGTCACACAGCCAGGTCACAAATGCATGTTTTCATCGATGCGTTATAGACATAGACAACGTAGGATGACTACTGCACTGGTTGGTATCATCAGTCGTTGTAGTGGATCCATGTTGTTAAGCCTTATCAGTTGCTGATTGGACTTAGAAATTCAACATGAATTTACCTTGACTTCCTGTCAGCACAGGGGCCAAGGGAAGATTACATCAGGTGCTCCTGTTGTGCAGGATCCTTGTTTTATTCTGAGGCTGTGATTCATAGCTCATAGGTTCTTTCACCACTCCTGGCAGCAAGCAACATACTCATAGGAAACAGAGCGAGCAGTGCATAAAAACAGGCAGCAAGAGGGGTCACCGATAGTGACCCATTAACTTTATGTGCTCTGGTTGTTAGGCATTTCAGGTAGGTACTTTGTACCACAGCTGTGAGCACAGTTAAATATAAAACCGTGCAGATGACAGAGATCTACAGAATCCAAACTGGCACCAAAACGTTTAGGTTTGATGAAAAACCCCAACTTGACTTTCATCAGCTTTGGATCAGATTCACTTAGATGTGGAGTTTCATTGAAGTATTTTTGAAACCATAACCCTAGCTTTGGAATGAACCAAGTACAGTGGTTTTGTCGAGCTTTGGTCAGTGTGGCTTGTTTGGGATTTTTGGTTTTGGTGGAGGAAGAGCTCTACTCTGAATTTCCTTTCTCTTCAGCCTGTCCCAGGTGATTTATGCCTTAAGCTCTTAACAAGTCTGGTTGTAGACCTGAAGGCATAAAACTCCTGAGAGATGGAACCAAAGAAAGTTGCAAACCTCCAGCTGTCGGTGTGTGACGGGTACCAGTTGCACAATACAAACACATCATGCAAGTTAGCCAAAAATGGCTTTACAACACAGAGCGGTGCTTTGCTCTCTCGAGTTATCAGCAAGGGTACTTTTACATTGCCTTTGGAAATCAGATGTGAGAGAAAACAGTTTGGGGATTCCACATCATTCCAAAGGTAAAGCACCTTCCCTGTCAGAGGATACAGGAAAAAATTGCACAGGCAGAATCACAATGAATTCCCAGCTGCTGAAAACCCCAAAGATACCGGAGTGGTCACACAGTAGCAGGGGGGCAAACCTATTCTCAGGCTTTACTATAATATGGTTAAGGTGACAGGATTGTATATTTATTCCACTAAGTGCCTCTGCGTGTGAGGAAATACAATTTGTTTGTTTATGGATCTTCAGCTGTGAATGTTCCAGTGTAGTGTGCTTCCTCTTCACTCTATCTTTGTACTATACAAATCCAGTACAATGCCCTGTTCTTTTCAGGAGGCTCCATTCATACTCATTCTTGCAAAGAGACTCTTACAGCAAGGCACAATAAATGGAACAGGGAGAAGAAGAAGGAGGAAGCAAAAGGAAGACACCTTAGAAAAGAAGCCAACTAACTATATGCAGTTAATAAATGTTTTGATGTGGGAAATTATTTATCTGTTTGTGTCAAAGTTATTTCCCTTGTTTGGCCACTAATACCTTATTTGTTGTCCCAGAAATCCAGGGGAGGTAAATTTCACCAAGTTTCATAGCTGAAAATAAAGAATATCAATTTAAGGCATTCCTTCTAAACTAGAAGGCAGATTTAAGGACCTGTCAGAGGACAGGAGTTGACTTGGAAACCAAACAATACTCAGGGGGCCTACAACTTGAAACTGCCAAACCCACTGAGAATGAACTCTATATAAATTCTTCAGGTCCTGCTGGAATAATTTCCTTAAGTGCCAAATTCACTTTTACAACAGAGGTGCTTCTTTCTCTGAGCCTGTGGGCTCCTCCTGGGTTACTCAGGTACTTGGTCGGTGCCCACCATGCCAACGGGGCGTCTCAGGCAAGAGTCGCTTCTGCTGCCTCTGAACTTTCTACAAGTAGATTGATTTTTCCTGTTTCTGTTTCCTGTGCCACACGTTTTATTAGATAGGACAAGTCAGAGAAATGCACTTTGCCCTTGGAACAGAGAAAATGGGAGGTTACTGTGTGCCCTGAATTCCTGTTGGATTGGTTTTTTCAGCACGCAGGCCTTTTCCCTCTTTACCCAGGGAAGTGGAGCTGACTTGCCATATCTGAGGCTACATAAATTCAAGACCTAGCATTAACTCCTTCAAATGCAGCCTGAAGACTTGGATTTTATTCACATTGAAAACAATCAGTGGCTATTTTTTGAAACAGTCTGGGTTTTCTTGAATGTTGGTTCATTCTCAGTAATTTAGAGACTATTTTTCACTGCAGCAGCTACTGCTTGCACAAGAGGATGGTGTCCTGATGGGCCAGACAGCAGGACTCAAAGCATCATTGTCCAAGACAATTCAGGAGAAGTCACTCAACTGAACAAAAACTACCATTGTTTACAAGGCACGTCCAACATAAGCATGATTCCAGCCAAACACAAAGCATAAATTGATAGGTCCCCCTTAGATAAGAAGTACAAGAAGATCTTCTATCTATAGTAGGTATCAATGCTTTGGGGGTGAGAAGGCACTGCATTTGAGGAGAGAAGGAAGAAGTCCCTCTCAGCAGTAATTTGGCTGGATGCAGGGTGAATTACTTTTTTTCCTAAAGATACTTAACAAGCCAACTTCCTACCAAATAAACCACCTTTCTACTAAAACTTGACTGTCTCACCTTTCTGTATGCCACTGTTTATTGTCCTGACTGGCAGATCCAGCTCTATCCTTACTATATTTGACTAAGAAAATACTAAATACTAACACTTCTGTGCCCATGACTCTGCATGCCTCTGCAGGAATGTAATACTTTGGATCCTACAGCAATTCAGGGTGAAAAGGACTTCTGAAGGCCCCTGGTCTGATTCCCCACTCAAAGCAGATCTTACTAGATCAGGTTGCTCAGGTCCTTTTCCAGTCAAGTCCTGAGGCATTTTAATGGGGACATGAGATAAAATTAAGCTTTTAAATTCTGGACTTTAACCCCAGCATACTTTTGTGTAGAAAGGCTGTGTATTTCACAAAATGAAAGAGGTAGTTTTCTGTGGGAGACTGTTGTAGTTACAAAGGCACTGGCAGTTTTTGTCCCTAAGCTAAGCGTTTCTTTTTGTGTATTTCCACAACAGCTTTATAGATGTCATATCCAAGCTGAGCAGATGGCAGGGTCCAACATACGGTTCTGAATAATCTTCAATATAACATACATCTGCCAAAAATGCATATAGAATTAGGCACTCCATGGTTTGCACTCCTTCACTCTGTGTGTCTCTGTTGCTAAAGTAACTTCAGTTCCACAAACTATCTGGCCTGACAGCTTATGTTTTGAGAGAATCCTCCCCATCTGCCACTTGTTTCATCCACCTGTAGGCTAAGTGCAGTATCAATGTCCATTTCCAAGACTGTTCTGCATGGCAAGCTGTGAATGCCACGTTCTGAGCTGTGCACCACTGGCAACTTTTATGTGTTTATGAAGAAAAACAGCATTACATTTTCTTATCCTGTTAGGAAGCCTCTGGCCAGTTATTCTTCAGTGCCTGCTTTCCCTCTGACCTTCTGCTGTGGTGTCCAGTGTTCCTCCAGCAACGCAGAAACCACATCTACTATGGTCTTTTCAGCAAACTGGTCCATTTCAGACATCTGTTGTAGTTTTTTAGTTTTCAGACTGTACACCAGCATAAACATGCAGCACCTAAGTGTGCTTTTTGGGGGGGATTATCTGCTGCTTAGATAAACAGGTAATAAACAGTTAAGTGCCCCCCATTATAGCAGCCAGTTGTTTGCCAGCTTTTTAAAAAACAAAATGTCAACAAAGGCACAAAGACCAGTGTCATTACTGCATTTGTCTTCATGTCCTTACAGCTGGTTTGCACAGCCCAGAAGATGCTGCCAGACTGATTTAATGTTCATTTAATGTCTGCTAATTATTACAAAGATCTGGATTTTGGCAACAGCAATGCCATGTGGTTGCCTGCTCTTCATTCCAAGTCAGAGTGTTTGTTGCAGCCCAGCTTTAAGATGCAAAGAAAGAAGGGCAAGCAAAACTCCCCTATGCATTTGTGGGCCTGAGCCTGTTGTGCTCAGCACCCTCCATGCCCTCCCTGATGTCTGTGTCTGCAGACACTGCTGTGGAGACAGAAATCCAGGTGATTTTTTTCTATTTTTCAAGGGTTAAAGGCCAGGCTGCCTGCATCAGGGGTGAGTGCTGTAGGTGCATAGAGAAAACACACCACTTAATAAACAATACTTCTGATTAGATAGGGATGAACAAGCTGGACTTTGAGACAGTTAAGCAAGACTGCAGAGGACAGAAAACAGGAAACATCCAGCTCCGTGTGGAGAGGCAAAGAGGAGGCAGACTCCACACAGCTCAAGTCTGCTCTGATTAGACTTTAACCCCGTCACGCAGGCAGCACTCCCTTGGGGCACACAGGGCCAGGTGTTTTTCATGTGGATGCATATTACACTCACTCTTCCAACTTCCAGTGTTTTCTTTCCATTCCATTTCAAGCCTGTTTACAGGTCTGACCACACACAGGGGAGTTGATATGATTAATAGTACTTCATTTACTGAAGTGCAGAGGGAAGCTTTAACTTTCTTCATTTTTCTCCTGGTGACTGGGTAACCTCTGAAATGGCTTCATCCATTTCTTTCCCTCTTTCTTTCTTTCTCAGATGCTCTCCAGTTTGTCTCTCTTCACATGCACTAATTATTTGCATTTAAAATGCTAGTTAATATGGGCAGTTAGAGGCAGAACCAGTATCAGAATACTTCTAGAACCACAAAAAACAACTGTCAACCTGAAGAAACATAAGCAATTCTAACCTTTTTTACCCTGTTGCCTTTCAATCAGGCTTTCCATTGATTTCAAAGTACTTAATTCAGCAAGTGTCTTCACTCAAAACTTCAATGCAGAACTGACAGATCCTTTGTCAAGAAGTTTGGATGAAATGATGGCAGCAATGAAATTAACTTCTACTATGAAAACCCAGTACTTGCACTGTCAAACTGAAGAAAACAAAACCACAAATTAAGAACTAAATATTAACCCAAGCCACCTGTAAAGCCAGATTTTAGCAGTCTCTAAAATTTTTGAATGTGCACTTCTGTCAACTTTTGTGTGGCATTTTCAGATGGAAACGTCAACACCAGCAAAATCTCCAAGGCATTCAGTTACAAAATTCACTGCTGCTGCACCAGCTTTGTGAGACAAAATGCTTATACCTGAGCATTAGCAATGTCTTTCATAGCTGACTGCCATCTTCTGTTTCCAGGCTGTTAAAAGGCACAGCAATGAACATTTAAGCTCTTTTATTACTTCTGCATCTTGTTTGCATTGATGTTCCAAACAGAAATTTGAGAGAGCTGTAAAGATTTTGTAATTGCAAGCCTGTTTATATCAGCTTCCTCATTAAAAGATAAAAAGGCTTTCATCCATGCAGAAAAACGTTAGTGTCTGTGTTTAGTTAGGTATTTAATCAATTCTCACACACACAAACTCTCAAAAATAGTTAGCAATCCTTCCACTATTAAAAGAACTTTCTCATCAGTGAAAAAGACATGACTGATCACTGCAATAGCCTGTAAAGTTATTACTAAGAATGCCAATAACTGGTAGCTCAGATGCCCTCCCTCCATCCCCATTCTCCTTGTCCTTATCCTCAGCCTGGGATCTTTGCAGATTCCTTTCCCCATGCCAGAGGCAGAGGGGGATGAGGATCCCTAGGGAGGCAGAGGAGAGTTGGTACTTCCCCAGAAACGGCACCCTCACAGGAAACCTGCCTGCAAGGTCAGCCCTACAAACTGCACAGCACAATCTCAAAGTACCACTAAGATGACTGGCAACACAAACAACAGTGGGTGCTACAAACCAGGATCAGCTCCATGCCATTACTGAGTCACTTTGTCATAAAGTTGTTACCTGTGCCCCTTAGAATTCATCTGCATGATCTCTGCCTCTCTTTGCCTCTTGTTTTCTTTAAGCCACCAAATCTGATTCCTGGCCTGCATCCTTATCCTGAACATACCTCTCACCACAGCTTCAGTGTTCCTCACACTCTGTATCCATCAAAGGTGTCCCAGTCTCCCTGTATGGCAATGCCTGTATCGAAGTCATGCTGTGCACAGCCTCTCAAAGTAATGTCTGGATGTAGCCACCCTCACCAAGGGTGCTCACACTTGCAGCCAGTCTCTCGCTGGCTACAGCCATATGGATGTGTCATGTTACTTTGAAAAAGGACTAAGCAAAAAGAGAGGCCATTGCAAAATTAGCTGGGTTACAGGAAAGCTGAGACAGTTGGCAGAAATATGACTTCAAACAGTAAATAAGACAGATTTACAACTTGGATAACACACAGATTTTGCTGCAGAATATTTAGTGCAGGCAATGATTTGGTATTTTTTATGGGGCAGATTAGTTGCATGGTTAAATGCAAGTACACTGCAATCCCATCGTGACACAAGCTTTTTTCCTCTTATGATTTAAGTACACATGGTACCACTACAATCTGATCTTTAGAGGAATAAGTATCCCCAAACTATGATTACATACCTGAGATGATGAAGGTATGTATTCTTGTCCAGTGTCACTTTAATACCAGTCTACTACTGACTAGCAGTCAGTGTCATGGTTGTGCATGTTAATAGCACTGAACACTGCAGTGACATGTTCTAGTATGATTGCTCTTTTCATATTCTTGCCTGAAAAGACTCATATTCCTAAATTAAATGAAAAAGTTAACCATTATGTCAGGCTGGAAAAATGGGCCCGGGTGAACCTAATGAGGTTCAACACTGCCAAGTGTCAGGGGTTGCACTTGGGCTGGAGGAATCCCAGCCATAGATACAGACTGGGAGAAGAGCTCCTTGAGAGTAGCATTGTGAGAAGGACTTGGGGATTCTGGTGGATGAGAAACTTAACATGAGCCAGCAGTGGCTCTTGCAGCTTGCAAGGCCAATGGGATCCTGGGCTCCATCAGCAGAGGGGTGGCCAGCAGGGACAGGGAGGTGATTGTCCCTCTCTACTCTGCCCTCCTGAGGCCCCACCTGGAGTACTGTGTCCAGATCTGGGGCCCCCAATACAAGAAGGATGTAGAACTGTTGGAGAGGGTTCAGAGGAGGGCCACAAAGATGATTAGAGGGCTGGAGCACCTGCCCTACAAGGAGAGGCTGAGGGAGCTGGGCTTGTTCAGCCTGGAGAAGAGAAGGCTGCGGGGGGACCTCATTGCAGCCTGCCAGTACCTGAAGGGAGCAGAGAAACAGGAGGGGAATCAACTTTTTAAAAGGGCAGATAATGGCAGGACAAGGGGGAATGCATTAAAGCTAAAGGAGGGAAGGTTTAGATTGGATATTAGGGGGAAGTTTTTTACAGAAAGAGTGGTGAGGGGCTGGAACAGGCTGCCTAGAGAAGCAGTGGATGCCTGGTCCCTGGAAGTGTTCAAGGCCAGGTTGGATGGGGCCCTGGGCAACCTTGTGTAGATCCAGGCCTGAGGATGGTGGCCCTGCCTGTGGCAGGAGGTTGGAGCTCTATGATCCTTGGGGTCTCTTCCAACCCAGACCATTCTATGATTCTATGATTCTATGATATGTCCATTCATTTTTTTCTCCTTCTTCTTCTCAGTCCTCAGAATCTCCCCAAAGACCTGTAATCCTCATGCTTGAAGTGCTGGATATTGGCTCAGGACTGGAAAGGCACATATAGCCATTACCCACCTGGAAATATACATACACACTTCTGGAAAAGTTAAACACACAAAGTGTGCTGCAGGGGGATATTTAAAGTGGTTTCTAAATGTCACACACTATTTTTTTAAGAAGTCTTCTCCCCCAGTTTTCTCTACTAGCAAGTCAGGTGGCACTGGGAAAAAAATACTTCAAATACTATCCTAGCTGTGACAGCTTCTAATCAAACCAGGAATGATGGGAAGCAAATGCTGATTTTCACCCTGGGGCTGAAGAAGACCATCAGTATGACACCTTCTTGGTCTCCAGAAGGCCTCAGATAATGTGTTTCATTAAAAGTATTTTTAACCCATACTAGATGCCTCTGGGGTGGATAAACTTTAATACACCATGGGGTTCATCTTTCTGCTAGGCTGGGAGAAGTGGAACATAAAGCAAACACTGTAAAGCAGGGAGGGCTTTATATCCCTGTCATGTGCCACAGCACTCCTCAGCAAAAAGATGTGGATCAGGAAGGAGAGCATTAATGAAAACAGCACAAGCATAATAATGCCTTCATTTAGACTGTACCCTCAGCTTTTTCATAGGTCTCTCTGCTGATGGTGATGGAGCGATGCTACTGGCAGCGTCTTAAGTCGTTAAGATTTTCCTTACCTGGGGGCATGCTGCTCTAGATGAGACAGGCTCAAGGAGGAGGTGCCCTAAAGAAGGAAGTGTTGCCCAGCCAGAGGAGCAATCAGGTGTCTCACAGTGTCCATGTAAAGGTTAAAGGTGTCACTACCTGAGCCAAACAAATGGAGAAACTACGTCACTCCTCACGCAAACACTGGGTCTCTGGGGTAAGGACTGCTAATGTCCAAGGTCGAAGAGCATGTTGTTGCTGGGGGTACGATGTTTGCCTGAGTCCCTGCGCTGTGCTTCCCTCCAGGAGCACTGACCTGCAGTACAGGGGAAGAAGATTTTAAAAAAATAACCTGGTGCATAGCTGTAGTGTGATTTTATACTAGCTGGGATGCTAGTATGAAGTTTATAGAGAATTTTGTCACAGCAGAATATTGCTAAGTGGCTGAGAAATTCGTATGTCACTGTAATACTGCTAGGTGTTTTGGTGGGATTTTGGTGGAAAATTTGGCTTGCACTTGTGCTCTTCTCTGTGGGCATATTTCTTCTGATAAGCATCATTCTCACACATACACTGCATCACAATAAATAATCAGAACTTGCAGTTTCACTAACGCTGCTACTGCAGCATTGCATTTTGCCTTTCCACATACTAACTGGAAAATATGTTTCTGTGATAAATTTTCAAGTGAGGAAAATCAGTGTAGCACTTAGGAGGCCACTCAAATCATAGCAAGTCCCTTCATTTAAGGACCTGTTGCATTGTTTCTGTGTTTTGTTTTCTACTCTTCCTTCCTGCACTGTGTAGTTTCCTAAGCATAAGCTTCCAGAAGATAAAACCCTGAATGGAAAGCTATGCCCCATATCCCTGTAAACAATTGCCATGTTTCCTCTTGTAGTTCCTTTCAGTCTGTTTTAGAAAAAGAAGGAATAATTTGACATAACTGGAAAACATCTTAGTTTCACCACATCATGAGCAGCTTTATATAGAGAGGGGAGGGGAAAGGGGAGGAACACCAGGAGTGAGACCAGGTCCCACTAGTTGTGTGTGGTTGTGGTCTGACAGCCAATGACCGACCTCGAGCAATGACACCTCCCCACCCAGCCTGGGGAGGAGGGAGAATGAAGGAGTGGAGGAAAAAAAACCAAACAAACCTGCCAAGAATTATATAAAAGTTAGTGATTACAAGGACCAGGTCTCTTTGCCTGCAACCACCTCACCAGAAGCTTGTAGCAGCAGAGGCACTGTCCACAAAGAAGTAAGTGTAATAATTTAATTTCTCAACTGTAAGTGTGGGACGTGCATCAGCAGCTGAGACACATTGTGTTTATCTAAAGTGAGCCTGGGGAGTTGTTTTTGGTTTTGTTTTTATTTTTTTGTTCCAGGAACAGCTTGCAAGAAATAAGCACTCAGCCATTCTGCAGTGATCTTCCAATGTGACCCATTTGCTGCTAACACTGGCTTTCTAACTTAGCTTAGTCACTCAGATCTCCTGGAGTAAGTGAATCCTTAGTCTAAGGGGACTACAGCAATAACATACCTGCTTTTCTTTTTTTTTTTTTTTCTTTTTCTTTTTTCTACTGGTTTGTTTGTGTTTGTTTATGCCTGTGGAATACATAAATTTATATTTTGCAAGGAGAAGAGAGAATGACTGGAGAATGCAGCTGGCAGAAGTGTAATTATGTGTGTTCGTTGCGCAGCTTCTTATGAAGTTTTAGTGCAGTAGTGTGGCTAAGATTCTTTGGCAGGGGGTATAAGGTAGTCTGCAGCACAGGAAACAAAAACTCCTCTTGCATTAGGCTGTAACCTGTGAAGCTGTGAACAGACAGCTTCAAGAAATTGCTCAACAAACTCAAATCCTCACTGACTCCGTGATCCTCCATCACTTTCTCAACTATCCTATGTGCCTGGCACCCAAAACCAGGTAGCCCACCTGAAACCCTCACCACCACTTCCCCCAGCCTTCCCTGCTGTCATTAAAAGACTTGAACTCTAGTGCAAGTCTGACAGCATTTTTTAACCTTTTCTGAGAAGATCTCAGCCCTGCAAGAGTGGCAGCTTCACCCTAATGACCACACTTACTTCCAAGAAACGAGTTTACTTCCAAGAAACCAGTTTCTTGCCACCACAGCCATCCATTGGGAGTGCTCCAGGACTGCTCTGCACCACCTGCAGAGGCCACATCCCTGGATACATTATCTCCTTTCATGCTTTCTAGAGAGATGAAATGGGGGTACATTTGCCCAGGGCTTGAACACGGTTCTGAGGGTTATGTGAGAATCAGGACAGGGAACTCCAGGTCTGGCATATTCCCATCTGCTGGAGATAGGAAGCAAGGTCCCTAGACAGAGAATGGAGACAGAAAAAGACCCTTGTTCTCACTGCCATAAAAGAGACCAAAACTAACCATATATGCCCCAAAGGAACTATCAAGATGATGAAATTAGTAAGTCAATCAAAGAATCTGCTGCTTTTTCTAGGTGACAGAAGTCACCTAGAAAAGTCACCTCTTTTTGTCCCATACCCCTAACCCACTTTTTAGAACCCAGAAATGAAACATTTTGCTATATTAAAACATCCAGTCTCACTGCAAAGATGAAGGGAGAAATACCCTCTGCTTCCCTCAGAGCTCTGTCATAGGTACAGGAGGCACCACTTACACCCCAACCCCCTAAAGCAAGTACTCAGAGAGTCACAGCATAACTCAGGCTGAAAGGCACATTAGGAAGGCAAGTCAGGGTTAGAAACAAAGTCAGATCAGGCTGCTCATGGCTTCTGTTCAGGTGGATGTTGCCAGCTTCCAAAGGATGGAGACACCACAGCTTCTCTCTCAACCTGCTCCACTGCTTGTCTGTCCCAATAGTGAAAAAACTTCTACATACCCAGTCCAAATCTCTCTAGTTTCCAGTTAAAGCTTGTTGTCTCTCACTCTCCCATTGCATGTTGCTGTGAAGAGCCCAGCTCTGCCTCTTTGATCACCACTCTAGGTATTGGGGGTTGCTCAGACATGCCCCTGAAGCCACCTCTGCACAAGGGTGAACTAGAGCCAGCTCTGCAGCCTCTTCCTTGCAGAGCAAGTGCTTCAGCTCCCGACCTTCTTGGTGGCACCTGTTGAACTCACTCCAGTTTGTCAATGTCTTTCCTGTACTGCAGGGACCCAGCAGTGGATGCAGTACCCAGATGTGATCTAAAGAGTGCTGAGCAGAGGGGGATAATCCCTGTATTCTCTGGGCCAGACCCCTGCTCATACAGGATGCTGATGGCCCTCGTTGCTGGCCCCCATTCAGCTTGCTGCCTGGTGCTTCTCCAACAAGCTGCTCCCCTGTCCCACCAGCCCCGGTGGGATCACTGCTAGGGCTCTGCACCCAGGCAATGGCTGGGCATTTGTTTTGGCTGAACCTCATAGTGCTCAAGTGGGTCTCTTCCCACTCCCTGTGCAGGCTCCTCTGGAAGGCTGCCCAGCAATCAAGCCTGTCAACTAGTCCTGCCAGCTTGGCGTCATGTGCAGGCTAGATTAGAATGTGCTCTGTCAGCAGGATGGGGCCAGGCTTGCTCAGACAGTACCTATCAGTCTGCCCAGTGCTCAAGTAACCAGACTGGCTCAGAGGCAGCCTTTTCACAGAGCTCCACAGAGAAGCCAGGCCAACCTGCTGTAACGAGAATATAGAGTGCATAACTGGTGTCTGTCTCCCCTAAGCATACAAGTGTAAGTAAGGGGTAAATCCAGACAGGTTAACATGGTGCCTACATGTGATGGGCTGGATTTGCAAATACTTTTCATTCTCCCTATCAACTGCCTTTATCCATCCAAACATGCAACTTTAGCTTTTCCAAACCTGCTCTCTGGAAGCAGAATCTCTTGTGGGCACAGTGCAACGTGGTGTACCTGTGGTTTGTGTCACTAACTGTCAGACATGGTGTGGAGGGGCTGTGTTTACTAGTGACTGAACAGGAAAAGCTACATGCACAGAATAAAAGTCATATTTTGAGGGCTTGGTCCTGCACTTTTGAAACCAACTTTATAAAAGAAGGCAATGAAGAGATGCAAGAGAAAAACTTACAGGTTCTAATCCAGTCTTTTCCTATCTGCAAACAAGGACTCAGGTGAGATTTTCTCTAAGATTATGATATGGCAGTTACCTGAGGTTGGTTGGAAAGAAAAGACACTGATGAAGTATTAATGTTTCTAAGATGACCTGAAGTGGAAAGTAACAGTTTGTTCCTTCTGCTGTTCATCTTGCTTCTGCCCTTTGGTTCTCAGTATTAATATTAACAGGATGCAGTGCTTATGCCAATACCCATGAAGATATTTCCCCTGCAGTCCTCCCTTATGGTAGCTGAGAAAAACTTGAGACTTCAGCAGTATAATATTTACTTTGACAACTGTGCTGTCCTTTTCCTCCACCCCCACCTGGTCACAGGCTGGGGGCTGAACAAAGAAGTTTGTTTGCTTAAGGAGCTGCTGAAGCCTGACAAACACTCAAGGTAGCCATAAAGCTGGGGGGTTGTGCATCCTGGGCAGTTTTATTCGTTTGGGTTTTTATTTCCACTTTTAAAAAATGTTACCTAAGCAGTTACCACAAAGAGAATACATTGTATTTAAACAGTGTCAAGTCAATGTGAAATTACTTGAGCTTGTGGCACTATGGCACTAGCCCACCACCTAAAATGGGTAAATAAAAATAAAATCTATTGAAAAACTTGATTGGTGGGACAACTCCTAGATACTATTATGGAGAAGACAGTTCCTTCAAGCTTCTTCCTGCCTGAAAAAGTTGTCAAATCAAACAAATAAAGCAGAATTATAAGGCAAATAGGTTTTGTTCTTGGAAGAACGAAATGAGCTGTGAAGCTTTGGCAGACTGGGCACAACACTTTTCCCTCAGGACCTGTAATGTGACATTAAGGGGGGATATTATGTTTCTGTGGATGTGCTGGGAGCTTACTCTTTGCAAGGCAGCTGTAAAAAGTGTTACTGAAGTGTAAGACTTCTCTGCTCCTCTTTAAACGGTCAGAGCAGTACCCTACAGCAGAGACACTCTCTGAATGCAACGGGGAAGATCCTCAGAAATTATGATCCTCCTGAAAGAATGACAGAAAAATAAAGTCTTAAATCAAGACTACTTGAACATTCTGGACCTTAGAGCTATCACTAGCTTTACAGCTACACTTCTGCACTCATTTCTTCACCATTTTAGTTGGAAGCACCGTGAATTTTACTTGTCCTTGTAGCTCAGCAGGGTAGCTGGGAACCACTCACCATGGCCTTAGAGATCATTTTGGGGATCCTTTTGGCAAATCTCCAGCTCACACACAATGAGATACTTGCATGGCAACTGGAAATACTCTGCTGTCTTCCAATTCATCAGGGTGGAACTACGCTGTGTTGTTCCAGTCTCTCAGAGCACTCACTTGGATCAGCATTACACACTGAAAACTCCGATCCCGTGTGCTGGCATTTTGCTTTGCAGGCTGGTTTTGAGTGATAACTGCCTCCTTGTTATCTTTATGCAAACACTGGAAACAAGTAAGATAGAACAGACATTAGTCTCGCTGCTTATTGCATCCCTGGAGAGGAAGCATACCCATAATAGCATAAGTAGAATAACGGATGATCTTGTAATTCAGATAGCTGGATTAAAGATTATCTGGATACACCTATGTGCTGTAGCATACCTCCAAACTGCATCTCTGAAATCCCACTGCTGATTTGGCAGTTCATTAGCTTTGACCTTGGGCAAGATCATGTTCTTGCCAGATCACAATTTTCCAGTATTTTCCAGAGGGACCATGAACTGCTGGAGTGACTCCTCATCATATTGCATTGTAATTTATTCAACAGTGCTTTGGTTTTGGCTGAAGTGCTTACAACACAAACTATCATTACAGGAGTCACAATAACAAGCCTGTTTCCTGTTTCTAAGAGACCTTATCAGGCACAGAAAGCAGGTGAGGGATAAGGCAGGTGACAGGCGAACCGAATTAGCTGTACAATATAAACCACAGCTCTGCAAGTGCTTTTAGGCAGGCCACAGTGAGAGCTGGGAGTAACAGGGCTGTGGTCACCACTGTAGCAGGATGCTTCCCAGAGCTCTACCACAGCTTGGCATATGGAGAGAGGAGAGCAGTGAACCTGCTTCTCAGGAGCACAGCAAGGCCTTTCAGCACTTGCAAAAGGAGGGAGCCCTCCCTCATTTGACACAGGCCTTGTCATGCTCTCCTTCAAACTCCCTCTAACCTTAGAATGACTTGCTATTGCTAAGTTGCATAGGAGTAATTCTAGTTTCAAACAACTGACCAAAAAAAGTAAAGCAAGCAACAGGACACTGCATCTGACTGGTCTGTACTGGTAGAAAACACTACTGCAATCCTGAACAATAACGTTACTGATGCCAAAACACCTTCAATGATAAATCAGAGATGCAGATTTATAGCTGTCACAGTCTTGTGATGGTACTGTGGCCAGAAAATTTTGGCACCATTTGGCAGGGTGCACAGAACTCTGTTACCCTATCATGAGTTGCAGCCGGGCTCCTAATCGTTTCTCCCCACTACATCTGCAGGGAGGGCAATACAAGGATCCCCTTGCAAGGTAGTATCTGTGTGCAGGGAAAGAAGATAGAGGACTTGGCTGTGTATGAGTGTTCATGGGGAAACATACTTGCTGGTCATCTCCGGCATGTGGTGAAATGGCACATTCTCACTCCCCTTTGCAGCTGAGTTTGGAAACAGAAAATGCAGACACTACCCACAGGCCAGCCCTTCTGGACAAACCCTTGTTACTGGACATCTTTTATGTTGTTTTTAATGAATCATCTTGTGGTTTTACCTCTGGCTGATAAGACATTGGGTGCTGCTTTAGCTATAGCATATGATTAACAGAGGGAAGAGAGTGTTTATGTCTCCGACTCACTGGCCTATACACATAGGGAAGTAACTTGCACTATCCAGGTGATCTGAGAAACTGTAATTTAATGCCATACGATAAAACCTTTAATAAGGTCAAGCATTTTGTCAAAAGAAGACAGAGCCTGGATTTCAGGTGCTGAGTATCTGCAGTTGGTAAGCCTCTGTCATAGCTGAAAAGATAGACATGGCTGGCAAACCCTTCCAAGCCCCCAGGTCTCACAGAGTAAAGGATGCCCTCTAGTTCTGAAAAGCAGTTGGGGCAGGAGGGAAAAGAATTACAAAACAAGGCAGGAGGGTGGAGATGGAAAGTCAACTAGACAAAATGCCAAAGCATGGGAGAGGGCCACTGTCAGGAAAGGTGTAAAGGTAAGCACTGTGATAACTGGCATTCTTCTGGTTGGGACCAAAAAGTCGTTAAGTGCTTTGCAAAGAAGTCTGCAAAGTCTGTAATCTGGATACTTGTTAGCTTGGTGAAGGTTTTTATGGTGAAGGTTTTTATGGCAGACTGACCTTCCTTTAGTCTCTGTGCAAACCCATGTAAAACACCAAGCCCTTCCCACTTCAGTCCTAGCCTTAGGACGTGGCTCCTGCATTTCTCTCCTCTGGTTTTGCCCGATGCACCAAGCCAAGGAGAACTCAAGTGGATTTCTGGGCATGTGCCTACGATAACTTGGAGCGGGCATGGAGAGCCCTCCAAGAGACACCCCAGTGGTGTCTGTCTGAGCGGTGTCTCTGGTTCACAGGTTGTGTATAGTCTTCCTTAGCTTCTAACAGTAATTCTCTTCCACAGGTAAAGTCAAGATGACCCACCAATTCCCAGCACTGTCTCCAGAGCAGAAGAAAGCTCTCTCAGACATTGCTCAGCGGATTGTGGCTTCAGGAAAGGGGATCTTAGCTGCAGATGAATCAGTGGGTGAGTTCTGAATATCAATCAATTAGAGGCACCCAAAGCTTCTCATTCTTTTTCGCCTTTGAATGAAAAGTGAATCAAAGTAGTGTAAATTAAAGACACTCAAAAACTGTTGACTGAGCAGGAGCAGCACAGCCAGGCAGGGCTGTGCCTACAGCAACAAAAGCTGACAAACTGTGGGTTGTGGAAGGAAGCTCTGAAATGAGGCTCCAGTTATTACTCCTGGGAACCTGGAGGGCAGCCAAACCTGACACCTCTCTGTCTGACCTCCACCCACCTCACTAGGTACCATGGGGAACAGGCTGCAGAAGATCAACGTGGAGAACACAGAGGAGAATCGCCGGGCTTTCCGGGAGATCCTCTTCTCTTCAGATGCTTCCATCAACCAGAGCATTGGGGGAGTGATCCTCTTCCATGAGACTCTCTATCAGAAGGACAGCAGTGGGAAGCCATTTCCAACCCTCATCAAAGAGAAAAACATTGTGGTGGGAATAAAGGTATCTGTACGTGCCTGGCTGGGAGCATAATCACAAATCCCCATTTCCAGTGAAAATTATACATGGGGCTGCACTCTCTCCTGCCATTTTTTTTTTTGTCTTTTATTCTGCTTGGTTTTAAAATCAATAGAGGATCTCTGCCACCATTCTCCACATTGCTTTTGTGCAACTAACCAGGGGCACATCTGCATTTGATGCAAAAAACAACTCCAATCTACTTGCCATTCACTGCAATTAAATTCCTGCATGCAGTGACCTAAATCTAGCCCCTTCTGCATCTAATAGAGGTTTTGAACCATTCCCTGCAGCCATCTACACATTGCCCCTTCCTCCTACCCAGTTCACTCTTTTTCTTCACCTTTACTCCAACATCTCCTTTGCACCCTTAGCATGTTCAGCCCCATGCTTTACTCACAGTCAGTCTGCAAAGACAGTCTAGCCTTGGGTAAGAAGATAAGGATGAAACTGATCACCATCTCCATGTAACCCTTCCTCTTTCTCTGGTCTCCACAGCTGGATAAAGGCACAGCACCACTAGCAGGAACAAATGGAGAAACCACCATCCAAGGTAAGAAGAGATCAAAGAGGCCTAAGCTATGTGTGGTGCTGCAGAAGCCATGGGGTGACTCACCTGAGTCATTGTCTTTGCTGATGCCATGGTACTTTTCAGAGCTATGCCCTGAAGAAGAGCACTCAGTGAAGCACTGTTCTTTCATCTGCAGGGCTGGATGGGCTGGCTGAGCGCTGTGCCCAGTACAAGAAAGATGGTGCTGACTTTGCCAAGTGGCGTGCTGTGCTGAAGATCACCCCCACAACACCCTCTCAACTTGCCATCCAAGAAAATGCCAACACATTGGCACGTTATGCCAGCATCTGCCAGCAGGTATCTATCCTCCAGAGACCTTTTCTGAGATGCTGTTGCCCTTTCTCACTGATCCCTGTGATAACGCACTAGGTAACTTGAAAGGTGGATCTTTGTAGGGGTTTTGGAAAAGTTGAGGAGGAGGGGCAGTGCAGCAAGAAGGAATACCACCAAAGTCAGGGTAGACACCAAGGACAGCTTTTATTCCACACCCCTGAAGACTTCCCCAATTTTCTTTCCTTAGCATGGCTTGGTGCCCATTGTGGAGCCAGAAATCTTGCCTGATGGAGACCACGATCTCCAGCGCTGCCAGTATGTCACAGAAAAGGTAAGAGATTTCTGACCCTCTCTTCCCACTCACAGACCATAGAATCATAGAATCATAGGGGTTGGAAGGGACCTCAAGAGACCATCACGAGTTAATCTTACACAGAGTTCGTGTCCACAAATCTCAAAGGGTTTTGACCAAAAAGGTACTCCATAACTGCATCACAAAAATGAGTGGCTCAGTCAAATAATGAGTTAGCAGCAAACGAAGAGTAGAACCAAGCTTTTGAATTTCCCCTCAAACTGCCAATATAATAATTCTCACTCTCAGAAAGATGGATTTGGAACAAAAAAACACCCCTCTTTCAGTATACCACTTTGCAAGGATATATCCCGTAAATATGAAGAGTGGTACCCTGGTAATCTCAAAAGCAGTGATGCCTGCAGGGCTGCAACCCTTGTGAGAAATTTAATGAGAGAGCAAAGTTCAATCTGATGCTGTCACACTGCCAGGCAATAAGCTGTCTTTCCACAGAAGGCTGAGGTGAAGATTTGAGAATGGGTCTGTATAAACCCTTCCTGTTTTCAGGTTCTGGCTGCTGTCTACAAAGCCCTGAATGATCATCATGTGTACCTGGAAGGAACACTGCTGAAACCCAACATGGTGACGGCTGGGCATGCCTGCCCCAAGAAGTACACCCCTCAGGATGTAGCTGTAGCAACTGTCACTACTCTTCTCCGCACCGTTCCTGCTGCTGTTCCTGGTGATTCCCAATGCATTCCTAACTATCCCTGCACACTGCCACTTTTGCTGGCTTTGCTCCTACATCTGACACACTCGCTCCTCCAGCCTGTAAAGGTCAGGGATTGTGCTGGCTGAGACACTTAGTTTCTGAGGCTCAAAACGTCTCTCTTGCAGGAATCTGCTTCCTGTCTGGAGGTCAGAGTGAAGAGGAGGCTTCTGTCAACCTGAACGCCATGAACCAGTCCCCTCTGCCTAAACCTTGGAAACTGACCTTTTCATATGGGAGGGCCCTGCAAGCCTCTGCCCTGGCAGCCTGGCTGGGCAAAAGTGAGAACAAGAAGGCTGCACAAGAGGCCTTCCGCAAGCGGGCACAGGTACGAGGCTCTCCCCACCCCTCAGCACAAAGAGGAGCTGCTTGCCATGAAGGGAGATATGCTGTCACCTTCCTAAGGCTCCTCTTGTTCCTGTCCCTCCTGTGCTCCATGGTGACCAGAGATGTCACTCTGTGGTACGGGCCTTGCTGTCCTTCTATGTCTGTCTTACTCTGAGCTAACTGGTTCCTCTCCTTTTTCTTTCTTTTTCAGATTAACAGTTTGGCTTGCAGAGGACAGTATGTCATGTCTGGGAAGACTGACACAGCTGCCATGCAGTCACTTTTCACTGCCAGCTACACTTACTGAAAGTGCAGAAACCTTCCTTCTGACTCTCTTCACGAAGTGGAAGATGTTCAGAAAGGAAAGCAACAGATAAATCTAATTTCCCCTGCCCTGTACAAAACTGGAGATAAAATATATTAGCTTCCTTTCCACCCTTCAATCCTGTAATTTAGTGAGGGAATATTCCTGTTTCACATGCACATTCCAAATAAAGGGGATTCTTTCCATACAACTAGCAGCTGCTAATGCATGTGAACCCATTTTCCCTCTGGTTTAAATTCAGCCCCCGGAATAGTAGGCAGTTTAAGTAGTTCCCTAGCAATTAAAATACATACCCTTGCCCATCACCACATTTTGTAGCCAAAATCCCAAATTACGAAACCTGACTGTGTCTTCAATCATGAGAATAAACCAGTAATTGAACACTAATCACCATCTCACAATTCTTTATTCTGCATACACTTTACAGTCTCTTTCACACACCTCTGGTTTTCAGTAGTCTGTGCAAAGATCAAGGGTCAAAGTGTTACTGCTGGTGAGCATGGGAAACCCTGAGGAGATCAAAGGGAAATAGTCCAGTAGTGATACAGCTGGAGATGTTAGTCCTGCTGACTGAAGCCTGAGAGACACTGAGAAAACTTGAGAGAAGTGTATGATGAGCGGTGCACTGGATTCAGGCTACAAATGTATAACCTTACCTTCAGAAGCTTCTCATGACTCTGAGGAATCATTGTTGGCGTGATTTAGGGTTGTACAGGTTGAATTAGTGCTGTACAAAGACTGTTCTTCCAAAGGGCTTTAGCAATGGTATTTTCCACAGTAACGACATAAGACAGGCAGGGAAGCATCTTGGTGTACCCTGTTGGCACAGCTTGAGTAATTAGGCTGATGTTGAAGGCCCACAGTTTGACCTTTGATATGTTGCTATGTACCTGTTAGAGACGTAAGCTTTGTTAGCTGAAGCACAATTAGACAGATGTTAGGAAAAAAGGGCATAAATGGCAGAAATCGCCGACTTAAGGTTATACAAGAGCATTAACCCAGCAACACACTACACCAATCATCTAGCAACACCTTGGAGCAGCCCAGCAACCAGCAAAGACCACACAACATGAAAGGCCTTCAGGGCCACCTGAGACCCGGCCTGTGCTGCTGGAGCCACCCCATGCTGCAGGATGCTCCTCCCAGCCACAGGCACCCACTGCTCCAGCCAGCCAGGAAAGGGAAAAGAGGGAAAGCCATTGCCCTGCAACCTCCTCATGTACTCTGCATTAGTAACCACTCTTCCACACAGCCGTGCTCCTTCACAGGGATCCAGCTGTTGCATAGCTAATGCACACATTTACTCTGCCCTCAACCATGAACAAAGAGCAAGTGGCATGCCAAAACCCACTCCGGAGGCCTATCCTGGAGTCAGGAACAACGCTCCTTTCCTGGTTTGGTTGTGGTCCTCTAGGTCTCCCCACACCCATGTTCAAGTAAAGTTCTGCTCCGGATGAGGAGCATCCTAGGGATCGCCTGATCTAGGCAGATCTCCTCTTTAAACTGGGAGTGGGACAGAGGCTCCCCCAGTCTGGCAAAAGACACCCTCTCACCCTTTTATAAACCAGAGCTGTGGCTTTACCAAATGATTCCCACCCCTCTGTGGGGCATGTGTCACACAGGCCGTGCTGATGGCGGCTCTGCCCAGGGCCCTCACGGAGCTTGAACAGAGGCGTTTGTGTCCGCTCAAGGTACCGCCCTGAAGCAAAGCCAGACAGGCCAAGTGCTAAACCCCCCCAGAAAACAGGGAACGCGATACCCTCAGACAGCCGCCCCACCGGGGGAGAGGCGTGCCCGGAGCACGGACGCCCGGTGCCAGCGGCCTGGCTGACCACAGGCAGCCGCCCCGCCCCGGAGGCGGGACGCGAACCCGCGCCGGCAGCCGCCCGCCCACAGCCTCTGACTGCAAACCGCGGGTGGCGACATGCGTCCCTACCTTACGTTGTCTTAGTGCTACGCGCTCTGTCGCCAGACCTTCCCGCGGCCTCTGCCGTGCCCGCCCCGCGGGGTGCAGGGGAGGCCATAGCCGCCCCCCACGCCTCCCGGGCTAAGCCGGGGCCGTGGTTCGGGTGCGGCGGGCAGGAGCCCTCAGCCGTGGAGCAGCGGGACTACAGCTCCCGCCAGGCACCGCGGGGAGCGGGCGGGAACGCCTCCTCCGCCGGCTGCGGGAAGAGGCTTGCCGTCCCCCCATCATGGCGGTGGCGGGCCTGCGGGTAGCGGGCTGGCGGCTGGGTTTCGGTGCTTCGGCGCGCAGGGCGTTTTGGGGCGGCCTGAGGTAACGGCGGGGTGGGGGGGAGCTGCAGCGTGTCTTGAGGCCGGCTCCCTGCGGTGGGAAGGCGCTGGCGGCTTCCAGCCCTTCCGACTGTTGCCTGGGCACGCTGGGCCTGGGGCTGGCCGGGGGGGTGTGGGCACGGCTCTGCGGCGGTCGGGAGGTTCCCCGGGCGTTCGGGCCTGCCGTCCGCGGTGCTTGGTGTCCGTGCTCCGGTCGAAGGCGAGTCGGGTCGCTGCCGCGGGGCCGTGCCGGCGGTGCCCTCGCCGCGTCCCCTGGCAGGCGGGCTGGCGCTGGCGTGTGGTGCGCCTGCCTGCTTCGGCTGGGGAGGGGAAGGAGGCGCGTCAGGCCCTGCGCGGCGGGCAGGAGCAACACTCGCTTCTGTTCGGCTTCCTTCGGTGAAGCCGTGCTTGTGGCGCGGACTGTGTTGTGGGCAAGTCGGGTAACCTCGTTAGGCTTCGGCCGGTGAACCCACTTCGTATATCCAGGGGCACGGTTGGTTGTGTTTTCTCTAGCAGTTGTTATGTTCTGTTACCCGTTTTTCTCTCAGCAGATTAGGAAGTGGAGCTGTAAGTGGGAAAGCAACCGGCCACTCAGACCAATAAAATAAGCTGGGCAAGGGATCGCTGTGTAGAGACAGCCTGTGTGGTGAGCAGCGTTAGGGGGGAGAGCAAAGGTGTGGCCTGTGGGCTTTTGTTCCTGCTTGTATAACGAACCTACCGTGCCCACGGAACGTGTACATTCTCTATGGGCTGTGCTGAGTCCAATATTAGAAAGGCTGTCGATAGAAATGTGCTCTGACTCGGTCTGAAGTAGCCTGGGGCTGAAAATGCTTCTATCTGGTCTCAACAGGAAGAAGGAAAAAGAAGTAGAAGCAGACAAAGTAATCGTCCAAGAGAAGAGTGAACCCAGCCTGATCTGCCCCCCACCACGCAGCCGAAACTATCTTCCTCCAGAGAATATACAGACCCGCCTCGAGTCCTACGTCAAGGAGATTTTTGGACCCTCGCTTCCTGATAATTGGCAGCAGACGCCCCTCAAAGAAAACAGGTTAAAGTATCGTCTCCTGGCTCAGCTGGCAGAAGAGCTGGGTCACGCTGTCCCCAATTCACAGCTCCACCTGATGTGCAGTGCTGGGGATGTCTTGAATTTCTATAGCACTCCTGTGAAGGATATGTCCAAGTTTGATGAACTTTGTGCTTCAGAACTACCCCCAAACCTGAAGATTATGTGGAAGCAGTGAGTTGCACCATGAAGCATTGCTTTGCTTTGCTTGTGTTCTTGAGGCAGGACTACAGAGCAGAAGCAGAGCCCCTTCATTTTGGTGTCAACCAAATATATAAGTATCCCTAATAAAAGTTCATTTAATTGTCTTTAGGTTTCATTGTTTCTGTGTATTACGTGTGAAAAAAACCCAGAAGTGCTCCCTGTGAAACAGGGGTGCAGTGTGGTCACTGACTAAACCAATGTATGTTTTGGGCTTTACTGTGCAGCCCAGAAGTTACAGGGCCCAGTGGGGATAAAGGGGGGAAAACAAGGTCCCAGCTTCTTCCCTGCACCTTGTAAACTTCTTCTTTGGTTCTGAATTGTGTAATGGGCTTTTGCCAGTGCGACCTGTCCACAAAGACTGGCAAACCTCAGGAAGAAAAGGGGAGGTAAGCTAGCATCTTTACCCCTTTCCCTGATTGTAAAGAAGGCCCTGTCAGCAACTGTGCTTCTAAAAGCCATCACAGGTGCCGTCTTACATAAACCTCAGAAGTTCTACGTGAAGATAGTGCCAGATGGAATTCTGAAATCTAAGTTGGTAATGGTGACCTCTCCTAACAGCCCTGTAAAAATCACTGACATCAAGGCAGCTTGTAAAATTGTCCATGTCTATTAAAGGACCCCATTTTCTAAGTCCTGTTGTTCCTTCTAATTGCTATCAGTCTTTCTTCTGTGAGGTATGTGTTATGGAGAAACATGTAATAGCTGTATGTTGGTTTATCTTGCCATGTAACTGACAATGTAGGTTTGCTTTTAGTCAGAGGAGGCAAGTAGTGAAGTCAGGAGGACAGAAGAACTGCAACAGTGTTATTTGGTGTGTGTTCTCTGCAATATGGATTGTTCACAAAGACCTCAGATCTTGTATATGTGGTATTTATGGGAACAATCCAGAAGTACCCCGGTTATACCACTTGCTCTCCTGGTTTCTTTTAGTTACATGTACCTGAAGCATGCTTAGAAACTGCTGGTTTCCTGTGTTACAGTGATTGGTTTAATTACTCAATTAAGTCCTCAAGTGCTGCTTTCTTGTATCTCTGGAGAAATTTAAGAAACCCATTCTTCTCTCCTTCTGAGTCCTGGGAAATTAGGGAGAAAACGGGATGCCTGACCGCTCTGGAAGGCTGGCTGTTCACAAATCCCTTCCCTGTAGCTTGTGGGGAAAACAGTGTGAAATAGCTAAATCTATGCAATCTTACTGGCTTCAGAGGCTGTTTGGGATTGAGGAGCTGGAAGTGGGTATTTTTGTTAAGTTCTCTCCTGCTTTCCATCAAAGGAGAGGTATTCACAGAATCACAAGGTTGGAAAAGACCTCTAAGTTCATCGAGTCCAACCGTTCCTGTCCTGTGCTAAACCATCCTGAGCACCTCATCTACCCATCTTTTAAACACATCCAGGGATGGTGACTCAACCCCCTCCCTGGGCAGCCTGTTCCAGGCCCTGACAACTCCTTCAGTGAAGAACTTTTTCCTGACATCTAACCTGACCCTGCCCTGGCACAGCTTTGTGCCATTTCCCCTTGTCCTGTCTCCTGTCACCTGGCTGCAGAGAACATCACCCATCTCTCTACACCCTCCCTTCAGGTAGTTGTAGGTGGTGATAAGGTCTCCCCTCAGCCTCCTCTTCTCCAGGATAAACATCCCCAGTCCCTCAGCCTCTCCTCATAGGATTTGCCCTCCAGCCCCTTCCCCAGCCTGGTTGCCCTTCTCTGGACTCGCTCCAGGACCTCAATGTCCTTCTTATGGTGAGGAGCCCAGAACTGGACACAGCACTCGAGGTGCAGCCTCACCAATGCCGAGTACAGGGGCACAATCACCTCCCCAGACCTACTGGCCACACTATTTTTGATGTCATTGGCCTTCCTGGCCACTGGGGCACACTGCTGGCTCATACTCAGCCTGCAGTCGACGAACACCCCCTGGTATTCCCACCTCCTAGTTTCCTCTTAGTACCCATTATGCAACTTGCACAGTTCATGTAATGTGATCAGGAGAGAGAGTGAAAAAAGACTGAGAAGTGGGAGGATAGGAGAGAAAGGAGCGTGGCAACAGCCTCACCTGTTTTGCTATGTCCAAGTTGCCTCAAATTGCCATTTCCCTAACCTCAGAGACTTTGGTCCCTCAGAAGTCGAGTTCTACTTCCATCAGCACTCCTGTGCAAGAAGCTGCAGGACTAACATACAAGAGAAAGATCAGACATGGTGTTTGAGATGTGAAGCTTCTAACTGGAAACAAGCTGGAAAAGCACATCTGCTTTGCATGTCTGATCCAAGTCTTGCATAAAATACCTGTGCCATGGAAGGGCTCAGTCTTCCAGGTGCTTAAATGATTGTGTTGTTTTTGTGGTTTTTTTTTTTTAATTACCTAATATCCATTTAATCCAATTATAAATAAAGCAAGCCCCACCCATGTATTTGCAAGAGGGCTGATGTTTGCTTTAGGCATAGCCAGTAGAAAAGACCAGAAAGTGTTAAGTAGCCAGGTGAGGCAAGGGTATCTCTTAACAGAGACTGGATGCCAGATATGAAAGTCAGAAAGCTGTGGATCCCTACAAAGAGGCTTCTGCCAGTGTGCAACCTACTGTCTGAGGGAGGCTGTCCTGCACCAGCAGTCAGCATCTTCAAGTTTGGGGGAGGGTGAACAACTGTTTTTGATGACAAGTCAACTTTCTGTCCATACAGGTAGTCAAATAAGCCTGGGCAGGTTGTCCTGACCCCAAAGTCACACTGGGAAGCCTTGACACAACCACCCCAAACAGCGGTCAGGTGCTGCTGCCAGTCTCACTGTGTAGGCCAGGCTCATTCCTGAAGAGTGTGAATGTAAGACATGGAACTGTTGGAGCAAACCCAGATGAGGCCTCAGAGATGATCACGGGGCTGGAGCACCTCTCCTGTGAAGACAGACTGAGAGTTGGGCTCGTTCAGCCTGGAAGAGGCTCCGGGGGAACTTACAGTGGCCTGCCAATATATAAAAGGGGGTTATATGTAAGATGAAGAAGGACTTTTTACAAGGGTGTGTAGTGACAGGACAAGGGATAATGGACTTGACCTGAAGGAGGGGAGATTTAGCCTAGTTATTCTTCCCTGTGAGGGTGGTGAGGCCCTGGCACAGGCTGCCCAGAGGAGCTGTGGCTGCCCCTGGCTCCCTGGCAGTGTTCAGGGTCAGGCTGGATGGGGCTTTGGGCAAATCTGGGCTAGTGGAGGGTGTCCCTGCCCATGGCAGCGGGTCAGAATGAGATGGGCTTTGAGGTCCCTTCCAACCCAAACCAGGCTGTGATTCTGTGAAACCAGATACAGCCCAAGGGCCATAAAACCCTCTTAAGATGTGATCCAACTGCAACATGTTTATTTTGCATTGTTTGTCCTAACACTGGACTACAGAAGTCAGTGTTGGCTGTCTAAGCACACTGTTCACAGCATGTTGAGAATGATGTGCCTCAGAATACAAACTAAAAACCAAAAAAATTAAATCCAAAGGCTAGCTAAAGACTGATTTTTCACTGCATCACATATTCCAGGAGGTAGACACACACTGATCCTGAAGGTAAAGGTACCTGGAAAAAGCAAATTAGGTTTTGCTGTTAGGTTTATACTTCCTGGAAAAGGCTGAGGGTACCATAAATCTAATATGGCAGCAAACATAGAGCTTGCCAGAAGGAAATGCAGTGAATGTGTGTGATAGGTCTAACTTCACCTAACCAGTCATCCAAATCTTAGGCACTTGCAAATGGGCATGCCAACCCCTGATGATCTGCAGCTACCTGCAGACCCCGCCTTGCTGTAGGCATGCCTATGCACCGTGTCAGAGAAGACAGCAGGGTTCACTTGCTTATTTCAAAGAAAAGAAGTGCCTCTCACCATGCTGCACTGTAACTGGAAGTACAAAACTCCTTCAAGAAGTGGACAAGTGAGATTCAAATCCTTCTTCAATTTGGGAGTTTGAGGAAGGAATGCAAACCCGTATCTTCTGCTTTTAGAAAGACTGCTCATGCCACCACACCAGAGGGTAAGCAGGGGAGTACAATGTCACTACCAGTTCTGTGTAAGCTATTGACAGAGAATACCAAGATTTGTGTTGTAGTAACAGCACGCTTGGGAGGAGCACAACCCCAGGGTCCACAGCTGCAAAATCTAGGCTACAGAATACAAAGGTTTTATCTTCACAATCAATTCTCTGCTAACCCTTTGCAGGATGAGTGGACTTAATGTGCTGCTGACTGGGCATCTTGAATAGAGCATGCATTGCTGATAAGCTTTCCTAACATCGCTCCTTTCCTAACACAGTAGAAAAAGGACCAGTTCCACAGCAAAAATTTACTCAGCAGAAATTTCTCCTGTGGAATTTGGATCAAAGTTGTTGTGAGTGACCTAGAACACTATTGATGGTTCCTCGTGGTCACAGAAAGCCCAAGCCTGGTCCTTATGTTCCTAAGGCTGAAGCAGACATAAGCAGAGTCAAAAGAAAGCAACAAGCTGGAAGAAACACCACAAGACCAGATACAAACAGACATCCCAATGTTTGTGTCACTGGCAAATGAGAGAGACCAGGCTACATGGTTTGGTTTTTTGATAATTTTTTTTTGCATTTGTTTTGGAAAAAATATACAAAAAAAGCCAAGAAGAACCAACATGGAAATGTGAGGTAAACATTCCAGTAAAAGTACAGACAGAGGCTCCATTCTTTAAAGGAGACATACAGCAGTTATCACCATGCTAGAAGAATGAGATGCAGGAAAATCCTAGAAACAGTGAAAAGTCATGTAATGAAGCCTTTGCCCCAGTTCTAGCCATTATAAACGGGCTCAGTGTTGTTCTCCTCCCCACCCCACTTAACTGTCATTTTACTCCTTAAACAAAGTTGTTAAATTGTAAAATAGCAGGTTTTGATATAAATTCCATACAGCAGAATTTACAAAAATGCAGACTGCTACTGTCAGTTTTGGTTTTGTATTTTTTTTCCTTTTACTTTCCTTTTTTGACTTGCCAAAGCCCCTCAGTGAAAAACAACACTGGGGGGGGGGTAAAATTGACTTCTTGGTTCTGCCAATCGGCATGAGGAGTAACACCTCTCCTCTGAAGAGGTGGTGTCACTTTTCCTTTGCACCAGTGTTACTAGTTACCCCACATATCTATGATGAAATTATGAAACACTTAGAGCGCAGCCTCAGCTCCACAGTGGTGGCTGTATATCCCCATAGTCAATTCCTGAAGCCAGGTTTCACTGGGAGCTTTAGCTGGGCCTCAGGGAGGAACGGAGATCTAGGGAGATGATATAGTCAGCTCACATGCTATCAGCTACTACTATAACTTCTCATGTCCAGTCTGTCTATACTGCAGACTGTGTACATTGTTTTAGTTATTCTTCAATAACTAGCACAATCACCCACACCAGAACAATCAGGCTTTGATTCAGTAAGCTGCTTAAGGATGTACTTCAGGTCTGCCAAGCAGTCTGCAAACTGGATGGCTCACTGAAGTCCGTAATGCTAAGGGATGCTTGAGTAGCTCACTGAATCAAGGATGGATGCTTATAACTTGTTGATAGTATAATTTGGGTTAGATTCCTGATCACCAATATTTTAATCTCAGTCCAATATATGCAGTTACTTCAGATCTATGCTGAGCTTACTCAGATCAGAACCCGACCCACTGGTAGAAGCACTTCTCATGGTAAGAAAAGGTAAAAGTGATTTTTTTTTCCCCCCCAAGATATATAAATTCAAAAATGAAAAAAAAAATCGTGTACAAATATCACATAACAACATCAACAATTCCATAAATTTAGTTCCTCAGTGCACACTTTAAACAAGAAAATGGTTTTTTTGTTCTTTTTCCATTTTGCTTTTAAAGTCTGGCATAATAATATTAAAGCTGACAAAAAATCAGGGCAAGCTACATCACTTCCTCATACAAAAAAAGTACAAAACATTAGCCTCTAACTAGACATAACATAATACTGGTCATCACAGTTAGACGTTTAGTAACTGTGTGTCTTGGAATATTGTACTGGAGGGTAATAAAAAATATCTTCTGTTGCCAATCTTCCATCTCAGGTTACTTCAGTCATAGAGGCAGAGTGATTCTGCAAAGAGGAAAAGGCAAACACATGAATGTTTGTACACATCTTGGCATTTACCTATCCCAGGGTGTAAAAGGAATGAGAAAGACCTTCACGAACAAAATCTGTTGCCTGGCTGATGTAGGACTCTAAAATGGGGAGCTCACTGCAAATGTGCTGCTGCCTAGTGGGAAATGCTGAAGTCAAACCCTCCTCCTGGGCTGGGAACACTGTCCCCAGCAACCTCAAAAACAAGGGGCTGCCCCTTCAGCAGGGACTTAGGAGACAGGCCGGGCCCTGTCCAGAGGGACAGGTCAGGACAGGCTCAAGCACTTCCTACACATATGGAACTAACACATGGGTCTGTTTTCAAGTCATGAAGAGCCTGGGAGAGCACAGCCTGTGATGTGTGTATGTAGATCTCTCCCTGTTTGATCCTAGGAAATGTCAACAGCTTCAGACCATACACAGACAGGATCATTATGCCAAAACTCATACAGGCACAGCTATACAGCAACACATTAGTCCCCTTTAGGTGGGAACAATCTTGAACAGTAACCTTTTTAGAAGCCAGTGTCCGGGACTCAGTGGCTGTACTGAGTTATCCTCAGATCATGCTGCATCTGCAGGGTTTGTGTGGGTGCAAGGCAGAACAAGAGTGGGAATGGATGCAGAAACTGCACAGAGGATGCTGCACCTCCTATATCCAAGGACAAAGTAATAAGCAGCCACTTTCAACTTGTTTATAATAGTTTCAGAATAGGATCACTTTTTTTTTGCCAGCCTGCTCCTGCATGGTAGATGTATGGTCATTTAGAGGCTGATTCCCTGAATCAGAGGAAATTATCTTGATTATAGAAGACATTAACAGATAAGGCCTATTCCCTGCCTGCACTTCCACAGTCTAGAAGCTAGAAATAGCTTGCTGGACAACATTCTTCTCAGTGTCTATGAATATTTAAACCTGTCCAGCCCTTCTGTCATACACAGTGCAGTGTGGATATACAAGTAGCATTTGTTTCTGGACTGCAAGCTCACCAAAAACCAGTTAATGCACACAGTTCTGCAGGTTTAGTTGAAAGGTTTCCAGCAAATTCTTGCCTAATTAAAAGTGACTAATTAAGCAAAATATGTCCACACACTAGAAACAGTGTCTTTTCCTTTTATTAAATCCTATTTTTGTTTATTTGTCAAAAGGTTTAACAGAAGTTACTACTGATCCTGCCACATCCCATGTGCACAGGAATGACAAAAATCAAATAAATTACACCAGGGCATTTCAGATAACTGGTAAACTACAGCTTCTTGTCATTCACAGAAATTATTGGCAGATGTCATTTGCTTGTCTGTTTTGAAAGGTATGGAAATGATTCAGTTATGCCAACATAAGCCATGTGAAGTTAGTAGTTTGACAGAAGCCCATCAATGTTGATGGTTCCACCAGCCTGTTTTCTGCAAACTTGAGAGAATGCTATTAACTTCTCTTGTGATGATTTAGATATAAAACCCAGGATTTCTTCTTCTTATAGAAGACACTGAGCAGTAATAAGGATAAAAACCTAATCTCTGTAATATTTTTCTGGACAGTATAATTTATCCTCAGGATTGTGAATGTCAAGAGTAAATCCTTACGACATCCCAAAAGCATTTCTAAGTGTAGTTAGATGGAATTATCTTTACTTTTTTTTCTCAGTTTTCTATTGTTCTAAGCAAAAGGGGTTTTTTATCAAACAATATACAGATGCATGTGAAATCCTACTGCTCTGCACAAGGGAAAATGATCTATGGTGTCTGGTAGTTTAAGGGATAAGCCCTAAAGCAAAGTCTCCCCAGCAAATTCACAGCTAGGTTTTACTCTGCCATAATGGAAAATGTGCTTGATGATGGTCTGCTTGAAAGGATTTACAGTACCTGTGCACTCAATGTCTCCAGAGGACTTTCCACTCTTGGAAAAGCCATTAGTGGCATTCCTCGTGGGTCTTCAGGCTTCGGTTTAGAAGGAGCTCCATGAGTGCCTCTAAAGTTATGGACAACACATATCCCCTGTGCAATGCAGAAAAAAAACCACCCAGGTGAGGTCAGCACGTTCTGTCCCCAGGAAAAACTCACAGGAATTATCAGAAGTCTCACAGCTGCCAGTGTTTCAAAGAACTTTACCTGTTCTTTTGTCCAAGCTGTCATCTATCTCAGCCTGGGGCTACAGCACACTTACTGACATGATGGGGCATGGTGGAGTACCTTGGTAAACAGGTTAATCTGGCCTCTAATCTGAGGTGATGAACCATTCTCAGCCTTTTTATATTTCATACAGCAGAGACTCCAATGTCTACTTCAGCACCACAGAACTATGGACTACACTGATGATACATTTTATTGGACAAATATTCCCATCGGACTCTGAGCATCATTTCCAAACAGTGAAAAGAGCACACTGGATGGCTGAATCTCCCTCACATCTGGGTGACATCAAGCACTATTCCTTCTGTTGTGGTATTTATCCTACAAGCCCTTCCCTGTGCATGACCAGACTTATTGCACCTACACGGTGATGCTAGTAAGCACAAACACACCTGGCAGGTTGGGGCTTGTGAACATGTATCAAAAAGAGATGGGTGCTGTCACGTCTACTGTCAGAGTGATTCCTCCAGCCAGCTCCTTGCTGGCTGTTCGCTGCTTTTCAGACCTGAGCGTGGAACAGGTGTATCATGGGTGAGTATTGTGCTGGCAGCAAGAATTTCAGAGCACCTCTCATCTCCAAGCTCCGGAGAGACCTCCTTCCACCACTCTGCAACTGAGCTCGAAACGTCTGCAGCATGGCAGAAGGTCTGCAGGGCCAAACGTGTCTGAGAGCTGGCTGTGACTGCTATAAACAGGTACAAGGAGAACACAGATTCTCCTGACCAGATAAATGGGATGACTGCCTCTTTTAATTGCATGAGGTAGAATTAAACTGCCTTTCCTTGTGGGTATCACACAAACTACTTATATTAAAGCCAAGGAGATTCAGGTCAGAGGTTGCAGACATAATTTTATTTAAAGGTATCTCAGGAATAAATGGTATGTGAAGGTTTGGTGGTGAAGGACAGAAGAGAAGCATAACCCTCCTGATTTCAGGGATAAAGCCCCCTTTGCTGTGCAGTGGATAGTTCTGAAACATATTTTAATTACAAAGCCAGGTACACTTCTTGGTAATAATGGGAACTGCCTTGACTGCTGAGGGGGTAAATCCTCAGCGAGACCCCTCACCAAATGAAACACTTAAACCCCACAAGCAATGTAGGAGCATGTAACATTTGAAGTCCAGAGAGACGGTGTTCCCAGATTCTGTAGAAGGCCTTTGATACATTTTAATACTAATTTTAATACTTCAAATACTCATTTTATCCAGTGAGCTGCTGAACCATTTCAGCTCAACTCCAAATGCTGCAGAAGGAGATAGTCTTGTCTCCCAGGGAGTTTGCACTTCTTTCATGCTCTGAAACAAAGTGGGGAACCAGAACCACTGCTGAGAGCTCCAGGCCACGCTCCATATCCCAGCTTTCTGCCATATACCAGACAGATAGTCTGGTTCTGCAACACTGGGGTGTCAGAGGAGAAGTCTCAAGCATGCCACCTTTTTGACATTAATTGAAATCTACACCATCTTTAAAGCATTTTCCAGGACAGGTCAAATGAAAACACGTACAGTAATCAAAATAATCTCAAAATATACACAATACACAAATGCAATCCTATTAGCCTTATTAATTAGTATCAACCTGATTTCATATTAGGATTTTCTCCAATGATACCTTTAAGTAGATGGGGCCAGAAATAGTTCTTAGCAACCGGCTTAATCAGCTACAATAGGCCACAAGAGAATATTAACTTTTAATATATTTTTTTAGCAGAGGTATTTTTAGATAGGAATGTGGAGGGACTGATGGGCTTACCAGAAACAAAGCTACAGCACTCCCCAGGATGAAGCCTGCGATCACATCCGAACAGTGGTTTCGATACTCAGACACTCGGTTTAGCCCGGTGAGGAACGCAGCACACAGGGTACCCAGGCACAGCACTGGTTTGGCTAGCCTGCTACTCTTTGTTTTAATTGTGCTTGTGATGTACATCTGAAACAAAGGTGAAAGCCAAAAATGTAAAGGGCCTCTCTCAGAAACACATCTTTTTCCATCCGGACAAAACCAAAACCAACAAGGATGTGACAAAACTCATGATTCATGAGAAAACTGCACTGGGAAATGGAGGAAGAGGTTTAAGGTAAGTCAGAGAACACTTTTAAGAGAACAAAGCCAAGAACAAAACTGAGAGCAAAACCAAAACCTGTTAAATGCTGTTTCAGGATGTCAAATATCTCAGCTGCATTTACACAATGGGCATCTTCTGAGCTGGTATGTACAGGCTCAGTTTTAGTGTCTTCCTAACTTGTGCATGTCCTTGCTCATGTACTAGCAAACACTGACTCTCAATGTGCATGGCTGAATGTTGGCAAAGGGAGTCAAGAATTTATGTTTATACTCACAGAATCACAGAACTGTAGGGGTTGGAAGGGACCTCAAGAGATCATCAGGTCCAACCCCCCTGCCAAAGCAGGCTCCCTAGGACAGGTGGCACAGGGAGGCGTCCAGATGGGGGTTGAATATCTCCAGGGAAGGAGACTCCACACCCCCCTGCGCAGCCTGTCCCAGGGCTCCCTCACCCTCAGTGAGAAAAAGTTCTTCCATATATTGGTGCTGAGCTTCCTGTGCTCCAATTTGCAGCCATTGCCCCTTGTCCTGTCCCCACAGACCACTGAAAAGAGGCTGGCTGATTTCCCCCTGTGTCCCACACTTGAGATATTTATAAACATTTATAAACACTAATAAGATCCTGAAAATCAAGCAAAGCAAGACTGTTGGCAAAACAATTCAATAAAATCCTTTTCAGCAAGGAAGTATGGATGCCTCCATGATTCCCACAGCTTTGATAAGCCAAGCAAATACATCAAATACATTTGCCAGCAATGTCTCCAGATGACACACTGCCTCCTGTACAAACCTCATCTCTCTCTGAGATGACCTAATTTCTGGGGACAGGCACTGCTAGGCACTCTGCCACGGGTGGCACTGAAATCAGAGCAGGACTGTGCAGGGTGGTAGGGGCCCAAGTGTTGTTTTGTGTTGTCACTGCTGCAGCAGCTGAGGACACCACGCTGGCTCCCACTGCCCACCTCTGGCCAATGCTACAATAGCTTGGCTAGGGTGAGAGGTTTTCCCTGTGTCTGTGCTGAAGGCAGTCTGCAAGGGAGGGGTGGGGGGTGGAGTTTGACTTGGTGCTTTCAATTGCAAGTACCAGCACAGCTTGCTTTACACTCCAGGATTTGTTTGGCAACCGTGAGCAATTGTTTTACTGTATTTTAATGCCTGTCCCTTTCTTCATGACCCAGGTATACAGAAGTCATCATGGCCTGGTACACACTTTTGAAATCAAGAAACAGAAATCATATCCATTATCAAGGTCCCTCTGTTCACTGCCTTTAATATAGTAATTTAATCTGATGTATCGTGGTATTTTTTGCTCTTAACTTTCTCCTTGTCCATCCTTCTTGGCCCTTCTCAAATGTCCCTACAGCTGACTTTTCCTTACTGGCTGGTGTTAAAAATGTTAGCCCTAAACTCATTACAATACACAACTCTAGAATAAGGGAAGGGAGGCAGCATCCCTTGGAAAGGAAACTGGACAGCCGAGAGATACTGACCAGGGACAGGCAGATCTGACTGCTTGTGGGCTTGTACCAAGGCAAAATCGTATCCCCACCTGCTGAGAAACTGCAGTTCTCTTTCAGCAGCTGCATTTGCCAGATCCCTGCCTGGGGAAGTGAAGTTTTCTGTCCTTGAATGTGCCGAATGTGCTTAAATTCATCATTTAAAGGTGAATTCACTTTATGAACTGGAACACTGAGGTGGGAACCGCAATGGGAACGGGTCTAAGCCCCTGGAGAGGTTCCTGCTTGCTTTCCTTTCCCAGCCTGCAGCACATGCCTTGACACGAGAGCTCCCAGATGAGCACTAGGCGGCAATCTTGCCCCAGTCTCTGCTAGTAGTTGAAGTGCACCTATCCCCAAAACTCACCTTAAGCTTCTTCAGAAACAAAAGGAAAAAAAAAATCATTGAAGTGCCACTGTGTGAATAATTACTGCCCACCTTTTCATCCTGTGTATTTTACTTGTTTGGGTTTTTTTTTTAGCAGAAGCCAACTCAAAACAGCAACAGGGAGCTGGATTCTTTCCCCTTCCCCACCAAAGCATTACAGGTTTACAACATCTGAAGGAAAAACATCAGCTTTTTAACATAATTGTGGAGTCCTGCTGGAACAACTGAAGATCTGACCTACAGAGAATAACCCATGAGCGCTTGTCTTCTTACAGGGATGGGATGAAGCAAGATCTTTGGGTTACCCACATGGGAGAGTTCTCCTTATTACAGATGGGAAGTATCTAATATGTTTGAAGTTTCACACATCTCAGCAGGAAAATGTAAACTTGTAGTAACGAGAACACTTTTAGAAATGAGGGTAATTAACCATGTGAACAGATTGCCAAAGGAAATCTGTTGAACCCTCATGAGGGGGGTATAAAACAAGACAAACTGTTTTCCTAGAATATATGCTCCAGTTGGTCCATAAACCATGCACTGAGCTCAGAAATAACTGGGAGAGCTTCTCCATTCTGGTCAGACTTATTGATCACTGCAGTTTGATCTTTATTGTCCTGGTCACTAAGGCCAAGATATTTTTTAAGATTCTCACAATGTGTTTACCCTTCCACTTCCAGCATGTTTTCAAACCCTTGTCTGAAAGCCCAAAATCTCAGTGAGAGTCAGCTACATTTTATTTCCTACAGACAGGAACTGCTTTTTTGAAAATTTCCCACAATGCTATTTATAGAGGACATTTACTTACAAAATTTTAAATGTCAAACCCTCCCAGTTACTTGATGGGTGGGAGAGAAAGCAGAGAAGTGAATACAAAAAGATGTGAACAAACCAGAATAAATCGTTATAAAAAATAAACTACCTATGATTTAACTACAGAAATTATCTCTTCAGCTCCTTTGCTGTGCTCTTATCAGTACAGTCAAGTAGTGTATTTAGCCATGTGCAATGTGTGATAGTAGCATTCATCCCATGTGTAATTCCTCTCCCATCTTTTTTAGACAGACAAAAGCATAGACAGACAAGGAGGCTTTTTTGCTTGCAAGTTTAAAATAGACATACATGCATATATAGATAGATATAGGTATAGGTACAGATATAGATGATATATAGATATAAATATAGATGATATCTAGATATAGATGATATAGATATGGATATAGATATAGACACAGAGATATAGATATAGATTTAGATATAGATATGCGCTCAAATATATGCTTGCATCTATTTAGAACGTAAGTTTCTATTTATGATGAGAGAGGCAGAGTGGATGAAATGTCTTGTCCATTCAGCAGGAAGTGGGGAGATTTATCATAGTTCTCAATTTCATACCAATACTGGAAAATTCTGTGTCCTACAGACTTTTTACAGACAATCTTTTACCACAAAGATTTCTACAGTAAGAGAGAAGCAGAGCTTCTGACAGTGGTGTGTGTTGTAGAACATGATGCAGTCTTGTAGCTGCTCAGGGCAGCTGCTCAAAGAGCCTTGAATTTGATTGATTAGTCTGGTTGATGTTAATGCAGAAATGAAATAAACTGTTGGTGTGGTCACAGACACCTGGGTTGCAGATGGAATTTGCTCTAGTGTTCTCTGCTATGCAAAATTTCCCAAATGTTGGAAGTTTCATGTCCAGGTATATTGTATCATTCCAATCTAGTCAATAAGCAACACACCCAGGTGTAAATGACAGTTGCCAGGTCATGATGCAGAGTCATGAGGTAGAGTCTTCAAGCCAGATGGAGGTGACAGAGAGCGTTACTTGTGGATGCTGCTAGGGAAAAACTTAGCTGAAGAATTCTTAAAACACTACTGCAGTCAGTGTAAGTGATTATCTGTATCTTTCAACCAGAGACACCCTGTTGTGACTGTGAAACAATTCTCTTTACTTTCACTCCAGAGGCAAAGAGAAAGATCAGCAAGGATCTTCCTTCTCTCCACAGTAAGTGGTCCTGCAGCTGTGCCAGCGAAATACTTTAATTTTCCACGCTGTGGTTAAACACTTCTACACCCTTGTCATTTATTCCTCCATGACCTTCCTCAGAAGTGCACAAAGTAACTTGCTTAAAGATGATGTAACTGGGACACTCATAGGCAGCACATCATCTGTTTTTTTGTTTTTACCAGCAATGTTAAGAAACCTGTCATTTTCCCTTGGGAAAGGCATTTAGAAGCATGTGTTTCTTAACCATGCAGCAGCATGTACAATGTACAGTGACTGTTATCTCTTCCTGCCATACTTTGGGGAGACTAATAAAACTTCATTAGGCACCATGATAATTTTTGTGCAAGTAGGGAAGCCAAGGCTGCTGGCTGTTTTCACTTTCCCCTACTTCAGGCAAGCCAGAGTCATCACTGCTTTCAGACCTCAGAAAAGCGATGCTTTGGGTTCTTCTCATCTTCTTTGACAGGTGACAATAAAAAGCCTAGTTAATTAAACATAAACCCCAGGTTATAAAATAAATGAACCAAAGAAAACACAGAGCCAAACCAACCACTGTAGGAGTACTGTCACTAGCAGACTAATGAACAAATCAGTACAGAGACATCTGCAGAGGATGCTCAAAGTTCAGCGATGGGAGGAGACTCCCAGGTCTCAACAGACATTTAGGTGACGAAAGATGATGTCTGTGCTCATTCCACTCTCCTGCACCCTCACGTCCAAACCATTTGGGTTTGGGTTTTTTGCTCCGTGGCTCAAATCTTCAGCTTTATGAAAAACACAGCTATTCCTAACCAGATACCCTGTGGTTTATGTTTAGCAGCCCACATCACCACACTTACTAGAATCAACAAGACAGTTCTCAAACAACCGCACACAGCACAGTTATTAATCAAAGCAAGATCTGAGCACTGCAGTTTTTGTGTAATGACCACGTTAATCCCAGCTGACAGGCAGAGAAAGGACAAGTGACAATGCCTTTAGTGCTAGAGGGTGTCTTCAGGCTAAAATTGGACTGAAGGCTGGAATGCCTTAAGGACAGACTTTTATGACCTTGTGGCTCAGAAATAGCTCCATGTCCTGGCTGCAGCTGGTACCTGCCTACGTGGGGAGATGTGCAGGCCCATCACTGGTACTTTTGAAAGACTGTGGCTCAGAAGCACTGAACTACCAGGAACTTAAGCTCGGAAAGAAAAAGCAGCATTCCCCCTCAGGTGTAGGAATCAGGCTGTTTGTAGAAAACTTGCCTTCCCAGGAAACAAAGGAGGATGTAACTAGTTTAGGGCAGAACCAGGACCATGCTTGATCCTGGAGTTTCCATCTAAGAGTTTATCATGATGAAAAAGAAAGTGCTATGACAATGTTGAATTTATTGGGAACTGCATTTCACACATCGTTGCTTACTGTTCAGAAGTAATGCAAGCAAAACCTTCTGGGCTTTCCAAATGCTTCCAAACAAATCCGTATCAAAGGAGTTACCAATTTATAGCTCTTGGCATTACTCGTGGAACTTTTAGAGCAAACAGTGGGTAGCCTCTTCATTTTATAGTAATAATGTGATGTTTTACTAATCTGCTAGCAAGATCAGGGCAAAGCAGTAAACACCCTGTCATTAATAAGTTCAAGACTTTTCTCAGATCCTGATGACCTACAGACAGGCTCTGCCAACCAACTGAGTCAAGCTATTTTTAGGGGAAAGACCTAGATAAGTCATTTTGAGATCAGAGCCAGGTGAAGTCCCTGGATCTTAATGGCAAAACCACCGAGATTTCTACTTTGTGACTAAGCTTTGTGAGTCACTTTCGAACATTACAGAAACTTTAGCCAGAGAACACAAAGGAACTACTGATTTGTTCCAGTAGACTTTCAAAAAAGATAATTTCCTTCCTGAGAGTATAGCAGTGTTACCTCATCAAGATGTCAACTGGGGTTTGCTTCTTTATGATCATAGCAAAGTTCTGACCCTGAATTTTATTACAATCTGCTCTGCATGGTGAATTCAGGTCCTAAACAAGGGGAACAAAAAAAAATCCAGCCTAGTTCAGCCTCTCGCTGGAATGGGAGAACTAAATATTTTCTATGCCTAACAACAAAAGAAACAGTGGTGATCCAGGAGCCATTTAAGCATCAAGTTCCTTTTCATGCTCATCAGACAGACACAGGGAGAGAGAATGAATGCACACACAAAGGCCTCTGAGAAAATCAGCAGCAAAGGCAAGATTAGACCTCATGCCTCCACATCGCACATTCTATTTGCTTATACTAGGATTGGTAAAACAGAGAGAGGAGGAGACTTTCCCCTAAAAATAAAGATGAATGCTCTCCCCAAAACAACCCTCTTTCTTAAAAAAAAACCCAAACAACCATTGTAAGAAAAGACACACATGCAGACACACATGCAGAAATCCCTCAAGTCAGCAGCCATCGCTGGCACTCACCGTGGCATATAAAGCTGAGTAAATGCTCAGAGCAGCATGTTTGGATGGGAAGGACCTCCTGGCCTTTTCAATCACCTCCACGTCGCCAGTGCAGATGTTGCCATTGTTTATGAACTGGTGGTGGGCCCGACAGTCGTTGCCAGTGTAGTTGGGTTTACAGACAGTCAGGAAGTAGGGAGCCAAGTTCCCAGTCACAACCTGCCCAGCGTTTACAAAGATGTCAGTGGCAAAAAGTCCAAATGCAAACACTCCTGTGAAGAAAGGTTAGAAACAGCAATTATTTAAAAAATTGGTGCCTGAAAGGAAGAGACTTAATTATAGGTCAGGGACCTATAAGTGTTGCCTGGAAAAAGTCCCTGCTGACTCAGCAGAGTCCTGCATGGAAGGCATGACACAGAAGACTGCATGCTAAACTATGACAGGTGCTTAACTCAGTGACTCCAGAAGGACAGAAACAGGCTGTAAACAATAACCACCTGCCCACACTATCTATTCCTGTACAGTTACTACCACAACAAAAGCTTACACCCTGAGTGTTACCAATACCTGCTACAGCTGCTATGAACACATGAGGATCTTTCACTTGTATGCACTGCTAACATACCAAAGGAGCAGAACAGCAAGTCTGGAGAAATGCTAAACTTAAATGTTACAAAAGACTAAATCAGCTCCCCCCCGTTCTACCTTCTCATTGATAAGGTGGATTAAAGTGTCACAAAAATTTAGAAATAAATAAGTACTTTTGGTGTGGGAAGGTTAAGGGTCATATTTTTGTCTTCTCCCTCCAGTAGGTCTGTAAAGCAAAAGCCATTCAAATTATAAACTATCCGAGATTGCTATGTCTTTAGATTTAACCAAGAGCTGGAGCTTCAGGTAAAACATCTTAGGAGAGCTGTGATAAAATCTGAAGAGCTGGCACGGCCATGGTTGCAACAATTTCACTGCTTATCTGTATTGGTTAAAAAAAACCAAACTATCACCTGAGAGTTCAAAAAAGAAAAAAAATCAGGTATATAGCAATACAGGGCAGCAGAAAATGTTTTACATCAAATTAACAAGAATCGAGGATCCTGCAGCTACTGTTACCCACCATGCACCTACCAGAAAGCAAAAGGGTTACTGGGCTGCTCTGAGGTCCTTCTGAACATTCAGAACCTGTCTGCACATAGGACACTTGGATGGACAGTAACATAAAGTAAAATCTATCTGTAACTATAAATGTGCATCTGTCTAAAACTAAAAATGTTCTAAAAATGTGAAGCATGTCAAGTGGGGCTTGGCAGTGCCACTGGCTCACAGAGATGGTGTGGTGTGACTGATACAGTTGTGCTGTGACACAAATCCCTCACTGGGGTATGCATGCTCCTGGGGAGCAGCCTGGAGTGGCTGCAGGAGAACAGAATGGTTTGTCCTCACCATACTCCCCCAAGGTTAGGAAGGAGCCTTGTCACAGTGAAGGTGACACAGGGGACTAAGTTTATATTCATTATATGAGTCTATTATTATTCATTATTAATGAACTGATGTATGATCACAGAATTAAAAAGCCTGTAGGAGGTGGCCTTCCCCTGGCTCTAAACTGCAAGACTGGCCCCTGTCTTCTAACTGGCATGACACTCTTTCCCCCATTTATCCTGCAAAGTACCTGTGTTTAAAAGGGAAATCAAGAGAGCACTGACACTGCCTCTTAATTTTCCCTTATCACTCTGGTAATATTTTAAAGCCATGTTTTTTCACAGCTGGCAGGAACTCCTCACCTACATCACCCAGTGCACAGGCAAGTTCCCATGGAAAAAGGCAGTAAGAATCTTTTCAGCCTGGTGACACAGCGAGTTATGCCAGAGATCAATCTTGCTTTATATACAGATCTTTGGCTAGATTCTTCAGTTCTTTTGGCACAGCTTGCTTTAAATGACATCTTTCTGATGTGCTGTGCAAATCACAGGTGATACAGTGAGGTTATTACCCAGCACTTTACAATACTTAGAGGAAATCTAACAGCCAGGCAAATACTGCAGCTTGCCCCATGGCCTTTATCACACCAGTACAAGTTAAGAACTGAGGTGTTTCAGAAAAATCTCATGGGCTTTACAAAATCAATCTCTAAGCAGTGCACAGGTACAGAGGTGGTCTGGTGTTTGGATTTTTAAAAAGAGCTTTCAACTCCTGCATTTTCCCAGTATTTGGTAGCACTAACAGTGCTGGCCCAGAGTCAGCTGCTGAGGGCTGCAGTACTCTGCAGAACAGAGGAACGACCCATGGTTGAAGCCTTTATCATGCTCTGACTGTGATGCATATTGATCACTGTAATTCCCCCCTTGCCACTCTGCCAAACTGTGCCTTGTGGAAACCATAGCTATGTGAAGCAATGAATTCAGTGAGCAGGGACTTAACCCTTGCAGACTGATTACACATCATTTGCTCTCTGGAGACTTTGAGAGAGGGCTGGCTGTAATTGATTTAAAGGCTGCAACACCAGTGAGCTTGGGTAGTGGTGGAGTGTCCCCTGATGGTTTTTGTACCTCAGGAATCCATCTATTCAATGGATTTGTTCAGTGACCTACAGCAGCTAAACTAACTGGCCAGAGCATGAGAACGCAGTGACGTGATTGTCAGGTTTTTAGAGGCAGACAAATTGCTGCTGAGAGGCTTCATGGGAAGGTCAACTAGCCTTAGCTCTTCAGGGTCATACAGAGAGAGAATGGGAGAACATGTACCTCTTCCAGACTTTGAAACTCAGATGTAATGGGAGGTGATGTCATCCTGCAAAGGAGCAATCTGATTGGGCTCACTCTGGCCGAGAAACCTGGGAATGAACTTTAGTCCAGAGCTTGGCACATGCTGAGAAAAGATGCAAAAGGTGCAAGCCACATGGAAAGATGACATGGAAAGAGGTACTTAATGGCTCTTTTACCTAAGTCTTTAGTAGTAAAACCAGTTGGTCTCCTGATTGCCAGGCCTGAGTGGGAAGATGGGGATGGGAAGCAGACTGAAGCCCCCGTGGTCCGAGGGGAACTTGTTAGCGACCTGTTCGGCCGCTTAGATCCCCACAAGTCGATGAGTCCAGATGGGATTCACCTGAGGGTACTGAGGGAGCTGGCACAAGTGCTTGCCAAACCACTTTCCCTTATTTACCAGCAGTCCTGGCTGACCAGGGTGGTTCTGCTGGACTGGAAGCTGGCACATGTGACACCCATCAACAAGAAGGGCTGGAAGGAGAACCTGGGGAACTACAGGCCTGTCAGCCTGACCTCAGTGCTGTCAGCCTCACCTCAGGAAGGTGATGGAACAAATCATCTTGAGTACCATCACGCAGCACGTGCAGGACAACCAGGGGATTGGGCCCAGTCAGCAAGGGCTTATGAAAGGCAGATTGTGCTTGACCAACCTGATCTCCTTCTAAGACAAGGTGACCTGCTCAGAGGATGAGGAGAAGGCTGTAGAGGTTGTCTACCTGGCCTTGAGTAAAGCTTTCAACACCATTCCCCACAGCTTCCTCCTAGAGAAACTAGCTGCCCATGGAATAGATGTGTATGCTCTTTGCTGGGTTAAAAACTGGCTAGACAGCTGGGCCCAGAGAGTTGTGGTGAATGGAGCTAAATCCAGCTGGAGGCAGGTCACAAGTGGTGTTCCCCAGGGCTCAGTGCTGGAGCTGGTCCTATTTAACATGTTCATTAATGGTCTAGACAAAGGGATTGAGTGCTCCCTCAGTAAGTTTGCAGGTGACACCAAATTCTGTGTGAGTGTCAATCTGCTGGAAGGCAGGATGGCTCTGCAGAGGGACCTGGGCAGGCTGGATCGATGGGCAGAGGCCAACTTCATGGGGTTCACAACAAGGCCAAGTGCTGGGTACTGCACTGTGGTCACAATAACCCCAGACAGTGCTACAGGCTTGGGGCAGAGTGGCTGGAGAGCTCCCAGGAGGAGAAGGACCTGGGGGTGTTGGTGGACAGACAGCTGAACACAAGCCAGCAGTGTGCCCAGGTGGCCAAGAAGGCCAACAGCATCCTGGCCTGGATCAGGAACAGTGTGACCAGCAGCAGTAGGGCAGTGACAGTTCAGTTGTGCTCAGCTCTGGTGTGGCCACATCTTGATTAGTGTGTTCAGTTTTGGGCCACTCACTACAGGAAGGACATTGAGATGCTGGAGCATGTCCAGGGAAGGGCAACAAAGCTGGTGAAGGGTCTGGAGCCCAGGTTCTGTGAGGAGTGGCTGAGGGAGCTGGGCTTTTTAGTCTTCAGAAAAGGAGACTGAGGGGAGACCTTATGGCTCTCTATAGCTACCTGCAAGGAGGGTGTAGAGAGGTGGGCTGGTCTCTTCTCTGTAGTGACAAGCAATAGGACAAGAGGAAATGGCTTGAAATTGCACCAGGGGAGATTTAGGTCAGATATCAGGAAGAATTTCTTTACTGAAAGGGCTGTCAAGCATTGGGACAGGCTGCCCAGGGAACTGGTGGAGTCACCATCTCTGGAGGTATTTAAAAGGCATGTAGATGAAGTGCTAAGGACGTGATCTAGAGCTGGACTAGTCAGGGTTAGGCTGTGGTTGGACTCTGTGGATGATCTTGAGGGTCTGTTCCAACCCAGGTGATTATATGATTCTGTGATTCTATGACCTACATCTTCTACAGTTGGTTACTAGCACAAAGGATGGAAATGGTTTAATTTCATTTATGTAAAGCCACTCCTTCCCTTCATCCACACGTGTCACACAGTCTGCACAAAGAGGCCTTAAAGAATGAGAAGCAGCTACTTCTGGGAAGGCTTCCTGACTTTTTGTCACTGTCCTTTCTCTCAGCTGTTAGGAGCAGCCAGAAAGACAGGCTAGAAGGCTAAGCAGTAAGGAGAATGTAGCTGGGAGAGAGACTAATTTAGGGCAGAGACAGAAGATATGCTATAGTCCTTGCCACTCTTGAGCTGTGCCAGAACCCAGGAAGAAGGAACCGAGGATCATATTTGAAGTATCTTTACCTACAGTAAAGATGTTAGAAAAACTAAATGTGCTACAAAAATAAAAGGACAAACAAGGAAAGTCCTGTTCAAAAATGCTGGGGACAGACATGAACCCTAAATCTTTCCAGCTCCATCTCACCTGAACTAACACTTTCCTTGGCAGAAGAATTTAAATCTTCAGCATCTTCAATTTTGAATGCTTCAGTTTTAATTTCTCCACTCATACATCTCCTAAATTGCTGCCAAAAAGTTCTCCAAGCACAAAGCCATAAATTCTCATCTCTCATTGAAACTCTAATGGTTCTTTCTGACACCAAACTCTCTGCGTGGCTGTTCATCAGCGTTGCCACCTCCAGGTCTGTCTATTGCTTCTGCTAGCAGAGACATCTGCTCTGAAGAAGAATCCAGCTTTCTTTCCTCACTGTAGCCTCAGTACAACCCCGTCTTCAGCCTGCAGCTCATGCTCAAGCTCTCTCTTCTTCCACCCACAATCTCTCTCAACTGCAGCTGCTTGTTGACTCTGTAGAAACTTTCTATGTTACAGATATTTAATATGCCACTGATTTCATACACATAAACCCCCAAAGAAACAAAACATCAACTAAAAAAACCCAAACAACCCACCAAAAAACACCCCTAGAAGTTGTAGAAGAACAGCTGAAATTAGACTGGGAAGAGAGAAGTGAGAAGCCAGTGTGTGGAAATGAGAATGAGAAAAAACCTGAAGCTTTTAAACAAAATGACATCAGAAGCTGTGCTTTTGGGTAATGTGTCATCATGCTTCTACCAAGTGCATTTATTTAGGCACTCTCTCAGTGCCCAGTAAATTGTCACACTCAACCTAATTTGCTCAGAAAATAGTCATATTACACATGCTCACTCCCACATCCCTTACCTCTTTCCCACCCCTAAGCTTTGTAAAGATTAGAGTTTCAGTGGAGGAAGTCACTGGAAGGGCTCAAGGGCCTATGGAAATGCTGATCACAGATCATGCTGATCCTCAACACATCCCTGAAGGTTTCGCTGTAATGGCCCTGTGCATCCAATAAAGCCATACATTTATAGTCCTGTGACTCATACACCATTCATCACTGTATTTTAAAAGATGCTGTTAAAAATCTGCATCATTAATCTATTTAACAACTAGAGAGATGGGGTTGCAGGGAAATTTATTGTCTGTTGCCATGACATCAAGAACAGGCTCAAAAGCAAGCTTCTCCCAAGCACTCATTATCTGATCCCAGTACTGGCTTTGATCTCCCAGTGAAGACTCCACAAAGCCCACTGCTCCAGGCAACTATTGATTCTCATGTGTGCCTGTTACACCTGTGAGTGTTCTGCCTGGACACCATTCCCTGAAGATGTTAAAGGAAGACATATGGTCTAGGAATGCAAGAAGAAATTCAGCTCCCAGTGCACAAAGCACTCTGGAGTCTCAAGGCTCCTCCTCAGAAACATGGAATTTTTCTTTCTTGTTGCCTCACAATCACCAGATTCCATCTAGCCACCAGCCAGCTCAGAACCTGGCACAAGAGTGAACAGTAAGACTTAATTTATGCCCAACACAGTGATGATGTTTCTCATCATGGAGGTTCCTTAGGAAAGGAGACCTACTGCTGCAGCAGTTTAGGTGGGAAGCAACACCCCCAAATATAGCTTGAGCCCTGCTGAAAGGCAGCTAATAACAGAACGTGCATTGTTTCATGGTGATCTTCAGATCCAAGGCAGACAGAAGGATAAGGTCAGGCAACTGGTGTCCTGCAGCTGCCTAGGGGATTGACATCAGAGGTCTGGGGTATATCTATCCTATTACAATAAACTCACTGTGTGTATAAATCTTGTAAACCTTTATTTGCTGAACTAAAGCCTTAATTTGGTGAAATAAAGCCCTAATTTCATTATTTAGCTGCCTCCTGTGAGGTGTCACCGTGCTTTAATTTAAGCTGTCAGAGGAAGCTGATCTGCGCCATTTGTTAACGGCAAATTATTCAGCTCCAGAGTAAAAGCCACTGGTAATAAGTGCATGAAACACGTTGCATTTCTAAATATCTGGACTGGAGAGAGGCTACTTGCATGTTATCAGGGCTTTGCAGGTATACAACTTAATCACATGGATTAGAAACCTAATATAATGAAATGCGACACTATACAGACTCCAGTCACCCTGCCAAACTGCATCTGGGGGTTCTGAATACGTGATCCTGGGGGTATGATAGCAGCTGTGAACAAACAGACTAAATCCCTGACTGAAACCATTCACTGAATAATGCTACAAACAAATTTACAACCTCTATTTGCAATGAAAATGATGAAGTAGAACACGGAAGCAATGCAAGATGTCAAGATGTTAACAAAGTACCGAATGGGAAATCACCAGAAGAAAGGGGGGATAAAATACAAAAGGCTGTGTGTACTCTAGTTTGGGGACAGAAGAGGCAGAGGCCCAAGAAACAACTACTATTCCACCCTTGTTTCTCAAAAGTCCAGCATGTAAATGGTAAAATTTTGGCAGCAGGATTTTGTAGTAAAGCTGCTGAGAGGGGTGAGGAAAGATCAAGAACAGCAGTGAAGAACCAATATTTTAGACACAAAGAACTGCTCTAAAGCAACTGCACACCACTTGCTTCACCTGAAAATCTTCAAAATAAATGTCTGGGGAAGTGGCTATAAAAGGTAAGGAGGAAGATGGAACAAATTGCAACATATATCAAAGTCTGATGTTTCCAAGCTAAGCCAGCTTTTTATCACTAAAAGGCATTTATTTTCTAAAACCAGGGAACACAGCAGGTTTCACCTATTTAGGCTGCAGTGAAGACTTGATGTACACAGCAGCAAGTTGAGATGTTGCCCTCCACAACAAGAGTAAATGTCTGCCAATGTGCACAAGTCATGCCTGGGCCAGGAAGCAAGAAGAAAAATTGGTTCTGCGTCCTGTGGACAAGGGACCAGGGAAGGATTTAAGACAAAGCTCCACATTCAAGGTCCCCACTAAACTCAGGAGAGGAGAATCTTAGACAGCTGCTGAAGGCTTGGGATAAAACAAGGAAGAGAGCAAGCAGAGAGCACCGTAGGTAAGATAAGAAAAATCAAGGAACAGAAACACAGAACTTTGCTAACATCCTGGAGGAGTTGTGGAGTTTTGGCTTTGGTTAATTCTTAGTACCACTATCAAAGTGCAAGAAAGTGCTTCATTCTGTATAATTAAGAAAAAGCAAGAGAGGGAAAGCTCCATGTCTAATAACTGAATCCGAAAGGTCCCGTGTACAAGAGTACTTGCCTTTCACATCACTAAAACATAGTCTGGAGTTTCCCTTTTTGCTTCTTTCTCCCTACCAAATCTAAGTGAATATTAAATGAACAATCTCTTAACTTCCTGCTTGTTTTATGGAAAGCACATTGAGTCTACTAGTCTCACCATGTCTTCCCAACAATTCTACTCACAGAGTCAGGGAAGGACAAATTGCCTCTCTGCTTTTCTAAAATTTGGGACTAGCAAAAATATCCCCCTGATGTGCTTTGCAGGGTCAGGAAGTAGTGCTCACTTTTCCTGATACATGAGCACCCAGACACAGTGAAGGATTTTTTTTTTTCTCATCCTTTTGAGTGATACAAACTGCAATGACTTACAAGGCAATATTTCAAGGAGTTCAATCACTACTTTGTGCAGGTATTCACAGGAGACTCCTGCTTACACATCTGGGTCAAACGAGATTATTGGATGTGGATGTCCCAAGATTAAATTGGCAGCAGAATTCCTTGCAACAATCACACAGAAACACCAAGAGACCTGCACAGATGAACAAGGAGCTCCTAGACAAGCAGAAGCAACAGCAGGTAGCCTAGGAGGATTATAAACTGCCTGAGAAGCCACGGATCAGGTTAAGAAAGTAAGGAGGTGATTGGTGACAGCCAATACGGCTTCACTAAGGGGAAACCATACCTGAGGGGGGACCTAATCAATGTTTATAAATATCTTAAGGATGGGATGCAGGGGGAATTGGCCTGCCCCTTTTCTGTGGTCTGTGGGGACAGGACAAGGGGCAATGGCTGCAAATTGGAGCACAGGAAGTTCCACACCAACATGGGGAGGAACTTTTTCCCAGTGAGGGTGCCAGAGCCCTGGGACAGGCTGCCCAGGGAGGTGGTGGAGTCTCCTTCTCTGGAGAGATTCCAGACCCATCTGGACGCCTATCTGTGCAGTATGAGCTGGGGAGCTGCTTTGGCAGGGGGGTTGGACCCCATGAACTCTCAGGGTCCCTTCCAACCCCTACAACTCTGTGATTCTGTGACATATGTCCTGGCATTCTATGATGGGCCTAAGGGAAGGGGAAGAGCAACTGATGTCATCTACCTGGACTTGTGCAAATTTGACACCGTCCCACACATCCCTGTCTCTAAATTGGAGACATGTGGATTCGAGGGATGGATCACTCAGCACATAAAGAACTGGCTGGGTAGTCACAAAGAGTTGCAGTCAACAGCTCAATGCTGAAGTAAGGAGTCGTGCTCCCCAGGGGCTAGTATTGGGGCTGGTGCTGTTTAACATCTTTGTCAGCAATGTGGACTGTGCACCCTCAGCAATTTTGCCAACAAACACCAAGGTGTGGTGTGGTGGACACACTGGAGGGAAGGGATGACATCCAGAGGGACCCTGACAGGTTTGAGAGGGCAGCCTGTGTGAACTGCATGAAATTAAACATGGCCATGGAGGCCACACTGGGGCAGTTCATGAAGAACTGAAGCCCCCTGGGAAGGACTCACTCTTCATGGAGAACTGTCTCCCATGAGAGGGACCCCATGCTGGAGCAGGGGCAGAGTGTGAGGGGTCCTTCCCATGAGGAGGAAGGGACAGCAGAGACAACTTATGATGACCCCAGTATCTCTTCTCCCCTTGTGCCACCCGGGGGAAGAAGGAAGAGAAAACATGAGTAAAGTTGAGCCCAGGAAGGAGTGGGGGGAGGTATTTTAAGACTTGGTTTTATTTTTCATTATCCTACTCTGATTTGATTGGGTAATAAGTGAGATTAACTTTATCCTTGCTGAGGCTGTTTCGCCTGTGATGGTAGCTGGTGAATGATCTCTCCCTGTCCTATCTTGACTCCTAAGCCTCTATACTTTTCCAACCTAGGAGGGGAGTGGCAGAGTGACTTTGGTGGGCATCTAGCCTCCAGCCAGGATCAAGCCACCACAAAGGTCCTGTACATAGGTCAGCATAGTCCCAAGCACAGCTACAGGCTGGGAAGAGAATAGACTGAGAGCAGCCCTGAGGAGAGGGACTTGGGGGTGTTGGTTGTGAAAAGCTCAACATGACCTGACAATGCACACTCACAGCCCAGAAAGACAAACCATATCCTGAGCTGCAACAAAACCAGTGTGACCAGTAGGTCAAGGGAGGTGATTCTGCCCCTGTACTCTACAATTCTGAGACATGGCCTGGGGGTACTGTGTCCAGCTCTGGGGTCACCAGTACAAGACAGACATGGACCTCTTGGACCAAGTCTAGAGGAAGCCACAAGGATGATCAGAGGGCTGGAGCACCTGTCCTGTGAAGACAGGCTGAGAGAATTCGCCCTGGAGAAGAAAAGGCTCTGGGGAACTCTTACAGCAGACTTCCAGTACCTAAAGCAGACTACAGGAAAGCTGGAGAGGGACAGCTCACAAGGGCATGTAGTGATGTGACAAGGAGGAATGGCATTAACCTGAAGGAGGGGAAATTCTTCCCTATGAGGGTGCTGAGGCCCTGGCACAAGGTGCTCAGAGAAGCTGTGGCTGCCCCTGGCTCCCTGGCAGGGTTCAAGGCCAGGTAGGATGGGGCTTTGGGCAGCCTGGGCCAGTGGAGGGTGTACCTGCCCATGGCAAGGTGTTGGGATGAGATGCTTTAAGGTCCCTTCCAACCCAAACCAGTCTGTGATTCTATGATTCTATGAATCCTGACTGCTTGCTAGGATATCGTTGAAGACAACCTATGTGATCAGCTGTGTAACTTGTGGCTGTGATGCAAGAGAAGACGCACACAGTGAAATCTGTGTGTGAGCAACCTGGTGGTCTGTACAGGACGTAAATGTAGGATCATCCAAGTAGGCTCTTTCTGGAGTAAGCAGCTGTATGGTGCTAATGTCCCTCATCACCCAGTATGGACTACAGCTGCTCAGTCCATGTCATGTTTGCAGATGGAAAGACAATGAAAAATGTGTGGTTATTTTTAGTTCCTTTCATAAATGATTTTAGCCATTTTTCAACAAACTCTGCTCCTCTGATTTTCCTGCAGAGGCAGGGACAAGGTTTCAGAAGAAAGCAAGCAAACAGTCAGTGTAGTTTAAGATGGATCAAACACTTTAAGCCATTTCTAATAATGTTAACATAATTTTTCTCAGGAAAACAAATACAGCTTCAAAGCCAAGCCAGATTTCTCTATAAGGGTTCATATCCTTCTATTCTCTTAATAGTCCACTATACCATTGTTAGCCCCCTTATTGAAGAGAAACAGTAGCATAAGTACTTAAGAATGAAGCTAACTATAAGAAAACATATAAAGCAAGTGCTTAATCCCCATGCCTAAACTCTTTTAGTGATGACCCCACAGGCCAGATTATTTGATTAGGACTTTGCAACATGCTGAATGTGCTGGAACAGTCAAACAGCCCTAAGTGGCCCTGTGGACTCCAGTACCCTGCTTCGCTCTTAATGGCAGTTTACTATCCATCAATATATCCTAGAGGTTATCTGATGTTCAAGGGTATTTTACTTTTAACTATGTTCCTGTGTCTTTTATTTTAATGAGCAGCACATAGGCCAGGCCTGAGTACTGAACCACAGGTGGTGGCTCTTACTCCTTTGCAGTGTGTATCTGCTGCTGCTGAAAACCTTAACGTAGGGTAAGTCTTTCAGCTCCATGCTCTGAGATAGTATCCCTGCCTGCAGCCAGGGTTGTGCCCCATGGAAGCAATACAACCCTTGCCACAGACACAGCTTACTTTTTTCTTCCAGATAAAGTTAAAAAATTCAGCAGTGACAGGGAAGATGCGTTCCTGGTATTTTAAGCTTTTTGTTCTTTCACTTCATTTAACTCAGACTCTGAATTCAGACACAGCCCTCTAAGTAAGATGCAATGTATAAGGATGCCTGATCTCTAATAGTATACATAGATGGAGCTGTCATGATATTCTGTTGGCATTGTCTCCCCTGGTCAGTTGCAAACTGTATTTACTAGTGGTGCATGCCAGCAGTGAGACAAGCCATTCTATCCTAAGCACGAACCTGGGACTTCTCATGAACAAATAAGAAGGAAGGAAGCCAGAAACCCAGAGACACGTGCAGTTCAGAGCTGCCCTCTTCCTGCTCAGCTGATACAAGCAAGTAGTAAGTGAGCAAACAGCCCTCCTTAGGGGTTCTGTTTGCCTTACATGGCTATGAATCTGGGTGACTTCAGAGGACAATACTGTCAGTGCCACAGCGAAAATGCAAGCTGCAATGCCGTTCCTCTTCTTGCTCCAAAAGAACCATGGGATGGTCCCCTCAGTAAAGGTCATGTTAGCATTTTTTTTCCACCATTCAACACTGTGAAAATGTTAGTAGCAGTGTGCAAGCACCATATAAAACATCTATGTTTAGTGATGGAACTTCTTCACTATTTCTGAATGATTAACTCAATGAAAGTTCTAATAAATTCAATAAAAATAAGAACAGGATTTTGAAGTGGGCTCTGGGTATTTTTACCCTGAGCATTACGTGGCAGAGTTACGTATGTTAAAATTACAGCTGAAAGGCAAAATGCCAGGGATGGGGTGGTGAGGACCGATTTGTAAGTAAAATGGATAGCCTGTATAGAATAGCAATGATGGAGTTATCTATGTAAGGATTTGATTGGCATAACCTTTCTTCAAGGGTCCAGAAGCAGCATTAAGCTCAGCAGAATAAGATATAAACCCAGCTCCAGACAGCACGATACGGCACAGTTGGAACATTACCTTGCAAATCCCAAGGGCAACTGCCTCTCTAAGGTGGAAGACACTTGAAAAGATTCCACATCTTTATTAATCCTGTGGTGTAGATTACTTGGATGTTTCTTTCTGTTTTGGTGCAAACTGGGACTAAACTTGCAGTGTGTAAGATGCTTACCTATAAAACGTATTATTCTTCGAAGCAGTGGGTTCAGGTAGCAGCACTCTCCAGTCAAAATAGTTTTCTCTTGAATAATTAGGGTTTCTCGTGTTGACTTTATGAAATACATGGATATCTCCCCAATAAAAATCTGCCAGGAAAGGGAAAGAAAAGGCAGGTTAAAAATGACACGAGCAAACATTAAAACATGGTTACCTGGTTCCAGCCCACATAAACTACTACACAGCAGTGTGTCTTTGGGACATTGCACCTCCATAGTGAGGATACATTTATTCGCTTGAGATGCACTTGGACCCAGTTTCCAGCCAAAAAGGGTATCTGTCATTCTCACACCTGGTGGCAAGACACAGCAAGTGTTAGGCCTTCTTACAGTAACTCCTGGGAACTAGGGGGGCAAACAGAGCTTGATGATTACTGTGCAGGACAGAAGCTCCCATCTTTTACTATGATTTGTCATTTGGTGTGGAATTTGTCTTCCTCTGCTATGATCATTCAAAATTTACTGGCAGTATAGACTTCATGGCTGGAAGACTTCTGCCCATCCCAGAAGAGGAAAGCAAGGCTGCAGACTTCCGTCTAAATGTTCTACCAGCAGGCCTCAGCAATACTGGATGCTTCCTACAGCCAACACACCTTCTCAAACTTAAATTCATCCAAGTCTGCAAGATAACAGGATACAGACCCCCTGACAACTTTGAAAAGAAATTTAGATGAAAGACATCCCTGAAATGGAAACTGAGCTGAAGTTAAAAAACCTTTGGGAAGGTCAGTGAAAATTCTGGGCAACCACATCACATTAGTAGTAATGGTGTAAAAAGTGCCAGGATATGGGAGCAGCACAGCCAATCAGCCATGCTGCTTCATTGCTAGCATGGGCTAGCATGGTCCTTGCTGTAGCCTGGCCTGGTGTCTCAGAAGATGCCTGGCCTAAGTCCTGCGAGGAAAGCTATGTGCAGCCACTGCTATTGTCATTGAAGAAGTGTAGTCATTTGGCCACAGATTGCATATGCCAGCTAGTCTGGGAGCCAGAGGATGACTTCTAGCCCGTTTGATTTACTAAATGTTCTGTTCAATTTCTGAAAACGTTGAAATTGAAGTTTCTAGGGATCCATTGATCTTGATGTTAGCTGTGCTTATGTATCACTTATATTTGTGATGAGAACATTCATGCTTTCTCCAAAAATGGTTAACTGCTTCCCGTAGGAGTATGATCAGTCTTTCCTAAGCACTCAGACTTAATTTTAATCTGTGGCACAAAGGTCTATCTGCCCTAGCTAAAGCTGGACAGAATCTGATCACAAGCTTTAGAGGCAAAGATAGTCCACTCACAGGGAGCACTTCTGAGAATCCCACCTATCATTTCACAGAATCACAGAATTGTCGGGGTTGGAAGGGACCTTGAGAGTTCATGGGGTCCAACCCCCCTGCCAAAGCAGCTCCCCCGCTCATACTGCACAGATAGGTGTCCAGATGGGTCTGGAATCTCTCCAGAGAAGGAGACTCCACCACCTCCCTGGGCAGCCTGTCCCAGGGCTCTGGCACCCTCACTGGGAAAAAGTTCCTCCCCATGTTGGTGTGGAACTTCCTGTGCTCCAATTTGCAGCCATTGCCCCTTGTCCTGTCCCCACAGACCAAAGAAAAGAGGCTGGCTAATTCCCCCTGCACCCCATACTTAAGATATTTATAAACATTGATTAGGTCCCCCCTCAGTCTTCTTTTCTCCAGGCTGAACAGCCCCAGCTCTCTCAGCCTTTCCTCATAGGATTTGTCATCAGGCTTCAGAACTGGAAACTGGGAAAGATGGAGTTTGCAATGAAAGTCTTTAGCAAAATAAAAGAGGCCAGTCTGAAGACGAAGAACTGAGTTTTTAAAACGGGAGCACTCGTAAAAATAAATTTAATACATTTTTGTAAGACACACAAGAGGGAACAGTCTGATAACAGACGTGTGCGCACACACACACACACACACACACGCACACAGGCACAGAACTAGTGCAAATATCAAGGAACCAGTCTTTGTTCCCTCTGACTGCTGGAATGGTATGTTGTTTCAAGGGCAACAATTTATCCTTATTAAGCCAAATGAGCATTCTTATTGATTATTGACATTCAAGCCAAGTATGCTCAACCTCTTTATAATTCCAGCCGCTGATGGCGAGAGATGTGGAGCAGTAAAATGTATGTCAATAATGGCATCTAGGGGCGGGAGCCAATGCGCGGGAGCCGCAGTGAAATATTGCCTTTATCCCGTTTCACTCCATCTGCTCTTAACAGAATTGGCAAGCAGTTCAATAAGCTCAGCTCACTAAGTATGGGGCTGGGAATTAAGAAAAAGACCATCTGCACAAAAGCAGTTTAAAAGTGACACTCTGTTTCAAGCCGCTTATTATTTGAATTATGATAATGCTCAGAAGTTCGAGTTAGTACTTTGGCTCTCTCTGCCTGGGGCTGTATGTACACGTTGAGAGGCAATTCACACCCTGAGGAAATTCTGTTTTGTGAAGACATGGGTGAGTGGACTTGGAAAAACCCAAACTTTTCAAGTAAGAGCGGCTTAGATACAAAACATATTAATGTTCCTCTTTTAACAACACATCCATTTCGGAAGTTCCTTTGCATCAGAAGTTAGCTGAGTATTTTTCTGCTTCAATTCCCATCTTTATTTCTATAAATCCAGCTGTCTGGCATGCTCATAGCAACTCCAGTGTGGATAGGTTAGTTCCACTTAGGTTTAGGGGTAAATTTTGCAGGTTGTAAGTCTGTTCAATTCCATTCCACTGATTTAAGCAGAGATATCCCAGTTTTCCTACAGCATAACAGAACAAAATGTGATTTATTTTTAAAGTGAACAGTGCCATCGGTATAATACACACTTTAGGTGCACAGTAATAATGCTGGATTTGTGAGGTGATTTGATTCAGCATCACTGGCCTGTTCTGATGCCATCTCCAGCACTGAATTTCGTTGACTGAATTGGAGGATTTTGTTTCTTTGTATGTTTGATGTGGGGTTTAAAAAGTGAGCCTGGCAGTTCCATAAAAATTCAGTGGGGGCCTGGGAACCTCATTCTGATAGCTAACCTAGCTGTGCAAAATGGAATGCAGTTTGAGTATCTCCTCAAAAACATGGCTTATTTTCTTCTCCAGGCATTTTTGAAGCCAACTAACTCTGCTGATGCTCATGATTTAAAACCTGATGATTCTGCATGAGCAAGGTCCACATCCAGCCAAGACGTCCAGCTGGCATCCCAAAATCAATCACTGACACTGTTAAGTACCTTAGCTTCTGCCAGAACAGAATCAGCACCCCAGGAACTGGTAAATTTCAGTTCTAAATCTGAAATCTAAATATAGATACACAGATATGTGTGGAAAAAGCAAACAGCAAGCAAACTACTTATTTCTCTGGGAAAACAGAGCAAGGTTAATGAACTGTTGTATCATACTGGCTTAATTAGGCAGTGGAAATGGCAAGAAAATGGCATTGGAAATGGAGGACTGAAGGCTCAGGTGATCTGCTATCTGAGGTGAAGCAGGCAGCAGGGAAGCAAAGGGAGTGCCCTGGATGTAATTTTGTTCTTGGTTTCCTGAATGGAATAAAAGCTCAACAACACTGAGGTTATGTTGCTTGGACACTCCTGCTCACATTCTTTTTCATATTAGTTAGGCAAAAATGCTGTTAAGATGCCCCACCCCCCTACTACGAATTAAGAAGTACCTACCCAGCAGTCATTTTTCCTCTGCTGCTTTCAACCTGTTCATTGAGGAAATTTCTTCAATTTCCCTTGCCTTCCTATTACTGTCAGCATCACCAAACACTTATTCCTCAAGATTCAGATCTACAAAACTCCACTGTGCAGACTTTGCTTATTTCCTGGCTGCTCCAACACAAAAAGATGGAAAAAATGATCTGTCCCATTTTCTTCTTTAACAGCCTTTTGTTCACAGCAGATTTGGAAATAATAGTCCTTGAACTTGTGAACTAACATTTTCAGGTAGTGAAATTCCCCGTCTTCTCCTTTCAAGTTCTCAGCAGAACATAAGCATCCAATACTCCCTGCACTACCAACAGTTTGTTAATTTAATTATCAATTTAATCAACAAAACAATGTAACTTTTGCTTTCCATGGACATGAAATCTTTATCTTTTAATGGTGGGATTTTTTTTCCTATAATACTTTTTAATAAGCTTACAGTACCCTTGCCAAATGACTCTGTGCACAACTGCATTCTAAAAATAGATTGGGGTAAACATCCAGAAGAGCTGTTTCTGTAAAGATAAGCTAAGACAGACCATGCAGGAATGAATCTGGGTTACAACCAGGAGGTTGCAGAAGAGTAGTATCCTAGAGCAGCGCTCCTACAAGAACTGTGCAGTGGGGTGAGTGCAAGGGACAGCCTTGAAGAGTTAGATTCAATTTAGAAAAATAACTACTAATGATGCTAACAGCCAAATATGTGCCCAGCTTTAAGACTTTTGTTTCTTTTACTAGCTTCTCTCACCTAGAACATTAGCCTTGTCCCTCAACTCAAGTCCTCTAGCAAAGTTGAAGGCTACACCCCGGCCATGCCATGGCTTAGCTCTCCTCCAACAGCTGAAATCATCCTCCTTAGTCATGCCTCTCCAAACTCCTGTGCATGCACAGTCCCAGTGTCCGGTTCCTCCTATGCATAAACTGGTTTGTCACAACTCACACTGCCTCAGTCTCACCTTCATTCTTCCTTGGCTTCCTTTGAAAACTCACTATAGATTCACTGCAGCTTAGTCAAATTGCTCACCCATTCTTCTCTGACAAGGTCTGGCCTGACTGAGTCCTGTATGGCTGCTGGAGAAGCTGTTTTGGAACTGCTCTCCTGTAGCTCAAGGGTGACAAACAGGAAAACACTATTTTTCTATTTTTTTCACACTTCCACTGAACACTGGGGTTGTGTGAAAGTTGCTGCAAGCAGTTTTCATTTCAGCTGCAGTTTCACACAGATAAAGCAGGAGAACCATCAACCAGGGTGCACAGAAGAGATGCAGGAAGCACAGCTGTGCCCACAGCCTGGGATGGTCCAAAGTCTCCCTGTAAGAGCACATCCTTCTGCTGCTTTCCAAGAAAAAGTGTAACTGATGGCACTTCCAATCACCGCAAGATGATGGAGATTCGATATTGGGAAGAATTATGTTAAGTACAGACAGGATCTGTCTTTTCTATGCATTAACTTTATATTATTCTGATTTCTGTGAGCTTTTAAATCTTTCAACTTACTCTAACAGCATCTCTGTGACAGAGTCATTCCTTGCTAAGACCACTTTATACATAGAAACCACAACCTGAGACATGCTATTACTCACACAAATCTCTGGCAGCAAACAAAACTGAACTTGGGTCCTGGGACATCATCAGGCTGCTCTGCACAGGTTTCAGCAAACTGTATCACATTTCCTGAAAGGTCTGTAAGAATGTAGACGTTTTTATATACCTCTATAAAAATGTGGCTGCATTTTTAATGCCCAAATAGAAAGAACTAAATTAATCAAGTCCGCAGCATTCAAATAGCCGAGGGGAGAGGGAGATATGAGGAAAATGCTGGCTATGAGGCAAGCAGAGAAGCAGAAAATACAGGCACATAAGGGTTATGGAGCTCTCAACTGCAATCAGCCAGTTTCAAAGTGATTCCACACAACCCTCTGTGGGAGAAGGTGGCCTGTCCACCAAAAGATGACCTTTGCCAAGTGCTCCAGCAGGTGTTTGATCAGCGTGGCCGTGCATCAGGCCGAAAGCAGTTCTGCCCTTTTGCATCACCGTGTATCCAAGGGCCGCATGAGCACAGCTGTCTGCCAGGCTCTACATGGGAGCTCATGGCTACACTCATCTGTCATTAGCTAAATAGCAGAAAAAATTCTGTAGCATTACAAAACGCAGAGGCACAGAATCACACACTAATTCATCTGGCAAGGGGTCCCAGAGGCCTTCAGTCCAACCCCCAGGGCCAACACAGACCACAGCCCTGAGCAGTCGTGGTACAAATAGCTCCAAGAACAGTGATCCCTTGGCCTCAAGGGAAGCATTATTTCAGTGTTTGACTACTAACATTATAAAAAGATTTTCCCTCATATTTAATCAGTTTGCCATCCTGCAGCTTCTGTCCATTGCAGGGCTATCTCTCATGCTTTGAACAGTCTGTCTGTGTCTTACCTACAGTCCCCACTAAGAGCACGGCTCATATTGACTTTCAGTTAATGTTGTTAGCTCCTTAATTCCTTACATGTCCCTCACAGTTAGCCTTCAGCCCTGAGAGTTGTTAACCTGCCATCCTACCTGCTACTTACAGGGCCAAATATTGACACCGCACAGCTGTGATTCCATAGCCAAACCCAGGCAGCAAACACTAAAGCAACATTCACATCAAGAAAAGACAGCTTGGGAGGCAAGTGGCCACTGAGGTCTGCCTTGGCACCCTCTCCATGACACAGTAATTCTGCTGTGATCTGCAGGCAAGATCCTGACTCAAGCCTGCCTGGGAGGGCAGAGATTTTCCCAGGTAATGCCAGTACCATAGTGGCTCATGAGCACCTCGTCATCAGGTGAGAGTTTTCTTGCTCTCTGATCTTTGCCATCACGATTCAGACAGGTCTCCTCTAGCCCCCATGAATCAGTGTTGTGTTTTGTGTAAGAGAAAATAAAGCAATGTCTTCAGACAAAAACTAAAAAGCCAGCTCACTCATAATCTTCTGAGGACAAAAACTTAAAGTGCATTCAGTTACTAATTACCTCATTCTGGGTGATTTTTTTTGTTGTTGTTCAGTGAAAACAACAGTAAAGAATATTTAAAAGTCCTTTCCCCCCAAAAAAATTGTTTTCTTTTTTCCAAGCCAAAAGGACTGAAACACGTAATTTGGATTCTAGCTTGCCCAAAAGCAAAATTGGCTTACCACTGTGCTCAAAAGAATAATTTCCTGTGGAAAAACTGTCTAGAAGAACTATAATGAAGTTCTAATCAGGAGAAGAAACTTACTGTAGCTTTGCATTGTTCCTCAGAAACTGGTGTGTGACCAGAACCTTTACAAAATCCTGGAGACACCGGCAGTAGATGCATCTGAAAGTGTTACAGCAAACACTGTGTCTGTGCAGAGATGCTGTGGCTGCCCCACCCCTGGCAGTATTCAAGGCCAGGCTCGATGGAGCTTTGGGCAGCCTGGGCTAGTGGAGGCTGCCCCTGCCCATGGCAAGGGGTGTGGAACAAGATGGGCTTTGAGGTCCCTTCCAACCCAAACCGTTCTCTCATTCTATGAAACAAACAAGTTGTATTTATTATTTCCCAAAATGGTGTCTAAATACCAGAACATAAACATTTACAAAGGGCAGGGGGTACACCTTGCCTCACTCCTAAGAATCCTAGCTTGACATTCACCACTTCACAAGCTGAGTCCTTGGTAGACCTGAAAAAGATGGAGACAAGCCATGACTCCCAGAGAACAGGGACGAGCAGCAGGGTTCTACCTCCAGCCTTAGCCTGTGAGCAATCCCAGCGCCACTTCCCAGCAATCAAAGGAAGGTCTAACCAAAGGCCATGGAGTCAGAACCCCCATCTGGGCCCAAGCTGAAATGGAGGCCAGCCCTGGAAGCCAGGACCACGTGAGCGCCATGTGTGGTATGTCTCCTTGGAAAAGGTACATATCCTTCCTTAACAAGAAGTACGAGACACTCCAGGTGTTGACACTGATCTCTGCTGCTCACTGCTTCCCAGCTTGCCATGTCAGCACAGGAGTGAAGCATGGCAGGTTGGGAACTAGTAAAGGAATTGTTGTGCTCTTGCAGCAAAGCCTAGGGATTTCTGCTTGAAAAAAGATGGGAAAAAGCTAGGGCAACACAGCTCTGAGCTGCATTAACCACTCTTGGTTTTCCAGGCATCTGCTGCTGAGCAGCCACAGGGAGATCAGCCAACAGAGGCAGCAATTCTCTGTCTTCCCTTCTAGAAATAAATCACTGTAATAACATGTCTGTACTAAGCCCAAGTAAAAGAAGCAAGGTGGCAGAGGAAAATCATGTAGAAGAACGATGTTTCTGAAGCTTAGAAGGTAAGTGCAAATTGTTGAGAAAAGTCTGAACAGTTTCTTCTTCAAATAAATATGCTTAACATTGTAATTCATCCTCTAACTAATAATCAGACCAGTTTGGTTTGACAGATTTCAACATTACCTGAAAACAAACACTCTGCACAAATTAATAGCACCAGTCATTTACCAATTATATGAGGGCTGCCACTTTCTCCCTGAAAATGGAAGGAAAGAAACTGAATATTGTGTGAAAACAATAGTGGCACTTTCTATTTTACTTTAAGGAAGCAAAGAGCAGCACCCTCAAAGCTTTCTGCTGCTGTTCAGTATTCATTTCAGTGAGCTGGCTCTGCTCCTGAGCCTCTCTGCTTCTCTGGTTGGAGCAGTGCCGGCAGGAGCTCTGAACTCTGTAAAGATTGTTTAGTACCAGCTGGGGAATTGGCCAATTTGCAGTAATCTCTTAACAGGGAAAGCAAGTCTTGAGAAACAGCAATGAAGCTGGTGGAGTTATCCCTGAATATTTTTAAGGAAGTGGCTTGAAAATTTCATGTTTCTGGAAAGCACTTTAAACACTGCTTTTCATCAAGTTCTCATACTGACAAAAATTAAAAGAATTATTATTTCTTATTCCTCCCCCATCCAGGCTCTACATAACATGCCGTGGAAGGACAGGTCACTTTTAAATTCACCAGAACTGTCTGTGATCATGGAACTCAGACTCCAGTGCTTAAACTTTCAAGCTGCTCTTTTTTTTTTTTTTACAGTCCGTACCGCTGGAAAAACAGCTCAGTAAAATACCTACACTATATTTACCTCCAGAAAAAGGTTTTCATTAGAAGAGTTCCAACTCTGAAAAAACCCTGCAATTATTCTCTTGCTAATTTCTCCCTTCCTTTAGTGCCTAAATGAGGGGCAGGCTCTGTGATGCAGACATCAGCTATTCCAACATGGAGACATGTTGCTGTAGGCCATCCAAAGGCCAAGACAAAAAAGGGGTTTAGAAAGTTGGGAAAACTTCGATCCTTTGGAGTGGGATGAAGGCAAAGATGGAAGTTCTGTGCTATTCTTGTAAGGGTACATAGACACCAACCCCCCTTCTCACTCCCCTTCCCTTCCCCATGAGACAGTAGGTCCACTACCTAAGTACTTGCCACGACTGTCAAAGATAGTACATTCCTAACTGCAGAAATTAAACCCACAGTATCTACCTTACTGTGGGACAAGCTGAAAGAATTCCTATACCCATCTCACAGCCTGACAACAGCAATGCTGGAAATTCAGCTGCTGTTCAGTAACCAACAATGTCAGTACAGCTGAAATCAGCCTGCAAGAAGGAGAAAGTCTCAGAGAGACAACAATACATTAGAAACAGCTGGCATGAAGATGAAATTAAACATATATTACAATGCTCTTTGTGGCACCAGAACCTACAGATCCATGTTTCAGGAGATAAAATTGCTACATCTGAACTAAAATTGTTGGGTTTTTACAGTTGTTTCTTTACAAAGAACATTTTTGTTTCATCTTATACAGATGGAATGTATTGCTAAAGTCACCAAAACCTACTACTTTTCTGCAAATATGCTAATGCCACCACACTCAGAAAATTAAAAATTAATAAGGCAGATGAAAGCCTTTGACCTATCCTCAGTGGAACATTTGGGAGAAAAATGCATTTCACAGAACGGAGCTGGGCATACATGATTTTCATTTATTTAACAGCATCATCATGAGATTCAGGCATCTCCCCGTGCAAGGAAGTCTCATTATCAGAAACTAAGAGGTTATCAGTAGGATTAAAGGACTTCTGTAGTTCTTGTGTATGATGATTAACTACCTAGTGTAGCAGGAAAAAAATGGTTAAACAGAGTCAGTGGCATCACATGTTTCAAGAACAACAAAAACTGCAGAAAAACAGGTTGGCCTCATTTATTTTCCCACTAGAAGTGCAGGGAAATGAAAACAGAGTGGTACCAACTCACAACAGCACTTGAGAATTGTTGTCAGGGAAGAAATAAAATACAGGAATTCATTTTCCCCATGGCCACTGTCATAGCCAAATGTCACAAAGATATTCCATTAAATTCACAGAGATGTTCCCTTTTGGTGGGCAAGCATTGTAACACCTCAGAGCTAAGATGAAATGAGGGCTTTGAGTCCTCTCCAGTACAGTTCCCACAGGACTGCACTTAAAATACTGCTTGTGCTTCACACCAGGGATCTTGTACAGACTCCCAGACTGTTTTCCACAGCTCCAGAAACACTGCTAACTGGTACCATGACTGCTCCTTAATTGCTTCTGGGTTCCACCCCTCAAACAACAATCACTGCCCTCATGCCATGAGGTGTCAGGACAGTGGCAATATGCAGGCAGCACAGAGAGATCAGATTTGCTACTGTAAATCCACTTAGCAAAACCAACTAATTTCCTGTCAGAAAGCGAAGCAATGAGTGTCTTCCAGAGGAGAAAGAAGTAATTGTTAAGGAGGGACTGGAATTACCTTTGACGTAAGTAATTTCTTCAGAGTGGAGCTTCAGGATGTCAGTGATTATTCCTGAGAGCAACGTGTAAACAGCGAAGCTTCAACTTAACCCGCAGTAAATGCAGGCAGAGCTCCCTCCCACAAAGCACAGCTGTGTGGGTTCTTTTGTTTCTAGAGGGGGTTTTTTGGTTGGGTTTTTTGTTTGGTTGGGTGTTGTTTTGAGCGTGTGCAATCACCACAGTATAAATAGAAATGTCTGCACTTGTTTCTTTCACTGACACCCCTGGGAGATTCAACTGGATCAAACATCTGTTCCCAGGCTGAGGCAATCTGAATGATGGGCAGCACCCACTCAGGTACTGGATGATAGCCATTGATACTCACACTCTGAGTGGCCTGGCCAGCAGCACAATGCAAAGACAAGAGTTTAGGGAGACTGAGCTCACTTTCTGTCTCCTTTACTCACTTTCTATTAATGATCGTTGACAAAACTCAGTCTGCAGAATCAGTTACTAGCTGAAGCGTAAGTCTGAAATGAGCCTGCAAGGAGAGAAAAGTCTCTTGGAAAAAAGATGGGAATGAGAAATAAAATGAAATTACTTATATAAAAACATTGTGCTGAGCACTAGTCTGGAGGACAGAAAAAGATCTCTCCGACATATGCTCTGGTTGAAGCTTAGCCCAGTGTGAAGCAGTAATACATCAAATACTGTATTACTAACACTAAAATACAAATAATGAAAACAATGCATCAACAAATGTATTAATACATCTAGCATTAAAAAAATTAAAAGAAGAATGTCTTTCCAGGAAAGTTTGACCTATTGTCTTCTTGAGGTTGTACACAGAGATCACAATGAAGCATAGTGCCAAGAGCCCTGTGCGCTCTCTGACCGTGTCTGTTCTAGCTGAAGTAGTACAGCCAGCATAATGTTACAGCACAACCCAAGAAGAAAAGCTTAATAGCTCATATCCAGCACTGGATCCAGTAATCTAGGGTGATCACTGTACCTCTGGACCAAGGTTAGCACTTCTGCACAGCTTGCACTGCAGGAGAGAGCCACACCAGCTGATGCAGTACTAAGCTGAAGGTCTCTTCAGCACCCAAAAACTTTTATCTGATACTCACTACAGTCTTTCATTCTTTGTGTTTAACATGGACTATATGAAACTACAAAACTAGCCCAGTTGATTTCTCAAAGAAAACCCCAATTCAGCTTTTCATAAATTAGAGTAACTACAAAAAACTTCTTGGGTCACTGAAAAGAAAATGCTGATCCAGTGGAGCAATCCCTGAAAGGTTTGCACCAAACATTGCCAGAGCAAGGATTTAAACAGAAGATCCAAATAAAGAGCAACATTCTTACTACCACTAGCTTATACAATTGAATGAAGGGATGAACCTCCCACTAACTTCACTGTTAGGGCATGAAGTCATGGTAGTGACACTCAGCCTCTCTCTACAAACTGTGAAAGATACTTCCCTAAGCAATGGCACCATGTAGCTGGAGCGACATTATATGTATTTTTTCATTTGCAAATCACTGTCACTGCAGCACAAAGTAAAATGAAACTCCTAACATTCAACTGAGTTTCAATACAGAAAATAACACTGCAGAGGATTTTCATAAATTCATGATGTGATCCATGATCAAACCCCTCTCTTTTCTGCAGAAAGCATCCTGTACCAAAAAACTAGAGCCACTTACATTTCCTACCATGTTCTGTGTTACTCTGTTTCATGCATTGAAATTACTGCAGGCCAAAGCTGCACCTACCATATGTTCCTAGATGCAGCAGCCACCTATAGTATGTACATACGTGATGTGCAGCTTTAAACAATTTTTGACAGGGATGCAAAGTAAAGTTGACATAAGAAAGAAATACTAAAGATAAAGAAACAAGGAACACAAAATTAAATATAGCACCGTACACAAAGACACAGTCTGATAGTAATTCATCAATGTAATTGATATGCAAGAAAGCTGGCTATTTGTGAAATTTGCAAATTTCTGCTCAGAAAATAGAAAAGGGCCAAACTTCTGCTAATTGGCAACTGCAATAATCTGCTGGGACTTGTGTGTACTCAGATAGTATTTTCACCTACTCAGAACAGCTACATCACAGCTTACTATATGGATTGTAAAGAAAATCAGGTAAAGTTAAATGGATGTGCCAAAAGTAAAGAGATTATAAATAAAAAGGAAATACCATTGATATTTTTGTATCAAGCATCTTTCTGCTCATCTAAGCCTCTTACAGACCTTCAACTGCTCTTTTAATATAGCAGCAAATAAACCTGGATATACTGCACGTCTGACCCAGGTTCTACTTCAGCCTTATCCTGTTTTCTTATTTCTAGCAATGCATCATCTTTGCTTTAGAGCCTCTCTGGAGCCCAGGCAATTCACAACTAATCACTGAAGTAAGCAAGCTACTGTAAAAGGCTTAAAAAGCATTACCCTTCAATCTTGCATTATGATTACTTCAGAATAATTACTTCTGGAGATAACTGATGAAGATCATATTAGTCTAAGGCAAAACTGAGACCTGGCTAAGTGTAAATCAATTACAGATGAAAAGAGAGGATAGGGGACAAAGATATTACAGGACTATTGCTATTTACTAAGCAGCCATGGAGAATTCAAATGATTTCTTGTACTTACAATAGCTGTCGGAGTGGAAGCCAGCACACAGTAGAGCACAAGAGGTGAAATGAAGCTCTCATCCTCCGTTCCAGGGTATGGTTTCATCAAATTGCCATCCTGACAGAAGAAACCTTGGATATGCACCTGAAAAGTATCAGTGCACTCGAAGTAGTAGGCGAGCAGAACAGTCCCAGCCATGATGACAAGCTGAAAATACAGCATGGTCACACAGAGACGTTAGTTGCTTTTTTAACAGACGCAGCTATGCCTTTGAGCCACTCTAGTCCTGCCGACCATCCTCCCTTTATCGTCACCCTGACAGCCCTGGCAGTAACGGTGTGTGAGAGCCTGTGTGTGTTTCTGCGCGCCCGCTCGCTAACATCTGTTACATAAACGTTTTGGCAATGAACGTCTGGGGTAGGAGTGGGTCCCTAGCACGGCTGGTAGAGGGACGGGAGCTCTGACAGCTACTTCATCAAAGGGCATGTGAGTGTCAGTGGCAGCAGCGATCAATGAAAGCTAGCAGGACGAGGGGCAGCGCTGCGGGAGCCAACAGCGACGAGCTACCAACCTGTGCACAGCAGTGGGGAGCTGGAAAGGGTTACTGCAAAGGATAAAGGAACCCAAAGCCAGAGTGAGTCCCCGATGCAGCTGTAAGGCCCTGCTTGGGAATGTGGAGCCTGTGCTGAACCACAAGAGCTGCCTGTGTCCCAGATGACGACTAATCCAGAGGGAAGCCTGTCTTCTGCCACTCTCCCCTCCTTGGAGCCTCTGCTTGCAAGTAAAGCTTCAGGAGTTTACTCAGAAATCCCAACTCTCCAAGTAACTGACTGGGGCAACTGTGCACTGCCCAGCTTCCCCACTCCATCACGACTGCTTCTGGAAAAGATTCTAGCTCGAGTTTGCATCTTCATCTTTACACATATAAACTGCAAGGACCCTCCCTCATCTTTTTTTTTTTTGGTAGTTTATTGCTGACTAAACGGGCTGGCTGGAAAACCTCAGCTATCAACCTTTCTTGTATATATTCATTTACTGCACATGAGCTACTGCCCATGTCTGTGTTAGCTTCCCATACTGCTTCAACAACTGATCTCAAAATGATCTCATGAAGGTTGTCACTAACCACACCTCATGGAATTAACAGGTACACCAGTTCACCATTCTTGTTCCCCCTCTGCCAGACCACATGTAAAGAAATTACATGTCACAATCCTCATAATTTACACAATTAGCAATATTGATTTGGAAATTATGACAATTACAGGATCTGATTATAGACACTATGCCTCCTCCCAGTATTACAAGAGTTGTCACACACATTATCTTGTCACACTGTAGAAAAAAATAAAGTGAAAAAACCTACAGAGTGGCTTGGTTTTAGTATTTTACCTTCAATATTTAGGCATCAAAATTGTGGAATCATAGGAATCACTGATGGAAGTATCATAGAATCACAGACTGGTTTGGGTTGAAAGGGACCTCAAAGCCCATGTTGTTCCACCCCCTGTCACGGGCAGGGACACCCTCCACTGGCCCAGGGTGCCCAAAGCCCCATCCAGCCTGGCCGTGAACACTGCCAGGGAGCCAGGGACAGCCACAGCTTCTCTGGGCAGCCTGATCCAGGGGCTTACTGCCCTCACAGCTAAATCCACCCTCTTTCAGTTTAAATCCACTTCCCCTTTTCTTATCAGCTTTAGATGGAACTGCTAGAGTATTCAATTTCTTAAACATGTAGCCAAAAAAGTCCTTATTTTTTCAACTGAGCGATGATGTGGCGTGGCAGGCACCAAGGCCCAACTGCAATACCGGGCCAAACTGACTGGAAGCAGGGGTGCCAGCAGCAGGAGCCCCTGCAAGGGACTGAAGTTTCCTTCAGTTGATGAGGCAACAGCCAGCTGCAGTGTGGCCTTGTAGCAATTCTGGAATGGCAGTGCTCAGGAGCCCAATTTCAGAGCCGAAAATGGGGCTGAGGTGACTCCATGCAACTGCTCTTGAGATCGGTCCTGATGCATCTTTGCAGACACCTTGTAGAACGTCATATGGCAATAAAATTTTGTCCATTATTTTTTAAAAATATTTAATCACAAATGCATGTTTAATTTCCCTTGGAGGGTACTGTAAAAATCCCCAAACATTTGTTTTGATTTACTGGTCACAGATGCCTCCATCACCTTTAGTCCCCTAACCTCTTCTGCTTTCTAAAGCTAGGACCTAAAATGAGACATGCACCAGTCCCTGATTTCTGTAGCTGCAGTTATTTGTGACAGATAAGCTGATTCTCCCTCTTTTCAGGTTTACAGTCACTGAAGGAAGCAGTGAAGAAAAGCAGGTTCCTTGACTTAAGATAAAGACACAAAACACCCAGTTGCATAATTGAGAAGACACAATGCAGTTTGACATTTTCCAGGGTTTATTTATCCTTATCATTTCCTCGACTTTACTTGGGAAAAATTAAAAAAGCTCAGTAATTCACTTTAGAAAAATGGCCAATGAATAGAAGTGTCTGAGGTGCTTAATGGCCTCATTACCACAGTATTTAACTATGTCATAATCCTTAATATTTATCATCACTACTCCATTTTAAGATAAGAAAATGCTCTTATCACCATTTTACAGAGCAGGGACAAAAGCAGAGGAGATAAAACGACTGCCCTTAGGTCACACTAGAGGCTGTGGCACAGCCAAGATTTACCTTTCTTCCAGACCAGATTTTGCTGGATTAGTCAATAATCTGCACATGAAAAAACCTCGTTGATACACCCTTAGGTCCTGATTCTGCAGCAGCTCATTCGTGACAGCGTTAAGGAAACACACTGTTTGTCTGATTCAGCCCCATTTAAAAACTCCTGCTTGATTTTAAATCAAGCTTGACCGTCTGGACTCAAAAAACTGGTATGTGGTTTTTTCCTCAAAGCCAGCTATTTAAATGGATTAATTTAAATAGCTTAACACCTGCCCCTTCCCACAGCATTAAATTCTGTACCACTCTGCAAGCCCACACTGATTCTGTCCTTGCAGACCTCTCTATCACTGCACGTTCTTGCTCCTCTTTAAACTGTGTTCTCTGCAATCAAAGAATTACTTTCCTAAATATCCAAGAAATATGAAGCAAGGCTTGCAATCTTCTTTGGGCAATTGGTAATCGTTTTCTGAGGATGCAAATCAGGTATTAGTATAAGATTGTGTCCTAACTGTGAAGAATATTCAAAATAAGCAGTACAATTCAGTCACACTAACAGCAGAGCTACTGGGATACATCTAGAAATCCTCCCCTTCACCTTAATACCCTGACAGCACAACTCAGAGACTGCTGCACAACCAAATCAAAATTATTACCACACCAGATACTGGGACTCAAGTTCCAGAATACATACAGTCTCTTCATTCACTGCAAAGCACTTCCCAACAGCACTTCCCTGTTGTTCCCTTAACAACAATCAAGATGAATTTTTGGGGTGTTTTTTACTGTTACCTACAGAAAAAAGGTGCCTGTTTTCCAAATAAGAAAGCAAGAGGCCAACTGCATTTGGGAAAGGGACATAAAGCTGTAGAAGAGAGATATGGATGTTAAAAGACAGTAGACACAGTGGGAGGCAGAGCTTTTCAATCAGCCTATACTGAAGACTCCCCAGAGTTCTTAATAGCGGAGCAAGAAATTGAGGAAGAAAAGGAAAAGGCTGTAAAAATTTCTCATGTGCTCTCTAGTCATGTAAATTCTTAAGACAGACACATGACCACTGAAAAAAATCTCCTTTTGCTGTGTATTTTGTCACTCATATAAATCATAATGAAAATCCTTATGAATGAACTTGAAAAGCCCCAAGTACTGCTGGTATTTATACATAAATAAGGAAATTCTTTTAGCTTATCAGCCTTCCCACATGCTACTGATAATATATCTTGCAGTGTCTTTAATGTGCATGACTGATAATTGGAAAATTGTTCTTGCACACAAATTACAACATAAAAGACTACATTTTTATTCCTTCTGAAAGAAACCAATCCAGTATTTTGCATGAAGCATTCCTTAGTGGATAGTCAATAAGATGCCTGTTGGTACCCTTGCCCAGTTTGTTTCCAGCAAGATGGGTTTAAGTTCCTGAGCTGAAATTGTCACAGTTTCCTGAGCAGAGCAGTACAAGCCTGCAGTACAAGACTGTCTTCAGCTCTCAATACCCATGCTGTGGCTCACACTTTCACCCATTTTGATCAGGCTTCCACCTTCCCCTATGAATAAACTTTAGTGAGGATTTGTTACGCAAAGCCACTGGGTGATGAGAGCATGACTCTTGGAATAGACACACTGGAGCATTCAACAATCATAGGGTATGTGTGCCATGAGAACAGACTTGTTAGCTATGCATTGCCCTGGGATGGGTCCAGGTCCTTCTCTGTGGAGGAAGCTGGGTTCTTTTTCCTTGGAGATGGGAACTCTAATCTTGCAGGTACATCACAGGCATGTTAGCAGCACAGCAAGTTGCAAGAAATCACATGGGTTGTTAAATGGCATGACCCACTTTTACCTTTTTTTTTAAAAAGCAGATCAAGCCTCTACCAAAAAATTATTGAGGCTGTTCTCTGAAATATCCTGATCACAGAGAGGGCTCAGTAACTTCTGCAGTTCAGGGATCAAGAATTCTTTGTAAGTATTTTCTGTGTTTATTTGTGGCCAACCCACCTACTTAATCATCCATCACCTGATGCAGACTTCTTAACATTAGTGTTTGTACCTGACACAAACAGAGAAAAGCAAGCATGTCACTAGTTACATTTTGTTTTCTTCAGCAGCCAAACTTTCTTCAAATACTGGCAGAAGAATTACAGGCTCAAGGAAAACACTGTTTTTGGAACACTACACGATAATTTTACTTAAAAGATTACTTCGACAAGCTTTTTTCAGTATGTTTCTGGAAATCTTTATCATGACTCCTGAAACTGCCTATGCTGAAACTCTAACTGTAACTTCTTCTGAAGATAGGTCTACATTCTCACATTGTGGAATGGTCAGGTGGTAAGGAAAACATTAAAGAACCCTCAGACAAGCCTATCCTTACAAATAACAAAGAAGATGGAAACTACAATTAATTAGAAGCCCATGTGATCTAGATGTGGTAGCAGCTAAAAGGCAAATTTTCACATTGAGGTACATAGACTGTACCTATAATCCTAACTCCTGTTAGGTACTGGGAGTTACCAGTGTGAATTCTCAGGGAATCAACAAAAATGTCAGTTTCTACAGCAGTTTATTAAACATCTGTTCTGTACCATTTTATCACAACTGACATCCCTTACAAGGTTTCACCCTCACACTTGTGTAGCATATCCAGGTGTGTAGAAAAAGGACGAGCATGTCAGGCAGTAAAGGCTCTTACAGTCTCTGACTGCAGTGAATTAATGTTAATGGCTAGTAAGGATCTGGCTGACTGTGTAATCCTTTAGGTTGCCAAGGGATTTAATGCAGCAAATAATCTAATTTTTATGAAAATATTTTAAACCCCCCCCAAAACGATGAGGCAGCTAGAGGAATGTGTAATGAACAAATACTTCACTGGGAAACAGTGAGAAAAATAACCTATTTTGGACTCCCACTTAATGGTAAAATAATTCCAAGTGGACAGTTTTATCATGCTGAATAACCACGTATTCTACACTGCCGGAACAAATACGAAAGCCAGTGATCTTTCCAAGCTGTGCCTCTTCAGAAATGTTTTCTGTCTTCTCACCTGAACCAACTGACTTTACAAGTCTGATTCTGAAGTCAGTCTCCCTAACCAACTGCAGCACACAAAAGTCATGGCCTATTCTGAGAGCATGCCACAGGACATGGCTTTAGAGGAGTTTTTGGGTCCTGTTAGCACGGTGGCACAACCTGGACAGCAACTTGGAAGCAGAGAGGGGTTACTGGCACACGCAGGCTTTTGAAGCTGGGTATTTGCAGAAATCAGAGTGGTTCTGCAGAGCTTCTTGCAAATCTAATTTGTTATGTTTCAGTAATAAAGTTAGGACTAAGTATATTTTATAAGGCCGAAGAAGACACTCAGACAAAAGAGGACTTTCTGCCTTCCTAAGGCACTTGCTTCAGGAAAAGAAGTTTTGTAAAAGTAGCATGGCTTGTAAAAACACTGACACCTGGTTAAAAACTGTTTCAGCTTCTTTTTTTAATGCAATAATCCTTGAAGAATTTCTATGTGCTACACTGCATAAACTTGACATTACTTAAGAGCTCATCCTATACAGAAGTCAGATTTCTCCAGCTCTGAACATGGAGTTAAACCACCAGAATTCTCCTGAGGGCAACAGATTAATAAAGGCATAGAAGTGCTGTAACCAGTACAACTTTTTCATATGCTGGAAATTAAAAAAGTAACAGAATGAGGCACCTTGATTATCATGTGTCATGCAATCCACTCTACACACTGCTCTAATTCCTTTGATTTAAAGCAATGTCTTTCAACCTTTTAATTTGTAGACCATTCAGATTTCACCAGTGACTCTTATGTAATTAATACAAACCTGCTTTCTTTGAGTGGTAACTGTGACCCATGGATCACACAGGGTGAAACTATCAGCTTGAAGGAAGGAAGGATGCCTACCCACATGTTGTGCTGTGCATTACAACAGCACAGTAGATTTGAGCCAAGGTCTGAATATAAAAATGAATCAAGACCAAAGCATTAGAGACAAATATCCTTGCATTTGCTCAGGTACTTGTGTAGGCTAGGAATAATCAAATATTCTGCATCCAGTTTGTTGGAAGCAGTATTTGCATGTCAGTTGTTCTGTAGTTGTTTAAACCACAGGCTGATGTCTGGCGTGTACGGGATCCTGTAACAGATGCACCTAAGTTAGGGGTCAGGTAGCATTCCTAATTCTGTTTCTGTGTTAAGACTGCAACACCATTAAACAATGCTCTGTCCTCTCACTGATAAAAATCAGGGCTTTAATGCTACAGAATTTGCTGGCCTTTTCTCACACGCTCCATTAACATTCCAGTACTATGGCTGTCCTGTTTCACCTGAGACAGAGTTAAATTTCTTCACAGATGAGCCATGTTCACACAGAGCTGAGGTGGTTTCTGCTCCTCACCCCATCAGGGAGTGGGCTGGGGGTGCACAAGGAGTGGGGAGGGGACACAGCCAGGACAGCTGACCTCAACTGACCACAGGGATATCCCAGACCATATGATGTAACACTCAGAATATAAGGTGCTGGGGAAGAGGAAGGAGGGGGGCATGTTTGGCATGATGGTGTTTGCCTCCCCAAGTCACAGTTACATGTGATCATAGAATCATAGAATGGTCTGGGTTGGAAGGGACCCCGAGGATCATAAAGCTCGAACCCTCCTGCAACAGGCAGGGCCACCAACCTCAGGCCTGGATCTACACAAGGTTGCCCAGGGCCCCATCCAACCTGGCCTTGAACACTTCCAGGGACCAGGCATCCACTGCTTCTCTGGGCAGCCTGTTCCAGGACCTCACCACTCTTTCTGTAAAAAACTTCCCCCTAATATCCAATCTAAACCTTCCCTCCTTCAGCTTTAAACCATTCCCCCTTGTCCTGCCATTATCTGCCCTTTTAAAAAGTTGATTCCCCTCCTGTTTGTATGCTCCCTTCAGGTACTGGCAGGCTGCAATGAGGTCCCCCCGCAGCCTTCTCTTCTCCAGGCTGAACAAGCCCAGCTCCCTCAGCCTCTCTTTGTAGGGCAGGTGCTCCAGCCCTCTAATCATCTTTGTGGCTCCTCTGAACCCTCTCCAACAGTTCTACATCTTTCTTGTATTGGGTGCCCCAGATCTGGACACAGGACTCCAGGTGGGGCCTCACGAGGGTAGAGTAGAGAGGGACAATCACCTCCCTGTCCCTGCTGGCCACCCCTCTTCTGATGGAGCCCAGGATCCCATTGGCCTTGCGAGCTGCAAGAGCCACTGCTGGCTCATGTTAAGTTTCTCATCCACGTGATGGGGCCCTGCTTTCCTGGAGAAGGAATTCCTTGGTTTGTTTTGCTTGGGTGGCTTCTGCTTTACCTGTGGAACTGTTATGTCAGCCCAGGAGTGTTCTCACTTTCCCTCTTCAGCTCTCTCGGGGTGAGGAGGGAGTGAGAGCAGCTGTGTGGTGTTAAGCTGCTGCCTGGGGTCAAGCCACGGCAATGATTTATGTGCAGAGGTATACCACGTGCATGACACTGCTGTATTAAATGCCACATGGCTGTGAGCTGCAACAGTCTTTCTCCCTTCACAGTCTCCCTGGATTTCTGCTGAAAGGCAAAAATGAATCATAGAATCATAGAATGGCAAGGGTTGGAAGGGACCCCAAGGATCATAGAGCTCCAATCACCCTGCCACAGGCCCAACTCTCTGCGTTCAAAGGAGTATCTGTATGAGGTATGGATGACTGGGGGTCATCCCCTGGTGGGTCTGTGGGCCAATACTCTGTCTTGTTACAGACTTGCCCTGCTCTCCATGAACTCATGGCTGGACTGCCTGGGACAGCCTCTTTCCATCAGCTCTGCCTGGGAAGGCTAAGCTCACTCCTCTTTGATGCCTGAAAGGGGCAACACACATGTCCTCACTCTCTTCAGAGGGTATGGCACAAAGGGGTGGAAGTCCCTACAAGCTTTAGATGGTCAACCAACCCTACAGACAGTTGCACAAGGTTTTACATACCCTGGAGAGGCAGGGGATGAATGGACAGGGAGGAAAGACTCAGCAGTACAGGTGTTGGAAACAAGACAGTAGTGTCTTTTTATCACTACCAGCAAAGGAAAAGCATTTCACCCTTACTTGAAGATGGAGGAAATGAATCCCTGGCACTCTCATGGATTCAGGTAATACCTTTGTTGCCATATGCTAGAGAGCCTCTACAAAAATCAATACCAATGATATCTCTTCTTTAGGTAGAAAATAGATAATAAGTGCTGAAAAAAGGCCTATCATTTAGCTCCCTCTATTATAGCCCTGCACAGCAATACATCTGTTCAACCTCTTGCAATTTCTTTCTTTTGGCAAGCTGTATTTCATTGTAATAACCTGCTTCCTTTAGAAAATTTTACAGATTCCTTCTCTCCTTTGTAATTTAGTTTCTACACAGTCATGCCACACCACTTTGTCCCTTTTACTAAACAAAGAGCAGAAGGAATTCATGTGTGACATATTTAAGGATTTTTTATTTTTTTTTTGGTGACAGCCCAGGCCTTTTTATGGAGCAGTCTTAAAAGAAATGTGATTTATTTAGCATGAATCCAGTAACAGTGAGATATATGCTGGGATTTTTTTTTATTTTTTATTTTTAATTTAGGGGAAGTATCGATGCATGGTACTATTGAATACTGAGCTTGATCCAAAGTAGACCTTTGAAGGCTTATCAGCAGGGGGCATTAATGCGACATTAAATTCCAAATGCCAAACTACAAACCAACCGTGCAGAGTCTGTAGTGTTTTATGTTTTTAATATGCTTGGTTTCTCCTCTCTGTTTTTCACAAGACCATCTCATTTTTTAAAGTAGAGCTGGAATTCCAGGCCATTTGCTGACAGCTGCAATTTGTTTAATAACCTATTGCAGGCTTTATCCTGACTTTAAAAAGAAGCCTTTGTCCCTGCTTTATGCAGTTTAAAAAAGGAGAGGCTGATTTTATGACCAGTAAATTTGCAGCCAGCTATTTCAAAGGGGATTATCTCCAGCAGGAAGGATAGGTGGGTACCTATCCTTACACTTGTGGAGGGTAGCTGGTCACAAGAATCAGTTGCTCCTTGACATCAGATCATGCACATTTGAAGAAAAGACTGGCAACACCCCAGTTTCCTATGGTTGCACTCCGACAGTAGCTACTGACCTGGAGAAGAGAGGTATTTCCAGGAGTCAATTTTTAAATAGTACCATTTTCCCCTCAAACTGCCCATTTCACTGTCCACTGACTCTGCGAGAAAAGTAACCACACACCGATAATTTAAACCACCTGTCACATATCTAGATGTGTTCATGTCAGGAGGATTTTATCTTGTGTTAGCTTTCCTACACCAAACAACAGAAGGAATACACTCTTTTCCCTAAATGTTACTGAAGGGAATCGTCAAAGCTCCTCTGTCAGAAAGTCAATCTAGCAGCAAGCTGATAACTTGAAGGGGTCAAAGTCAGATGAAGAGAAGAGATAACCTGAAGAGGTAACTGCTGCATTGGCTCTGCTCCTTGGTCTTTTACTCAGGGTTGATCCTTACCCCTGGCACTCCATAATCCTGTTCTTACTTTGTTCACTGTTAACATAAAAGTTACTGAATCTTGTCTGATCTTCCTGTATTAAAATCTGTCTGTCACTTACAATAATCCACCATTTGTCCATATGTGTAGCATAAAGAGACATTAATTTAACATTTTGACAGGAATTATATTCCTTGGGCTAACACTGTAATTTTTTTCCTCCATAATAAAAGGCTGGAAATTTAGATAATGTTTATAAACTAAAGTTGAGATTGTATATCATTACTTGACTCCAGGAGAGAAATTCCTAAAAGTAAAATGAATAATAGTTTTAAATACACAGTAACCCTGGGACTTAAGATGACATTTAGAATGTGTATCATTAAGCTGTTTGTCTGCTACAGTAACAAACTACTCACTAAAATGACTTCTGTCTTGCTTTCAGGTCCAGACCCTCTAGATTTGGCTCCAGTATCTGGGACATTATGGTATGTACCACACTTTTCGTGTCTCTCATATACACTAAAATCCATCTAACATACTGTCCTCAGGTACGTGCAAACTGCTGCCTCTTGTTGCTGTTATGGCACAACCCCAAAATGTGTTCTTCAAACAGCTGTAGTAATAAAGGCCTTCTGAACATCCTGAGAAATTGGTGGCTACCTTCTGTATGTGAAAATAAAAGACTCCTCTCTTAGTAATATCTGATGCTTATACTATAATTTTCCTTTAAGACCTCCAAAAAATTAAGTGATTTTGGAACTGACATCCCTGCTGATATATCAGGATGAGGTTTACACAAGAAAGGGAAGAACAGAATTAAACTTCCATCTGTCAATAGGGAGATTTTTTTTCATACATGAAGAATGTTATCACTGTTACCACGTGTTATTAAAATGCCCAAGCCCCAAATATAGAAGATACAAATTATGTATCTTGCCTTGAGTAGGTTCCACAAGGCTTTTCAACAGGTGGCATTAATGCTCTATCCAGTTCCAACAGGCACACAGCCAGAAAACTGCTGCTTCCAGCATTTAACACCTTTAAATGATCAACAAACTATGACAGAGTAATTTTCTGAGGAAAAAAAGGCTGCATTAAAATGGCATCTGTTCTATACTATTTCTTTTAGCAATAGAAGCAGAGCATAGACAAATTTTGAGTACTCCAATATTAAATTAGAAGAAATCAAGGGCTTCCCTTCCCTTCCTTGTCTCTCTCTCCTTCTCCTGTCCTGTCATGTCCTCTCCTCTCTCCCCATCAAGGCATCTGCAGAATCAGTATTTAATCATCACTGAACAATTAATGTTCAGATGTGGACCAGCATCAAGAATACCTGTACAGCACCTCCAATGACAAGAACAGGTGCTTTTTTCTAAAAAAAAAAAAAAAAGAAAAAAGCCCTATATAGGTTTTCTGAAGCTTAAAGTTTTGCTGCTGCAACTAACAGAGAGAGGTAAAGGAGAGGTACTGAGGTGGCAGATATATGTGAGTACTTGGGGGCGAGTGAAAATGGGCTATGCTCCAAGACCGCTTATCCTGCATATCTAGGGTTTGCCCAAAGCAAACAGTACAAAATACTAGGATCATCTTCAGGACTTGCTGAGGGAGCTCTCACTGATTCCATGAAGTCCCACATTAGTAAAAACTTCTGTGTTTCAAGCATCATATGACCAGCCACTCCTTAAAAGAGGTGCTTTGGAAGAGCTTGTTTGGTAGGAGGATGTGGAACGTTTCTTGCTCATTCTTCTAAGTGCAAGGTGAGCTCTTTGCTAAAGAAACTGCACACAGGAGAGTTAGGGAATAGAAAACAGTCTGTCAGGATGTCCTCAAAGAGCTGTTCCCCAAATTGTGCTTCAAAGGATTCAAGATTTGCTGCTTTGAAAAATAAGATTATCTTCTAAAATACAACAGATCAACACCTAGCACTGAGCCAAAAAAGGCTTTTCCCTTCTGATCTAAAGATGTCCTATTCCAGCCTTCCAATGGAAAGTCCAGTACCTCAGCAGTTGCTACACTGAGCCGCCCCCCGAGGAGTGCATCCTGGCACTGGGTATGTGTTATGGTGGTGTTTTAGTGGTCACAGTGGTGTAGGGCTCATGGTTGGACTCGATGATCTTGAAGGTCTTTTCCAGCCTCGATGACTCTATAATTTTATGATTCTACTCGGAGAGCAGATCTTCCCCCAGTTATCTGAATTATAATGGATTTCAGTCTGCCTCCTCTGAGCTTAGGGCAGATTTGACAATGACTGTAATGTAGAGAGCATTCTGCACTGCAGTGAAGACAAGCAACACTCCTATGACTACAGGGATCACCTGGAGCAGTACAGGGCCTTGGGTGATACACCAGCACCCAAATGAGATACATACACATCCTGGACAGGACAGGATGGACAGCTGTCCTCTCATACAGGGTGAGATGTTTTTATGAAACAGTACTTTAGCCATAAACAAGACATTGTATTCAGGAAAAGCTTTTTTGGATCAAGTTCTGCAGCTTGCTTTTCACTGGACCTACCTAATGGTCTGATTCCAGCCAGAGAAGTATCTGAATTAATGAAACTTCTTGGAATACTTCAGTATTACAATACAGCAATATAACAAAAGACCTATAAAACTCAGGACAACTTCAAAAAGTTTAATGAGAACTTGGTGTCGAATTTTGTCCTTCTAACTTGAAACAAGCTTGTCCTTCTGTGAAAGGGTTGTTTTCAGTTTGATTCTTTCTGACAGCAGTTCTCAACCCAGACCATACTGATGAGTCATTCAGTGCATTACAAATACTGCAAAATCTTGTCATAGTTCATTATCTGCCTGATTTCAGCAACCAAAACACAAAATTGTACCTTGTTTAGCTTTTAAGTACCAGGCAAAATGCAGATTTGATTGGCAAGCATACATTTTATTTGCCTAAGGTTGTGTGCTTCAGAAGTGTCCAATATAAGGACTGCCCTGGAAAGTTGAAATGCTTTGCTTTGCTAAAACAACTTCCCAGTTGCTGTGCAACCCTGAGAATGGTTTACTGACTGGTGGTACATCCACTGTACAAATGGCTCATAAAAGCTGTTAAATCCATCATGAACTCTAACGGCATTCTAATCTAACGACTGTTTTCACTTATATAGAAATTGTCAGGAAAATCTATTCCTCAAATGACAAGAAGCAACAGATCCTGACAAGACACAGGATTCTGGTACAACAGACTAATACATCTTTCCAGTATGCTTTTCATGATTGCTCTGTGGTATCTTCATGTGGTATCTTTAAGCAAAGCTATTCACAGATGTTTTGATTTCTGATGTACCCTTGTAAGGAGAAAGCATCTTTCTGAAGAGTGAAGGTACTGACAGTGGGATAATCAGATGAAAAGGAGAACTAGGATAAAGCAAAATACAAAAGGAACAAAGATCTGAAGAAAATGAAAGCCAAACCACACCAGAACACAATCCTTACTTTCCCTGTACTTGTTTTCTGACCTTAAACATAAATGTTAATGATGGATTGGGTGACAATTTTAACAACACATTTGAGGAAAGTTCAAGGGAAAACATAATCAAGAGGGGACTTCTTCCCTTCATGAACAGCTTTCTATATAGTAGTGCATACTCTCTGCTGGATTAATTCTTGTTTATTCTTGTCCTCTGTGCATCCTTCTTTTCCTGAAGATCATTCCCATCCTGTTACTTAGAAGGAGCTACCTGCTTGCAGAGAGCTGCCATGGTGTCCACAGGCCATTGCCTCACCCACACATTACTCTTCCAGGAAGACCAAAGAGGCTATAAAAAAGCTACCCATCAAACTGACAGATGTAAAAGCTGCTGGGATCATATCTGGCCAAAGGAAAAGGCCCAGCATCCCTGCCTGGCAGGCTCAGGGAAGCACCTCTCCAGGGAAGGTCGTCTTACAATAGTCATAGTTAGGAAGAGGAGCTCATCAGAGATCCTATCCTCTCATCTTCCTCACACTGAGAATACTTTCCAAATCTGTTCTCTACTTGGACATTTTTGCCTGTACTTTCATCTCTATTTTTCTGGAAGAGGTGTGGTTAGCAGGACAAGAGAGGTCCTTCTCCCCCTCTGCTCTGCCCTGGTGAGACTGGACCTGGAATATTGTGCCCAGCACTGGGACAGGCTGCCCAGAGAGGTTGTGGAGTCTCCTCTGGAGACATTCAAAACCCACCTGGATGCATTCCTGTGTGATTTAGTCTGTGTGATCCTGCTCTGGCAGAGGGGTCGGACTAGATGATCTTTTGAGGTCCCTTCCAGCTCCTCACGTTCTGTGATTCTGTGAAGCCTAACTTCAAAGCAAATCAGATTTTTATTTCCGTGAACACTGCAGGTAGACTGATAAGTTGGAGAGCTGTGAGACTTTAAAAAACAGAAATAACTTCTACCTTGTTCTTAGGTGGAAAAGAACTGCTGCCCTACAATACTCCTCACTACAGAAAATATGATGGTAAGTGTAAAGCCTCAAAGAAGCCAAACACCTAGAGAACGTACATACATGGGCCTCTTCTGCTGCCTTTGAAACAAACCATAAAGCTGCCATTTATTTTGAAAGGTGTTAACAGATGACCCTTTCTCTGAAAGTTTAATTAATTATGGCAGTGCACTGGGTGGGTGTTTGGGGTTAGAAATGGGCAAATTATTCTGCAGCAGTGAACACAGAGACAACAGGCTGCAGGCAGACTCTTTGTCACAGCTGTCTTTCTGCAGCAGGCACTTCTACAACACCCTCCACCAGACTGGTGGTTAACTCCATGTTGTAGTTTGCATGGCTGGGTTCTGGTGGAGAAGGGGGGCTGCAGGGGTGGCTTCTGCAAGAAGCAGCCAGAAGCTCCCTGCAGGCCCCACAGAGCCAACACCAGCTGGCTCAAGGCTGGAGTAAGGCCGAGCCCATCAGCGATGGTCACAGTGCCTCTGGGATCACATTTAGGATGGAAAACCACAAACAGCTGCATTTTGCCCCCAGAGAAGGGAGTGGGAAAATGTGAAAAACTGCAGACACTGAGGCCAAGTGAAGGGAGGGGAGGATGTGCCCCAGGTGCCAGAAAGATGCCCCTGCAGTCCATGGAGAAACCCATGGTGGAGCTGGTGTCCCCTCAGCCCATGGAAAAGGCCCAGACCCCACCTGCAGCCTGTGGAGAGGCCCCACGCTGGAGCAGGGGGACACAGACAGGAGATGCGGTGACCCACGTTGGAGCAAGACTCTGACAGCACTTGTTGCCCATGGAGAGAGACAGAGACACAGAGATAAGACAGAGAGAGAGACCCATGCCAGAGAAGGTTTGCTGGGGGACTTGTGACTCTGTGGAGGACCAGGCTGGAGCAGTTTGGACTTGAAAGACTGAGAGACATTCTGTGATTTATGACTGAACTCCATAGCAGTGACCCACACTGGGGCAGCTGGGGAAGAGCTGAAGTCCTGTGTGAAAGGGCTCAAGTTGGAGAAGTTCATACAGGACTGTCCTCCGGGGGTGGGACCCCATGCTGGAGCAGGGGAAGGGTGTGAGGAATGCCTCCCCAGGTAAGAAGGAAAACAATTCATGAGGAATGGACCCAAAACCCCCATTCCCCCATACCCTGCCCCTCCCTGTGCTACGATGCTGGGAGAAGGGAGCAAAATCCTGACTCAAGTGAAGTCTGCTAAGAAGGGGGCGTGGGGGGAAGGTGCTTTAAGATCTGGTTGCACTTCTCATTACTAGTGTCTCATGACTGGTGTCACTGGCTATGCAGGGCAGTGCCAGAAATTAGAGTTTTCTTTCCTTTACTCTGTGTTGAGTCTGTTTTGCCCATGACACTGATTGCAGAATGATCTCTCCCTGTCCTTATCTCCACTTGTAAACCTCTCAATACATACCTTCTCCCCTGTCCAGCTGAAAAGGGGAGTGATAGAGTGACTTTGGTGGGTGTCTGGCTTCCAGTCAGGCTCAAACTTCCACATTCCACAAGCCACCGGAGCACACACCAAAAAGTGGCACATTTTATCCCTCTTTTGCTGTACTCAAACTACAGTTCTGTTAGGAACATTTTGATAGGTGTTCAGATCTTTAGTTGCCTTACAGTCAAGAGAGTGCTTAGCTGGGTTTGCTTGGATGGTTCCTTCCCTTCAGAAATGATGCTCTGAGAGTTTCATCAATTACAACCAATGACAATTTTAAATTCTTTGCCCTGATGCCTAGTTCCTAATTTATTAGCTACTTCTTTCATCAGTCTATCTAAAGTTCTTCCCTTTCCTGTAGTGGCATGGCACTCTAACTTATTTTGAGCTTCTGTTTAATCACCCTCCTTTTCCCATATGCATGAAAACACTTTATCACATTTTTAAATGACTAATGCTTCAATATTCCTATTCTGCTATCTGCTGAGGAAAAGAAAAAGGAAAAAAAACCCCTGAGTAATTGTATTTCAGAGACAGCAGCTTTACAGATGACTGTATTTATTACTAAAATAAATTTTAAAATGTTGTGCCAGTGCAATGGAGCTGTAACTTGATAAATGCTTACTTCTAAGAGAAAACTACTTCCTTTAGCTATAAAAAATTCTGTTTATAGTTCAAGCTATTACAGAAAGAGAAGACAGAGGTGAGTCTAGCAGCTGCTGAAATGCATCCAGGTTTTTCTCAAGACAAATCTGAGACAGTCCAATCTCAGACTGACACAAAAGACAGGAAAAGACTTCATATGCAGACGCTGAGATCTTAACCCTAGCCAAAGGAATAACTACAGACAAGTCATTCTGTGCCTCAGTTTACCCATCCATAAAACTGAAATACAGGTCCCATTACAGTCATTATATTGGTATCAAGGAGATCTGGCAGACAAAAGAAAAACTGTATGGAGACACCAGCTACAAACACATTTGAACAAGGTGTCAGGCTGTCAACTGCAGCTCACTGATTGTTTGGGTTGGTATTCACCTCTGGACACAACCTGGTCAAACCCCCTGGCTCAAAGCAGGGTCAGTTAGATCAGCATGCCCAGTTGCCATCCAGTCAGGTATTAAACACTTTCAAGGACAGAGACTCCACAACCTCTGGGGCCTACAAGAAAGCTGGGGAGGGACTTTTTAGAAGGGTATGTAGTGATAGGATGAGGGGGAATGGTTTTAAATTGGAAGGGGGGAGATTTAGATTGGATATTAGGAAAAAATTCTTCACTACAAGTGTGGTGAGGCCCTGTCACAGGCTGCCCAGAGAAGCTGTGGCTGCCCCTGGCTCCCTGGCAGTGTTCAAGGCCAGGCTGGATGGGGCTTTGGGCAACCTGGGCTAGTGAGAGGTGTCCCTGCCTGTGACAGGGGGTGTCTTCCAGCCCTAATCATTCTATGATTCTATGATTCGCCCTGCACCATTTGTCCTAGTGTTCAATCATCCTTAAAAACAGAAAGCTTTTTATGCTGTTAAATGCCATTTGCTGTTTCAGTTTGTGCCTGCTGCTTCTCATCCTTTCACTGGGTCCTACAGAGAGGAGTGCCTCTTGTACTGGGGAGCCAGCACAGCTGAGATACAGGCGTATCTCACCACTACTGAGCAGACGGGAAGGATGACCTCTGCTGACTTGTTGGCAGTGCTCCTCCTGATGCAACCCAGAACATTGTTGACCTTCCCTGCTACAACAGCACATTGCTGTATCATGTTCAACTTGTCTACCAGCATCCCCATGTCCTTGCCCCTCCACAGTGAGGAGATCAGTCAGCGTGCCAAAGACTTCCAATCACTTTCTTGACCTTCATGTGTTTAAGAAACAGTTTCCATGAGTAGCTGTTTCATTGCCTTGCCAAGGAGAAGAGGCTGAACAGCCTGTAGTTCCCTGGACCACCCTTCCTTCCCTTCCTGAAGATAGGAGTGACATTTGTTTTCTTGCAGTCCTCAAGAACATCTCCCTGTCACCATGACCACTGAAAGACACTCAAGAGTGGTTTTCACTGCCAGCAGCCAACAACTCCACACGCACATCCTGTGGGGTCCACAGACTTGTATGGGTCCAGTGTGTCTACATGTTTCCTAACCTGATCCTCTCCACTGAGGGTGTCTTCCTTAGTCCAGATTCTCCCACCAGGCCAAAGGGCTTGCAATTCCTGAAAACCAATCTTTGTAAGGCATGGAAAGCCCTGAGTACATCTCAAACTTTTCTGTATCCTTTGTCACTAGGTTTCCTAAAGCACTTAGGATTGAGCCAGAATTTTCCTTAATCTTCCTTTTGCTGCTGATGTTCGTATTGAAACCTTGTTGTCACCCTCCATATTCCTCATCTGAGTCGATTCCATATGAGTTTTGACTTTCTGCACTACACACCTGCATGCTCAGACAGTGCCTCTGTGCTCCTCCTGGGTCACCTCTCCCTGCTGCTGTCTCTTCTGCACTTCCTTTTTGTGTCTGAGGTTAGTAAGGAGCTACTTTTCATCCACACAGACCACTGCTGCCTTTGATTGATTTTCTGCTCATCAGAATGGATTAACCATGAGCTTAGAGGATGCGATCCTTGAAAGTCAATCAGCTCTGCTGGATGTTTCATCTATGCAGGAATGTGTATCACAGGATCCTTCCCAACAGATCTAACAGTCCTAATTCTGCTCTCTTGGAAATCTAGATCTGTGACCCTGCTTTTATTGCTTGCTCCCTCTTCTCATAATCCTGAACTCTACCATCTCATAGCACTGCTGCCAAGGATGTCCCTGACTTTTACATCACTGAGCTTCACATCACAGACAAATTCTACCTTGTTTGTAAGTATGAAGTCTAGTAGAGCATGTTATATCAGCAACTTTACCCCTCCACCCCGTCAGGAAGTTGTCATCACTGCATTTCAGAAACCTTCTGGGTTGCTTGAGCCCTGCTGTGTTGTCTCTGCAGCAAAATACCAAGGAGGACAAGTCCTCCATGAAGATCAGGTTTGTGAAAGTGGGGATTCTTGCCCTTGCCTGACTACCTCATGCACTGCTTCCTGATGAAATGGCCTATAGCAGACATCCACAATAATGTCACCTACTTGCTCTACCAGCTAATTCTGACTCACAGTCTCTCTGCTGACTCATCACCCATGCCAAGGCAGATGTTTGATGTGTCCCAGCTGCTCCCTTATGTAAAGAGTAATTTCCACTTCTTGCTGACTCAGCCTTTCCTTCCTGAAAAAGCCTGTCTATCTGTGGCAGCCCTCCAGTCGTGTGAGCTATAGAATCATAGAATTACTGAAGGTGTTAGGTAGGAAGGGACCTTTAAAGGCCATGTAGTCCAACCCCCCTGCAGCAAGCAGGGACACCTTTAACTAGATGAGGCTGCTCAGAGCTTCCTCAAGCCTGACCTTGAATATCTCCAGGGATGGGGCCTCCAGCACCTCTTTGGGCAGCCTGTGCCAGTGATCCACCACATTGAAGGACATTTTCCTAACGTCCAACCTAAATCTCCCCTTTCCTGATTTAAAACCATCACCCCTTGTCCTACTGCTACATGCTCTTGGGAACACCTCTTCCCCAGCTTTCTTATAGGCACCTTTCAGCTATCCCACGACATCACTGTGACACCAAGGATATCACAGTCCTGCAAATGCACACACACCTCTAATTCCCCTCATTTCCTTCCCACAGCATGTGCATTTGTGTACAGGCACTTCAGAGAGTGTGACCATGTCCCTTGTCTTGCATATTGTCAAACTTTGGTTGCACATGTCACCCAAACTCTTCAACTGTGAAAGCTGGTGTCAAGCTGCAACACTGAATCCAATAATTAAATGCCATTTTCTGGACAAAAGCCACCTGCCAATAAGCTAGACATGAAAAACCTGTTCTAGGTATAACCTGCACTACCTACCAAGAAACCAACTGTAAATATGACCTTGCTTTGTTAACCCTTTGTGCTGGGAACATGCTGCTGATGGGCAGACTGGAGGAGCTCCAATTACCCAAAAATTGCTTGAGAGCATTCTCTGCCCTTTACTTAGGTGCTTATACTCAATGTGATCCCATTTCAGGTTTTTTGTTGATTAGTATCCCTCCTGTTCACATCAACTTATGTTGATTGCTCAGTCCTGGTCTTTCACTGGTCCCTCCATCCTGTTCCTTTACATCCTCAAGACTGCTGGTCATTATCTACCTCCCCTGTCACTATTAGTCCAAGCTCTTCTCTCCAGGTTGGCTGGCCTCTAGGAAAAGATGCTTTCGCTCAATTTGGACATATACAACCAACTGCTGACCCACCAGATCCATACAGGCCTCTTCAGACCCTCTTCCTCCTCACTGGCAGTATTAAGATCACTGATGGACTCCCATGCCCTCAACCACTGCACCCACAGCTAGGTAGTCAAGCTTGGTATTTCCCAGCTTACTACCAACAGTATCACTGGTGTCCAGGTGAAGAAATTCAGGGAGTAATAGTCTGAGCATTGAAACAGTCTTTCTACAACATCCCACTCCTGATGCCTGCTAGCAAGCAGCAACATTTTCCAGACAGTAGGTCAGATTGGCAGATGGCTTTCATTCCCCACAAGCAGGGAGTCTCCCAGCAACATCATTCACCATTCCCGCTTGCCACATGGTTTAGATTCAGCTGGCTCAAATGTTTCACTGGACAGAGCTCTCAGACAGGGAGTTGCCACAGTATTGAATCTATTTCACAGTTAGAGATCTGTGTGTGGAGCAGGAAGGAGCCTTCTCCCAAGCCAGAAATCACCAGCTTCCAGCCTTCACCATCATGGGAGTTTCCACTTTCCAACCTGATGCACAGCTACTCTGCCTGACCTCTGCTGCAGCTGAAGGTTCAGGCTTTTGATGCTGTAGCTCTCAGAATGGACCTGGTTGATTTCTTTCTTGTCATCTGTGATGCTGTGCAGTCTACTGACCTGCCCTAACAGCTCATTTACTTGGTGACACAGATCCTAAATGAGAACAACCCTCCTGATAGCTAAAAGGCCATTATCATTCTCAAAGTCACAGCAAGAAGGTCCACGTGATTTTGCTGCCTGAGACCTGCAAAGCTTCATCCCCCTTTTCCAGCTCTGTGTGTCAGTCAAGCCCTCTGTTGCTACAGGGAAAATTGCTCTAGTGGCTGATGGAGACCAGAAGCTGTCGCCATCATAACTGAGGACATGGGTGCTGGTGTGAGCAGAGGTACTAGTTCCCTTCTGTGCTAACTGCTGTATAAACAGTCGCCACTGAGAGCTGTACTCTGGGCCAGAACTTAGAGAGGCCTCTGCCTCATACCTTCTGGAGAAAAACTTTACCTTTCTTGAGCATGAATTATATGTGCAAGCCCAGAGCCACTTTTGATCATAAACAGCTGGCAGAGCATATTAGAAGCTGATGGAGCTTGCTACCAGCCACAGACTCATCTAGCTGTCCTCACTGACCACCCCAAAGTTCTTCCCAGAAGATCAAGAAAGTTTCAAAGCAGACTAGAAACACGGCAGAACTAGAAACTGCTGTGTAAACAGTTGTCTCTTGACTAGAGGCACAGGTAAACAGGAAAGATTGCAGTGTTTTTAACTATTAGATGAATGAGACTTTAAATGAAGCTACCAGACGACATAAACAAAAACATGGCACAGGTAAACTGTAAAACTCCCTGAAATAGGAACCACAGAACTTCTGAGCTGGAAGGGACCCATAAGGATCATCTAGTTCAACTCCTGGCTCCACACAGGATCAGCCAAGCCAGAGCATGGGACTGAGTGCATCATCCAGATGCTTCTTGAACTCAGACAAGCTGGGTGCTGTGACCCCTTCCCTGGGGAGCCTGTTGCAGTGCCTGATCACTCCCTCATAAAATAATCTCTTCCTAATCTCCAAACTAAACCTCCCCTGTCTCAGCTTTATGCCATTTCCTTGGCTTCTATCAGTGGTCCCCAAAGAGAGGAGATCAGCACCTTCTCCTTCACTCCTCCTCATCAGGAAGCCACAGGCCACAATGAGATATCCCCTCATCTTCCTCTTCTCCAGCCTGTACAAATCAAGGGACTTCAGATTCTCCTTGTAAGACTTCCCCTCCAGACCCTTCCCCATCCTTGTTGCCCTCCTCTGGACACTCTCCAGTAGTTTTGTATGCATCCAAAACTGCACCCAGTACTCAAGGTGAGGCGTTTGACCTTGTTAAACTTCCTGCTGTTGGTTCATCAGACTGCCCAGCTCTCTGATCTGCCCAGGTCCCTCTGGAGGCTTCTCCACCCTCCACACAGTCAACAGCTCCTCCCAATTTGGTGTCATCTGCCAATTTACTTAAGACACCCTCTAGTCCTGAGTCCAGGTCATTTATGAAAACATTAAAAAGAACTGGGCCTAAAATGGAGCCCTGGGGGACATCACCAGTGACTGGCTACCAGCCAGATGTAAACACATTTACTCTCTGGGCCCCACCTACCAGCCAACTGGCCACCCAATGCATTATGGCTTTATCTAGCTGTGTGCTGGACATTTTGTCTAACAAGTATTGAAAGCCTTACTGAAATCAAAAAAATAACATCAACTTGGAAATTACTGGTTGCTAGAAATGTACATTGCTAGGAGTTACCAGTGCTAGCAATTTACAAGGGCTTAAAAAGCAACCATAAAAAAAAGGAAGAAAAATCTATCCCAAGCTCTTAAGAACTGTGACACTCCCTCTGAGCAGGGGATGTACTGTGTCAGAGACAGTTGCCATATAACAGGCCCATTCTATATCCTTTCCTGGCTGTCTCCTGCTTACCACAGCAGTTCAGAGCCCTGCTGCGAAGATACACTTTCGATGTGGCTCACAACTGACTTATATTCTACTGGAGAAAAATACCATCCTCCTGAGTCCAAGGCTGGCTTGGGCTGGGAACAACGCAGGTCTTTTCCTCTCTCTTCTAAATCAGCTCAGTGTCCTCTTAGTAGCTGTGAAGCACTTTAGATGCCTTTAGATGAAAGATCTCCAGTGGTACTGTGCAAACCAATCACAGTATAATTAGCATCAGCAGAGCAATGCAGAGAAGGTTATGAGTCAATGATCAGCACAGGCATATGATTAGCCTTGTTGTCTATTTGATTTTCATAAAAGAACAGCAGACAAGTGAGAAAACCACGGGGGAACCCGCGCAGGACACCTGTGTCTCAGCTCTTGCAGGTGGTCCATCCCCTCAGCACATGGACAGCACATGTTGTCCTCCCTTTGCCTTAGAGTGCCTGCATATAGAAATGGAGCAACCATTTTCCACTGTTGGTGATCTGCTTGCTGATGGTACTCTACACCCTAACCCAGATATTAACAGAGCAGTGCATGCTGAAAGGCAAAATCTGCAAATTTAAATTAAAACAGAACAAAACAAATTTTTCAACTACAAAGCTTTCAAGCTACATGTTTCTTCTGAAATGTTATGTCTTTGAGATCTTTCTTTGACTGAAGATCCTGCAAGGCTCTTTGTTGCTATCTCCAAGGAGCTGATCTGCCTCAGACCATTAAAGCCACAGACCCTGCAAGCCTACCTGCCCAGTATGCTCTCCCAGTTAACTTAAGAAACCAAGCCTCCAGTCTTGCAGAGGCCCTTTTCTAGAAAGGGTGGAACACCTGGAGGGCTGGAGCACATCTCCTGTGACGACAGGCTGAAAGACTTGGGGTTGTCCAGCTCTAGGGAGACCTTACAGCAGCTTGCCAGTACCTGGACTACAGGAAAACTGGAGAGGGACTGTTCATAAGGGCACACAGTGTTGTGACAAGGGAAAATGGGGAGATTTAGCCTAGTTATTAGGAAGAAATTTTTCCCTGTGAGGGTGGTGATGCCCTGGCACAGGCTGCCCAGAGAAGCTGTGGCTGCCCCTGGCTCCCTGGGAGAGTTCAAGCCCAGGTTGGATGGGGCTTTGGGCACCCTGGGCCAGTGGAGGGTGTCCCTGCCCGTGACAGGGGGTTGGAAATAACAAAGTTTGGCTTTGAGGTCCCTTCCAACCCAAATCATTCTAGGATTCTATGATCTTGGAGAAGTGTTGAAGGTTACAATACCTTGGCAGGCACAGCCTTGGGAAATTTATGGGATTTGTACCAAGCTGTGCTACAACAGTAAATTTAAAAAATCCATCTCTAGTTGCCTTCTAAGTGAGCTAGTGGAACAATGTGATATCTATGATCAGAGTTTCAGCAAATAGAACAGATCACAGACTAATCGAATCATAGAATGCTTTGGGTTGGAAGGGAACTCAGAGATCACCTAGTTCCAACCCCACTGCCATCGGCAGGGACACCCTCCACTGGATCAGGTTGCCCAAAGCCCCATCCAACCTGGCCTTAAATGCCTCCAGGGATGAGACTTCCAAAACCTCTCTGGACAACCTCTGCCAGGGCCTCACCACCCTCATAGTAAAGAATTTCTTCCTAACATCTAACCTAACCCTGCCCTCTTTCAGCTTGAAGCCATTACCCCTTATCCTATCACTACACTCCCTGATGAACTGTCCCTCTCCCACTTTCCTGTAGGACCCCTCTAAGTATTGGTAGGTGGCAATCAGGTCTCCCCAGAGCCTTCTCTTCTCCAGGATGAACAAGCCCAACTCTCTCAGCCTGTCTTCACAGGAGAGGTGCTCCAGCCCACTGATCATCCTTGTGGCCTCCTCTGAGCTCACTCCAATAGTTCTACGTCTTTCCTGTACTGGAGACCCCAGAGCTGGATGCAGTACTGCAGGTGGGGTCTCATGAGAATGGAGTAAGGGGGACAGAATCACCTCCCTCGACCTGCTGGCCACACTGGTCTTGATGTATCCCAGGACACAGGTGGCCTTCTGAGCTGCTGGCACACACTGCCAGCTCATGTTGAGCTTGTCACCATCAGCACCCTCAAGTCCTTCTCCTCAAGGCTGCTCTCGATCCATTCTCTGCCCAGCCTGTAGTGGTGCTTGGGATTGTGCTGACCCACCTGCAGGATCTTGCACTTGGCCTCACTGAACTTCATGCAGTTTGCATGGCCTCATCTCTCCACCCTTACAGAGTCCCCCAGGATGCCATCCCTTCCCTCCAGCGTGTCAGCCTCACCACGCAGCTTGGTGTTGTCAGCAGACTTGCTGGGCTGCACTCAATCCCACTGTCCATGTCACTGACAAAGACGTTGAACAGTGCCAGTCCCAGTACTTGGGAGTCCCTCCCAACCCAGACCATTCTATGATTCTGTGATTTCTCCCAGGTACAAAGGCTGTCCCAATGTGCCTTTTTTATTCATACAACAGCACTCATTAAAATCCATAAAACCTGCCTGTGCTTCCAGACCGATGCTATGTAATTGAGTAGTGTGAGTTTACAGTCATTAGACATTGATGAACACAGCAGAGTTACTGCTAAAAAAACTTCCTGCTGACATCCAGATTGCAGGACTCTTAAGACCAATCATAAGAATCAAATAGAGACAATGTTTTAAATTAAGTAGAAAACTATCAAAGACATTTTACTTCACCTAAATGGACACAGTCTTAATTACATGTATAATGCATTGTAAAATTTATTTTATTTGCTTCCAACATTTTCCCATCTGAGCAGGAAGCTTTTAAAACAGCAGTTACCTTATCACTTTGAATCTCATTTTCTGCTTGCAAGTCATGTTGTGTCTGAGCCAATCTTTTTATACAAATCTTTATCACTGGTAGGCAGTCGTATTAAAAAATTAATAATGGCCACTTCGTTTTCCAGAACTTGTAATTGTCTTACCACATAATTGTGAATGGAAGGTAGGGAAAAAGGAAGATGTGGGTTTTGAAAACTTTCACAGACTGAGGTGGAAAGGCTTAAAATGGTGGGGTCTGCAAGAAGGAATGTGGACAAAGAAATCAACACACTCACTACTGGCAATCACCAGACATTTTCATACTGGGCATGCAAATACCTAGGTGAAATTAGTGCAAGAAAAGGGGCTGCAAGGACAGAATTGGCCACATGCCTACATTTTCAGGAGGATTTTTGTGTGTCTCATTCTTTCACTGCTCTCCTTTATCCACCCTCTTTTTTGCTGCATTCTACCTTCTGTTTTCACTGCTATTGGGCCTAGATTTCTTTTCCTTCACATCAGGTTACACCATTTTACTAGAAAGAATATTAGGATATGTGTTTTTCCTATGAGCATATAAAAGAAAATATGTGGTTGCCTAGTAAGGTAATAGGAAAACTCAGCTGGACAAGGCCCAGAGGAACTTAATCCAGCTGCTGCTGTTCTGACCCGTGCTGTGCCTAGAGACACCCAGAGATCCTTTCCCACCTAATTTATTCTGTGAGTCTATGGCCTTTCTTTTAACTCAAATATCTATAGGCTTAGGCTTCTTACTGACTTGGTTGACCCTGGCTGTCTTTCCTGTTCAAATCATACCTACTCCGAGTTCTTTCCAAATCCCAAAACATTTTTCTCCTTTCTCTCTACAGAAAGACACATGCAGTAAGAATGAAAACCCTGAAACTCATAAACCAACACTGGTATGTATCCAAATTAAAACAATGCTGTACAAAGTACTCCATTCCCAGAATTTCATCAGTTTGAGAGCTTCTGTTCGCTTCCTACCATCATAACAGAGCTGCAGTAATTTTTGTTCTGGCTTGTTTAAATAAGATCATAAAGATCCCTGATGACTACTGAATAACTGGCTCCAAGTCAAAGATTAGCACAACTATAAAATTAATAAAAGTGCAATCTGCTATCCAATCCATTTGAAACCTTAATTCACTCCATTATAACTGGAATCATATTGGTCAGGCACTAATAAGAAACTAGCCTACATTTATGACGTACACTTACATTTTGCTATAATTTTAAATGCAGTATTGATTAGAGACTATAAGAAGTTAGATAGGAATTTGATCAATAGTTCCACTATGAAAAACAAAGTATCACAAACTATTTTGAGAACAGGCTTAAAGGCCAACCCTCATCCCCTCCATGAAGCATGCAAAAGTCACAATGAAACTTGAAAAATCAAGTAGCCTGTTATCAATGGTTTAATCTACATAAAAGTGGCATTAATTCAATAATGCTGTACATCTTCACAGAATGATCACAGACTTAATTTCTGTGTTTTAACAAAGTATATGTCAAGCATTGTATTACTATTATTATTATTATTGCTCATTCCAGGTATGTTAAGTCTACACACCAGAAATAAGCCATTAGTCACAACAATAGATTATTGATTTTTAGAAAGCATGAAGCATTTAATAACTGGAGAAGGAAATACAGGGATAATTCAGTATTACATGATCAAATGTAGCTATGTTGTAAATTATAGAATCCACCCTAATGAAGTCAAGACAAAACTGACAGTAACTCCAGTAATAATTGCATCATTATTTCCAAGATGCTTTAATCTTAATGCAGCATATTTTTGCTAGACCCCATCAATAATTACTGTAGAATCATAAAAAGTTAATAATGCCACAGAATCATGAAAAGTTAATAAATGATTCAAACTTAAACTAGTGAAAGCCCACCCTTCACATGTCTTCTTACATGGGTTCTCCCATTCACCTGTTCGTGTGATCAGGTTGTAAAGGAAAATTACATAAGAAGTGTACAGCAAGGTTTTAGGGGAAGTTTTGAAAATGTTGGGCAAAACAGCCTGGCTCTTGGTGCTGACTCTCTGCAAACATTTAGAGTCTTTGCTGCAAGGTTGCTACAGACCACAGCCAGCCATGGGATCCTAGGTATGTCCAGTCTGATGCAGATCTCAATCCAATCCCAGTGAGTACAATAAACACATCACCCAGAAGTAAGAGGATAAAGACCATTATGAACAACCATTTGGTTTCTTAAACTGTGTAACAGCTCCTTAAAAATTGACCATGTGCTTAGTAAAATATTGATTAATCATTAATCTAACAACCATTTCTAAAAATCTATCTGCAAGAGAAATCTTGACCACTAAATCATTCTGCTTCAAGACAAAGATGCATCTTTATTCCTGACTCTTTGACTTAAAACTGCAGTGTTCCAGGAAGAGCTAATACAGTTTATCATTGTATATTTATACCAATGTCACAGACATCCTTACATCTTACAAAGCCTGAACTTCTGAATCAAAAGTATTGGTTTAGGCATGGGATCAAGCTGAAAGATAATCTGTGAAGACTCATGAACTGTTAAATTGAGGGTCAATCTTTAATCATTGCTGCGAGCAATCATCATCATTTCATGTCTGTTAAGACCTGAGTGCCCATTTTGCACCATGTGCATAAGATAAAACAACTTTCAAAACACCTACTCCCAGCAATACCACTCTCTCACAGATTTCTTGCAAACACATCTGCATAGGGGCAGCTTTCAAAGTCTTTTCAACAGCCCCACTGAGTTCACAGCATGTATGTGACGTGCAAAGCTACCTGTGTGAGAGAACATATGATCCGACTTTAAGAAAGTGATCTGAGAATTCCTTGTACTATATCCAAGATCACAGAAATTCCTGGTGAAATACACCACTGGAGTGCAGTGTGACTGTAAGAGAAAAAACGCTTACTGTGAAAATGCTGGGATGCAGGGGTGAACTGAGGGGGGCCTCCCTCCTTACTGCCCTAGAGGTCACAAAATTAATCATGAAACCTGAAGTGTACAGGTGAGCTAGAAACATGGAAACACTGAGCATCACTTCTCCAGAAGGCGGGATTTTATTTTATTTATTACCACGTCCTGCTTCATTCATAATAGCTTGATTTATTTTGTGTTACTTGGGTGCTGGTAGCTGGATTATCTGTTTGTGGTACCATAATTTAGAAGCTATTTGCTTCCCACACAAGGGCACCCAAATGTTCTGTCAGCAGCTGGGGAAGTTCCAGGTTGGTGCAATACCATAGATTTGTAAAGGAAGCATATAACTTGGCCAACTGGTTCCTAGAGCTGGTCTTTTTAACTGTGTTGGAATTTCTAGAGAGAGGAAACTCCAATATTCTTTAAAAGCTCAATTGCTTGTATGAATCTGTTCGCTGTCAGACTGATCTCAATGACTTCATCCTGGTAACACTGCTAAAACAAAACCCTCTTTTTGATCGTCTGGAGTGGTTGGTCAGGAGCCAGAAGTCAAGTCCTTTGCAAGCCTGATTAAATTGGACACGATGCTTAAAGAGATCTATTTTACTTTTAAAAATTCTCCTGATGTCAAAACGGGTTTGATGTTACAAAATACACTTCTGACATCTTGCTTTACCCTGACGTTTCTCAAAGCCTTCCTACTGAAGTTCTGGGAAGGCTTGATTATTGCATTTAGGGTTATTTAGTCTGGATTTGTGAGTCACGATGAATTCCTTCCCATGCCTTTTTAAAACTTAATATAACTTAGGCAAATTAAGTATCATGATAAATAAACTCAGGCATATTCCTACAGTCCAAACAAAAAAATGTGTGTTCACAGATGCAGACCAGAGAAAATGGTGCAACTGTGTCACAGAGGAGTTCACAGTATGACAGTGCACACACCTGCAATGATCTCCAAATTTTCATATATCGCAGCAAATACATAGCTCAACATTTACAGGAGGAAAAACAACTTTATAAAAGGGTAGCCAATGGCAGGACAAGGGGGAACGGATTAAAACTAAAGGAAGGAAGGTTTAGATTAGATATTAGGGGGAAGTTTTTTACAGAGAGAGTGGTGAGGTGCTGGAACAGGCTGCCCAGAGAGGTGGTAGATGCCCCATCCCTGGAAGTGTTCAAGGCCAGGTTGGATGGGGCCCTGGGCAACCTTGTGTAGCTCCAGCCCTGAGGTTGGTGGCCCTGCCTGTGGTGGGGGGGTTGGAATTCTGTGATTCTTGGGGTCCTTTCCAACCCATGCCTTTCTATGATTCTATGAACATTGTGTGCTGAGGTGAGAAAATATGAAAAACCCTCATATCTTTGAAGTATGCAAAGAAACAACAAGTACCACATCAACTGCTCTAACATAATCCGTGAGAAGCATAAAAATCTAAGTATACTTCTGAGAAGGAGACTAAAAATTGAACTGCTGCATTCACTGATAATATCGCCCTGCTCTCATAAGGAGAGAGTGACCCATGTTACCTATTTTGTCACATGCATTTACACATTGTTATTTTACGTATTGTTATTTTAAGCCAAATTAAAGTTGCCTAGCCACTGCTGGAAACACCTTCCACAGTAACGTGCAGAGTTCTGCACACACAATACAGACAACCAGCATGAACGGCACCCAGTTTCATAACCAATTTTCTTAAAATCTTTATACAACCAATTCTTAAAACCGGATTTTCTATCTGTAACCTACTAAAGCTATGGGGGGGTTTAAACTTATAAATCGGCAAAATGCATTTGTACTTAAAAAAACCTGGACATTCAATCTCTCTAAGTGCTGCATAATTAAAAACCCACAATTCTTTCTTTGACAAACCTGGTTATATAGGAAATTGAAGTAATTTTCAAAACTGTCAGCTTCTTTCAGGACACGGTGAAACAGTTAAAGCTGCAGGCTCACAGCATTGTTCTTCATTGCCAAATGCGTATTTTGTTGCTCATAAAGACAAAGAATTTTTGGTATCTTTAATCTCTTCCTTGAAAACTGCACTGAATTCACTGATGTAAACCCTAAGACGTTATTCAGGCTGTCAAAGGGATTATTTGTGATGGGAAATTTTCAGGATAAAAAGGGAGGATACAAAACAGGCTTGCTGTGTCTGCAAGTGACAATACAATCCTTCTTTCATTTATGTTTTAAAGAAAAATAGAGTAAAGTAGCTAATCCCTCTTGAGCAATCCCGTAATGTTAAAGATGTCCTCAAGAAGCTGACTATAAAAGATTAATCTGCTTTTTTTTTCCAGGGTGCCCAATTTTGGCCATGAGTTATCTGTGCTTTTTGCCTAGCTGTGAAGCATCTAGAAGGACAGCAATTCAAGAAAGCTATTTCAGGAGACACATATTCTCTGAGAGAGATTAAGCCAATTTTACAATACAGAGTCTGGAACAAAGGAGGTAAGTGGTGGAGAGACAAAGAAAGCAAACTGTAAGGAATGACAGAGAAATAGGGAACATAAAGAGACACTTAGAAAGAGCAACAACGAGAAACAGATACATGTGCTGAGTGAATAAAACAAGCAGCAGTGAATCCCACGAAACAGAAGTGACTGAAGCATGGGGATTATGCAGAAGCATCACCCTGCTACGAGAGGAGCTCCCCCGCATTGGCACAGCATCTGTCAGCATCAATTCACACAGGCAGGCTAACTGGAGGGTCTAATGACAGGCAGTTTATACAACACCAGCAGATGACACGTTCCCCAGGGCACTCTGTCCTCGCAGCATCCTGGTGGATGCTTGCACCGCACCGACGGAGGAAGAAGGCACAGGGCTTGGACCAGCCATAAATAAAACACCTACAGCAAGGGGAAGGATTGAGCTGGCATGCTTGAACTGCTGGAAGATCCTCCTTTTCTGCCTCAGCATGGATCAAAACCATGAAGTTCCACTTTGTGGACATTGTACATTGCTGCCGCCCAGAGACACTGGTCGCTGTGGGTATTTGGAAGCTAATTCAGCACAGGGTGCCTTTATAGTCAATGCTTGTATTAAAATCTGCCTGGGATTCTTCATCATTTTCTAGGAGAACTGGACATCACCTTGTCAAAATTAAAGCCTCTATCCAAAACTGAGATCCTAGGATCACATGTCCTTCATGCAATTTTAATCGTATCATTAAAGCTCTAAGACAATCAGCATTTTTTTTCTGAGACAAGTGACTTTTTTCAAAGAAATACAGAGAAAGGCACTTCTAATACATTCAGTATCTCTTACAAATGCTGCCTTGAGGACCAGAGCACACAGAAAAAGACACTTCACACTCCCCAAACACTTCTCAAAATTAGAGGGCACTAACCAGTGCTCCCAAATACGCAAAAATGTTTTTCAGTTTTCAGAAAAAAAATTAGAATTAAAATGTGCCACGTAACTCTAAATTCACTTATTTTTCATAGCTCCCTAAATCCCGTTGTGATTCTGATGACAAACGAGTTCAAAAGGCACTTGTCTCACTTACACAAATGATTTCAGTATTGCAAAAATCCTCCTGCTAAAGAGTAGCTCAGCTGTTGGCTTGACCACATGCCATACTGGTAGGAAATTGTAGTCAGGCAAAGAAAGGAGAATGCTTTCCTTCTGTGCTTCTGTAAGTTCAAACTTTAAGAAAAAAAGATTACATTTGAACTGATATTTAAATATTCCATCTGTCTAAAACTAAAGCATCAAAAACTAAAAGGAAATTTTACCTCACCGTAGAAACAGAAATCCTATGAGGCTGTAACACACATACAGTTCAAATCAAAGTTTGCATCAGATAGGTCTGAGACTAGAGCACTGTATTTTGTAGCATTTTTCAGTTTATTCAAGTTGGTGGGAAAGGGAGAAGAGATTTGTTGTACAAAATCTTCAGTTCTTTGCAATGCACTTATACATCAAGTTTTCAAGAGCAAACAGTTTCCACTCAGCCTGCAAAAGCTTTCCTGGGGGCAAAATAATAAATTTAGCATGAAAAAGAAGGATTTTCAGATCAGAGAATTTGAAAGATGTCCAATGTCTTAGTTTTAATGGTGTTGCTTATTTGAGTCTGCCCCTCCTACCTTGTCAATGTCAGGATTACAATAATTTACAATAAAGCACAATGTGGCAGATACATCAGTCATACTAAAGTCACATGGTGATCAGTAACTCTTTAATCAGTTTAAGACAATTAAATTAAATCTGGTGCTAGAAAGTGGTAGTGTTTTCATGTGCAACAACACACACACCTCAGATAGATCTGACTCCAGTAACCGTTCTTGGAAACAAGTGTGAGAAAGAGAAGGAAAAAGGAAGTAGGTAGTGCCACATCAGCAGAAATTCCAGAATAAATGTCTCCTTGAATTATCTAGAGACCCATTATTGTAATAACTGCTGTTGAGTCAGAAGAGATTGGAGAAGGATTACTCTGGAGGAAACAGAAGCATGGCTCGCTTATTACTTCTTTTAAAAACACCATTTGGACACAATGGCTCAAAAGCTGTTCCCATGCTTTCCCTCTGAAGTCACAGTTGTGGGGATGCTGTTTACTCCTAGTGTGCAACTATCCTTCCAAAATCTATTAGAAAATGCAATTACCACACCACATTACAGTTCCTGTCACTAATGATAAGCATCAAACACAATGCAAAAGCAAGTATAATCACTTTGACCCACCAAACTCAAAGCCAGCTTGCACTCAGCTTCTTCCCCACAATCCCTAGCATAAGTTTTGTCCTAGAAAGCTAACATCTGAAATGGGATGAAGGCAGAGAAAGAATACAACACATAGAAAGCACTGCGAGATCAAGACCTCAGGCCAGTTCAACAGTTCCCTAAGAAGGAAACTAGGATTCACCATGCTCTGCAGTTCTCCGGCTTCTACACCTCGCGTTGCCTAGACCTGAGGGAGCTTAGTTGTTTTGACAATTTATTCCCTGCCTGTTGGAAATTGTGCCCCTGTATGCAAAACACAACTCCACCAGTTCCAATTTTACCTATCCCCACCTTCAACCAGCACACATCATGTGGAAAGATGTTAAGGATGGACTCTTTAAACCACATCTTGCAAGGAAGAGTTGAAAAACAATGGGACCGCTGTGCTGAAGCATCATTAAGGATGTTCGTGACAGCACTTTGTCACATATGTCCCAGCAAGTGAAGAAGAGACAGTCCACAGTTTTGGTAACAAATGCCATCATAAGCCAAAACTATGTGAAAAAGTATGTTAGAAACTTTTTCCTGTTATCCCAGATGCTGCTTCTTGTACTTTCTCTCATGCTTGCCTACAATCCATAGGACCACTTTAGTGATCAGGCTGGGCCATCAATAGGCCTCAAACAGGCTGCAGTACACTGTTTGTACTTGCTGGGATAGATCCTGGGCATACTAACAGCTACGAGCTCTGCAACCCAACAGCTCTGCTGTTCTCAGCCCATCACTGACTCCAAAGGGCTCTGGAAGGTCCTGGAGTCTGCACTTCTATTTAACACATGTCAGCAGCTAGGAGCATTGGTCCTCAAAGACCAGGTAACTCAACCAGGTACTCAAAGCAGTGCCACATGTCAGCAGGAAAAACAAAATCGGTCTGATTTTGTTGCAACATCTTATATGTAAGTCACAGTTGGATGAGAGCCTCCTGAAGGCTCCTTTCACTGATGCTGACTGTAAACAGTGCTGCAAAGGGGCACGAAGAGAATATTAGTCTCGTGTACTTGATAATTAATTGCTTATGTCTTCAACAAAATGTAATATACCAAATCTTCATAGACATTTGGTGACAAATACCAGACTGTAATGTTACCTCTTAATAATATAATAAAGAACCTCCTAGAGAGCTGCTTGCATTATTTGGGAGAGGGGCTTGGACTTGAAAAGTAGCTAAAAATTAGTTTAATGATTCCCTATTTAGCCTTTTAATCTACTCTTAATGTGACACTGTGTTTTTCTAATTAGGGAAATGTTGATTTAACATTTATGTCATTGCAGATTAGACATCCCATGCTATCCCTCTATTATTAAAAAGTTCATATTTTGAACATGAAAAGGAATTTGTAGAATCAGCATAAGGTTTAAGTTCTTATAATAAGGCAGGTTCCATAAAGTAATATGAGTGTGAGGAAAATTAACTGGAATGAAACAGAAATGCAGTTAGTCACCGAGATGAGAAGTGTCAGGTTTGTACAGACTGAAGCACAACGTATCATGTCCAAACCATCTATGATACCTTGTTTCCAGCCCTGCCATCAGAACCTCTTTGAACACACATACGCAGCATCCTGGGCAGTTAGCAGATACCTACTGGCAGGGCATCTGACATGACAACCAAGGCTCAGATTTCTTTTTTTAAAAGCAAATACCTCAAAACTTTTAATCACAGGACCACACTTCATGGAAGACAGCTGGGGGAGGCAGAACATTCTGGGGAGCAGGCCTATAATAATATTTAACCAACAATCTCTTTTCCTACTCATGATCACCTAATATGTCTGCTGCCAGATTATTTTTGCATGGAAAAATGTTATCAGGAAACCAGGCAACATGTTTTCAGCTGTCCTGCACGCACCTTTAGCAACTGTAGCCATATGTCCCACAACAAATAAACTTTCGTGGTTGCTTCATCTACAAAATAGGGCCCATCCTGACCCATTCAAACCAGCATGGGGCTCAGTATCTGGGATAGCTCGTCTAAAACCCACTTCCTTCAGTCTCAGAATCACAGCAGTAGGAAAAGAAAAAACCCTTCAGTGGTCTTTAAGATTTACAGGGGCTTTTCAGACTGAATGGCTACTATCAATCATCTCTGCACTCCCAGCAGGAAATTAGATTTCCTGTTGTTTAATGCTGCGATGCTTGACATAAGTCTGTGAATTTGTAGTTCCAGTAGTGCTATATTAAAAAGCTATACTGTGGACAAAGAGGGGAAGAAATATGGGTTTATAAAATGTAGCAGAGAGGATGCCTTCTCAGACACTACCTCTCTGCTTTTGGCTGATTTTTAATTTAAAATTGTGTTTTAATCAGCAAATTACATGGGAAGACAACAAAAGTACATTTATCGGGCAAAAATTACTCTTCCTCCTTTAAAAAGATTTGTTCTTATATTCATTTCAGTCCTGCATACGGGAAGAACAATTTCTGTCTCTGTCATAGGCTGAGAACCAAGCTCACCATTCATACATTTACATGTCTAAAAATCTTCAGAGCTGCTTGCTTCAGGCAATCCATTTGAAACACCTCGTTCCTGATGGTGTTTAGTTGGTTTCTTCTGAGGTTATTGCTTGTTTTTTCCTCATTTTTAACCTGTCTCTACCTGGTGGGACAAAATAGTGACCCATTTTCTCAGCCATAACAGCTCCTCAGTTTCCCCAGGGAGCAGAGATAGAGATTCACTAGGAAGCTGGGCATTTATCAGTGGCACATCCCTGTGAAAGGCTGCAAGGCCCATCTACCTTCCTGCACTGCTGCCTGCCACAGCTGCAGCTGGGAAGGCCCCATGCCAAGCTTTACTAGTGCTTTTACTATGCTTTTTCTCTGTTCTTATCTAGTGCAAGAAAAGCCCATTCTAGTCAAAAGGAAAAACTACTCCTCACATTAGATTAAGCACCCAGGGATCATCTGATGTGTTTTAGGGGCTAAGCTGGTAGAACAGAAAGTAAGGAGTGCATGTAAGGGAACTGTATCTCTTGGCTGGAAAAAACACTGCAAAAAGGGTGAGTAAGGGTTAGAGAGATCCTGGAGGGACCCGTGCCCTTGGAGAAAGCTCAGTGCTCAGGAACTCTTGAAAGCAACCATTCAGAGTGCCCATTACACCTGCTGCTGAAGCACTCTCAAACCTTTCACAGATTACAGTGGAAATGGGAGAAGTCTTACACAACACCCAGCATTACAATAATTATTTTGATTGTTCTTAGTATTTCTCCTGTGGAAGAGCACGTCACCTCATGATTTGGGCTGAAGAATGAGCATTGCATCCAAGCTACACTAGACAGGTGGCTTTGAAGATAGTCAGTCACAGGCAATTATCTACTTTTCGCCATCTAAATTTGATGGACACTTTCATCCTCCTTGGAAACCCAGAGCTGACCTCCTTTGACATGAAAACTGTAGATAACTGCCTTATATGCACCAGTTAAAACAACCTGGGAGCAATCACTTCTGTAACTCTACTGCTGGTCATCTCACAGCCCCTGTGCTAGCCAAGCTCTTCGATCAGACTTACAGGATAGCTGTGCCTCATCTAAATTTTATGTTCCACCTGAACAGAAATCAGAGCTGAGTGTTGCACTCTAAGCCTGTGAAGCATTAGGCTGTGAGATCAGACATCACATTCAGTAAAGCCTAACCCTTGTGCAGCAGCAAGATGAATACAGTTCTGAGAAACATCAGGAGATGTGAGCAATCACTGGCTGCTGACCTACATCTGCAACTACTGCCTATTCTTTACTAAATACCACAGGACCAGGGAGCAAATCAGGTAGAGGCAAGTTTTGAAAACACAGCATCTCGTTGCTCTTGTATGCTTGTACCTAAGATCTGGCTAATCATGCAGGATTGTTTTCAGGGGAACTCAATGGCACTGAGTATGAAGATGGGTAGTAATGTTACCAAGTAAGAAAGCATTCTTCCTGAAAAATAATATGGTTAACAAATGACTTAATTCCTACAGGGCAGAGCTGCCTTCTGTGTAGGCTTGGGAACTGAATGCTGCACTCACCTCAACAAAGATGAAGCAGGGGATAATGGAGTAACTTCTCTGGGTATTGTTTCCTAAAGCCATTTCTCATCACACTTCTTGGGGAGGCACTGTTCAAAACTTTATTATCCTGAAAAAGAAAAGACAAAGGTATTTCAGTATGTTTCACTTTTTTGCAAACTTCAGATTTAATGCAATGAATTTCCTAATATTGAGCACTGACATACTGGACTGAGGATAAAGGTCCAACTTGTGGTTGTACACAGTTACCTGAGAAGGTAGTCTCTTTGCAGAACAAAAGCAAGAGACAGACACAGGTGACAAGATACATCACCTACAGAACAAAGAAGCACAAGGAGTGCAGCCATTTTACTCAATCACAAGGAAAGGCTTTGTCCCCAGCACTGTAAACTTGGATTTTCAGCACAATGTCCCCCTTGCAGTGCGTTCTAAATCAAGAGGTTTTGGTGATCAACCTCTGAAATTGTACTTTAAAAGACACAGTTATAGTACATTAATAGTACACATGATCAAAATATTAATCTGTATGTAGTGTGACCTGCACCAAGACGACAGCATCTCATCTGCACAAAAAAACCCAAACCCATAAAACAAAAACCCAAAGAGAAAACACAAGAAAACAGGAATGAAGAACTTGAGCCTTGTTGCAGAACCTTTCCAGCCTACTATAAATTCATACATTAACTCACAACCCCCTATATATTTAGCATTACTCTGTGCTACTGGCTATTCCAATTAACATAACCGTGTTAACGCTCTGTGATAAAGAGCCTAATCTCTTTACAGCACAAAAAAGCAGGAAAGGAGAGAACAGAAGACTAACATGTAGAATTTATTACTGAGAGTGTGTGTGATTTTCTGCATGCATGAGGTGACACATCAAGAAGCTACGTCTAGCTTAAATGATTTTACAGAGAGGAACAGGCTATCAGGGAAGAGGGGGCTGGAAAAGCAGCATGTAGCTCAGGGCTGCCAGGTGCAGGCTTGCACCGAGCATTAGGCACAGAAAATGGAAATACTTTGCTACCAATTTTAACGTGAGCACATCAAGCAAGAACACAGAATAAGGCAGGCCTGAGCTCACTTACAATGCTCACACAGAAACTCTGCCCTGATCATAAGCATCTCCACAGGCCAGGGCCAGGGGAAAGGAAGGGTGTGAAACTTTGTGTATTTTCCAGATGCTTTACACAGTATCTTCCCCCAGCTCTCTGACCTCACTGGCATCTGGGTGGCAATTCAGGCCTTGGCATATAGAAACTGTGAAGTTCACAAAGGGGTCAGGGCTTTCTCACCAGCTCTCAGTAGTGTTACTGAAGAAATACTATCAGAGCACTGAGTTCAGCAGAGGTTATGAAGCCTGACTGAAGAGCTGGATCAGCAGGCAGTGCTTGTCACCGGCACCGTGACATAGGCTCTTGCTTTGCCACCTATCTACTGCTTAATGTATTTCTCAGCTCTTCAGAATTTGACCTAAAGCTGTAAAATACACAATATATACGATGGTTTTGGTAATGTGGTTCTAGGCACAGCAAAGCTATAGTGACTCCAGTGAAGCCATATCTCATTTCACAATGGCTTCTGAACCATCAACCACTAAAAACTGCAGTTCCAAGCTAAACAAAATGCTGATGAAATGCTAACTGTGACACACTTCAGACACTGCCATCCTATACCGTATCCCTATTGAGGGTTTGCATGGAAGGCTTTTTGGGGGGAAGAGGGGGGCATGCTGCAAGGGTGGCTTCTGCAAGAAGCAGTGAGAACCTTCCCATAGGTCCAACAGAATAAATAGCAGCTGGGCTCAAGGCTGGACCCACTGATGATGAGGCCAAGCCCATCAGCGACAGTGTTAGTGCCTCTGGGGTAACACAGTTAAGAAGGGGGTTAGAAAGAGGGGGAAAGCAAGCAGTGATTTCTGCCTCCAGAGAAAGGAAAAGATATAAGAAACTGTGCAGACACCTAGGCCAGTGAAGACGGTGGAGGGAGGAGGCACTGCAGGCCCCAGAGAGAAGGATGCCCCTATAGTCCATGGAGAAGACCACAGTGGAGAGGGTGTCCCCCTGCAGCCTATGGAAGATGATGGGGAGCAGAGATCCCACCTGCAGCCCATGGAGAACACCACGTCAGAACAGGCAGAGACGTATGAATGATGCTGTGACCCCATGGGAAGCCCACACTGGAGCAAGCCTGTGGCAGGGCCTGCAGCCTGTAGAGAGAGGGGCCCACACCACAGCAGGTTTGCTGGAGGGACTTGTGACCCCATTGGGGACCAGGCTGAAGCACTCTGGTCCTGAAGGCCTGCACGCCATGGAAGCCATAATGGGGCAGACAGTGAATAACGACGCCCCTGTGGGAAGGAGTCATGTTGGAGAAGTTGGTGGTGGAAGACTGTCTGCCGTGGGTGGGACCCCAGGCTTGAGCAGGGGAAGAGTGTGAGGAGTCCTCCCCTGAGGACAATGAAGCGCCAGAGACAATGCATGATGAACTGACCCCAACACTGATTCTCCATCTCCCTTGGCTTCCAGTGGGGGAGGGAGAGAAATCAAGAATAAAGTTGAGCCCAGGAAGAAGGAAGGAGTCAGGGGAGGCGTTATATGACTTGGGTTTATTTCTCATTATCCTAGTCTGTTTTGATTGTGTAATAAATTAGACGCATTTTATTCCATGTTGAGTCTGTTCTCCCCGTGACACTGATTGCAGAATGATCTCTCCCTGTCCTTATCTTGACTCCTAAGCCTCTCAATATCTATATTCTGCCCTGTCCAGCTTAAAAGAGGAGTGACAGAGTGACTTTGGTGGGCATCTGGCCTCCAGCCAGGGTAAAACCACCACAGTTCCAGTTATGAAATACAAATATGCTGCATTTTCAAAATGCCTATTTTCCCAAACATACTTCAACTTTACTTAGAAGATAAAATGGGGTTTATCTTAGAAGTTACTGCTACATCTTTAAAAAAAAAAAGGTAAGCTAATTAAACCACATTTGTACTGTGGAAAACATTTCCACTTATCCATGTTTTAGCAATATTTTTCACCAGCTCTTCCGCCATGTGGCTCTCCCTTTAACGTGGCAAACACATGGTGTCTGGGAGAATAATAGGTTAAAGAGTTAGAACAGCTTACAGAGCATTATTTCACTAAACTCTTTGTATCCTGGAGATACACTGTCAGCACGTTTTTTGCAAATCCTGTTTTTCTAAAGGCTTAGTGCAAAGATGTTAGTATCTTGGCACCTCCATGAATGCTTTGCTAGATCAAGCTTAGAAATAACTAAGATTTACACTGTCCTGTAACTTTGAGCTGTGCCTTCAGTTCCAACTGACTGCTGATTGTTCCTAACCAAAGCATAGAGCTTGAAGGCAACCCAAGAATTTCTGAAATGTTCTCCACAGACAACTGAAAGCAACTGCACAGATTAGCAAAGTAGCTGAGAGTTCTCCATCGTCATACAAAATGGCCTAATTTAATGCTAGGGGAATCCTAACGTCATAAATATGTATCCCTATGTTGTTCTTTTAAGCTTACTGTGCACCACTGGTTTAAAAAAGCTGCATTGCCTATGGGAAAACATTTTACATGTCAGCTTCTCTCCTATGTGGTGACACGTTTGTGTCAGACATAAGTAGTAAGAGACCTAACAGTTGCCTGATCAGGCCAGCTAATTCCCAGATTGTGGGAAAAAGCCTCAGCTAGCCTGTGCTTGTCAAGCTGGTCTTTTCATCAGCTCACTTGACACAAGAGAAAAGGGGAGGAACTGCATGATCTTGGTGGGAGCACCATTTTTTGTCTTCCTCCAGCTGGCAATGAGTCCTCTATGGACACAGACAGCAAAACACAGATTACAGCAATCACTAGCTGCTTCAGTCTGCAGAGCATTCAGGGATAACCCACTTTTGCTAAGGAATCAGGGAATCATAAGAAGATGTAAAACAAGTGTTTAGTGGCAGTCCTGTTTTATAATCCACTAAGATTCCTTTGTGTTAGAACAGATTTTCATAGCACAAAGACCCCGAACCATGCAAAGGCAAATAACTACAATATCAGCATCTGGTATTGTCTTCTCAATTTTTAATTTCTATTTTTATCAATTTGACTCGATTTTGAGGAACACATGTTAGCAAACCCTTAAAAGAGGTTTTTACATACCCCTAGCTTAACCTGTTTAAGGCCTGGTATGTAAGCCCTGCATGAGAGAATTGGTCACACTTCTCTATCTAATTAAGGACCACTGCAGAGGGGATATTAACAATCTGGAGCTCCGGTATTATGAGGTGCTTCTACCCTTTAAATAATATATATATACATAATTGTGTAATACAATATTTGTGAATTAATTAGCATTAGTCAGTTCTCATCTTGCTCAATTTACCCCACATGCCGTTCCAGAAAGCCCTTGAACTACAGTGTAGGAGGTTATTGTCTGACATCTCCTGGGAGAACAAGCAGAGACGTGGAGTATACGTAAGGGAACTGAAAATTAACTGAAAAAGACAGCAAAGAAAAAAGAATTCAAGCTGAAAAGATTTTCTTGCCGCGGGGATCAATCCAAGGGAAAAAAAGAAGAACGAGAGTCAGAAAGTTAAGGAAGGAAGGAAGAATGTTCTAAAAAAAGGCATTTTCTTACAGGTTACTAACCAGTAGAAGAATTTCTAAAAGCCCCATTCAGGTATGTTCTAAAGCTTTTTATGCCAGCACGTGGCAGACAGCAAAAAGGACGTATCTAGGACAAACTAGCATTTGCTGAGCCTTTATAGTATAGCTCCTGCAGCAGCATAGAGCTGATCACTGCCCTGCGTTATCTGTGCTCAAACCAAAGCATTGCTTGTCTGTCCCTCAGGAGACAGTGGTCTCCCTTATGCTTCTTAAATGATGTCCTGAACAGGTGAGGGGAGATGGACATTATGGCTTTACATATCGCTGCAGTGGGTATCTGGGCATCTGTGGGCAATACTGAAACCCACAAAAGCTAAGAGGCACTGTTTATCACAGCTTCCAATGTATATTTTTCATTAGCTCAGAGACTGCCAGCCTGAAATGCATTAAGAGCAGCAGCATTACCACTGGCACACGTGGGACATCACTCCACTGCAGAAGCCCCAGACTGCTCAGACCAGAGCTGAGGAGGGCAACCACTGATCATTTGGTACCATGATGTTATGCTAGCACAAAACAAACAAAGAAAAAAAGATTTTCTTTCCCTTCCCTTTTCCTCTACACAGTTTTATTATCTTTTCATCAGCAGCTAACGTGCTAAATAAAACGCAGATGTTTTATTACGAGGAACACAACTCTGGTAGTTCTGTAACAATTTTAAAGATAGTTAAAACGTAAGCATTTCCCTATCTGTAAATTAATTTAACTTTGCATTAACAATTTGCAACCTCTGATGGCAACCGGCTTCCAATAATGAAGGTCGTTATTCTCATTAAAATAATAATTCTGTTTACAAAAAAAACACTAAAATTTCTGCACCAGTCCACAAAGGACCAATCTGCCCAACTGACATACGAAACTGTGTATGTCAAAACTCCATTTAATTAAGAAAAAAAAAGCCAAACTAAAGCCACTGATGGAGATGATTATCCAAGCTTTTGCAGAGAACTGCACCATTAAAACCATTATTTATCACACTGCCTCTTACAGATCTCATTCTGAAGCAGAGTAATCTATTTCCTGTGAGGGAAACAGCACCAGAAAGAGTTGAAGTGATCTGCCAGACACCACAACACCACACAAGGACTCAAATGTCTAGGCTGAAGAAAGACGTATTATTCTCCAATTTTTGTCAAGTGCTCTATCCACTTGGCTACACAATCTCTACACTTGAAACGGACTTGCATGAGAACTATGCAGTTCTGATTGCACACTTAAGTGATAGAGGTTCCCTTTAGCTTGCTGCTGAAACCACAACAGAGGGCACATCACAAATCCTCACAAGCACCGATCAAACACACAAGATGTGACTGCCTCGTACCCTCCCCATGTAGCTTTAACTCTGGCATCTCCAACGATACCTCGTTATCCCAATACAACCATGGTATGAACATGAATATAATTCTGAACAGGTTGCAACAGGATAATAGGTTAAAATGTCTTTCCCCAAACTCTTCTACATAAACTGTGGTCATTTAGCTAGAGGCCAAATGCCCACCAAAGCCACTTGCTCATTCCCCTTTTCAGCTGAAAAAGGGAGAAAATAGATATTGAGAGGCTTACAACTCAAAATAAGGACAGAGGGATCTCCCTCCAATTAGTGTCATGGGTAAAACAGACTCAACACAGAATAAAGGAAAGTGATTTATTACTACTACAACTACACACTCAGTGAACCAGAGTCGGGTAATGGGAGGTGCGGCCAGGTCTTAAAGCACCTTCTCGCAACATCTTCCTTCTTAGCAGACTTAAACTTCATCCATGATTTTACTCCCTTCTTCCCCCCCCCAACATGGTGCGGGGAGGGGCAGGGAATGGGAAGCGGGGTTCCAATCAGTTCCTTACAAGCTGCTTTCCTCCTCCAAATGTCAACACTTCTACTTCCTCCTACTGCTCCCTTCTTCCCCCCCATCGCAGCACAGGGAGGGGCAGGGAATGGGGAATAGGAGTTTGCAGTCTGTTCCTCCTGAGTTGTTTTCCTTCTTAGCTGGGGGGGAGGGGGCATTACACACACACACATACTTTCCCTGCGGCGCCATGGGGTCACACACACGGGAGACAGTCCTCCAGCATGAGTCCTCTCCACTGGGGGGTCATCTCCTCACCAGTTGCCTCAGCGTGGCTCCCTTCCATGGGTGCTGACGTTCGGGCCCAGAATCCTCTGGCCTGGTCCCCCACAAAGTCACAAGTCCCCCAGCAAATCTGCTGAGGCATGGATCAATCTCTTCACAGCGTATAGATGCCTCTGCTCCCTGTCCTCATCCATGGGCTGCGAGGGGACACCCACTCCACCATGGTCTTCTCCATGGGCTGATGAGGAATCTTTCTGTCTCTTGGAGGGCCTCATTCTTCCCCCCTTTTTCCTTCTTCCCTGGCTTTGATGTTTGTGCAGCTTGTTACATCTTCTCACTCCCTTCTCTGGTGGCAAAATGTGTCTGCCTGCAGCTTTTTCTCTCCTATATGTGATTCACAGAGGCGCTGTGACCATCTCCAATTGGCTTGGCCCTGGCCAGCAGCAACTCTGGCCTTGAATCAGCTGCTGTTTTCTGTCTGGGGCCTGCAGAGAGCTTCGGGCTGCTGCTTGCAGAAGCCATCTCGGCAGCACAGCTACGCAGAACTGCGACAATAAACCTAACCAAGGCGTGCAAAAGAGCCTAAGGAATCAACAGTAAGGTTTTCCTACCAAAGACAGTCGTGGCTATTTAATGTTTTCCTGGCAAAAGTACAGACATTTTTAGTGTTTTAAAAGTAAATCAGAAACACTGAGGTGGTGGCCTGAATCTTTCAAAAACTGTTCAAAAAAGCAGTAAAATCACATTGTAGCGTAAAGACCTGTTTGTGATTTGGTTTGCAGGCTTCGCATCCAAACATAATGCAGACTGTTGGCTTCATGTTATCACATAAAAATAGTGAATCTGAGAAAACATTACCTACCATTAGAAGGTACTGGACAACTGGCACCCAGTTGCCTCAATGAGCCAGAACACCCAGGCTTTGACCTACGAGTGAGAAGGTTATCCTTAGGATCAAGTTGCCCTTGATCTGTGGAAAAGTACACACAACACAATGGAGCTTGGCCAAGAGGGAAGACGCTCACTTTGCTCTGGCTTCCCATCATCTTCAGGGCTAAAGAGTTCTTTAGCTCTTTAGCCCTGTCCTGGTTTCAGCTAGGATGGATTTAATTCTCTTTCTAGCAGATGGTGGAATGCTGTGTTTGGGAGTTAGGATGACAGCAGTGCTGATAAGGAAGGGATGGTTTAGTTGTTGCCAAGCAGTCAGTTTCAGTCGTTTATATCACCCAGCTAATGAGAAGGAGGGGGTGCCCAGGAAGTGGGGAGGGGTCACACCTGGACAGGTGACCCAAACTGGCCAAAGAGGGTATCCCATGCCAATTACGTCATGCTCAGCACAGAGAGGGGCTGGTGGAGAGAGGAGTGCACAGGACACTCCGTTTTGGGGGATGGTCCAGCTTTGGGACAGCTCTGAGCTGTACATCCTGAGCTGTGCAGTTCGGTGAGACGCTGCACTGTGCATCACCAGTTTCATGTACTTTTGCTATAAAGTCTTGCTGTTGTTAAATCTCTCTCTGCTGTCCCAGTAAACTATCCTTACTCTAATCCACGAGGTTTGCATTAGGTTTTCTTTCCTTTTCTCCTTCCTCTTCCCTCCCCTCCTCCCCCAGTCCCTGAGAGAGAGCGGCTGCATGGTGCTCTGCTCCCAGCTGCAGACAGAACCAAGACAAGCCCATCCACCATAAACTGAGCAGCAAAGAGCCACCACCACCACGGTCACCAGATCAAAACCATGGTGTCATGCTGATGCGGTTGTATGTCCAAACCTTAACATGTTTGAGTCACACTTGATTTTTAGTTGTTAGATGAGAAATTGCCTAGTAGGTCATAAACAAATGTGTTCCCAAAGTGTCAAGACCTGCCTAGTGCCTGCTTCCCAGAACACTCCTGTACCAGCAGCATGACTCCTTGCAAAGAAGAGCTGAATGGATGAAGCAGGAGCTCAGTTTACTGGATCTAGACTTCACCATAGAATAATTTTTTTAATAAACTTTTATAAACTTTCTTAACAGCACAAACGCGTGGTTCCTGTTTAACCTATAGTCATCAAAGGAATTGGCCTGTCAGAGAAAGTACTTCTCAAATGTGTCCCCAGAGACTGCATGACAAGAAACTAGCTACCTATCACTCACAGTAAGTAAAAGAACAAAACCCCAACAATACACAAAATAAGCCCACGCATATTTACCAGCACAGTAAACATTTCTGCAGCATTCGAGTCAGAAAAACACTTTATCTGATGAGAGTTCTGACCCTTTCCTGCTAGCAGAAGTAACATTTTAGTATTTCTGTACTCATGCTAGCAAACCATTTACAGCAAACAATAATATAGTTCTTAATACAATAGTATAGCGCACAGCGTATCTGAAAGGATGATCCTTTGTATAAAATCCATTTTGTTATGGAGAACACTACAAGAAGAGCTATTTGAATTCCTAAACTATTCATCTCTTAAAGGTGGTAAAGCAGGGTTTGATCCACAGAAAAACGTGATGCCAGAGATTTCAGGAATTCTGATAGGAATCATAGAATCACAGAACTTACTGGGTTGGAAGGAATGCGTTAGGATGTTTTCCCTTGCCACTAGCTTCAGGTAGAAAATTTTCTAGTCACTTAGTGATAGGCAGCAATATAAAAATCTATAGACAGGCAGCTTGATAAGGGATCTGCACCACTTGTATCTTCAAGAGTGTTCAAGTGTTATGTCAGCACAGCAGAGGGCATGTAACAACTTTTCATTGCAGGGAGGCAAGTGAAATCCTAGTGCCACAGCTGGTAGTGACGAAATTTTCACTGATGCCACCTGGATAGAATTCCACAGATTTTGTCTAAATAGAAACCAAAACATAATTGTGTAAATAGCCAGTGTATGCATGTAAATATCCAGGAAGCCAAACAGAAATGGCACAAGCCTTATTTTGAACCCTCTGACACGTGCAACCTTTCCATGTCCTGCAGGTCTGAAGATATTTCCAGTGTTGATCTGCTTTGCTTGGAAAGGCACTGAATTCCTTGCAAGAACTTTCAGTTTATCACTTCATGTTGCTTTGAATGATACCCACTAAAACATGGTGTCACATAAGCAAAATCATACGAATAAAAAAGTTTAACCTGCTGAAGCTGATAATGCTTCTTTCTTTCTTGCAAAAGTATTAGCACTGTATGATAAATGAACTAAGAACCTGACAACAAAATTCATTATAACATTCTTAAAAAAACCCCAGCAAACAGTGCCTGAAAAAACCAATAAAAAAAACAAAACACTGAATTTATCCATGCAATTAACAAGACTGTTCTTGCTCCTTTCACTTAACTCAAAATCCCTAATTGTTCTAGCTATCTTTTCATACCTTCAGACTTCAAAGTGAATCTAAATCAAATAGCTGTGCATTATTGTTTGGCAAAAAAACCCCAGAGATTATTTCAGGCCTTTACTCATCCACCTGGAGGCATATCACCTTGATTTAGACTAATTAATTTGCCTTGTGAGCTCCTCCAAACAAAAGCAAAAGGCAACTGGTCATTTCTTTTACTTGTAACAGGTTAGAACTCCTTGACACTTGAAGGACATTTATAGCAATAAACTGGCAGGTTTTCTCAGCAATAAAGTTAACAGTTCATAGACATAAGGAACTCTGAATTCCATAGGTGGGTAATAGGATTAGTTTAATGACGCTACAGCAGCGTGTAGTTCCCAAAGTAACATACACGTGATCCAGAACTGCAACTGATTGAATTGGTTAATGATGGGCTTCAGACATGGGTACTCTGTTTAACTCTATGCTAAATCACCAGCTTTAAAATACTGTATAGAGTTCTGAATTCACCTCCTCATTTGCATAACCTACAAAGAAAAGAGTCAAGGCTCTTTTCTATCTACTGCTGGCAGTCTTGCAATGCTCAGGCTGGGAACAAAATATTAAAGTATAATGTTCCTGGTATGTGGAATACTCTCAGAAGGGGCTGGTGACTGAATTTCCTAGAATCACGGAATCCTAGAACCTGGCTTGGGAGAGACCCTCAAGGTCATTGAGTCCAACCACAGCCTAACCCTGACTACTCCAGCTCTAGATAATGTCCTTAAGCACTTCATCTACATGCCTTTTAAACGCCTCCAGGGATGGTGACTCCACCACCTTCCTGGGCAGCCTGTTCCAATACCTGACAATCCTTTCAGGAAAGAAATTCGTCCTGAAATTTCACCCTTTGAAACCAATTCCACTTCGTTTGGTGGCTCTTCGTGCAGAGTACTGGCAGGCACTGAGGAAACTGGGCAGTTCCAACAGGGGAAAGACTGAGCAGCCTTTTCCTCAGCCTGTCATCACAATTAACTGGTGGGAAAGGACAAAGATACAGAGGGTAACCGTGCAACAGTACAGGAGAGAGAAAAATTAAATGAGCTATGGAAAAACTGCTACAGGAAGGAGGACAGGTGATGAAAACAGATCATAGGTTTTGCCTATGATGGGAAACCAAAGACAGAAAATTTTGTCTACTCTAATAAAGGGGGATAGCAAAACAGATTCTAGAAAACACTTCTTTTCCCTCCCAAATTTATCAGCGTTTTGCAGAAAATATTTTCATATTATTTAAAATATTTTTATTTCAGAATAAATTTGAACTATTTGAATAATTAATTTTAATATTAAAAAGTGTCCAAAGAAATTTCCCTCATTCAGCTGAAAACTCCATAAAACAGACAATGTCACTTTGCTTTCTTCTTTCCAAAACATACTCAGTCAACACTTCTAACAAAATGCATTGAGCTACTAAACCCAAAATTGCTCTCTTATGTGTCAGCCAGAATACAAAGCAGTGGGGTTTTATTTGTAATGGAGTTTCACAGCTATGCCTAATTTTGGGACCCTGATATTAAAACCGTATTTCAAAAACGTTATGTTGCATAGTCCTTTTTATGCCATCGCTGCTGAGCCGAGTCCAAGCAAGTCACTGACTGACTCCTGCATCTGAGTGCAACCACAGAGTTAAGCTCTTACTACCTGCAGAGGAACTGAGCAGTTGCAGTCTCACCTTCACTGGCCAGCAGGATTTCCTGGTGCCACGTGTGGCCTGCACTGAAAGAGATCTAGCCCAACCGATCTGTGCCTCCTCCTGCATTGCCACACATCTGCTCCCTGCCACTCCCCAAGGGCATACAACTAACCCAGCTGACAGAGATGAAAGAAAAGCTTATGGGATGCTCTGACTTGCAACTGAACTGAGAAAAAAATGCACGGCCCTTTCACACCTCTCCTTGCTGAGCAATGGTATGTATCATAGAATCACAGACTTGCTCTGGGTTGGAAGGGACCCCAAGGACCATACAGTTCCAACCCCCCAGCCACAGACAGGGCCACCAAGCTCCAGGTCTGAATCTACACAAGGTTGCCCAGGGTCCCATCCAACCTGGCCTTGAACACCTCCAGGGACAAAGGATGAAGAAAAGACTGAGGTTCTTAATGCTGCCTTTGCCTCAGCCTTTAATAGTGAGACACCAGTTGTTCTCTGGGTACCCAGCCCCCTGAGCTGGAAGATAGGGATGAGGAGCAGAGTGAAGCCCCAGGAATCCAGAGGGAAATGGGTTAGTAGCCTGCTATGACACCCAGATACACACAAGTCTATGGGGCTGGATGGGATCCACCCAAGGGTGCTAAGGGAGCTGGCAGAAGTGTTCACCAAGCCACTTCTCGTAATTTCTCAGCAGTCCTGGCTAACCAGGGAGGACAAGAGGAAATGGCCTCAAGTTTTGCCAGGGGAGGTTTAAATTGGATGTTAGGAGAAATTTCTTTGCCAGAAGAGTTGTCAAGCACTAGATCAGGCTACCCAGGGAAGTGGTGGAGTCACCATCCCTGAAGGTATTTAAAACACACAGAGATGGGGTGGTTAAGGACATGGTTTAATGGTGAACTTCGCAGTGCCAGGTTAACAGTTGGACCTGATGATCCCAAATGTCTTTTCCAACCAAAATTATAATATGTTATATTCTCCTCCTTCATTTGGAGAAGAGGCTTTTGCAAAGTCCCAGCTACCCTCACTGGAGATCTCCAATGAAATTCCCAGACCCTCTCCTCCCATTTTCCTGCCACAGCTACTTAGGAAGCCAGCATTTTTGGAGAGTGTTCATACAGGTCATAGTGTTAAGATAAAACTGAGGTGATATTGAGATGAGCACAGGACTGAACAGAGTAGAGCTGTGTTAGATAGTGTGAGGGGAAGAAAACTGAGCAATATGTTTCTATTTATTTCTGTGGTTTTCTTCAGGAGATGAATGCTGCACTGATAATTTCCACTCAAAATCATGGTGAGCTAATAGCAAATACCAGGCAACAGGCCTAAGCCAGTGTACAGAAAAAAAAAAAAGCATTGATGTTGTCCCCCCAGGGCCAAGCAAGCAGAACTATGTGAGTACTGACTGCAAGCTGTCATATTATGAAAGTAAACAAGCAACTGCCTCACCACACTGTAGCCTTTGGTCATGAGATCCCAGGCACAGCCTCTTGCTGCTCTGTGCAGAGGAATTCTGGCATACCTGCTCTGTTCCCTCACACAAAACACTATGGTAGAAACTCTCCTTAGGAGCAAGAAAAGAAAAAAGAAGGGGGAGAAGAAAAAGGGCACTTTCCTCTTTTAATCTTTTGTGTCCATTATGCGTCCAAGGGAAGCAAGTACAACCCCCTACAAGCTGAGTATTGTAATTTGTCCACTTCTAAGGACAGTTTTGTACTATAACTCATTAAATTTATCTGGGCCTCAGAAATGCAACCTCGATGGAGAGTCAAGAGCACAATATTTTACTGCGAGAGTACCTGACATCTTAACAGTTTTGTAAAATAACTGGGTTTGGTCCAGACCTATTTATTAATGAAAAAAATAAAATCAGCAAACTGTAACAAAACTTTTTCAAAACAGTTAAAAAATCTTCTCAAGTTTGTCATACCTCTCTGTTCTCTACAGTGTTATGCTCATCACAAAACCTTCCCTGAGCCCTGTGGCTGATGGCTTTCTTCTGGGATGAGAGAGGGTGATGGCAAGCTGTAGTGTCCTGAACATTTCTCTGAGAGCAAGGCTTCAATGCTGATGGTCAGAACTTACTCCTCTTCAATCTAGGACTCAATATATGTCTTATTTTTATACATTTTCTAACACACCTTACACCCTGCTTGCTCTACATTCCTCTTCAATTCCACATCACATTAAAATTTGCTGAATGTGGTATAGTTTACATACTCCTTCTCTGCTGTCTTTGTAATGCCCAAAACCAGCCTGACCCAGCCCATGACTGCATTCCTTCAGAGAACAGCAACTGACTGTTGGTGGGCTGGTTGGTTGTAGCTCCGTTGGCTCTGGTACCTCCTTGTGCCCACAGTGTTAAGGCCTCTGCTATTATCCCCCAATGCCTGCTCTCCTCCATGCTGTCTTTTTATTCCAGGTTCAGACGGTTCATTTTGCATGGGACAGTTATTTGTTAGTTCTACTTATTAGGTAGAAAAATTATTTAAATTATTGTAATAATACACAACCCTATAAAAGTAAGCTAAAGCTAAAACTGATCAGGTAACAGCTACCCTGTTTTAGACAACCACTGTTACAAGGACCAGAACAAAGCTACAGGAAGGCCAAGACAAGCCTGACCATACAGATCTGACAAAGCCTAGTCCTTGCAGAATTAGTTCAGAACTTGTGTTCTGTTACTAGAAAAAGCAATATAGCATTTATCTGGCCACAGGGCCATAACTCCACCCCCCAGATTCTGAAAGAATGCAAAACATAGGCTTTCATCGGTGAAAATCTGGCAAGGATGTTGCAAGCCCTTCTACTGGAGTTAAGCTTTTGGTTACGACTGCATACAGGTCTTCTCAGAGACCTGTGCTCTTCCTCTGTGATTTTGTCTCACGACACCTATACAGGTCCCGGAGGAGCCACTGTCTGACCTCTTAAGGAGCTGATTTTCAAAGCCAATATGGTTCGCACAAAATAGCATACAAAGCCAAATTCTGAAATTCCAGTAGCTGAGACCATAATGTTACTTCAAAGAGTGTGGTGTGATTAAAATCACATTATTTAACTGCATTTTCCCAAGATGTACACCTACTATCAGCTAAACCGAATACAGAAAGTTAGCTTGTAATGTGTTGTGGATACTTCCATGTGCATGTCAGTGTACATGTGCATAAAAATTCATATACACCTGAATACAACTGGAGGCTACAAAATGCATGACACGTGATGACTGAAAACAAACAGAACAAATTAATAATCAAAACTGGTCAAAGTACAATTAAATAGTCATTTAATTTTAAAAGCTGACCTAGGCATACAAGCATGTTCATCTTGTCCCGTGTTGTTTGCTGCCATCCTTCTAAGGAAATGGTCAGGAACACTGTGTTTTGCTTAACAGCCCTTCATTGCTGATGCACAGCTCTCCTCTCTAAAATACTACTATTCTAATTTTCAAAAATTACCTGATCGGCTCTTTGAAATGAAAAAAAAAAATCCCTTCCAGCAAGTTGGTGCAGAACTGCGTATCATACACTGCACTTTGCATAATAGAAGAAACTGGTTCTTACCATCCATTTTCTGCTTGAGAGCCTCTGATCTCTGATCTATACACTGCTTTTTTAAAGCATCCCAAACACAATCTTAGACAAAGGTGCAGTCACCACATTCACAGCACTGTAAAGCTATGCTTATGCAGTCTGTCAAACTCATTTTATCACTGGGAACAGCTCTAGACTTAGGCGCTCTACAGACACTGCCTGTAGTGCTCAAAACACCACATTCTGTAAATGCACACACTGGCATTTCTTTAGAGATGTACAGAGACACACATTTACATGCCTTTATTTTTTTTTGATTGCATACTGAGACACTGCGTTTGTATCTTACTAGTTAAGCATCATCACTATTAATAATAGGAAGTTTATCTGTTTGCACAGATAATCTTTTCCTGTTTTGGTGATTAGCATGCTTTTAAATTTGATAATTTTTTCTGCCTCAGTTTGCTCCTATTTTGGCTTGTCACCTCAGCCATGATAACTGACCTGTAAGAAAAGTATATAATTCTGTTCACATGTACATATATAAAACAACACAAATGAAACAGAACCAGTGAAAGCAAAGTTAAGTAATGCCAAGTTAACAATATCCATAGCAATGAATAGATTACATATTTTTCTTTACTGTGGAAGACAAAACAGTAAGAACCCCAGAGAAGGTAAATTATTTTCCTATTGATGCCACTGGTATTCACTCTGCTTGATTCCACTATTTTAGTTTAGTTCCTTTATCTCTGAAAATACTCAGATAGTCTTTGTAAGTGCTTCTGCTGTTTCTTCCAAAACATTCTGTGAGTCACACTAGAGGAGACACAGAGCCACAACTGTCACACTTCTTACTCCTTGCTTCCCTGCACGCCAGGCTCGCACCACGATGGAGACTCCTGCTTTCACTCTGCTCCACAGTCTGCCCTCTGCGCAGCAGCCCCCGCTCCCACGAGCCCCTGGTTAGTGCCTACTTCAGACTGAACAGATTTCAGTGCAATGCCCACCACCTGCTTCCTCGCTGTGCTTCCAGGCTGCTTCTCAGAGTCAGGTGTGACCCTGCAGCTGCACCTCAGCAGTCACAGCATCCTGGCTCTTCAGCATGCATCTCTCTTCTTTCTTTGCTGCTTCTGTGACCAAGTCCCTCATTCTCTTTGACTGTCTCCCCTTCCTTAGAACAGCTATTGTAATTGCAGATACCTCACTCTGCACCCGATAATCCAGCATTTTCTGTTGTATCAACAGATCTAAAAGAAAACAGCAGCTGCTAGGTATTCTAAATCCTGAACAACCCTTCTACCAGAATTGTGGGGGTTCCCCAGCCTCCACATTTTAACTCTGCATCAGAAGAGATGGCTGTAAGCTTAGACAGATGGGCCGATTCCTTTACTCGCACTGATCTGCACTAAGAGGCCCAGTATGACACGCACTGACACACTGCCCCACTGCTTCAATTCGCCCTGTGACCTTCATGCTAAGCAAAGGTACCGGCCAATGCAGGAACACACTGGCAGTCTGCACTGCCCCTTTGTGCTATCCAGCCCTAGGATTCTTCTATAGCTTACAGTCATTTATCTACCTCAGAGACACTCCTGTTTCTCTTGCCAGGGCCCTGCCTCAGGATATTTAGTTCACATATTCATGGGCCTTAAAACTAGATGCCCTCCTAGGCAAGACCACTCCCCACAGGTGGCTGTTCTATAGGCAGCCTGGTCAACAGGCAGATCTTGTCACAGAACCACAGAGTCGTACAAATAAATTACGTAAACTATGAAACATAAAGAAAAATAGAAATTAAGAAAGATGCACTAAAGTTTAAATAAAAACTGTTCTAGGAGCTTATTCCTGTTTCAAAAATATTTTCTTCCACACCTTAACGGGCTGTCTTTATGCCCCCCTTGCAGTGTGCACACCCCACTTTGGAGACTGCTAGTTTAGACCACAGAGAGAGCCTGACAATCTCTTCTGACCTAAATACGCTTTTACTTTGCACATGCTTTCCTCCAATGTAACTTTTCATCTTTTGATATTCCTCTTAAAGCTTGCAGAAGTCAGTGCACCTCCTCAGGATGACGATTCGTGGCTGCAGGGGATACATCTAACCCAGCTTTTTTACAGCCACCCACTGAGAAGCTGTGGTGGAAGCTCGCACAGCATTTTCTCATTCCGCCATTGGTAAGGCAAACACTACTCATTTAAGAAGTCATTCAATGCATATATTTTTATTCAAAGGGCCTAATTTTGAAGCCAACACGGTTTAAAATTCAGTAGTTTTTTTAACAACTTGGTAGGTCTCTGATTGCCCGTTTTCCTTTCTACCTTTCTTCCTTAAAGTCTTCATTTCACAGCACTAAAGGGTGCTCCAAAATTCACTTTGAAGATCCCTACTATCTCATTAACAGGACCACTGAGACTTGTGATCCTCTACTCCTCTGAGTGAAGGATGGGGTTGAATTAGGTCAAACCATAGGTCTTTGTCCACCCCATCACTCCTTTTGGAAGGTGCTTTAAAGAAAGATGTGATAAGGCATTGCATTGCCCCAGTGCTGTCCTTTTCCACCTCAGGGTCCCAGTCTCAGCAGTGTGCACCCTCCTCTTTCAGGATTCACACCTCCTACACCTCTATCTAACCGATTTCATCTAAGGCTGGGCTTCAGTCTGGCTCCACTTTACTCAGACTCTCATCTATTTTGTTCATCAGCTCACACCGCATAGGCTGGCATTAACTAAACCCAGACTTGGATAGGTGAACTCCCAAACAGATTAAGACTAGGAGATAAAGACCATCTTTTCCATCCTCTGTGTTTCTCCTGTGATTCTTTATCACCTAAGTTATCCAAAAATAAGTTACTACATCTTAAGAGACATACTTGTCAGGTCTGCAGCATGAGCTAACTATAAAGTCACTGAAGGCAGGGACAAAATTTCTGTAATAACAGGGTTCAAAAATAGCTAAGGCTATGTCTCACACTAAAAATTTAGCTTTCTGTCCCCCACTACTTGGATCAAGGCTTCCAGAGCTGTGTGTCTCAATGCACTGCTCAGGTACTAAGCATAGCTGTGATGGAGAATTATTAAAAGGAAGATCAGTGGTTAACTACATTTGAAGTCTGTGTTCTGAATTAAGTATTGCCTGTCCCCTTACAGCTGACAAAAGCCACAGAAAAGCCAGATTGTCCATTCAGCATATTCAGCAGAATCACAGTCACCGGCTCACCAACTTACCCAGCTAAATTTACCACAGCAGTGCACTGATTGGGCATTAATGAGTGTGCAACCACTCTCTCAGTGCTGAGGAATAGGAGCTGGACCCAGAGGACCTCTCCCTGTATACAGTATCTGAATATTTTTACCTGCTCCTGCTGACAAAACTGGAATGTCTCCAAAACCCACCTCCCTGTACATCTTGGCACAAAGGAAAAAAAACAGCAGGAAATTGACAGGGAGATGGATGAGGCTGGGGAGGAGGAGATCCACTGTAATGAGTTTGGTCCCATGGAGCAAAGCTCACAATAATAATGATTGGCATAAAAGAATCCCAAGATAAGCAATACAACAATTATAACAACAGGAGGTATTTGCTCATAAGAGAATGGCTGTGACAGCTAAGCATAGCCAGCATCCCCAAACAATGAGGAACATATGATAGTGCTTTTCAAGTATTTCAGACGTATAAATGACTTTACAGGATTGTTATCTTGGGAATTACTTTCAAAAGGATCTTTTCATTTCAGAATCTGTTTGCAAAGAGGCATTTGAGCCCCAAGATGCTAAACAACATGTCTCCTCTAAAGAAGGAATGGACGTATTTAGTCTGCTGGTGGTAAGGACAAGTAGCAGGACAGAATCTAAGAAAGAAAAGTTGTATAACGTATCAGATTTAATACTTCACATATGGAGAACTTCAGAAAGATTTCAGCACACTTGTAACTGCTGCATCTAGCCAATCATACCAAACATACAGCACCAGAGCAATTGCTACAAATATGCAAAAGCCTTTTCCCATCTTTCAACCCGAGTGATCAAGAACGTAGTGTAACACCTCTAAGTGGACAAACAAGTAGCCATGTTCTCATCTCTCTTAGAAAGCCCAAAGGACTACCAACCCTTTCTGCTTTCACCATGGTAGCATCCACATAAACACAAAATAAGCCCCACAACTACTATAAGCCACTGTCCAAATGAATACTTGACGCTGCTTTTTCAAATGATCACTCTCTCTCGGAGCTGATCTGTGAACACAGCAGGACTTACCAAACACAGAAAACATTAAAATGTCTGTGGTCCTTCTGCATCAATACCAGGACAGTCGGAATCCTGCCAGTGACTTCAGCTGGGTGAGATTTCATGAAGACACTGCTGTCAGAGAAAGAAATCCTTCCACTGCTCTCTACCCAGCAAGGTTTTGTAAGAGATGATCCATTTATATACCTCTCTATCCACGACTCTTCTTGGAGGACATCCTACCTTGTATGATCTAGAAAGCATGAGATAAGAATCAAACATTTGCTTCTGTATCAGTGTTTTAGAAGGGCTCCTCACAGACCTTGACAGTATTATCTAAGCATTCTCATGCTAAGACATCATCAAAAAATCAACTACTGATACTAGCAGGATGTGTTCCTTTTAACAAAACCTCTGCTTCTGAAGTTTGTAGTCTGAACAAGCCAGACATCGCATGTACACACAACTTCACTCTTAGGCCATGCCTAAATCATCCTTTGTGGTGCCACCTATACAGTCACAGCAATGAAAGTGAACTATTACTTATAGAAACATGCCGGAAAGATAACACAGGGTATAAAAATAAAGCATCCTGTATTGCCATAGATGTTTTTCTGACAGCACAGTTGAATTTGCTTGTCAGTTATTAAGTATACAAGCAAAGGCAACTGAAATAAAATATAGTTAGCTGTTTGGGTGTTTTTGAGTACTTCATTTTCCCTGGAATAATCTAGCAGACTGTTGCCAGTCCAGGTTATCCACCAAAATAATCTGAAAACAATTCAAGTTCTAGAAGCTTTTTAAAAAACTGTGTTCTAACAGAGCATCTATCTGTCCTCTAAACTATCATCAACTCAAATTAAATTAGCAGCACTCAGGGAAGCACAGGAACCAATGGCACATTTTTACTGAAGAAGGAGCTGAGTCTTAAAAGCTAAACCATGAGTGAGCTCTGGGTTCATGCTGAAACTAATGGATTTAACAATTATTTGGAACACTTGAGTCTGTTCGATTCTTCTGACCCTAACACAATCTCCAGACAATTAGAGGCCTGGCAGCAGACAACTGTTTTCAGAAAAAAATAGTGTTGCAACAGAGGAATTAAGATTTGTATAAGAAAAGTATGAATTTAAGTCAGGGAAAGGAAGAGCGAGGCACAGAGGGGAAGAGCTAGAAGAAATAGAAGCTGTGTTAGAAAGTCGTGCAGTAATTGCCACAGAGCACTGTAGGCATGGTGTCACTGAAACAGAAAAGATACACCACCAAGAGCATGAAGAGCCTATCTGGAGTCAAATACCCAAGTATGGAAAATATGAAACCTGTGAAATTCAAGGACTTTGCCCAAGACTTGTAAGAAGTGTAATATTTTCTGTAATTTTTGGAATGGGACAAGGTAAGCTGGATGCATTTTCAAAGACCCTTAGGTGACAAACTCTATAAAGGCACTCTACGATAATGAGAATGATGCTTGGAATTGACAGTATGTACTTGAAAAAATACAATTTTTTTATCTAACACTTTTTGAGTCCTCTTTTCCTGTGCTTTTGAGCATTTCTTGGAAAGCATTGTGCTTAGGACTTAAATAAAAAGCAAAAGAGAGGGATTATGTAACCACTGGACACTGGGAGCAAAGGCTTTGAGACAAGCATGAAATATAGTTCAGCAAACCCATTTTGTGCAACGTTTTCACCAACACAAGATGTTACACACATGCCTTTTGGAGACCAGAAGAAGAATGGAAATGCTTGCATTATCTTCCAGATGGTAGTAGGTCTCTGCCTGTCCTACAGTGGATGCCACACAAAAAGACTTTTTTTGGTTTTTAGGCATAGTAGTGCAATCAGAGATGTTTTTGTTGCTCAGCCTCCCTCCCAAGTTCAGTGCTAGTGCATGCACAGAAGAATGGCTGTTTAACACGACTTTCACAAATGACATTCTGTTTTGAGACACTGAAGAAGATAGCTCAGGATATGAGCTGCCAAGAACAGACCGTCTAACTGATTTAAAACCACTGGAGTGAAACATGATTATGATGCTGTTTATCTCCATACAATCCAATGCCTTCATCCTCTCATCTGCATTTACTAAAAACTGCACCTGACTAACAAAACCTCCAGGTATGATGATAATCACAAAGGTCTAACTGTGAGGAGAGGCATGGGAGGAGGATATCAGTCCAGCCTGCTACTTTGATACTGCAGGAGAACAAAAGATGGAAAATAACTCCCATTAACCAGACAGTCTTACAAAATTATCTTTTATTTACACACAGACCAACAAACCTAAGAAGGGAAAATTATCTAGTTTAAATCCATGCAAGTTTTAGGGAACAGATGCCTTTTGTTTCACACCTTCAGTTTAGATAAACTTACCCTGGTTTATGAAGTGCTGTTTTCCAAGCCGAAAGAAACAAAAGGCACACAGAAATGAGCGTGTTACTACCACAGCCCTCACTGAGAAACCAAAGAGGCTTCTCAGGCTGAAGACACTGATCTCTGTTCCTTGAGGTAATGAGCTAAGCAGTGCTATTCAAATAGCTGCCTCCTACTAGCAATGAAAAAAAAAAAAAAAAGGTGACAGAAACTGGCTGTCAAGCTTGCAGCAGGTACGTTTTCTATTAATTCCTTCTTTCTGTCTTTTCAGGTGCAAGCACAGAATGCATGTGTGTGGGCTTGCATGTGGTAGGCTGTAAAACACCCTCTCTCCCAACGGCTGGGAGGAAATCTCACCTGAAATTAAGGTGAAACAGCATAGAACGTACTGCAATTACACAGTGCCACTAAAGTTAGGAAGAATTTGTGTCTGAAAAAGCATTATTTTCAAAAGCATAACTTTTCAACAGATAGCTCTCTGAACTTTTAAAACCATTTATTTTTATCTGACAGAGAACATGCTTCGTGTGTGTGCTTGTCCAAGAAAATCTGAAGAGAGGGAAGAAGTCTGAGGCAGAAGGAACTCTACCTCCTGAAATTATCTGGTTTAAAACTGGTCATTTTAGTTAGTTAAAAAAAAAAAACCAAAACCAAAACACCTCAACCAAAAAACCCTTAAAAGATTGAAAAAGATCTAACCTTCAAACTAGGGGACTAAACATATAGTCAAAGTTTTCCTCTCTCTCTCCGCCCATCCTCTTTCCTCTTGACAGTTTAGGCATGTAATCCATGGATCAACAGGGTTTTCTGAATACATCAAATAGCAATTTTTTCACATTTTCCTTAATCTCTTTTTGTTTAATTATTTAGGACTTCGCCAGTTCTCAATAATAAGCAAACGCTCAGTAAACCTTTAGTTGGGTTGGTGAATGTGTCTTCTGTCTACATTTAGCATGAATATTTTATCATTCCTATTCACTTTGGTTCTAGGAAGCAGAGGGAGGCCTGTTAAAATCAAATAAACCCTAGGATCACATTCTGAAAGAGTAAGTTGTTTTGCAGAGGCAGCATTGACTAATGCTTTGACTGGCTGATATTTGCAAGCCTCCTGTCTTGCCTCAAGAGTCAGTGAAAAAGACTGCTTCATTCAGCTGCTGTACACCATCGCAAACACAGAAAACAACCTCCCCCTCCCCCCCAAAACATCGGCTAGTCCCCCTTGCTATTCCCTGATGAGAGACATGGAGGCTGTATACCGCCGGGACCAGGTTTTAATTCTGTGCTTACTTTACTCCTGTTACAGTTCTCCTTGGAGAATTTGATTTGTAACTGCCAGCAAGTGAAATGCTTTAACAAGAACATACAAAGCCAAAACAAATGAAAAAAAAATTCACATTATGACATACATCCTGGTCTTTCTAAACACTCTTTGCATTAATATAAAGATCTTCTATTTAGTCCTATTACCGCTATTCTTCTCTCACTCAAGACCACGCTTCTTCCCTCTTTCTTCTGGCTTTTCCTTCCTCCCTGTCTCCCTTCATCCCACCCCTCCACCACCTTTCCTTATTTTCTTCCGACTGAACAAGCGAGGCACCAGTCTGCAGTTCCCAGATTTTGCATGCACAAACAGAAACAATAAAACCCCAACCCTGCTTGCCCACCCACCCTCTTTGACAGAGGGATGACCCCAGCTGGCTGCCATCCCTGCCTCACAGAGATGGTTACTGACAAGCTAAAACCCAAATCAGTCCCCAAGGGCTGGGGATAAGGTTGTCTTCCTAATTTTTCAGCGCTGCAGTCACCAGCAAGCTGATTTAAGATTTCTGAATCAAGGGGACTGGCACATCTCTTTACTCATGTTCTAGAAAATGCTATCCCAACCCTGAAAACTAGAACTCTTTAAAAGCAGTTGCTGCCCCTGTCTGATGATCAACTGGCAGGAAACACACCAACACATTTTGAAGCCTATCAATCATAGAATTCTGGTTTTCTTTAGAACTCAAAGCTGAACAATGCATTAGGCCTAATTCTGCCTTCGATACACACAAAGCCAAATTACCATCAGATTCAGTAAAAGCTAAGCTTTACATCCTTTTCCAACTTAATGGTTTGCAGCAGTAGAAAAGACATCTAAATACATTTCCTATATGAATAATCATTGTATTAAACATGTTCCCTTTTTGTTGGTTCTATTTGGTTGTGTTGTTGTTGCATTGTGCAGGTTTTGATTGCATAAAGTCACATATCTATCACCTTGAGGCCACATTCACTTACTCCAGGCTGCAAGGAACCCAGGTAACAACAATTTTAACATCTACTATGGTTCTTACTGTCAGCAACCGAACTGAACACCTTTATAAAGAGCCAGTCTTGTCTGTCAGACTAAACTCCATCCCCCTGCCCCAAGACAGACAGAAATAGTGGACTTGATAGTAAGGGAATACATCCTCAAACTTGGTATTTTGAAAACTAAAACTAAAACCTTTTAAGCCAGAATCTCACATATGATTCTCATTTTCTGAAGCCAGATTTTAAATCCCAGGAGTTCATTTAGCCAAGGTAGCATAAACCAAATGCTGGGCCATGTGGTGTGAACAGACGGGCATTGAGGCAATGCCAGGAGAACCTGCAGGAGCTCAGCATCACTTCAGCTCCAATCCTCAGTATGAAATAAAGACTCCTTCAAGCAAAGAAAGAACCATTGCTGACAGACCTCAGACCAGATCAGACCTGTAATCAAATAATAATTATAAAAATTGCAAAACTTGCAGGAAAGGGAAATTGGGACCTACTAGGTCTTTCACTTTCTCTGATTTTCCTAACCCTTGTTGTTAGATGTTCCAAGGTGAAATATTTAGGCATAGAAAGGTTGGATTCTTTACACTTGTTGGACTTACAACTTATCTGTTTT